>CM062808.1:47937315-48608451 GCA_031772625.1 Pinus tabuliformis
ATTTGTTGCAATACTGACCTTCCTAGCCTTTTACAATGTCAAAATGTCAAAATTATAGTGAGCTCGGGAGGCTTCTCTCCAAGCTTTTTGAGGATAGGAATAAAATCTTAAATCAAAATAAATAATTTGTTTCTTTAGGTCCGATAGACCAATGTTTAGTCTCAGACGTTAACCACCACCACCATCATCATCATCATCATATATATATATATATATATATATATATATATATATATATATTTTTAATATATATTTATTTATGACGATATTTCTTATATTTACATATAAAGCATCTTATTGATGATGATGGTGGTGGTTAACGTCCACTGAGACCAAACTTTGGTCTATCGGACCTTACAGTAATTAATTGTATTGGTATTACTCCCAATACAGTTAATTACTTAATTTAATATAAATATAAATTCACACATATATTTTTAAAAATTATATCTCTTCATTAAAATATAAATAATATAATAATTCTACTTTATGTATGTAGAAATTTAATAAACTTCTTTAAATGAAAGGCTCATTATAGTAATATTCTTTTCTTACTTTTTTAGAAGATTTTTTCCCCGGAGATCACATTATAATACTTTTGTGGACGCTTTTCGAACCAAGAGTGTGGTTTATCATCAGGACAAGTTGAAGAATCAGATCATGGATGTATGTTAAATAAAGAGAACAAATCTTCCAACACTGAATTTGACTAGGAAACGACTATATTGAACTGGGTAATTTGACTAAAAAACAATTAAAATTGACTAGACAATCTGATTAAACTGAAAAAAAAAACACAAAAAAATAATAATAATTCTTTTTTTTTTATACACCAAATTTTTGCTATATTTATTACCAAAATTTAAATAATTATATTTATTCTTTTCTTATATTTATATATCTTCTTTTAATGTGTTTGTAACTTTAAAGTCAATCTCGTAAATTTCTTTAAATGAGGTTTGATGCACTGATATTCTTTTCTTGTATTTGTATATTTCACCTTAATAAAGTTGTGTGACTTTTCGAGGGAAATAGTTTTTAAAGATTTTTATTTAATTAAAATGAATTTTGAATAAATTATTTTAATTTATTTAAACAATTTTTATTATGTTATTAATAAAAAAAATTAAACATAATTATCATATTATTAATTTTTCTTTATTTTATAAATTAAATTAATTATTTATAAATAAAATCTAAATTTATATATTAAATTAATTATTTATAAATAAAATTTAAATTAATTATTTACAAATAAAATCTAAATTTATGTATTTTAAAGAGAAAAGAATATATAATTCTAATATTAAAGGGCCAAAGTGAATTAGTATTATCCCTGTAGCAAGATAGGTATTACGATAATGTGTTGAATTTGAAACAATAGTGTTTTGACCAAAAATTCAAACGTAAAATTGTAATTTTAACTTTAAAAAAAAATTAAATTATTTTTTAAATTATATTAAATATTTTTTTGGGGTTAAATGTACTCCGTTAAAGGAATTTGATCTTATTCAGCAATAATGTAGCTGCTGCTAAGCGGATCGTTTGCAGTATGCCAAATTTTACACAACCTAGCTGGTTTGTTATGGTTTGGTATTTCTCTATGGTCGTAGTTTAATAAGATTGTTTTTTTCTCGAAATTATAAAAATTTTGGTCATAGTTTGAAAAAAATTTAGGATTTTTGTAAATCCAAATAAAAGTTGTCAAATTTTATAATTTTAAGTGCTTTGAAGTTTTTTATGGAATTGTTTTTAGTGAGATTTTTTGGACTTTCTGGTGCCTTCGGTGGAAAAATTTGAGGTGAAATCTTGATTTGTGTTATTTAAACCAGTTTTTTGACTGTATATATGGATTCAACACCCTAGAAAATCCCTAGGGCACTAATTTGACCGAAAAAATCCACCATAAAAACTTTCAAAAAATCACACTAAAAACAATCCCATTTTTATGATACTAGATCCATTTTTAATATCAAAAACATAATTCAAACTTTTACTGTATAAAAATTTTTGAAATATTTTTACACAATTTTCCACCACTTTTAACTTCGAACAATTCCTCCACCTCAATAAATCACCCCTTTCTCCATTCACCTCATCCATGGCATTGGTTCATGTGATTATCACTCCTTTGGCAATCGACAGCGATAATAATTCACTTATCACTCCTATAGCTATCGATATTGATTCTTTAGATGACTCATTAAATGCGTATCAACGGGTCGCTTTCGTCTGTCAAATGGCTGTTTTACGATTCGTATATGGTATTGCTAAATACATCAATCAATCAGTTTCATCGATCAGACCCCGCCTCAGCCATTGCTCAGGATAAATCTTATTTAAATATTCTATGCAAGTATGGTTTAAATTATGAGTAACTTATTTTTTATTTAAATTTTTGTCATAGTTTTGATGATGAACCACACTTATTGGTTTAAAAAAAAATTCTAGTATATGATTTCTATCAAAAAACTCTATTTAATTCATTATGAATCACAGTAATTTGAACATAGGAATTAACTAATATTTTATTCAAGTATTAAAAAAAACCAACAGAAAAGTTAACTAATATTTTATTTAAATATTTAAATAATGCGTTGGCAACTCATAAATAGAACCACATCTATATAAAATTTGAACTCAAATTATATATATGAACATTTATAATATATATATAATATATATATAATAGAACAATTAAATAATTTAGATTTATTTTTTTATTAATTAATTAAAATTTATTAAATTAAATTAAATGACTAAAATATTAGTTTTTATAGATAATTTATTATTATATATATATTTTTACTCAAATTGGTAGATTTTTCATTTAGAAAAGTGCAACCAATTACGTGATGAGCTGAGTATATTCTGTAAGAGAACCAAATTTCATACAAAGTGGTGAGGCCAATGAACGCAGATCTGCCTGTTGTAACTTGGTTAAGCAGATGATGAAGTGAGCAGGGTCCTCCATTGAGACTAAAGTTTCCTTGAGGCAGTGGACAACCTTTGTTTGCCAAAGAGTCAGCTTGCTTGTTTAAATCCCACAGAATGTGGTAAGAGTCAACTCTGTCAAAATCTTTCAAAGTGTTTCGGATTTGCTGCAGAGTTTTGTTTAATGACGGATTATAAAAATGGTCTTCGAAGTTTAAAAGTTTAATCAAAAGCTCCAAGTCTCCGAAAATTTGTATTATTTTATATCCGAGCTCCTTCGCAATCTGGGAAAGTTTTAAAATACTGTAACTCTCTGCTTGGTTGTTCGAGCTAGTGCCTAGGCCCCAACTAAAACCGGTTTCACTCGATCTGTTCAGGGGAAAGAATCAAGCCCCCTGCACCTGCAATCCCTGGATTCCCCTAGGACACTCCATCAAAAAAAATCGTGGCTTTTGAGGTCCCCTTCCACCACGTGTGAAAGCCACCTTCTGTGAGTCGCAAGCG
The DNA here is from genome assembly GCA_031772625.1 of Pinus tabuliformis. Taxonomy (NCBI): domain Eukaryota; kingdom Viridiplantae; phylum Streptophyta; class Pinopsida; order Pinales; family Pinaceae; genus Pinus; species Pinus tabuliformis. The sequence goes on from CM062808.1 coordinate 47,940,754, forward strand.
CCAAGTAGGAGCGTTCAACGATTTGCTGACTGATTCTTTCCTCTCACTGGTCGAGCAAGTTCCCAACCATGCAGAAGCTTCAGGAGGTAAAGAGGAGGCGAAAGCAGATTTACCTGCAGATTCTAGCAAGAGGGCTTTCACTTTGACCACCACCACCACTGGATTCGCAAGCATGTTGTTGAAGACGCAGTCATTTCTAGCCAACCACACTTTCCACCAAAGGCATTTTGGAATAGCTTGCCAGATGTTGTTCCAGGCTGCATTTTTGGCTTTTTCCTCAGGATTTCGGTCTCTCCAGGAGATGTATAGAGAAATAACAAATGTTTGAGAGGGGGAAGAAGCACGGAGGCCATGAAGGACCAAATTCCATATTGCTTGAGTGAAATCACAGTCAACTAATAAGTTATCGGAAGTTTCAGCAGCAGAGTTGCACAAGCAGCATCTAAAAGGGCTGTTGAACCCTATTTTATTCAGATTTTCACCTGTTAATGCATTTTTATGCAGGAGTAACCAAGTGAAGAAATTCACCTTTGGTAGGCTAAAGGGGGACCAAACTGATTTCCAGAGCGTCGATGTCAGAGAAGGGGCATGAGGAGATTGTAAAGAGGAGAATCCTTGAGCTGCTATGTAATTTCCTATTCTTCCCCACCCCCATTTGTCCTTGGATGAGCGGTGTATTGGGGTGAGGCCGGAGAGAGTTGTAAGCAACAAGTTTTTTTGAGCGAGAAGAGGTTTTGGGACCTTCGGAAAAGTCCATCCTGCCCAATTCCCTTTGCTATCCCAAGAGCAGATGTTTGCAAGCCGAAGGAGACCTTTGTTCACTAACCAAATCTTTATCTCGTTTAAGGAATTTAAGGAGGCAAAACAGGCATTCCCTTGAATAGTATCCTCCCACAATAAGATTCTCAGGCCATTGCCCGGGGATGTGTATAAATGTTGTTGTAAGTGATCAATGCCTCTTCTGCTTATGTTCCAAATTTCTATTCCTGAAGGAGTATATTTTGTTGTGAGGTTTCTCAAGGAGCCTCCCTTTAGGTATTTCATCCAAAGAAGCTTGCTGATAGGATGCTTTTTGTCTGCATACAACTGCCAAATGATTTTTCCACCTAAAGCCAAATTTTCCAGGCCTGGATCCCGAATCTATAACCCACCTTCCTGAAATGGTCTTTTAAGGATATCCCATCTTACCAGATGTAACTTGCTCTGTTTGCCCTTACCCCCGTTCCATAGAAAGTCCTGTAGGAGCTTGGAGATCTGTTCTGTGATAGACTTGGGTTCTAGTAGGAGGGAAGACTGGAAGATGGGAAGGGTGGAAAGGACTACCTTTATTAAAACCATCTTCCCAATCTTTGTTAGCCAATGGCCTCCCCAAGATACTATTTTTGCTTTTATCTTGCTTATTACTTCGAGCTAAAGGGAAGGAGGGCTTGGTCCCAATGTTAAGGGAATGCCTAGATATTTGATATTTTTCCATTTGTCATACCCAGAGAATCCCAAGGAGCAAGCTATTCGAAGGATAGACGGATGATCTACATTCCAATTGTAGACAACACTTTTTCTTTTGTTGATCAAGGCCCCTAAAATTAAGCAGAAATGTTGAAGAATTTCATTGAAAGCCCTTGCTATCTTAATTGAGGCCCCTCCCAGGAGGAGAGAGTCATCCGAAAAGAGGGCATGATTTATAGGATCCACACCTCTTGCTGCCTTAATTCCTGGGATAGAGCCTGCTTCATTTTCAATTGTTAGCTTTCTGCTTAGGGATTCTGCCAACATGATATAAAGAAAGGGTGACAAAGGGCACCCTTGTCAGAGCCCTCTTTGTAGCTTGGAAAAAATCAACAGGTTTGCCATTGACCAGGGGCGCTATCCAAGGCCTACATGTGTAGGCTTTTATCAAGTTGACAAACTCAACACTAAAACCAAAGGAGAGAAGGATTTTGTAGAGGAATGAGAGTTTAACCCAGTCGAAAGCATTGGACATATCCAACTTGATGAACATGCCTTTTTCCTTCGAATGTGACCAGAGTGGAGGGCTTCTTGCACTTGGATCAAATTGTCTATGAGGTGCCTTCCTTTGACAAACCTGCCCTGGAGAGGGGAAATCAACTTCCCTAACAGAGGCTTGAGTCTATTGGCTATGAATTTGGCGAGAATCTTGTATGAGGCATTGCAGATGAGATAGGTTGGAACCCATCAAAAGTCTATGGGTTAACTTCTTTCGGGATTAAAGCGAGGAAGGTGGAGTTGGTACACCCTCCCACTTTGGCTTTCTTTTGGAAGGCTTTTATCATTCAGAGAAGATCAATTTTTATTACATTCCAGCAAACTCTATAAAAATTGATGGAGAAGCCATCCGACCCAAGGGCTTTATCCGGCTCCATTGACCAGTGACTTCCACTATCTCTTTTTCAGTAAAAGGCTTCAATACACCAACATTTAAATCTGCAGTGACAAGTGAAGGGATGTTTGACAAAAAATTAGCAGCCAAAACATCATCAGAAGTACCATCCTCTTGAAACAATTGCTGAAAATGAGATGTGGTAGCCTGTTTTAAAAGAGGGTGAGCTTTGATGACTTCCCCCTCCCTGGTGGATATTTACAAGATGTGATTCTGAGAGAGACAAGCTATGCATTGTCTGTGAAAGAATGAAGTGTTTCTATCTCCAACTTGCAGCTAGAGTCTGCGAGACTTGAGGCACCAGTACTCCTCTTCCTGACGAAAGGAGAGAAAAGAGTTGAACTGGGCATTCTGTTTGATGACCAACTAAGCTTTGGTGGTTTCAGCTTCTTCCATGCCTAACTGGATCTCGGCTAAAGTCTACACAGTCTTTTGTCTATTGCTCGTTGGAGTGGTGAGGGGTTTTTTTGCCTAACTTTTTAAGGCATACTTAGTGTACTTAAGTTTCTGCTCCCACACAAAGCTGGGGGATCCTTCAACTGGTTGCAACCAAGCTTGAGCCACTATGTCCATAAAGCCCTCTCTCACTACCCAAAGAGGACGAAATCTAAATGGAATAGGGCCTAAATCTTCCTCTTTTTCTAGGAGTAAAGAGATGGGGTTATGGTTTGATGTTACCTTGGGCAATATTTTTGAAGAGATTAAATGCTTCCCCTCCATCAATGAACTTTGAACTAGAAACCGGTCTAGACGAGCAGCAATGTTGGCATTACCTACTCTATTGTTGGTCCAGGTATAATGACCTTTCTTAGGTTTGAAGTCAAGGAGGTCCCAAGCAAGAATCAGAGACTCCACTGAATCATGAAAGGGATCTTTACCTCTAAATCCACCCTTTTTCTCTTTCGGATATAAAGTGATGTTAAGATCCCCTGCCAGTATGATGTTTGGGGGAGTGTAGATTTCTAGCAAATCTAAGAGAGAGAATTCCAGCAGTCCTTCTTTTCCAAGAAATTAACTGGGACATAAATATTGAAAAGAGCCAAATAAATCTTACTTGAAAGATGTTGAAGTTCTGTGTATATCTAGTGTTGGGTTGCGAAAGAGATTTTCAGCTAAAACGTATCCTCTAACCATAAGGTTGCAGGACCCCCTAAAGTAACTTGAGCGCTGACCACTTTTCCTACGTTCTTCTTCCACTTGATTCAACTTACGGATAGAAGATCATCCTCTTCTATCTCTGTCTCTTGGAGTAGGAGGATATCTGAGAGTTCCATTCTTGATAGATCTTTAATTGCTTCTGCTTTCAATGGGTTCCCCAAACCCTTGCAATTCCAAGAGACAATCTGCATTATTTACTGGAGTAAGAAGGAGTATGGCCTCCATTTGGGGGTCTAGCCCTCGTGTTCCTGCCTAATGACATTCGATTGTAGACTGACTGCCCTGCATCTTTAATCTCTCCGCCTCTTCTTCTTTGATCTCCTTACGAGACTTCCTTCCTGCCTTTTTGGTGAATTGCTCAAAAGTGTCTTCTTCAGAAGAACCAGAGTTGTCTATCGGATTTTTATTTTTGATCATTTCTGCATAAGAGGGTGGAGATATGGCGCCTGTTGGAGAGCCATAGATTTCTTGCGGGGTTGCATCTACACAAGGGATTATGAAGTGGTTGTTCCAGTTTGTTCCTGTGATCCTGAGTTTATTTTAGCATCTGCAATCTGCTCAATATGCTACTACACCTCGCCCTCTTCATGAACAGGTGGGGTCTGATCTTCTAGAGGGTTTAGAACAACAAAAGGATTTGTTGAAGCAATGGCATTTGCTGTGGCATGAGCTTTAGGTAGTCTCTTCCTAGCAGTTGGTCCTCTGATCCTTGTATTCCCTACTTTCCCTTTCGCTCTGTTGGCCTGCTTGGATGTGCCTGTTTTTTGGGCTTGTGTCCACTGTTCACCCTTCTTCTTCTTCTTCTTCTTTTTTGTTTTGCTTTGTTTTTTGTTTTTTTTGTTTTGTTTTGTTTTGGTTTGTTTTTTGTTTTGTTTTGTTTTTTTGTTTTGTTGTTTTGTTTTGTTTTGTTGTTTTGTTTTTTTGTTTTCTTTTTTGTTTTTTTTGTTTTGTTGTTTGTTTTTTTTTTTTTTTGTTTGTTTTTTTTTTTTTTTTGTTTTTTGTTTTTGTTTGTTTTTTTTTTTGTTTTTTTGTTTTTTGTTTTGTTTTTTTTTTTTTTTTTTTTTTAGATTCTTCCTCAGATTTCTTCTTATAGTTTCAAGCAAAATGGTCATAGACGTGGCAATGTTGGCACTTCAAGGGGAGCTGTTCATAGTCGAGTTCCTGTATGTGAGACCAACCAGCTACAGTTAGCTTGATCGCCTCGGGCAACCCTATCTCCAATTCGACTTCAACGCAAATTCTGGCACACAAATATTGTTCTCTCCTTTCAGCCCTATTGATGTATTTGCCTAGTTTGTTCCCGATGGTTTCCATAGATTCTAGGTTCCAACAATAAAGAGGGAGGTGGGGTAACATTACCCAGACAGGAACTACTGAAGGAATATCTGGCGAGGGATCAAAGTCTGGCGTCCATTTATTCAGATAGAGGGCCCATATAATATGGACCGCTTCAGAAAATGAGATCTCAATCTTCAGCTGAGTCGAAAACAAAAACATAATAGCCTTTGCCTACCAGATGCTTTCTGATTCCTTCAGAGACGAGGGGCCTCCAATTTCGCTGGACCCAACCATCACTAGCTTTGGGAGAGGGCCAGAGGCCCGTAAATTGTCCAATGAGCCTGCGTTCTGCTAGGTTCAGTGTAGTTCGGCACGTGCGTTCCGCAGGCAGTTCAATAGAGGGGATGGATTCGACTCTCTTTACAAACTTTTGCAGGTTTGGATTAGCTTTCCTCTTGCTGCAGAAGGCAACCAACCGCTTGAAGGTGTCGATCTCAGGAGGTAAAGGAGGGGGAGGGCCCCCTCCGGCATCCTTGGGGGCAGAACCCTATAATAGTATTGGAAACCCCGATTACCAGATCTCCAGAGCTCCGCTGTCCTTGGCCAAATTTTTAATTTGATGTCGCTATTGAATGTATTATATATGCTTTTTAATAAATTAAATATTTAATAAAAATTAAATTTGTCTCATTTTTATTGTTTGAGAATTAAGAGTTTATCATCATTCTTTATATATATAAATGATTCATTGTCTCTAATAATTTTATTGGCTTGTTATTTATTGAATATATTTTTAATTTATATTGGTGAAATCTAATTTATATATTCAATAACTTTATTTTTAGGTTTGGTTGGTGATTGAATTTCCAATCACTTGGATTCACAAGGGCTTTCCAAAATGCTTTTTGCCAATTGTGTTACCACCATGGGATGGCGAGATAACATTTATTTTTCATCCAAACCTTGCAATACAATTTCAAGCAAGAATGTCATTTTTGATGTTTAAATACATTTTTGAATGCATAAATGGATTCAACACATTGGAAAACTTTTGGGGCACTAAAATTCTATAGATTAAACAACTTAAACTCAAGTTTTTAAAAATCTTTGCCAAATTTTAATTAAAATTAACTATCTTGAAAAAAAAGAATTTCTATAAATTCTACATCATTTATATTAATAATAGACCCGTTAATCAATTTAAACATTATATCTTTATCTCAGAATCAAACAAATTAAATCAACATACATAAAAGTAATACTTTCTATTAACAATGTTGTTGAAATGTTATTACGATTTATTAAAAAGAAAAAAAAGCAGAAGTTACTTATAAATTTATGTTTACAACTTGTCTAAGATATAAGTAAATGTATATCAAATTCTTGTTATAAATTTTGCAATTTGAGAACTATTTTTATTTATCAATTTAATAATTTACAGTACACTTGGGGTAGCTCAATTGGCAATAGTTTCCCTGAAAAATTACATTAATTTAAAATATATTATTATTAATTAATTAAAATTTAGACATGATGAAAATATAGTCTTACCAAACTTACAAAAAAATTACATTAATTTAAGAAGGACATAAACACTCAATTTACAACATGTGGAACAATCAGGCAAATGATGAGGTCAGTCAAGGATAACATAGATCATCAACAACCCAAGGGTGTGTACAAGATTGATTGCTTGTGTGGCAAGAGTTATATTGGGGAAAAAGAACGATCTCTGAAGACAAGACTTAAAGAGCATGGAGCTGATATTAAGAATGGGAGATCCCGTACATCAGCCCTTGCGTAACACTCATCCAAAACCAAAAATCATGTGTGTTTAGAAGATGATATCTAAAGACAAGACTTAAAGAGCACAAAGCTGATATTAAGAATGGGAGATCCCGTACATTAGCCCTTGTGGAACACTCATCCAAAACCAAACATCATGTGTGTTTAAAAAACACCAAAATCATTGCAAGAGAGGATCATTATCAAAAGAGAAAAATCAGAGAGGCTATCGAAATTATGAAATTTCCTCACTCATCCAAAACCAAACATCATGTGTGTTTAGAAGACGCCAAAGTCATTGCAAGAGAGGATCATCATCAAAAGAGAAAAATCAGAGAGGCTATCGAAATTATGAAATTTCCTCACTCATCCAAAACCAAACATCATGTGTGTTTAGAAGATGCCAAAATCATTGCAAGAGAGGATCATTATCAAAAGAAAAAAATCAGAGAGGCTATCGAAATTATGAAATTTCCTCAGAACATCAATAGGGACAATGGGAGTGAGATTAGTGGAAATTGGCTCCCCTGATTAGACAGATAAATCCCTCCAAATCTTTAGAAACGTAGTATCACTGGTTTCTTCCCAAAATTGATTAATTAATTAAAATTAATTAATAATAACCAATATAACAAAATAAAAAATTATTCTAGTGACTATAAATTATAGTAACAATAGTTTTATAAATTAACAATTGAAAGAGAAAAATTATAAAAATTATTAAAACAAAAAATTATAAATTAATTAAATTGATTGATTAATTAATTAATTAATCAAATAAATTAAATTAAATAATTTACTTATTTATCAATTAGATACTTAGGGTTTAATTAAATAAATAAAATTAACATTTGAAACATTATAAATTAATTAATTAAATGAATCAACTAAATAATCTACTTCTTTATTAATTAGATACTTAGGGTTTAATTAACTAAAACAAATAGAAAATAAAATAAAATAAATATTTGAGAGAAGAAATAAAATTAACATTTGAAAAAGATAAATTATTAAATTATTAAAACAAAGTATTCTAAATTAATTAATTAATTAAATTTATAGGAGATCATAGACTTCCTAAGCTAGTTTTAAATTCCAACCAAAACCACTTAAGGCTCAAGCGGGGGTGGTATAAAGACACGAAGGCCTGGTTAAACCTTTGGGAGATCAATGAGAATGATGCTTTGCAAAACAATAATAACATTAAAAATATTGTTACTTCTAAGTTCAAAGAAAAATGTGGTGTGAGAAAGATTTGGCAGCTAAAAGAAAATTAAGTTATTATAAGAAGGTAATCAACCCCACCCTAGAAGATCAAAAGTATCTCTCTGTTTTATCTAGCTTAAAAAAGAAAATTTAAATAGCGAAGATTAGAACGGACTCTCATGAGCTCCATAGTGAAACGGGTCGTTGGGCAGTTCCTAAAACACCATGGATGGAAAGGATCTGCCATCTCTATGAGAATAGGAACATCGAGGATGAAAACCACTTCCTCTTTGAGTGCCTTGCGTACAACCACATTAGATCTCAGTTTCATAATCTTTGTCGCAATACTGACCTTCCTAGCCTTTTACAATGTCAAAATTATAGTGAGCTCGGGAGGCTTCTCTCCAAGCTTTTTGAGCATAGGAATAAAATCTTAAATCAAGCTAAATAATTTGTTTCTTTAGGTCCGATAGACCAAAGTTTGGTCTCAGTGGACGTTAACCATCATTATCATCATCATCATTATCATTAATTAATTATATTAATTAAATAATTTTCTTTTTAGATACTTAGGTTAAATAAAATAATAAAATTAATTAAACAATAAGACTAATCTATAAATCAATAGAATAAATAGGAATAAAATATCTCATCTCGTTAGTATAATTTTACATCTTTATTAATTAGATACTTAGGGTTTATAGCTTAATTGGTTGAATAATTGAATAATTATTAATTAATTATTTTACTAAAAAATTGATTTTAATTAAAATAAATTAAATTAAAATTAAACTAATTATAAAAATAATAATAAGGGAAAATTAAAAATAAAATAAAAGAAAGAAAGATAATATATATATATATATCTATATATATATATATATATATATATATATGCTGTGGTTCACAGACACCTTCGGTCAGCGGGTGGCGCTACGTCCATGGGAAAATCTAGGGTTAACGCCCCTCGGCCTATAACAAGACCTGACCCCAAGAGCTTTCGGGAATTGACCCTGTGCCCTCCCAAATGGCGAGGCCCCGACTTGACCGATTGAGCTAACTCTTAAGGCTAAAAAATATATATATACTAATTAAAAACTTATTATAAATAAATAAAAACTAGAAACTAATCGTATTATATTATATAATTGATGATGATGATGATGGTGGTGGTTAACGTCCACTGAGACCAAACTTTGGTCTATCAGACCTAAAGAAACAAATTATTTAGTTTCATTTAAGATTTTATTCCTGTGCTCAAAAAGCTTGGAGAGAAGCCTCCCGAGCTCACTATAATTTTGACATCGTAAAAGGCTAGGAAGGTTGGTATTGCGACAAAGATTATGAAACTGAGATCTAATGTGTTTGTACGCGAGGCACTCTAAGAGGAAGTGGTTTTCATCCTCGATGTTGCTATTCTCATAGAGATGGTAGATCTTTTCCATCCATTGTGTTTTAGGAACTAACCAAAAATCAGTTGTATTTATTAGGAATTAATAATTAGTTTATTTAAACATATAATTAAAATTAAAATAATTAAAATTAGAATAATTAAAATTAAAATAATTAAAACTAAAATAAATAGAATAATTAAAATTAAAATTAAAGAATTCATATATGTAGGGGTCGACTTCTATATAAAAATTTATTATTATCTAGGTTTATATATACTCTGGTCGAAAGATTCTTCTCTCAAAACTATCATTCATATTCTATCATTTTTGGTTCTGATGATAGACCCCCTTTGAAGTTGGAAACGTCGACATATTAAATATAATACTGTACATCATACTACTCCAAAAACTACCACAGAAACTTAAAATCTAACATTAAAATATATTATTATTAATTAATTAATTAATGATATATATATAGAATTTGAATTTTATCCATTTTAACTGATTAGAATAAATTAAATAATTATTAATTAAAAATATAAGTAAATAAACAAAAATATATTAATATATTAATAATAAAAATCAAATTAATAATAAAACATATTTTCGTAATCAAAATATTAAGTAAAAAGTAAGCCATTTTTAGAATATTATTATCTATTTTTATTAAGGGCGATCTTCACGATACCTTCAATGAAACTGAGGAACCACACATACACCTATCTCAAAATAGTTCATTTATAACTCAATTCCAATGCGGGTAAAGAATTTTTTTATAATGGTCAACAAAGCGTTAATAAAAACATACATTGCATTAATCATTGATTAGTAATTACTAATCAACAAAGTAAATAGGGTATAGCTAAATTATGTTAAAGGTTTTCTATATTTTCAAGATTTTGATATTTAGGTAAATAAAGCTGGTATACTATTATGTTAGTTTATTTAAATTCAATATTTTTTTCAAAATATTTTAAGCGACAGGAAAATGCTTTAATCATTACTTTTTATTTATTTATTTATTTTTTAATTTGAAGCATTAATTTTTTTTTTTCAGGTTTAGTATATTTAAATTTATTTGTGATGTTTGTTTATTAGATTTTGGATATATAGTGAGTGGCCATGTGTTTTGTTAAGACATTTTTTTGATGTGAACAATTCAATTCCTTGTTCAATCAGGCTGATATATTGGATATGTTGAAGATGTAGTCTTGTCAAGTTTACAAAAAAAAAATATTTGTGATATATTGGACATGTTGAAGATGTAGTCTTGCTAAGCTTAAAAAAAAATATTTGTGATGTTTATCTTTAGCATATTTGGATGATATATTGGACATGTTGAAGATGTAGTCCTGCCAAGCTTACAAAAAAATAAAATATGTGTGATGTTTATCTTTAACATATTTCAATGTATTCGTGAAAATGTAATATTGTGTAAAAATAGAATTTGTTATATATATTGCAGTTTTAGATGGTAGATTTCCAATGCAAAATAACAATATCTTTTTACCATTTTTTCAATATTTTTTCTATGGTAGAAACATTTTTTTTGGTTTGGAAGTATGATTCTAGGAATGCTAGCTATGCTGCCTTGTTAATGAAAAAACAATATTCTACTAATACCCCATGAGTATTCATTATTCAAGTTTTTTCTTAAAAACTTATAAGCCATTTTTATTATGCGGTTTAGTATTACAGATGTTAAAACCACTTTTAGAGGGCTACACTATAATGAAGTCTTTAAATTGATTTCTTTAAAGCATATTATTATAAAAAATTTAAAGCTTAGTATTATGTTGATAGGTATGATTTTTTAGTTTTTCCTATATGAAAGTTGATTGTTAATTGAGAATGTAAACTTCTGTGATTCATAGCGATTTTTCAAAATAACTCTTCTGGTAAATCACATTACATATTCTTGAGTCTATGTGTTTTGAACCACTAAGATTCTTTCTTGAAACTATAGGGGCTTTCCATGGAACAAAGGCTCCAAGCTAAGTTAAATCTCGAATGATGATATTATTTTGCTTGTTGAAACTTGGGAGCACGAAGAACCTAAGGTCCCTAACATAGATGACTTTACATTATGGTCTACCTGGAATAAGCGATCCTCCCGTAGAGGCATTGGGGGTATAGCTTGTTACATTAAGAAGAACATCTCTCCCCATGCTATGATTTATAAAAATGACCCTTACAACCGATATAGTTGGATAGAAATTACTGACATCTATGATAAAAAGACCTACATAGCAATCTGTTATCCCCCCCCCAATCAATTCTAACTTCTATAAGAAAAAGAATCTAGATAAAAATAGTCCTTACAATGGTTTAGAGAATAATATTTATAGCCTAAGGAATGAAGGCAATATCCTTTTAATGGGTGACTTTAATGCTCGAACTTCAAGCAACCAAGCTATTCTTCTAAGCAATCATTCCGACCCTAATCCTCCTTGGTTAGACGAAGACCTTCCTTTGGCTAACCGGTACAAAAGGAGCTTTGAAGACGTCAGGGAGAATTTGTTTGGGTCGAAGCTAGTCAAGATCTGTAGTGCTCAGTATCTCATAATTTGCAACGGTCTAAAGAAGTGGCCTAATTCTAGCCAGATGACATGCATCCATGGGCTTGGTAGTAGCGTGGTAGACTATGTTATCTCCGATCTCCCTCTATACAACGAAATAACAAATTTTGACATCTTAAACGACCATAAGCCTAACTCTGATCATAGGCCTTTACTTATAACTCTCAATTTTTTCATGCATAGAGATCCCATAGAAGATAATCCTTATAGCCAAAAGAAGTTAATCTTTGATAGAAATAAAAAAGATCTCTTTCTAAATGAATTAAAAACTAATTTGCTTCTTTTATCTAGTATAGACAACATAGATAAAGGACAATATATATAATGTAATATTGTGTAAAAATAGAATTTGATGAGAGGTAATATATATATATATATATATATATATATATATATATATATATATATATATATATATATTGTAGTTCTAGATCACAGATTTCCAATGCAAGATAACAATATCTTTTTACCATTTTTTCAATATTCTCTCTATGGTAGAAACATTTTTTGGTTTGGAAGTATGATTCTAGGAATGCTAGCTATGCTGCCTTCTTAATGAAAAAAAACAATATTCTACTAATACCCCATGAGTATTCATTATTCATCCAAGTTTTTTCTTAAAAACTTATAAGCCATTTTTATTATGCGGTTTAGTATTACAGATGCTAAAAACCACTTTTAGAGGGCTACACTATAATGAAATCTTTAAATTAATTTCTTTAAAGCATATTATTATAAAAAATTTAAAGCTTAGTATTATGTTGATAGGTATGATTTTTTTTGTTTTTCCTATATCAAAGTTGATTGTTAATTGAGAATGTAAACTTTTCTGATTCATAGCGATTTTTCAAGATAACTCTTCTGGTAAATCACATTACATATTCTTGAGTCTACGTGTTTCGAACCATGTAGTGTGGTTCATCATCAAGATTTTTGAAAAGTATGACGATTTTATGATTAATGTTATATGATTTTTTGTTATGGTTGTTGTGTTTAGAGGCGCTTGCCAGTTCAGTATGGAAGGTATGTTGTAATGTCCTATCCTATCCTATCCTATTAAACATTTTGATTAGATCAAATTACCTAAAATAAAAATAAAAATAAAATAGAAAAAACATAATAATTATAATTATTAATAAAACATTTTGAGTGTGTCAAATTACAAAAAACTAAAATAAAATAAAATAAAAATAATAATAATTGCATCTAGAGGAGGCGCTCTCTAGCCCAATATAGTAGAGATGTTGTAATGTAATGTTTAACATTTTTATTTAGTCCAATTACATAAAAATAAAATAAATAAAAACTAAATAAAATGATTAATGTAACGTAATGGAAACATTTAAAATTAAAATTAAACTAATAAAATAAAATAATAATAAAAATAAAAATGGCTCATGGTATTGAGAATCCATAGTATTGACCTATGGTATTCATGTGGAATATAACCTATTTAAAAGGGAAATTAAACCAAACTAGATCCATTTTAACTCCAGATCTACCAAGCATCGAGAGGGATCAAATCTTTTGATATGAAAACCTCTTTTTAGAGTGAAAATATATTTGATCCTCTTGGGGTGATTTCATTGTTGTTTGATCTTATTTAGGGATAAAGGTTCTGTAAATGGATTTCAATGTTTTGTAAAAGCGAATTATATAATGTTTTTAAAGGAATCCTAAGAAAATAAGCAATGTTAACTGATGAGCCTCAGTATTGCAACAAGAATGCTGCAACTCCTAAGGCTACCAACTTTAATTATCAACTCGGGGTTCGTACAAACTTAAGAGGTATCACACTATATGTGAAACATACAATGTGTCCTTCCTTTGCTGTCAGGATGTAATGGAGTGAATATAATAGAATTAGATCCTAAACTAATTGCAGAAAATGAAATGCTCGAAATGGAAACCTTAACATATTGAAAGAGAGAAAATACAAGGAAAGAAACCTATTCTAATTGTATAAAGTAAAGATCATGAACTAAATGTCAACCATTACATTTCAAAGAGTTTAGATCCATTAGCAAAGTTCATTGGATGTAACAATCAAGAAAATCATCATTGTATTATCCAATTCATAAATTTTTCCGTTAGCCCAAATCACTGAAATGTTTTGCATGGGTGAAGAGGCAAGTCCTAAGTGGTCTTTAGTCTTTCCTAATCATTGATTTAGAGCCTGGGGGTCTTGATTCAACCCTAAAGGCCAATAACCAAGCTTTTTGAGAAAATATGGGCAAGTATATACACGCTAGAAGAGTACTATAGGAAATAATAATAACATAAGGGCACAACAATAACAATAGTGGGTTTCTATGGGGCACACTAATAACAATATGGGGACAATAGGGGCATAATAATAACAATAAGGGATACAATGACAATAATAATGGGGGAATCACTAGTATTATAGGGACCTAACATGCCCCTCTCCAAAAAAGTGTTGTCCTCAATGCTTGAGTAGTTCTAGATGCTTCTGTATAAAATTCCCATCCTCCCATGTGGAATCTTCAGCGGGTAAGTTCTTCCACTTAATGAGATACTCTAAAATTGATCGATTTCATAGCTTTCGAGTTCTTGTTTCTATGATTGCTTCAGGTTCTAATATGATTTTTCCTTCCTCATCAAGTTCTGGAAATATTGTTTCAATTGGGAGATTGTCACCTATAACCTTCTTTAAACATGAAACATGGAAAACTGGGTGCACTCGGGAAGCTGCAGGAAGCCCCAATTTGTATGCCATAGTACCAATATTTTGCAACACCTTGTATGGACCATAATACTTTGGTGATAATTTATTATCCTTCTTAGCTTGCTTGAGGGACATTTGTTTATATGGCTGTAGCCATAGGAATACCCAATCACCTACATCAAAACTTCTTTCGCTGCGATGTTGATCTGCCTGCTGTTTCATTCTATTCTGTGCCAAGGTGAGGTTATCCTTTCAGAGTTGGAGAACTTGTTGCTGTTGCTCGATGTGATCTTCCACTGCTTGAACCTTAGAATTTTCTCTTAAATATGATGTGATGGATGGTGGATGATATCCATAAAGTGCCATAAATGGGGTCATTTTTGTTGCAGTATGGAAGGAAGTGTTATACCACCATTCAACCAGAGGCAACCATTTGACCTATTGTGTCTATTCATCAGATACAAAGCAACGAAGATATCCCTCCAAACATTTCTTTACTATCTCAGTTTAGCCATCAGATTGAGGATGATAAGATGAGCTATGAGCTAACTGAGTACCAAGACAAGAAAATAATTCCGTCCAAAAATTTCCAGTGAAAATGGGATCTCTGTCACTTACAATAATCTTTGGGTTTCCATGTAGCTTTTGAATGGCTTCCATAAATGCAATGGAAACTGTACTTGCTTTAAATGGATGAGATAATGCACAGAAGTGTGCATACTTGGTAAGTCTGTCCACTACCACCATGATGACACTTTTTCCTTCGGACTTGGGTAAACCTGTGATAAAATCCATTGAAACCTCTTCCCAACGTTGGCTTGGAATGGATAAAGGTTGTAATAGACCTGGGGTCTTAATTGTTTCAACTTTATTTTGTTGGCAAACCAGAAGTTCCGCCATAAACATTTGAATATCCGATTTAAGGCCATCCCAAAAAAAGTCCTTCTTAACCTTGTGGTAAGTTTTTAAAAATCCTGAGTGCCCACTTGAGGGAGAAGTGTGCAATTCCATAAGAATCTTTTGTTTGAGTTGGGAATTCTTACATAGATATAAGCGATCTTTGTACCATAACGAATCATTTTTCTAGCTAAATGTATAAGAAGTAATGGGATCTTGCTGTATCTTTTGAATGAGTGCCCACACTTCTTCGTCATTCTTCCCTTCATCCCTTACTTCATTTGTCCAATCTGGTTGGATAATAGAAATGGCGTAAAAAATTGCTTCCACATCATCATCCTTTCTTAAGAGTGCATTTTCCAAAACATTTTGCTTCCCTTTTTTGTAGATGATTTCAAATTCATAACCCAACATCTTTGTGACCCATTTTTGCTGCTCTTCAGAGGATAATTTTTGTTCTAAAAATTATTTATGACTATCATGATCCGTTTTTACCTTGAAGTGTCTTCCCATTAGGTAGGGTCACCATTTCTTAAGTGCATGTAGTATTGCCAACATTTCCTTCTCATAAATAGCTTTGTGTAAATACTTTCCTTTGATTGGACGACTTTCAAAAGCAATGAGTCTTTCTTCTTGCATTAAAACAACACCAATTCCACTTCCTGAAGCATCACATTCCACAATAAAGGTTTTTGTGAAGTCCGACATAGCTAAGACCGGTGCTTGGCACATTGCCTCTTTAAGATGTTCAAAGGCCTTTGTTGCTTCTGGAGTCCATGAAAATGCATCTTTCTTCAATAATGTTGTTAGAGGTACTGCTATTCTCCCATAATTCTTAACAAACTTACAATAGTACCTTGTCAACCCGAGAAATCCTCATAGATGCTTTATTGATGTGGGGATTTTCCATTCTTTAATGGCTTTAATTTTGCTAGGGTCTACTTTAACACCTTCATGAGATATAATATGACCCAGATATTCTACCTCTTGTACTCCAAAGAAACATTTGGAGCTTTTTGCATATAATTGTTTCTTCTCCAATAGTTTGAGCACCCTGTCAACATGTTGAACATGATCCTTCCAAGACTTGTTGTAGATTAGTATGTCATCAAAAAATACTAACACAAATTTTCTAAGGAAGGATTTGAAAATGGAATTCATCAAACTTTGAAATGTAGAAGGTGCATTGGTAAGGCCAAAAGGCATGACCAAAAATTCATAATGAACCTCATGAGTTCTAAATGTTGTTTTCGAAATGTCTTCAGTCTTCATTCTGATTTGATGATATCCTGAACGAAGATCCAACTTGGTTAAGTAAATTGATCCATGCAATTCATCCAATAATTCATCAATGACAAGAATGGGAAATTTATCTTTAATACTGAGCCTGTTGAGCTCCCTATAATACAGACACATGCACCATGATCCATCCTTCTTGTGCACCAATACTAGTGGAGCAGATAAAGAACTTTGATTAGGTTGAATTATACCAGCCTCTATCATTTCTGCAACCATACATTCAATTTCACTCTTTTGGGCATAGGGATATTTGTAAGGCCTGATGTTTGGAGGAACACTTCCTAGAATCAAATTAATAGCATGATCATGATCACGAATAGGTGGGAGGCCTTTGGGAGTCTCAAATACCTTGAAATGATTTTCCAAGACTTTTTTGAGATCTGGAGAAATAGATGATTTTGATGTGGGAACCTCTAACGAACATAATTGTGAAATTATGCCTCGTTTTTCCTTCTTTAAAAGCTTTGTCATACCGTTAGAGCTAATTATCTTTACCGGTTTCCCTGCAATATCCCTTAATTCAAATTCCTTTCCTTCCGCACAAAATTTCATGAAAAGTTCTTGAAAATTAAAAGCTATTGTACCTAAGGATTGTAGCTATTGGACTTCTAGTACAACATCAGCACCACCCATTGGAATGGAAAGCATTGGGCTATTCAATAGATATTCTCCCATGGATAGCTTGATATTATGGCACTTTCTAGAGCAATTTATGGTTCCTCCACTTGCAACCATCACTTGACACTCTGGTGATGGATATAGGAAGCAATTCAATTCCTTGGCTATCTTACAATGAATAAAACTATGGGTACTACCTGAATCAATCAACACTATTACCTTTTTCTTCTTGATATGTTCTTCTATCTTGATAGTTTGAATGGTAATTCTAGCTAATGCATTACAAGATATGATCAGATTCATTTCTTCTTTCTCTAGGATTTGTTCCTGGTGTATATCCTCTTCTTTTGACGTTTCTTGTTCCTTTTCTTCCTCTTCTTCACAATCTATGTAGAATAATTTCTTCTCAGCACACCTATGACCTTTAGTGTATTCTCTATCACAATTATAATAAAGCCATTTTGCTATTTTTTCTTCCAATTGTTGTGGTCAACGTTGTAGGTTGTGGAAGACTAGGGGAAACAACACTTCCATCTTTATATTTGTGAGTGGTAAGCTTCCTGGTTGCCATAATTTTGCTTTCCATTTGTCTTGCCAACCTGAATGCCTTCTCCAATGAATCGGGTTCCCAAAGGCGAACCTCAAGTTGGATGTTATCCTTTAAATTCCCTATGAACACATCAATCCTATGCTCCTTTGGAATATCTTTTACCCTTATGTTCAATTTTTGGAAGTCCTCAATGTGCTCCATCATTGAACCCTTTTGTTTGAGATTTATAAATTGGCTAAAAAAGGTGTTGCTTTTTGTATCCTCATAATGTGCTATCATTTCTTCTGTAAAAAATTGCCCAAGAGACAATTTTTTTACGAGAGAAAAGCCGTCGATACCATACAAATTGATTTGGTTCCAAATATAAAGTTGCAATGCATACCTTTTGTGTGTTTTGCACATTATGGAGATCGAAAAATTGCTCCATTTGTAATATCCATGTTATGGGATCCTTGCCATCAAACTTCCTCATATCAATCTTTGGAACATGGTGGGTCTCTAATCCAAGGTTAGAGTCTATGAAATCATGATTAACATTTATTTTTTTCTCATCATGAGTTTCCTTTACTACCCTTTCTCCGTTCGTAAACATTTCTTGTAGCAACTTTGTCAAATCTATCTTCAAATTGTCTATTTTGCCTTCCATCTTAGCTTCCATGTCATTCATCTTAGCTTCCAAACCATCCATCTTAGATTCCACAAAATTCATCTTAGCTTCCATGCCTTTCTTTAAACCATCCATTTTATCTTCCACGCCTTTCTTTAAACCATCCATCTTAGCTTTTGTTACTTTTTGTGAGAGTGAATTCTGTTGCACTTGATCTCGTAATTTTGATATATCATGTTGCATTTCTTCCTCTTCTTCATGAGTCATGCTAGATATTTCAGGTTTCTTACTAGGTGTTTCCATTTTCTTTCTTCGGGGCATCAATTAATGCTAATATTTCTTCACTATGCCCTTTGAATTCCTTCAAAATAATTTTTCAAACCAATCTCATGCAAAAAAAAAAAACTACACACCTTTTTTCACTTTGTAAGAGCTCGATATTGAATTTGTTGTATATCTATAATTGTGGATCTCCAAGATATGAAATTTCATACTGCATTAGCCCTATGAGCCCTCTTTCTAACCCCATAAGTCTGATCAAGATTGGATTCTCAAAGGAAGAGTTATGCCAAATATCCCACGGTGACCTGATTATAGACTGGTTCAGTAGAGTGCATTTGTACGAAGTTCCACGTGTCACTTTTTCGACCTTAGTACCTGAAACTAATATAAAAAATACTAAAGGATTTCCTCTTTCTAAAAATTCTAATGAAATTTCAATCTGATTCTCAGAACAAACATTATGACGATTTTACCCAGGTTACCTGTTTGAGATATAATTCAGGATCCTTCAAAATCCCTAACTTCCTTAGATCATATCTCCAAACATATAGTGATGAGAGATTTGAAATTTGGACCTGACATTTAGAGCGATTTCGGCTCAAATGGGTTTTTTTTGTAGCTTCTGAAACATCACAAAAACAAAGTTATAGTGAAAATTCCATGATGACCGGTTTGGAGTAGCGAAACCCTGTTCGCCCCCTAATATACTCTTTTTTTTCCATTTTCCCCTTCCTAAATCATAACCATTTACCACCATTTTACCTCTTTTATACACCCTCATCTTGCACCAGTCCAAGAACAGTGACATATTTCATATAAACTTTATTTTTCATATTTTTAACCTAACTTAGAATTAATTAATTATTTATTACATGATTTCTTACTTTTAATCACTCTTTGTAAGTTATCGATATCTTCAATGTTTATTTGGTAGTTATAGTACTTACCATGACCGCTGGTCCTAGTGCAGGATCAGATCTTGCACCGTTGCCAGCACAAGAAATCTTTGCAGCAGATTCGAACCTCCTTGATCACCGCCTCGTTTTGAGCAGCTTCAACTACGACAACAAGATCGATCCAAAGATAGCCGAGATCAAAACGCCCCGTTTTGAGCAGCTTCAACCATGACAGCAAGATCGATACAAAGGCAGCCGAGATCAAGGCTGTGAAGAATGAAAGCTGGAGATTGGCTACGGCCAGTTTTGTTAACTATCTAAGTTTAAAGGCCGAGAAGATAAATTTTGTGGTTGGTTATGTAATCGGTTGAAAGATCTATTTTGCGCCCTTGGCCAAAGATCTATATAATGTAGAATGTAAATAGGACTAATGGAGTTTTTTTGGATAGAATAGAGACACAATTAGAGTGGCGATAACAGGTTGCTGTGTTTTGTTATCGCTCGAATCTGGGCTGGATGACTTATTAATGCATGTACTTGCCTAAGTGAATTAATAAAAAGGGAGCTCCACCTCATGTTTTATAAATCACATTTCTATATTTGAGCTGATGAATTGATTGAAGTACTCAGCAACATTTTTAGTTAAAGGGGAAACACGTTGGTTGGCTAGGGCCGAGGCAACCCAGCACGTTTGCCCCATTTCCTGTTTCTTGTAATTTATTTTTATATTGTCAAAGTGTGATTTAATTTCAAGCACATGTATTCCTGTTTGAGTGAAAGCGGATCCTTTGTGTGCAGTAGCTAAATTTCCTTTCCTGCACTTTATTTCAGATTGGGTTTCCCCGCCTGGTCCAAGAAGGAGAAATAAACCTGCACCAGTGCACATTGGTATGATATTTCCTTTTCTGCAATTTTGTTTGGTTGGTTTTCCCCACTTGGTCCAAGTAGGAGAAATGAACATGCACCAGTGCATGTTGGTGTGATGCAGCAAGCCTTCCTAGTTTACTTCCCGCAATCTTCTTTCTTTCATTAGATGCTTTATGACAGGATAAATGTATATGGATTGTTTCTTTATTCTTGAATTTTTTCAAGATCAGAAACATTCATTTTTATGTGCGTAATTTGATTTAATAGTATAATAGCAATTGCAATAACTAAGCACTCATTTTAAGAATTAAATGCTAAGTGCAAGAAGCTTTGATCCGGTGCAAGAACTAGTTTCTTACCACGAGATCTAAGTGCTTTGGACCTAAAAAAGTTCAAGCCCTTGCAGGAAGTAAAAAGCCTTTAGTAAAGACACCATTTATACCTTCTGCATAAATCTCTGTTCCTGCACTAGTGCAAGCAGACTGCGATAGTATAGGACAGATTAGTGCAATAAGGAAATCTCTAAAGGAGTAGGTTTAAGGGCCCATCTGATGAGACTGCTAAGTGTCTTTGCTAAATAAAAACAAACTCTGTAGTTAAACAATAATTAGCTAGAGTGATTGCCCTTTATTCTTAATTCCCCCTTGCAAATACATTCTTCCTTGTTCCAGTCTTAGATTATTTTGATGGTTCAAGTTGCCTTTTTCTCTTTTTAGTTTGATTATGCAATCTTTCCTTTAAACAAAGTAGGGATTTATATTAAAAAGATTCATACCCTCTCTGGCATTGCTTTTGCTTCGTCTCTAAGTTTACGGATCCCCCGGGTTGACAAATTAAGTGTTGAGGAGTTTGCTTAAGTGTAATCTTGCACCCAACATTTTGGCGCTGTTACTGGGGAGGTCATTTGATTTGGTAAGAATTTTTTGATTATACAATAGAGGTAATTTTTCCTTTATTTTTGAAGTATTGTTTGGAAAATCTTCTTTGAAGGAATTTTACTGTTGTTGATTGATTTCCGACAGCATTTATTAGAAGTTGTTTTTTATTTTTCTTTCTTTTTTTGAAGTGAATGCCTAGAAAAGGTAAGGGTTCGAAGCCCACTAAGGGCCAAAAGAATTTTGAAAACAATTCTCATATTGGGTCTCCTTCTGTGAGCAGGAAGCCCAATCCAATTCAAACCCATCATGTAGGAATAGTCCACTTGGATTCTGGTGACAACAGCTTAGGTGTGGTTTAGTCTGTTGGGAGCAAAAGGGAAACAATGGCGGACCATGAAGATCATGTGGAAGGGACTGGTGAAAACCAGGTAAGTGGAGAAGAATCCACTTTTGTGTTTCCAATTGTGGATCCTGATACTATGGCACAAATGAAGAATATTCAACCATCAGCTCTCCCTCATTTCCATGGTAAAGTTCATGAAGATCCTGACTCTTTTCTATTCGAGTTTGATATTCTGTGTAGAAGTTATGATTATTCAATTGACGTTGAGAAGTTAAGATTATTTCCTGTTACTCTCAAGAACTCAGCTCTACGCTGGTTTATGAGGTTAGGAGGAAACACTATAAACTCTTGGGATCAGATGAAGAGAGTGCTTTTGTGTAAATATTAAGAATATTGCAAAACTCGGGACATGCAGGATGAGATTTTTACAATCATACAGGATGATGATGAACTCTTGAAGATTACCTAGAAAGATTTTTGTATATTTTACAAAGGTCGAAACTTAAGCTTGATTCCAATACTATTAGAACCTTGTTCTTAAGAGGACTTACTGATAATGCTAGAAATAAATTATTTAAATCTTTTAGGACAAGGTGATATTTCTCAGCAACATTTTGAGCAAATTTGTGAATTATGCAGGAAATTTTCAAGAAATCAGTATAGATCCAGTAGAGGAACTTGAAACAGAAATAGAAAAACCGAATCTACCGATGCTATGATTATTGGACTAGAAAATAAAATGGAAAACATGAAAATTGATATAATGAATATTGTTACCAAACAATTGGACTCTTTAAAATTTCAGCAAAAACTCATGAAGGAACAAGAGTCATTATGTATTTTCTATCCTAAATGTGGAGACAAGCATCCTCCTAAAGAGTGTCCTCTTAATTTGAAAGAAACTAATAAGTGTGTTATTTGTGCAGAAGACCATGTCATATAAAAATGTCCCTCTATACCAGGACTTAAAGCTGTATTTACAGGGGGATAGCCTGAAGTTGAATACTTGTATGCTATGGGAGCAAGAAGGAATTGGCCTCAGGTAGGTGCAGGTATGGCTTCTGAATTTTCTCCACACTATTTTGGTTATAATTCACGTGCATATTCTTATCCTAACACTAATCAGCAGTGGCAATATAGGAATCAATATCAGCATGGGAAACCTTCTCAACCATGGCAACAAGGTTGGAGAGGGCCAACTCATTCTCCATATTCCTACCAGCCACCTATGCAATCATATCCATCTACACATACACCTTATTCAATGCCTCAACTTCTGAGTCAGTCTACTCCACCGTTGCCTTTACCTCCACCTTTTCGACCTCCTCAGTTGCCTACTCAACCTATGCCCAATCCTAACAATAATAAAGCAGTGCAAATGATCTATGTAACAAACCCACCTTTATCATTTGAGTACCAGTCTATTCCAGTTGGGGTTCATGATATTCAATTAAGATCAAGAAGGACTGTAACATCATAAAATCAGAAGCAACCTAGAGTGATTGTTGAAGAGAAAGGAGACGAGGAAACTCTTAACCATTCACCGAAAACTGTCACTAAGCAACCCTTACCCTTTGAATCCTTGCCATCTTCTTCCAACCAACCTCCCTTCCCAGAGAGGCTAGTAATGGAAAGAAGTGAGCATATTTATGAGACTAACTTGGCATCAAAGCTTCAGAATATTTTCATTAAGATACCTTTGCTTTAAGACATCAAAGAGATCCCCATTTGTACCAAGATTATTAAGGAACTCTTTCTCAAGAAACCAGGGAGGAAGAGAATGGAACCACAAACCATTCAATTTGTTGGTAGGGCAACGAAGTTGATGACGGGATGTGTGTCTATGGAAAAATATACTGATCCCGGAAACCCTGTTGTCTCAGTTTAGATTGGTAATGTCCTTGTCTCTAATGTTCTTATAGACCTAGGGGCAGCCATTAATGTCATGACTAAGCAAACCATTGATCAAATTTGGTTATCTCATCTTCTCCATGCTCCCACTGTGCTTGAATTAGCGGACATATATAAAATTAAGCTAGAAGGAGTATTGGATGATGTGATCATCTCATTAGATTCTTGGGAATATCCTGCTGATTTCATTGTGCTTCAACCAAAGAACCCAGTAGGAGGACATCCCTTGATCTTGGGTCAACCATGGCTTGCTATAGCCGATGCATATATTGGATGTCTTTCCGGTGATATGTATATTTCACATGGAGATTCTAGGAAGAAAGTTATCGTATACCCCCCTGCCAGATCCATTCAGGACCTTCGAGATACTTTATGGTTGGATCAAAGCAGTGATGAGGAGACTCAGACCATTCCCTTATCCATCTTTGTACTGGGTTTTCACAAGAAGATGAGATTCAAGATTTCTTGAATAATCTAGACACTATGCCTAATTTTGAGCTATTGAGCCATATTTTCAGCCTATATTCTCAAGATAATCATGATTCTCATTCTTCTATACCATTGCATTTGACCACCCCCTTGAGTACTCCTGAGTCTAATACTACTCTTGTTGAGATTAGCCTTGATAAATCCTTGCATATTAGTTCAGGTTTGGACTCATCTCAACAGGAG
Source organism: Pinus tabuliformis (assembly GCA_031772625.1). NCBI lineage: Eukaryota > Viridiplantae > Streptophyta > Pinopsida > Pinales > Pinaceae > Pinus > Pinus tabuliformis. Next base: position 47,965,064 of record CM062808.1, read on the forward strand.
CAGCTTGTGAATTTGTTGCAAAACCATCTTAGCCTTTACATGGGGCTATGAAGATATGAAGGGTATTCCTCCTAAAACTTGTACACATCATATCTATATTCAGGAAGTAACCCGACCTTTCCGACAACCCCAAAGGCGAATGAATCCAACTCTAAGAGATATTGTGAAGGAAGAAGTACAGAAACTCTTGGATGCCGATTTTATCTATCCTATTTTCAACAGTCAGTGGGTCTCTCCATTAGTGCTACTACCTAAGAAAGATGAAAGATGGCATATTTTTATTGATTATCAATAATTAGACAAGTCCTCTCTCAAAGATTATTTCCCTCTCCCTTTCATTGACCAGGTGCTTGATACCCTTGCAGGAAAGAAATATTTTTCCTTTTTGGATGGCTTTAATGGTTATAACTAGATACAGATTGCACCCGAAGATCAAGATAAACTACTTTTACATGTCCATGGGGTACATTTTCTTGTAGAGTGCTTCCGTTTGGTTTATGTAATGCCCCAACTACCTTTCAAAGGGCAGTCCTGGTGATTTTTGCTGATCTAGAATTTGTAGAAATTTATATGGATGACTTTTCTGTGTTTGATGATTCTTTTCAGGAAGCTCTCAAAAATCTTGAGAAATTACTTCTTCGTTGTCAGGAAGCCCACCTCACCTTGAGTGGCAAGAAATGTAGATTAATTTGCAAAGAGAGAGTGGTACTTGGCCATTTGATTTCTGGTAAAGGTATCGAGGTTGATCTAGCAAAGATTGAAATCATTCTACATCTTCCTTCACCCAAAACTCAAAGGGAAGTAAGAGGTTTTTTAGTACATGCTGGTTAGTATAGGAGATTCATTGAAAATATTTCTAAGATAGCTACCCCTCTTTTCCAACTTCTACCTAAGGATAGTGAATTTTCTTGGACCACAGCTTGCCAACAGTCTTTTGAAACATTGAAGGAAAAGTTAGTACATGCACTAGTTTTGAGAGGTCCTAACTGGTCTTTGCCTTTTCACATTTCCTCTGATTCTTTAGATTTGGCTATTGGCGCAACTTTAGGACAAGAGGAAAATAAGCAATCCTATGCTATTTATTATATTAGTAAGAATTTGTCTTTCACTGAATTAAATTATACAGTTACAGAGAAAGAGTTTTTAGCTGTAATTTTTGCAATTAATAAGTTTAGGCACTATATTACAGGATATGAAGTATTTGTACATACTAATCATTCCTCGATTAAATATTTGATGAACAAGCCATTGACTAGTGGTAGAGTGACTAGGTGGTTGCTATTGTTATAGGAATTTAATATTACTATTGTTGATAGACCAGGAAAATCTAATGTTGTAGCAGATTTTCTTTCTAGATTAGATAATCCTGGTGAAGCAACTCATGTTAAGGATGATTTTTCCGGATGAACATATTTTTACTATGTCAACAGATTCTCCGTGGTTTTCTGACATTGCTAATTACTTGGTTACTGGGAAAACACCACCCCACTTGTCCGCTCGTGAAAAGTAGAATATTATTCAGAAAAGTACTGCATACTCTTGGATTCAAGGAGATCTCTTTTACACTAGTCCAGATCTGATCATCCGTAGGTGTGTAAGAGAGGAGGAAATGTTTGACATATTGAAATCTGCGCGTGATGAACCTTGTGGAGGCCACTTGGATGATAAGCGGACTACATATAAAGTATTGCGTGCTGGTTACTTTTGGTCTTCCTTGTTTAAGGATGCCAAACAATATGTTAGGTGATGTGATAGCTGTCAGCGAATGGGCCACCCTAATCAAGCCAATGAAATGTTGAGATTGCAACAAGATGATGGAGCTTAGTGAAAAGAGTCGCCTTCACTAAGTGGGCCCGCAGGCAAATTATGGCGCAAGTTCTATTTTTGATCACAGTGTGAGTGATCACAGTGTGGGTGATCACAGTGTGAGTGATCACAATGTGGGTGACCAAAGTGTGAGTGATCACAATGTGGGTGACCAAAGTGTTGGTGACCACAGTGTGGGTGATCAAAGTCTATTTTTAGACTCGCTGTCAAAAATAGAAAAGTCAAATATTATTGTCTCATAATAATATTTGGACTATAAACTTGATCTTATTCTCTTGGAGCACTTCAGTTTGAGCTACAGATGTGGCCCATGCAGCTGTCAGAAGGAAGTACGCTTTTCTTATGAGTCAGTTGAGTTGTTGCATGCATGACTTCAGTTAGAATTCAATCAGTTGAGTTTGGTGGAGTTGATTGTGGAGTTGATGGAGTTGTGTTCAGTTTGACTTGGTTAAACTAGTTGTAGTTAGTCTAACTGCAAATAGACTAATGATGAGTTTTTAAACTAATTATTAACTCATAATACAACTATAGAATACATCAGTTAACTCAGTTGCATGTCAGTGCATGTTCAGTTCAGCAGGGACAGGTGTTAGAGAATCAGATTGCTATCAGTTGTGACTATAGTTGTGCATCAGATCTTGCACAATCAAGGGATTGAGTATGCCAATGAGTTTGCTCATGTATTTGTCCAGTTTGTAGCTTCTGCTCACGTCTTACACATTGTGAGTGAATCTTTGGAGGTGAAATACGCGTTTGGTAGACCATTCTAATTAATTCTTGAGCAAGTATTGAGCAGTGGAGGCAGGCAAGCAGTGGAATAGATTTGGAGATCAGATCTTAGCTGTATTGTGTGTAACAGGTGGAGCTGGTACTGGATTGCTTGTGATAAGCATTGTACTATGTAATGTTACATGGTCTCAATCATTAATATACAGATAGTGTGGGGTTTTTAGCGAGATGCTTTCCCCGGGTTACATACTGTGTTAATGTGTGAATGCTCTTGATGTTTTATTGTTATTGATGTTGCTATATTGATGATCAACATAAAGGAGCTTATGTATTGTGTATGTATTCCGCAATAGTACATGATCAGGATAATCTCTGTTGAATATGTGTTAAATTATTCAAAATTTCTACATGGTATCAGAGCGAGCTAGATAATTGTAGAAAAAAATTCTACATGGTATCAGAGCTGTTGATCATCAGATCTACTATTCAGGAAGTGTTTACATTCTATTTCTTCAGGCAGAGTCTGTAATTGGGCCAGGTAGCCTCTGGATTCATCCTTCCTTTGGAAGGTGAGATATCTGGTGAATGCCCATACAGTCAATCTCTGCACAAGAAATATTGTGTTCTCACGAATTTTAGATCGGAAGCGGTTGAGTTTGAGCTGGTGGAAATCGAATTTGCAGCAGTGTTGTTGAAAATGTCTTTCAATGGATTGCAAATGTTATTCCAAAGCAAGAGCGACCTGGCACTCAAGGATAAACTCAAAAACAATAAAGGTGAGAATGGATCTTCATCAAAGGTATCTGATGAAGAGAATTGTGCTTTGGCTGCCAAAGCAAAGAAAGGGAAGAGCAAGAAAGCTTCTCAGTCTGGTGCGAAAGGCAAGAAGCAGGATATGTCCAAGGTGAAGTGTTTTCACTGTCACCAGCACGGACACTATGCCACTAATTGTCCGCAGAAGAAGAAGAACAAGCAGGCTGCTGGATCTTCAGCAGGAGAGGCTCTAGCCTCACAGTTTGAGCTTGATTTTTCATTGATCACATGCTTGGTTTCAAGTGTGATGGGATCAGTGTGGTTCTTGGAAAGTGGTGCGTCTTTTCACATGACGGGAGATAGAGATTTGTTCTCTGATCTAGAGGACAAAGATCTTGGAGTGCACATCGAGATGGGCGATGATGGTAGATACAGTGCGATCGGTATCGGTACCATTTCCTTTGAGAGGGAGTCTGGTAAACCCTTCGTATTGAAGGAAGTCATGCATGTTCCAGGATTGACGAAGAATCTCATCTCAGTGGCGATGTTAGAAGACAAGGGGTATGATGTTGTTTTCAGCGAGGGAAAGGCTTTCCTGCGCAGCAAGACAACTGGTGAGACCCGAAAGATAGGGGTTCGAGTGAGGAACCTTTATCAGTTGCATGTAGATGGATGCTTAGCAATGGCAGGCAAGGCAGAAGGATTGGTGAGCCGGGATGATGGCGAGTTGTGGCACAGGAGATTGGGTCACCTTCACCATGGAGCCTTGAAGATACTGCAGCAGATTACTACAGGGCTTCCTAAAGGCACACTTGCGCAGTCAGATCAGTGCAAGGGGTGTACTTTGGGGAAGTTTGTGAAAGCCACCTTTCACGAGAAGGATAGTCGCGCCACGACGATCCTTGAGAGAATTCACACAGACGTGTGTGGACCTTTCTCAGTTGCTTCGACAGCAAAACACAGGTATTATGTGATTTTTGTTGATGATTTCTCTCGTAAGTGCTGGATCTTCTTCATGCAGAAGAAGAGCGAGACATATTCAAAGTTCTGTGAATTCAAAGCACTGGTCGAGAAGGAGTTGGGGAAGAAGGTGAAGGCTCTTAGGAGCGATAATGGTGGTGAATACATCTCGGATGAGTTCAAGGATTTCTGCAAGGCAGAAGGGATTCGTAGAGAGCTCATAGCTCCCCATAACCGACAGCAGAACGGGGTAGCTGAGCGAAAGAACAGAACGATTGTGGGTGCTGCACGGGAAATGTTGCATGATCAGGGCCTACCCCTTCACTTGTGGGCGGAAGCATGCAATACAACAGTTTATGTGCAGAACCGTTGTCCTCATAGGATACTTGGCATGAGTACACCTGAGGAGACTTATTCTGGTAAGAAGCCTGATCTTTCTCATTTGAGGATTTTTGGTGCTAACGTTTACATGCATGTGACGAAGGATGCCAGGAAGAAGTTGGAGCCAACAGCAGAGGTTGGGATATTTGTGGGGTACACTGATACGCCCCACAACTATCGTGTGTATTTTCTAGACAGTGGTAAAACTGTTGTGTGACGGGATATAAAATTTTAGGAGGAGAAAGCCATGAAGTGTTCGCTTGAGAGGGAGCTACACTTGCATGCAGATGAGGAGCTATTAGTTCCTAAGGATGAGCTTCAGGATGTGGATCAGCCACAGGACGAAGTTCATGGAGTGGAAGAGACCACTCATGCAGCGCCAACCATCAGAGGGCGAAAGCGCTTGACAGAAGCTGAGCGACTGGCTCAAGATGCAGAGAAAGTTGTAGGACCACCTACAGCCCAACGTAGGCAAAGACAGTCACCTGATCGGTACACTGGATACATGGCTCTGATGAGCAAGTGTGTTGTGACTGAGCCATCCTCTTTCGAGGAAGCTGTGGAGGATCCTGCATGGGTAGACTCCATGGTGGAAGAGTATGATTCTATTGTCAGAAACAATGCATGGGAGATTGTTCCTAGACCGGAAGGGAAATCAGTGGTGGGTTCGAGATGGATCTACAAGGTCAGGCAAGCATCTGACGGGAGTGTGGAGAAGTACAAGGCAAGATTTGTTGCCTGAGGCTTTTCACAGATAGAGGGGATCGATTATGAGGAGACCTTTGCACCTGTCGCAAGGTATTCTTCCATACGGACGATTCTTGATCTCTCAGCGCAGATGGGATGGCACATTCATCAGATGGATGTGAAGACTGTGTTCCTCGATGGAGTCATTGAGGAGGAGGTGTACATTGAGTAGCCGAAGGCTTTGAGGTCTTCAGCAGCGAGTCGCATGTGTGCAGGCTCAAGAGAGCGCTGTATGGGTTGAAGCAAGCACCACGTGCTTGGTACACACGGATAGACAACTATTTCACAGGACTTGGATTCTCCAAGAGCGAGGCGGATCCTAACCTATACCAGATTGTGGTGGAGGGTAAGTTGCTTATCATTGTACTGTATGTTGATGATTTGATTCTAACGGGTGATGAGCTGTTGATACTGTCATGCAAGAAGGATCTTGCTACAGAGTTTGAGATGAAGGACTTGGGCCTCCTTCACTATTTCCTAGGATTGGAAATATGGCAGCGCAGTGGTGGACTGTTTGTTTCTCAGGGCAAGTATGCTCGGGAGATACTAGAGAAGTTCAACATGCATGGCTGCAAGCCTGTTGATACTCCTCTTCCTGGAGGTTGGAGGAAGGAGGATGCCACTTCGGGAGAAGAAGTGGATGCCACTGTTTATCGAAAGTTGGTGGGGTCGCTGATGTATTTGGTCAATACACAACCTGATATATGCTATGCAGTTAACCAGCTTTCACAAGCTATGGTTAAGCCTACCAAGCTCTTGTGAAAGGCAGGCAAGCATGTATTGCGCTACTTGAGAGGCACATCGGGATATGGATCTTGGTACAGACAAGAGGATGCAGATTGGGCAGGGAGCCCAACGGACAGAAAGAGCACATCAGGAGGGGTCTTCAGTATTGGATCGACAACAGTTTCTTGGTACAGCAGGAAGCAGAGATCCGTGGCACTCAGTTCAGCGGAGGCCGAGTATATGGCAGCAAGTTTGGCTGCATGCGAGGCTATATGGATGAGGAAGATCCTGGTTGGTTTGTTCGGTTCTCATTTGGATCCTACTGTGATTTAATATGATAACCAAAGTTGCATTAAACTCTCGGCTAATCCTGTATTTCATGATAGATCTAAGCATATTGACATCAGGTACCATCATATCAGAGATTGTGTGCAGCGGAGGATCATGTTGCTTTCATACATTCCAATGGAGGATCAAGATGCTGATATTCTGACGAAGGCTCTCACCAGGAGCAAGTTCGAGTACCACCGAGGCAGGATAGGGGTTGCTAATAATCCATATCTTGTCGAGAGGGAGTGTTGAGATTGCAACAAGATGATGGAGCTTAGTGAAAAGAGTCGCCTTCACTAAGTGGGCCCGCAGGCAAATTATGGCGCAAGTTCTATTTTTGATCACAGTGTGAGTGATCATAATGTGGGTGACCAAAGTGTGAGTGATCACAATGTGGGTGACCAAAGTGTGGGTGACCACAGTGTGGGTGATCAAAGTCTATTTTTAGACTGGCTGTCAAAAATAGAAAAGTCAAATATTATTGTCTCATAATAGTATTTGGACTATAAACTTGATCTTATTCTCTTGGAGCACTTCAGTTTGAGCTACAGATGTGGCCCATGCAGCTGTCAGAAGGAAGTACGCTTTTCTTATGAGTCAGTTGAGTTGTTGCATGCATGACTTCAGTTAGAACTCAATCAATTGAGTTTGGTGGAGTTGATTGTGGAGTTGATGGAGTTGTGTTCAGTTTGACTTGGTTAAACTAGTTGTAGTTAGTCTAACTGCAAATAGACTAATGCTGAGTTGTTAAACTAATTATTAACTCATAATACAACTATAGAATACATCAGTTAACTCAGTTTCATGTCAGTGCATGTTCAGTTCAGCAGGGACAGGTGTTAGAGAATCAGATTGCTATCAGTTGTGACTATAGTTGTGCATAAGATCTTGCACAATCAAGGGATTGAGTATGCCAATGAGTTAGCTCACGTATTTGCCCAGTTTGTAGCTTCTGCTCACGTCTTACACATTGTGAGTGATTCTTTGGAGGTGAAATACGAGTTTGATAGACCATTCTCATTAATTCTTGAGCAGGTATTGAGTAGTGGAGGCAGGCAAGCAGTGGAATAGATTTGGAGATCAGATCTTAGCTGTATTGTGTGTAACAGGTGGAGCTGGTACTGGATTGCTTGTGATAAGCATTGTACTATGTAATGTTACATGGTCTCAATCATTAATATACAGATAGTGTGGGGTTTTTAGCGAGATGCTTTCCCCGGGTTACATACTGTGTTAATGTGTGAATGCTCTTGATGTTTTAATGTTATTGATGCTGCTATATTGATGATCAACGTAGAGGAGCTTATGTATTGTGTATGTATACCGCAATAGTACATGATCAGGATAATCTCTGTTGAATATGTGTTAAATTATTCAAAATTTCTACATGAAATGCCTTTATGCCCCCAAGTTATGATCGAGCCATTTGAAAAATGGGCTATTGATTTTATAGTGCCAATAAATCCAAAGTCATTAAGTAAAAATCATATCTTGGTTTGTACAGATTTTGTTACAAAATGGGTAGAAGCTAAAGCTATTTCCTTTACTACAGAAAAAGTTGTTGTTGACTTTCTTTTTACTGAAGTTTTTACTAGATTTGGTTTGCCTAGAGAAATTGTTTCTGACAATGGTCCGCAGTTTATTTCTAATCTGATACAGGGTGTGATGGAACAATACAAGATCCGACACAGGAAATCCACGCCGTATCACTCGCAAGCAAATGGCCAAGTGGAATCTACAAACAAAGTGATCGATTCCATTCTTACAAAGACAATAAATATGCATCGGAAAGACTGGGCTGAAAGATTACCAGAGGCTTTGTGGGCATATAGAACCACTTGGAGAAATAGCACGGGACATACACCATATGAGCTAGTATATGGCAAACAGGTTCTGTTACCAATTGAATTCCAGATTAAAACTTTCAGAACTGTAGTTCAGTTAGGACGAGATCTCTTTGAGGCACAACAACAACGTCTTCTCCAATTAAATGAGTTAGATGAATTTCGTAGGGATGCTGTTCAGCAGAACATACTAATTCAGCAACAACGCAAAAGGTGGCATGACAAGTCTATTTAGAAAAAGAAATTCCAACCAGGTGATTGGATACTCCTTTATGATTCTAGATTTAAAATCTTTAAATGGAAATTCCATACATGTTGGATGGGACCTTATGAAGTGATCCGAGTATTCAAGAATGGAGCAGTAGAAGTTAAAACTATTGATGGACAAAATTCAGTGTTCTTGGTAAATGGACATAGATTAAAGAAGTATTTTCAGCCACTGTTACGGGCAAATTTAGTGTATTTTCGAATGACTAACCCCTAGACCTAGTAGCAATTATAGAACAACAGTTAAAGTAGTTCCATTGATTTTCCTATAGCTAACAGATAAAAGAAAGAGGAGAAAAAGTATGTACCTGTATCTCTCACTCGATCCTTCTTCCCTTTGACTGCTTTCGCCACTCCCTTCCGTACTTAATTCGCTTGAAAGGTACTTGCACACAAGCTGAGACAGAAAACCATCAAAGCATACATATTGATCTGTTAACTAAACACATTATAGAATAAAAAATACAATGTACATTTCATAACACATGAATGGGAAAAGGCATAGAACTCTTTATTCATAGAAAGGAAGATTACAACCCATGTAGATGCATGCTTGATTCAGCATCATCCTCCGAGCTTCAAACCCTTCTCTCCTCATGGAAACAACAATTTGACATGATAACATTACTCTCTTTCAAGTCTCACTCAAGAAAAATTTCCTTAACTTACAAAGTTCCAACCTCCCCTAGCCTTTGAAGGCTTACTCCATTTATAGCTGAAAAGAGGTGGTTAAGCCATTAATGGCCCTCATCAATGCTTTACCATTTTTGGGAGTTGGTTCCATGGAGGAGGGGATAATGGATAAAGGTTCATTCATCTCCCTCCTCATCCAAAAGCGAGCTCAATCCATCTAGAAGTTTCTAGAAGCATCCATTAGATGAGGAATCCAATGGATTTAATTTAAAAAACTTGTTGGATCTCGTTCATTGCAGGTGAAACAAAGGCCAGGTGCTATGCATCGCACCCAGACAGTGTAGTTCTTGCCATTCATTGCAGCCAGATAGAAGGCCACCCACAGTGATCTCTTTAGGGACATTTTTGGATGAATGGTGTCATGAAACTCTTGGGAAGTAGGCATGATGTAGGTTAACTTCATTAGGGAATGAAAACAACTGAATTAGGGGTTGATAGACCCTAATAATACAGATTTGGAAGTTGGGGTTGATGTGCCCAAATTTACCTGTAACAAATGACCCCTAAAGCATGATGTCAAAAATACCCATGTCGAGTGAGATGCTTTACCATTTGGAGAGAAGGTTTCAAAGCAGAAGGTGACCTGCATCAGTTACAATACAAATATCCTGATACTTTGATTTTCTTTTCTCATAATTCAACTGAGGGAAGGCATAACCATGCTCATCTTATAAACTTTCATTTCATGTACAAATATAGTCGTCTACAGATGTAGACCCATGAATGGATGACCATGAATGTAGGGCCATTGTACATTTGATATAGTACACCTGAATATATCGCAGCCCAGATGGATGAAACTAGATCTGAGGTCTTCAATCTCGTCCAATCTTCACTCAAGTACAAGTCTAACCATGTGAATAGATGATCTGAAGTCGAACATGGAGAGACATTGTATGATTACCAGCTAATGATATAAGCCGTTAATAGACGCGAGAGGAATCACTGATAATGATAATGACCCTCAAGGTATTGCAGTAAATTTCGCATGGTGTGAATAAAGGATTTGATGTCAAACACCAAATGAAGTATTTTGGTCGAAGGCCATTGATGTCAACCTATCACCAGAAGCAAGAAAGCTGCCATTAATGTATGCAAGCCTCAAGGTACTGAAGGGGTGTTTCTAACTCAACTTCTTGGATAATGTGCTGATGTTGACAAGAAGCGACTCATCGCAGGAGGGCCTTGATGTATCCCACATCAATGACACGAAACGAGGTAAATGATTTTTGAGATGGAATATTGACTGATGATACAAGGTTCAGGAATGGCGGGCATGAAAATGAAGGTTTATGGTATTGTAAAGGATGAGGTTTTGAACTGAATGACTTCTCTTGAACATATCGGCGACACTGAAGTGAATTGGTAGCATTGACCCAAAACAAAGCAATGGATGGTATGATAGACTAATGGTATGATAACCATCAAGCTGAATGACCCAACCCACATAGTCACGATGATAAGGTGAAAGTGTCATGTTCAAGAGCAACCTACCACCATAAAGTGTTCCTAGCTTTTCCCCATTTTCCCCAGTCATTTCTGACCAGTATCTCTTTATTTTTAATCAAGCTTGGGGAGGATAACATATTCTTGTTGTATAATTTCACCCTTCAGGTGAATCCATCACTATTTGATGTTTTAACGAGTCTAGCGAAGGTGAAACTTGGTTCTTGTCTAGATGGACAAGTTTTTCGCTATTTGATTCTTTCAACGAGTTTAACGACAAAGATAACTCGGTCCTTTTCACATTTAGAGAGTCTGAAAAGGGACGAAAAGGAAACTCCACAAGATCTTTTTCGTACATTTGTCTCTCAAACTCGAAAAAGCATAAAACAATATAAGAGAGAACCTATTGATCATGTTTGACCAATGAGTACCTTTTTCGTAGTTAATCTATCTCAGCCTGAAGAAGGGATAAAACTGTACTGAGTAGATATCGATTCTAATCCGTTAACGAGCTAGAAATGACAAGTGCTCGGCAATCCTTTCATGTTTAGAGAGTCTGAAAAGAGCTTAAAGAGGACTCCAGTTTGAGGAATGAGTGGTGTCTAGGGTAGCAACTAGTTTCGGTGATGTTGGAACTTCTCAAAACATGTTGATTTATGTGAAGAGGTTGGATAATAAGACCACTCATTGCAACTGTTCCTCAAAAAAGGTAAAACAACCAAGTGAAAGCGTATGATCAGCCAAAGGGATGGTGGCGATGGGATGAAACAACCAAGGCTCATCTGACGAAAGAGGCTGATAGAATGGAAATCACAAGGGTTAAAAATGGAAATGGGTTCATTTTTACACAAGCTTGAACCATAGGGAACTATGCTTGGATTCGGTTTCATGTTTACACAAGCTTGAAACGAACAAACTATGCTTGGATTCAGTTTCATTTTTACACAAGCTTAAAACGAAAAACTATGCTTGAGATTGGTTTACATGCCCCCAGCATGATGAAAGGGAGAGTCTCCGGTAACCAGATGGAAGTCGCTGTGGTGAAGCAAGACGGTTATCCAACATCTCTTTGGCTTCGTCCAGATAGACAAAGTTGAATGGGGTGATTCCCTTCACATAATCTATAGGGAAACTTAACTTTACCACTAGGTGCATGCCCCCCAAGCTTCATTACATTGACCTAAGTAGACTGCTCATGGCTATCAGGTGGATGGAATGAAGGTTCATTTACGAGATCAAGTGAAAGACTCGACTGGATTTTATGAGATCTAATCAAAGACTTGACTTGGAACTTTTCTCCAGGGGACCTTGTTTCATTTTTTAATGAGCTTGACACAAGACAAGGAACTCTGCTCAGATTCCTTGTTTCATTTTTTAATGAGGTTGACACAAGACAACGAACTATCCTCGGGCTCCTTTGTTTCATTTTTTAACGAGGTTGACACAAGACAAGGAACTATCCTTGGAGTCCCTTGTTTCATTTTTTAACGAGGTTGACACAAGACAAGGGACTTTCCTCATAGACCCTTCTTTTATTTTTTAACGAGGTTGACACAAGACAACGAACTATCCTCGAACTTGTTTCATTTTTTAACGAGGTTGACACAGTAAAAGAACTATCCTCATATTCCTTATTTCATTTTTTAATGAGGTTGACACAAGACAACGAACTATCCTCGGAGTACCTTGTTTCATTTTTTAACGAGGTTGACACAAGACAAGGAACTTTCCTTGGACCCTTGGTTTCATTTTTTAACGAACTTGACACAAGACAACGGACTATCTCAGACTCCTTGCTTCATTTTTTAATGAGGTTGACACAAGACAATGAACTATCCTCAGACTCCTTGATCACAATTCATAAGTGGTCATGAAGGATAGATCTAGTTCTAATGCCCCCAATACATGATGTACAACATCACTGAATTGATCCTCAGGGGATGTAGGTATGGAATAGGTTGCCACATAATTAACCCGTGGCGGGGATGATACCATTGGTATAAATGGACCATTTAGGGAAAATGGTTGAATAGGAGCCATATTTGGACCGGGAAATGAAAGCTGGTCAACGGTGACAATCTTGCCTTCATGCGGGAAACAAATCACTCGGAAGAGTGTTGAAACAATAGCTCCCATGCCATAAAAATAATCGCGCCCAAGTAATAAGTTATAATCTAAAGGGCCTGGGACTACCATCACGTTCAGATAAACGGTTTTTCCTCCCAAAGTAATGGGTAACTGAGGGAGGATCCCTAATAGTTGACTGGTTCCTCTGTTAAAACCCAAAAGATTCTATGTAACAGGCACAAGCAGTGGAGAACCAAGCGCTTGCCAAGCAGTTGAAGAAAGGATACTCACTGATACACCTTCATCTATAATAGTGCCCGATACAATCATATTACAAACTTGTACTATGATTTGGAAAGTCACATAAGAAGGAAGGCGAAATCCTGCCAGTCGATTCCAATCAAAGGAATTGACAAGACTACTCGAAGGGGGTACCGTAGAAATGGGAGGATTAACCCCTTGAGTTACCAGAGTGGGAGGATTTTCCTCCTGTCTTGATGGAACAGGAGGACTGCCCCCAAGCTCCTTAGAATCTGAAGAAACAAAAAGAACTTGAGTGGTATCATTTTCATTCTCTTCGGGAAAGGTTCGATTAGCTGAAGGTGAAATCGGGTCAAAGGTTACCTCGACTTGTTGATTTGGGTCGGGTATAAATTCAGAGGATTCACATTCAGAAAGAGTGGGTTTGACTGACAGTTGATTTGAGTCAGTCAATCCATCAACTAGTGGATAATTAAGGGATAGTTTCCTCTAACCAGATGGAAGTCACTGCGGCGAAGCAGGACGGTTATCCAACACTTTCTTGGCTTCATCCAGATAAGGACAAAGGTGAATGGGATGATTCCCTTCACATAACCTACATGGAAACTTGACTTTTCCCTTCTGTCCATGAACTTTACTATCACTAGCTGATGGTATGTCACCAACATGATCTCCAGAGGTTGATGACACGGGATGATGTGAATGGGAAGACCATTCTTCTAAGATCTGAGGAATATTAGGACAATTTTGAAGAAGATGGTCTCCCACACAAAGTTTTCATGGATATCGAACTTTGTGAGGCTTAACGGACGGTTTCTCATCAAATGTTGCATTCAAAGCAATGGTTGCTTGGTTTTCGCTTTGCTGAACTTGCTTCTTCTTCTTATTCTTCCCTTTCTTCTTCTTCTTAGCCACCTGGTTACTAGTACCAATACTTTCACCAGGCGAAGAGGAAGAAGGGGGGGAAGAAACAAACGAGGAAGAAGGCAAAGGGTCAATCTTAGGATCAACTGGAGGTTGATTTTTTCCAGTTGGAGGTGTACTCGATTGCAGAGAAATCACGACATTTTGAACCAAGGAGGTTGAAAATAACCATACTAGCAAGCCAATGATAAATCCTAGAAGGGACAATGTAGCCATATATGGAGCACCAATATTTCCAAATGGAGGAAAAGGACTAGGATTCCCATCAAGAGGAATTCCTTGATTGGTGGACTTCGAATTTGTCGCCATATGTTTCAACCTAAGATCAACTAAGAAGAGAATGTGGAGGATGTTATCTGTGGTCAATTAACTTTTACAACACTATAACTTAACTTTGCTTTTTCATTTTTTAAGAGTTGAGAAAAAGAAGAAGATGACTCTAGTCACTTTTGTTGTTTAATGAGCTTGGAAGGACAAGCGCTCAGATGAACCTTTTCTTTTAAGGAGTCGAAAAGGAGCAAAAGTAACTGCTCTGGAGATATTAAGCAAGTGGGTTTACCAAACTAATTACAAAATTACAATATACACCTTGGTGGTAAATTAAAGAGAAATTACCAAGGATTTATCGTAAGCCAGTCAGTCTTCCTGATATGTTCGGTGCATTGTGAACGGTAAGGCGGCAGACTCGGCTTCCTAGGGATAAAGGATTTAAGCCTATTGGGGTATCCCACTATATACACGATGGTACAGGGAGCACAAGTCCGTACTAGTACTTACTGGTTCAGAGAGGAGGAATCACCTAACCTCAATGAAACGATAGCCACTAGTTTTTAAGACGCTGGAACACGTCTCTAGCCTAGACACCTCTAAATGTTTGCGTTAAATTCCAATGCGTTATTAGGTTAATTGAGGTTAATTTTAGGTTGATCTTGCTTAAAATTTGCCTTTGGGTTTCACCACGTGATGTTTTCCAAAATTACTAAGAATGCAATTAAAATGAGAAGCACTCCTTCCATTTTGACAATGAAAATCCTAGCTACAAGGGATAGAGCATACAAGTACTTTTTGGATCAAATGGAAAAGAGCAAAAACTAATTCACTTCCCCAATCATTCCTTTCAAGCGCACACATTAAATCTCCTAAAATGCAATTACATGTATTTCTTTTTCTTTTCAGTTCTCCTTAATGTGAATTATGCACTGAGAAAAACAAATGCACAATGATTCAAAATCTCTTTTCACATAAATGTTGATTTATGACAATTTCTCTTAAAGATAAAGGAAGACTAAACGACACTTTCAAATTTAAGGAAACGAATATTTTTGACACTTTAACGAAAATATGAATTAGATGCACAAAATAGACCAATCGATTATTTAATAAAGGAAGATTTTACGACACTTCAAAACAATCGACTGGAACTATTTTCGACTAAGGACTGCAAATGATAAAACAATACATAAACAAACATTTAACAATCCAATCTAAAATGGGTTGAAACAAGGAAACAAATACTGTTTTCAGAGACAAGACCTCATCTAAATTCAACAAGCAATTCAAACAACTGAAAATTGACTTAAGGTTTCAACTCCTAGATGGGAAAACTGATCTTAAAGGAATCATCGCAGGCCAGAATGAGGGAAAATGAGATGCATAACACTGTCTTTGTGTAGAGGGTGCAATGCATAGCACCCTATCAGTTACAGAGCTGCGATGATTACAGAATGACAATTTTATGCTCAAAATTGACTCAAATTTCAGTAAATTGAACTTGAATTCGATGAGAAAAAGAGGGTAAAGTATGTCAAAGTGTTCTAAGAGATTGATTAACTACTATAAGGGATAAAATTGATCCCAGTGGAGTCGCCATTTTGTTACAGGAAAATTTAGTGTCTTTTCAAACGACTAGCCCCTAGACCTATTAGCAAGTCTAGAACAACAGTTAAAGTAGTTCCATTGTTTTTCCTATAGCTAACAGATAAAAGAAAGAGGAGCAAAAGTACCAACTTGTATCTCTCGCTCGATCCCTCTTCCCTTTGACCGCTTTTGCCACTCCCTTCTGTACTTAACTTGCTTGAAAGGTACCTGCACACAAGCTGAGATAGAAAACCATCAAAGCATACATATCAATCTGTTAACTAAACACATTATAGAATAAAAAATACAATGTACATTTCAAAACACATGAATGGGAAAAAGCATAGAACTCTTTATTCATAGAAAGGAAGATTACAACCCATGTAGATGCATGTTCGATTCAACATCATCCTCCCAGCTTCAAACCCTTCTCTCCTCATGGAAACAACAATTTGACATGATAATATTACTCTCTTTCAAGTCTCACTCAAGCAACATTTCCTTAACTTACAAAGTTCCAACCTCCCTTAGCCTTTAAAGGCTTACTCCATTTATAGCTGAAAAGAGGAGGTTAAGCCATTAATGGCCCTCATCAATGCTTTACCATTTTTGGGAGTTGGTTCCATGGAGGAGGGGATAATGGATAAAGGTTCATTAATCTCCCTCCTCATCCAAAATCGAGCCCAATCCATCTAGAAGTTTCTAGAAGCATCCATTAGATGAGGAATCCAATGGATTTAATTTAAAAAACTCGTTGGATCTCATTCATCGCAGGTGAAACAAAGGCCAGGTGCTATGCATTGCACCAAGACAGTGTAGTGCCTTCCATTCATTGCAGCCAGATAGAAGGCCACCTGCGATGATCTCTTTAGGGACATTTTTGGATGAATGGTGTCATGAAACTCTTGGGAAGTAGGCATGATGTAGTTTAACTTCATTAGGGAATGAAAACAACTGAATTAGGGGTTGATAGACCCTAATAATATAGATCTGGAAGTTGGGGTTGATGTGCCCAAATTTTCCTGTAATAGCCACTTACCAGGAAAGATTTTACATAGCAAGTCCAACAACACTTCGGGATGGTAGCAGTGAATGGTAATACCAACCTTTTGAAAACATGAATTCTTCTTCTTCTTAAAAAAAATAATAAAAAAAAGTAAAGAAAAAAAACGTTTTCCTGTAATTATGAAAATCAGTTCACTGACATGATTGCAGAAGGATCAACCTGAAAACCAGCTTGCTAGCAAGAAGATCAAAAATTTCTAATAAAAAGAAAATGTTGCTTGATCTTTAGATATGCTAGCGACCACCAAGTAAAAGTAGGTTTAGCAGAACCAACCTTTATACAACTGGGGTAATTAGCATGGATATTTTTATTCAAGTAATGCTTAATTTTCGTTGTAGTTATTTTTTCTTGCACCAATGCAGGCAGACCTTCCAGAAAATTTTCTGTCTTTCTTCATATTCCACTTTCGTCATGTTCCCTCAGTTTTCTTCTTCAATCCCAGAATGATATTCCACTTCTGTTTATCCCCTCTTGTGATACTATTCCTGGAATCCCTGTAATAGAATTCCTTCCCATTCTAAAATTTCCCTTTTCCCACTTCTTTGTTCCCTCATGAATTCATTGCAAGATCTCGTGCACAAAGAGCAAAAGGATATGCTCTGAAGCATCAAGAAAGGGCGAAGCAAATTTCCAGTATAAGTTGAGGAAGCCATGTTGGAATTCCAACCTATATTTTATTTAAATTCTCTATTCCTTTTTATATATTATGCTTGCACTAGTGCAAGCATGTTGTCCTATATGATAATGCAAGCATAATGGTACCATTGGAATAACATAATTTAAGCGGTGCAAGCAGACTAGTGCAAGCATGCACCCTGTCAGAAAAATAGTACAATTTGTTCTTTTCATAGTATACGTCATAGGAAAGTGGTCATCATGAAAATTTATAAGAAGTCCTTTCACTTAGTCAATGACTACTTGTGCTATCATATTAACTAGGAGAAAATTATTTAAAGTACAAGGTGTTTTAAGTTAAGAATCATGATCATTTTTTAATGAATGCTAAGTTTTTTTTTTTGAATTATGAAGGAATGTGGAAGTGTTTAACCATTGCTTGGACATAATTGCCCCTTTCCGCCATAATCCTAGATGTCCTTCACTCATAATGATTACCTCACCTAGCCGTTCAAATGTCGCCGCAAGTACCAATTCGACTTGATTTCAAAGATGTCGTGTATCCACGACTATTTCAGTGGAATGAATGGGTGATAAGATGGAAAGGATGTTGGATAGTTGGATCCCTATCTATAAGAACCAATTTTCCAGTGTTGCATGTAAATTCTCGACTATTCATAGTTGTTAAGCAACAATGCTGCCTGTTCGAAGCGAACCCTCGTCTCTCAGTAGGGTAGAACAGACTGCCAAGTATCGCAATAGTCTTGCACTATTGCAAGACTCGGGATTTCTTCAGTTCTTGCAAAAGTTTGACGGGCATGACAGAGAAGTGGCCTTACAGTTTTCCAAAAGTTTCAAAAATGGCCAAGTAAAAATTGGGCCTCTAAAATTTGAAGTTATAGAAGAGTTTGTAGCAGCAGCGACAGGCTTGGAAAATATTGGTGAGCAGTGGTTTAAAAATCAGAAACTAGAAAGCAAGCGATGGCAGCATTTTTTCGTCGACAAGAAGATGAAGGTAGATTGGAAGGAAGGAGTTCTGCGCAGTGCCCTACTGGGACAGTGGCAAGACCTCCTTTTCATCCTGCAGAAATTTGTAACCTGTGAGGGAAGGTACTCTCACACTTTTGTATATCATTTTAGGATGCTGTAGCATTTTGAAGCTGCCTAGCACATCCGGTGGAGGATGAATTTCCCTTATTTTTTCTTAAGAGTTTGGAAAAAATGGCCAAAGGTGTGTGGGATGGACGGGCAGACCAGGCCGACAAGAAGTTATATCACCACGACCTGATAAATATTTTGGTCCAGAAACAACTAGAAGTTAAAGGCATGACTGGGGAGGCGCTATTAAAACAGCTACATAAAAAGACAACTGCTGGAAACGAGACAAAGGACCCCGCTAGCACAAGTAAGGGCCCGAGTAAGAATGAAAAGGGAATTCCTTCTTACACCAGTGCAAAAAGGAAACGATCAGAAAAATCAAAAGAAGAAAGGGCCCCATCTCCAGATAAGAAGATAGCTAGTGCACCTATTGAGGAGACTCCTTCTACGCCACCAATACAGGCACAGACCCCTAAAGAAGACAACCTGTCGGTCCTTGCGAACACAACAAAATTTGTAGAGGTCGAAGATGACACTCTATTGGAAGATTTCATTAAAGGCCCCCGGAAAAAGAATAAAGAATCTAATGAAAGTAAAGAACCACAATCCCCACAGGACGTTGAGCCCCCTCTTGCACCAGTACAAGAAGAAGAACTACTACAAGAAGAAGAACTAGAAGAAGAAGAAGCAGAAGAAGAAGAAGAAGCAGATGAAGAAGATCCAGAGGAAGAAGAATTTCCTAATGTAACCGTGAGGGATATTGAGGTCCCTGAGGAAGACACAGTCCCTATCGAGACAAAAAAATAAAAAGATCTGGTAAATCCTGCTGCTCGGGTAGTTGAACTAGAGCTTCAAGTGCAAAACTTAGAACAACTCATAGCTAAAGTGTAGGAGGATAAAGAACATAGTAAGGGAGAATTGATTGCGGAAATGCAGAGAAAGAAAAGAGAAGTTAGAGTTTGGAAGTACCGAGCTGCACAATGTTTCAAGCGACTTAAAAAGGTTACAAAGAAACTAAAGAACATCAGAAAGAAGAAATCTGAAACATTGTAGGCTGGTGTCAATATGCCAGAACATGATTGAGTTGGAATGCTCAAAGTTTTGAAGGCTTTTTGCAAAGGTAAAGAGTTGTGTGAGGACACACAACAATTTAGGGATGGGAGGATGTTAGCCCCCCTAATTTTCTCTCTTTTTGCCATTTTCCCCTTCTTAAATCATAACCATTTACCAATGTTTTACCTCCTTTATACACCCTCATCTTGCACCAGTGCAAGAACGGTGACGTATTTCATATAAACTTTATTTTTCATATTTTTAACCTAACTTAGCATTAATTAATTATTTATTACATGATTTCTTACTTTTAATCACTCTTGGTAACTTATCGATATCTCCAATATTTATTTGGTAGTTATAGTACTTACCGTGACCACTGGTCCTAGTGCAGGATCGGATCTTGCACCGTTTCCAACACAACAAATCTTTGCAGCATATCCAAACCTCCTTGATCATCGCCTCGTTTTGAGCAGTTTCAACCACAACATCAAGATTGATCCAAAGGTAGCCGAGATCGAATCGCCCTGTTTTGAGCAGCTTCAACCACGACAGTAAGATCGATTCAAAGGCAACTGAGATCAAAATTGTGAAGAACAAAAGCTGGAGAATGGCTACGACCAGTTTTGTTAATTGTCTAAGATTAAAGGCCGAGAAGCTAAATTCTGTGGTTGGTTATGTAATTGGTTGAAAGATCTATTTTGGCCCTTGGCCAAAGATCTATATAAATGTAGAATGTAAATAGGACCAAGGGAGCTTTTTTGGATAGAACAGAGACACATCTAGAGAGGCAGTAATAGGTTGCTGTGTTTTGTTATCACCCAAATCTGGGCTGGATGATGTATTAATGCATGTACTTGCCTCATTGAATTAATAAAAAGGGAGCTCCACCTCATGTTTTATAAATCACATTTATGTATTTGAGCTGATGAATTGATTGAAGTATTGAGTAGCGTTTTTATTTAAAGGGGAAACGTGTTGGTTGGCTAGGGCCCAACCAACCTAGCACGTTTGCCCCATTTTCTGTTTCCTATAATTTGTGTTTATATTGTCAAAGTGTGATTTAATTTCAATCACATGCATTCCTGTTTGAGTGGAAGCGGAACCGTCGTATGAAGTAGCTAAATTTCCTTTCCTACACTTGATTTCAGATTGGTTTTCCCCGCCTGGTCCAAGCAGGAGAAATAAACTTGCACCAGTGCACGTTGGTGTGATATTTCCTTTTTTGCAATTTTGTTTGGTTAGTTTTATCCTCTTGGTCCAAGCAGGAGAAATGAACTTGCACTAGTGCACGTTGGTTGTGATGCAACAAGCCTTCCTAGTTTACTTCCCACAATCTTCTTTCTTTCATTAAATGCTTTATGATAGGATAAATGTATATGGATTGTTTCTTTATTCCTACATTCTGTCAAGATCAGAAACATTCATTTTTATGTGTGCAATTTGATTTAACAATATAATAGCACTTGCAATAACTAAGCACTCATTTTAAGAATTAAATGCTAAGTGCAAGAAGCTCTGATCCGGTGCAAGAATTAGTTTCTTGCCACGAGATCTAAGTGCTTTGGACCTGGAAAAGTTCAAGCCCTTGCAGGAAGTAAACAACCTTTAGTAAAGACACCATTTATACCTTCTGCATAAATCTCTGTTCCTGCACTAGTGCAAGCAGACTATGATAGTACAGGACATATTAGTGCAATAAGGAAATCTCTAAAGGAGCAGGTTTAAGGGTCCATCTGATGAGACTGCTAAGTGTCTCTGCTAAATAAAAACACACTCAGTAGTTAAACAATAATAGCTAGAGTGATTTCCCTTTATTCTTAATTCCCTCTTGCAAATACATTCTTTCTTGTTCCAGTCTTAGATTATTTTGATGGTTCAAGCTGCCTTTTTCTCTTTTTAGTTTGATTCTACAATCTTTCCTTTAAAGAAAGTAGGGATTTATATTAGAAAGATTCATCCCAGCTTTGGCATTGCCTGTGCTTCATCTCTAAGTTTACGGATCCCCCGGGTTGACAAATTAAGTGTTGAGGAGTTTGCTTAAGTGTAATTCCTGTACCCAACAAATCCTAGAATCCAAAGTTCTGATACCAAATTTTATGCAACCAACTCACAAAATAGAAGAAAATATAGATGAACGCCTTCAAAATCAGCCTCTTTGAGGGGGAAACCTCTTTTACATTACACAAATGAACAATTCTTGGATGATAAAAATGACTAAACCTCCTTTCTATATATAGGAGTCTAAGGGGTCACAATATAATCAAAGCTGACATAACAGTAATAACATAATGGCACAACAATAACAATAGTGGGTTTCTATGGGGCACACTAATAACAATTGGGACATGATAATAACAATAAGGGCTACAATGAAAATAGTAATGGGGGAATCACTAGTATTATAGGGACCTAACAGAATGACTAAGCAAATCAAATCCAAATTGGATGGGAAAAATTTTGGTATTGACTAGGATGTATTAGGTCTCCATTCCAAGTGGAATCACTCAAAAATACCTCTGTTAACCCATGCTAAAAAAATAGAAAAAAATTAATAGTCTAAAATCTATAAATTCGAGAACTAGTGAACTAGTAAATCTATCAAATGGCTAACCTAATCAAGTGAAAATGAAATGGGGTAATTTTTGCTATTAACTAGAATGTTTTTGTGTTCTAATGGAAGTGGAATCAACTCGATTTAAGCTGGTTAGAATGCTCTAAAAAATAGTAGAAATTTACTGTTATTTGTAACAAGGGACTTACAGAAATCTAGATTTCGGAATAAACAAACTAATCCAAGTAGCTCAATGATTACTATGACCTTCCAAAGTTGTTCCAATGATGAAATGATTCTTGTGATCCTGCAAAATAACTTACTTCAACCATTTAACTCAATACTACAACAAGAAACCATTAATGCTAAATGCAGAAATAGAAAACAAGAACAAAAGATGCATGTGAATAATAAGTGAAAAGAAGAAAAGTAAATGATACAAAAGGGCTGTGAGGCTCCTAGGATGACCAAGCCCAAGGAAACTCAGAGCCTATGGAGGAGACCAATATTTAGAATTCTAACATGACACGAAGCTTCATTATTTTCATTAATAAAATTATATCCCTGTAAGAAATGACAGTGGAGCTGCAAAAATACAATTTCTCTCCACAAGAAGACTAATAAAAATCAACCCCTAGAGGAAAATTTGTCTTGGTACTTATACAAAATGATTAGGATACATTTCCCATGAAAGGAGGAAGCTTTCCCCACCAAAATCCCTTGATTAATGGATCTGGTTCCTAATACTAGGAATCTGCATTAAATGGCAAGGAACACATTCCTAGATTTTCTCAATCATTGGAGCTCCAAAATCTGTGCCATAATTCCAAAATATCTTGTTGGTTTATTATTTAATATTGATCCTCCTGTAGTAGGGAGCAAGTCCCTAAATTATCTCCTCCTCCAAATCTTCATAATTTGCCCAATATTCTCACAATATTCCACAAAAATAAATAATATTGGCACAATTATGCAATTATCCATAAACCTTCTTAATGAACATATTAAAGTTAAAAATACATTATCTAATGCAAAAAGAGAGGTTTAATGTGTTGAAGGATGGTCAGATGGGCCTTAATTTATGTCTAATTTAGAGACATGGCCCTTAATTTATGTCTGATTTAGAGGCCTCATTCATGGCCCTAGTGGCCTCTCTCTTGTGCATTCTTCAGTCCTTTCTCTTAAGAATTTTGGTTGTAAGTTTTTCAAGGGCAAGCACAAAAATGTAGTTGTTCTTTTCATGATTGTTTAACAGTGTTTCAAACAAAAACATAACTTTTGTCTTTGCAAGTGAACTCCGTTGGCATGTATATCCATTTCATTCATATCCTCTCCATTGAAACCTTCATTCCATTTTCACTCATTTTTCCAAAACTGTTTTTGCATAGAAAAAATCGCAATGTTTCTTGATACCATTAGCCTGCCTTCTTTCCCTTATTCAAGATGGGTTCTTGAATATTTTTCATTTCAGCAAGGTCTTCCACATCCTTTTCCAACCTTCTGCTAATTTTTTCCACCATTTGGACACCTCTGAAACCTTCAAAACGCCTTTACTTGAGAACTAGGACATCCTGTAGTAATTCCTATACTAACTACAACAAACCATGTAGCGGTTCCTATAGTACTACAGGAAACCCTTTTTAAACCTGTTTTGAGAGGAAATGATAGTCTGATTCTAGGGTAGGCCCTCAACTTGACTTCCATGCATATCTCCCATTTCTATAACATCTTTTAGGCCTTGGACAAAAGCTAGAAAGACATTAGAAACCTCTTGGAAAACCTCTTTTCGTCATTGTAGTTTGAGTTCTATTTTGATGGTGAATTCTTCTTGCCTTTTGTTGCCTTCTTCTTCTCTTTTGTGGCCTATATGATTGCCTAATGGCTTTGGAGTTCTCTGCTTTGATTAGGTCTCTCTTAGGCACTGCCATTTTTGGTTTTAACACCATTTGTTCCTTTCTTCCTTCTTGTAGCAACATTCTGCCTTCCTGTAGTAGTCATCCCTCCTCTTTAAGGGTCTTCTAACTGTATGGGAGTGATAAGAAATGATGTGGGAGGTGTTAGTGTCAGTCTTTCCAGCCTTCCTCCAGTGATCAAATATGCTCTTACAAAGTGGTCTCAGAGTGTCAAGGTCAAATTTTGTCATTTCAAAGAGTCTTCAAGCAAAATTTGGTCACTAGGCATTAGGTCTAGGGTTTGCTCTCACTCTTTTCAAAGTTGCCCAAATGCCAATCTATGTCACTATTCAGCTGAGTCTATCATCATTCATAGGATTTTCATTATCATCTCAGTGTCTAATGAGTCATTTTACACCTTGTCCATGCTTCAGTTGCGCCTAGGTAAGGTCATTTTCCTCTCCTAGGGTTTTGAAGCCAATTTCTCTTGGACGGTCAAATCATCAGAAAAACTTGTATCCAAATGTTCATACACCTTCCACTATCCTTCATGTACCTTATCAAATGCTTCCCATCACTGAGATCCCCCAAATTCCTCATTTTCGCACAAACCCTAGTTTCTTGCTACAACCTGGCAATTTTCTAGGTTGGGCCTGTGTTTTGCCCTTTTGGACCCCTTCCCCTCACTCAATCTCTGAGATTCCACTTTCCCCTGCTTCCTAACATTCCTCCCTACTCCCAAAAATTTCCTCAAGAATTTAGAAACCCCTTATCCCCTTCATTTCGCTTCATTTCGACAAAATCCCTTGTTCCACACATCGGGATAAGTTTCACTCAAAAGATGTTTCAGAGCAATCAAAGATGAATTTGGGAAAACTAAGAGAGGTTTTTGTCCAAAACATGCCAAAGAAGAAAAACCTCATTCACTTTTTGCACAGGTGTTATGTTTTTAGAAAAATGTCAAAATTACAATCGCTAGATCCAAGGAGGTTGGCCAAGGCACTAAAACGACGGAAAAGGCCCGATCCACTCCAAATTTTGGCCAAAGCCTCTTTGAATGAGCATGGTACTTGATTGGGGACTCCCAGCCCAAATTTCAGGAAATTTGGAGAAAATTTTTTCAATTGTGAATTTTTTGTGCCAAACACAGGTTTTTGCCCTCAACGCATAGCGCGCCGCGCGCTACCCTGAAGATGGGCAAGTCCATTTCTCAAAAACTCAGCATTTTTGGATTTTTCATGACAAATTACACTTGCTCAGCAATGGCCAAGACATTTCATCAGGTTTTGAGCCCTCAGAAGGTCAAAAAACATGCAAAAAATGACTTTCTGCCACTTTTTGGACACACAGGAAGCAGTCTAGGGAGATTGCAATTTTGGAGGGGCAAATGACCACCAAATTGAGACATTCCACTTGGGTTGAAAAGTAGACATCCAGACCTTTCTAACAAGCCTACTTTTGCCTCATTTGGATGCCGGGAAGTGCCTCAAAAGTTGGCGCAAAGGCGCGCTACACGTTCAGGATTGGGGCGCTACGCATCAGGACATTTTCTCAAATTTTCATCTACAGCTCAGGAATTCGCCCAACTTTGACCAGTTTTGACTTGTGATGGGATTTTTCACCCTCTTTGATGTAATTAATGTATTTTCATGTTGACATGACACTTATTTACCCATTCTAGAAGATTCATTCATGAAATAGCAAACATTTAATGAATGAATTGGTTTCCTAGCTTATAGAGGCAAGTTGTTTTGACTGCCTAGATTGTAGTGCTTTGTTTAGAATTGGTTGAAACAGCTCCTAGGACGATGAGCTCGACCCCTAGAGGCAAGGAAAGGTGTTAGCTTGCCTATATTATGTATTTTCTTAGTCATTTTCATGGTTGGACTCTTGAGGGAGAAAGCTTCTATTGTATTACTCATTGTATCTCTGCAATTTTTGGCAAAGGAAGACCAGGGTTTTGCAGTCCTTTTTGGGATTCCTGTGGTTACATGTATTGATGGTGTGTTTCTCTTTGTACTTGTAAGTTTGTTATGTGAATCATCTTCTTACTTTTTCTTCTGCAAATTAGGCAAATGAAGTGTTAAGGTAGAATTCATGGTTGCTATGCTCTGCCTTTAAGTTTGCTTAATATCAATGTTTTCAGCTGTTTAAGGAGAATTAAAGGTGATTGCTTGCTCTCCTTAGCTCCTCACCAGTAATTCTCATCCATCCAAATCTTTCAAAGGCATCAATACAGTCTCCTACCTTGCCCCAAAGAACCCCCTGCGAAAACTGTGTCCAATCCCCACACCCAAAATTGCCTTTCCCCAATTTTCCACCAAAACCCTAAAAATCCCAAATCAAACCTTTTTATCAGTTTACTAGCCTAAAATCAGTGTTCTTTATTGGTTATCTCTGCCTGTTGAAGATCTTTGCCGAGATAGACCGGAGAGAGCCCTCTCCTACCCCGTAGGGCTAGCTACGAGGCTAAGTGGTTTTATGTTGCCTTGGAGTTTACCTTTTTCAGCCTGAGGTGAAATTTCAAGCGCTAACATATTGGCGACCATACTGGGGAGAACAAAAGGTTTGCTTGTTGATGTCATTTGTTTTATAAGCTACAGACGGAGCCTGAAGTTATGCCAGGTATCCTTCGAAACGCTTTTGCTTTGCATTAGCGGAAGTAGATAAACGCTGCTTCAGTCAATCTCCGGTCTAGCTTGTAAACGTGACATTTAACTTGTTAATTACCCCAGTACATGTATCAAGTTCAGATCTGATTGTTGATGGTGGACAATGATCAGACACTTGAAAGGCTGAAATCATTCACTTGGCGACTCTAAATCAGTTTTGAGATCAGATCCAAAGACTCCATTGGAGGATGATCCCGACCAGCAAAAACATGAAAGGACAACATGGACAAATCAGGTATTCAAGTTGGAATTTCATCCAAGACATTTTTTTCTTTGTCATAAATTATTTCTTCTCTTTTCCCAAGAATGTCAAGAAGGCTTTGCAAAGTATACTATGCTTGAGAAAAGATCCTCGACCTGCAGTTGATTCTTTCCCTTTGAAGATTGTGAATACCAAAGATTTGCATACCTTTGAGCTTGATCAAGACCTATCTTCTAAATTTTGTGATGACCATCTTCAAATTGATGAGCCTCAAGAGACCACGACTGATTCTATACCTGTTGTACATACCCCTACACCTTGTAAAATTCCAGATCGCTATAAACCTCTTGTTTTACCTTCTGTTCTCCATGCCTTCCCCAAAAACTATGATCTATACTTGCTGAGGTTTGATGGTGAATGTAAGACTGTCAACGCTGAGCAACATGTGCAGAATTTTGAGTCTTTTCTAGACCTTTTTGAAGTTGATAGCGAAGATGTTAGTATAAGGGTTTTTGCTCTTTCTTTGCAAGCCAAAGTGAAGAGTTGGTTCAAAGCCCTGCCTGATGCAAGCATTTCAGATTTCCAGCAGTTTGTCAAAGTTTTTCTCGACAGGTGGATGATCGGGCAGAACCTTTTCTTGATTGTAGAAGAGTATAACCAGCTGAAAAGATTGCCAGGGAGACAGTACAACAATTTTCGGCCAGATTTAATCAAGTTTATTATTTGATCCCAATTGATATAAGGCCTACTCCTAGATCTGCCCTCTTGCACTATCCGGGTGCCTTTGATTCGGAGATGGAGTTTCAGCTGAGAGAAAGGGATATTGCAATGCTTCATGAGATGCAAAACTGTGCAGTAAGTGTAGAGGCGCATCTGTTGATCCGAAGGGCACGGTTGAAAGAAGAAGAGATGAAAAACATAGATCCGGAAAAATCGATATCTCTAGAGGTGAAACTTGACATTTTGGTAAGTGCCGTGGAAAAGATGATGGACAAGATCACCGCAAGAAATGCTTATGATGTTCAAGCTCATGGCTCGCTGATTGAAGAAGAACAAGTTGCTGATCCAAAACAATTTGTTTCTTATCCTAGTTGTCATAGATCTGATAATGATTGTTTTGTAGATCACCTTGGCGAAGAAAGAACTGCTGATATGACATGTATGCTTGATGATGTCTTTTATACTGATGATTTGCCTCAGTTTGATCAGTATGATGATGATTATGTTCTCCAAACAGAAGCTAATCTTGCAGACAAATCAGCAGCTAGTTTGTGGGAGGAAGAGGTTCACTTACAGCAGCTCGAGTACAATGATCAAATGATGCATATCAGCTATGACATTGACGAGGAAAGTGCAACAAATTTTGAAGTAAGTGAAGGATCTTTGCCTTTTTGTTTTGATTCGTTTCAGTTCATCAGAGACAACTACCATGCAATCAGAAATCAAATGTCAACAAGTCTTGATTTGAATCATCTTGAGAGCAATGAAAATTTTGTTCAAGACTTCTCATATTCAGATTTGCAACCCCCGAAAGCCATTGATTGTCAAGTTGCAGCTGAAGACTTGGAAGTGGACACACATGATTTAATGATTCAAGGTGACTCCGTACCATTCTGTTTTGAATCATTTCAGTTTTTGAAGGGTAGATTGCATAGTAAATCTTCAAATGAACAGCCTATAACAAATCAGCAGTCTCTCAGTGTTAATGTTGAGGACGAGATAGATAACAAAATTCTTGAGCAGCCTGTAACATCAGATTTGCAGCCACCAAATGAAATTGAAGGGCAGATTACAGATGAAGCTGTGGAAGATGAAATACATGATTTGATGATGCAAGAAGATTCTATACCCTTTTGTTTCGAAGCATTTCAGTTTATAAGGCAGAATCTTTGTAAAATCTCTCAAGAAAAAGATGAACAGCTAGAAGGATGTCATACATTTTCAATGGATACATTACAACAGTCTTTTCAAGTTTTTCATGATCCAATAGCTGATGTTTTGGATGAGGTTTGCAGTCAAAGTCTTTCTCCATGTGAGCTTGAAACATGTGCTGATATGAATTTGATCCGGCAGCCGATTTCTTTGTCATTTTCAGCAGAGGTCTCGTCACAAGGCTCAGATCAAAGTTTGCATTCATGGTATGAGGAAACGGGAAGTAATCTATTAGATGAGCTAAGATCCAGTGTGCTTGAATTTCAAGATCCATATGCAGTGTTTTTGGAGGCAGATAGAGAATCCATAGCATTCAACGGATCTGTTCCCAAGTTGCCATCGGAGTTGCCTTTCAGTAGTTCTCACTTGTTGTTCATAAGCGAGCATTTGCGGAGAATTCAAACAGCAGACGGGATACTAACTTGGTTGCATTGGCTGTTTCATTTCACTTGATCAGGTGATGAATGAAACTGTTAGAGTAGGTTTTGATGAATAAGCTAAACCTTTGAGCATCATTTCTAGTTTGTTGGTTGTGTTTAAGTCTTGAGTTAGTTTTTAGTTGAGTGAGAGTCAATTTGTGTCGTCTGAGTCATCAGTTTTCAGTCATGCATTTTAGTTTGAGTTTTTGACTCCATTGCCCAATGGACGAAGGCACTGTCTGCTCTCCCAAAGATCTGCCGTTCTTGGCACCTCCAAGGAGCTACCATCCCCATTGGAGCCAATGTTAGTGTCAGTCTTTCCAGCCTTCCTCCAGTGATCAAAGATGCTCTTACAAAGTGGTCTCAGAGTGTCAAGGTTAAATTTTGTCATTTCAAAGAGTCTTCAAGCAAAATTTGGTCACTAGGCATTAGGTCTAGGGTTTGCTCTCACTCTTTTCAAAGTTGCCCAAATGCCAATCTATGTCAATATTCAGCTGCGTCTATCATCATTCATAGGATTTTCATTATCATCTTAGTGTCTAATGAGTCATTTTACACCTTGTCCATGCTTCAGTTGCGCCTAGGTAAGGTCATTTTCCTCTCCTAGGGTTTTGAAGCCAATTTCTCTTGGACGGTCAAATCATCGGCAAAACTTGTATCCAGATGTTCATTAACCTTCCCCTATCCTTCATGTACCTTATCAAATTCTTCCCATCACTGAGATCCCCCAAATTCCTCATTTTCGCACAAACCCTAGTTTCTTGCTACAACCTGACAATTTTCTAGGTTGGGCCTGTGTTTTTCCCTTTTGGACCCCTTCCCCTCACTCAATCTCTGAGATTCCACTTTCCCCTGCTTCCTAACATTCCTCCCTACTCCCAAAAATTTCCTCAAGAATTTAGAAGCCCCTTATCCCCTTCATTTCGCTTCATTTCGACAAAATCCCTTGTTCCACACATCGGGATAAGTTTCACTCAAAAGATGTTTCAGAGCAATCAAAGATGAATTTGGGAAAACTGAGAGAGGTTTTTGTCCACAACATACCAAAGACGAAAAACCTCCTTCACATTTTGCACAGGTGTCATGGTTTTAGAAAAATGTCAAAATTACAATCGCTAGATCCAAGGAGGTTGGCCAAGGCACTAAAACGACGGAAAAGGCCCGATCCACTCCAAATTTTGGCCAAAGCCTCTTTGACTGAGCATGGTACTTGATTGGGGATTCCCAGCCCAAATTTCAAGAAATTTGGAGAAAATTTTGTCAATTGTGAATTTTTTGTGCCAAACACAGGTTTTTGCCCTCAACGCATAGCGCGCCGCGCGCTACCCTGAAGATGGGCAAGTCCATTTCTCAAAAACTCAGCATTTTTGGATTTTTCATGACAAATTACACTTGCTCAGCAATGGCCAAGACATTTCATCAGGTTTTGAGCCCTCAGAAGGTCAAAAAACATGCAAAAAATGACTTTCTGCCACTTTTTGGACACACAGGAAGCAGTCTTGGGAGCTTGCAATTTTTGAGGGGCAAATGACCACCCAATTGAGAAATTTCACTTGGGTTGGAAAGTAGACATCCAGACCTTTCCCACAACCCTACTTTTGCCTCATTTGGATGCCAGAAAGTGCCTCAAAAGTTGGCTCAAAGGCGCGCTACGCGTTCAGGATTGGGGCGCTACGCATCAGGACATTTTCTCAATTTTTCATCTACAGCGCAGGAATTCGCCCAGCTTTGACCAGTTTTGACTTGTGATGGGATTTTTCACCCTCTTTGATGTAATTAATGTATTTTCATGTTGACATGACACTTATTTACCCATTCTAGAAGATTCATTCATGAAATAGCAAACATTTAATGAATGAATTGGTTTCCTAGCTTATAGAGGCAAGTTGTTTTGACTGCCTAGATTGTAGTGCTTTGTTTAGAATTGGTTGAAACAGCTCCTAGGACGATGAGCTCGACCCCTAGAGGCAAGGAAAGGTGTTAGCTTGCCTATATTATGTATTTTCTTAGTCATTTTCATGGTTGGACTCTTGAGGGAGAAAGCTTCTATTGTATTACTCATTGTATCTCTGCAATTTTTGGCAAAGGAAGACCAGGGTTTTGCAGTCCTTTTTGGGATTCCTGTGGTTACATGTATTGATGGTGTGTTTCTCTTTGTACTTGTAAGTTTGTTATGTGAATCATCTTCTTACTTTTTCTTCTGCAAATTAGGCAAATGAAGTGTTAAGGTAGAATTCATGGTTGCTATGCTCTGTCTTTAAGTTTGCTTAATATCAATGTTTTCAGCTGTTTAAGGAGAATTCAAGGTGATTTCTTGCTCTCCTTAGCTCCTCACCAGTCATTCTCATCCATCCAAATCTTTCAAAGGCATCAATACAGTCTCCTACCTTGCCCCAAAGAACCCCTTGCGAAAATTGTGTCCAATCCCCGCACCCAAAATTGCCTTTCCCCAATTTTCCACCAAAACCCTAAAAATCCCAAATCAAACCTTTTTATCAGTTTACTAGCCTAAAATCAGTGTTCTTTATTGGTTATCTCTGCCCGTTGAAGATCTTTGTCGAGATAGACCGGAGAGAGTCCTCTCCTGCCCCGTAGGGCTAGCTACGAGGCTAAGTGGTTTGATGTTGCCTTGGAGTTTACCTTTTTCAGCCTGAGGTGAAATTTCAAGCGCTAACAGGAGGTTTGGAGGATGATGCTAGGGCTTAGAGGGAGTAGTGTAGGTTTGTGAAAATGGAAAGGATGTGCTCTATGTGTTTTTTTCAAGAATTTTTTAGGATGAGACAGAGTGTAGGGTTTGTTCTTGAAAAGTATTATTTTTTTTTTCTTATGTCAAAATGGGATGGACGAATGATGGATAGATAGTGGATATGAAGTGGATGGAGGGCTTGTAGGGTTGTGGTGACTTGGCCTTTGCAGCAATTTCTTATTTTAACTGTTGTCCCCATTCCTTGAAATCATCACCCTTCCTAATTTGGCTTTTCCACATTGCAGGAGTGAAGGAGTGAGCTGCAATTAACTAGTTGGAGGTGTTCGATACCACTAACCCATCCTTAGTTTATAAAACCTCATCTCTCATGCATTGACAACAAATTTCTAACTATATTATGCTCAAGAGAAGAGGTCAAGAATATTGCATACCTGTACCTACTTGATGGTTGTTGGAGAGGCATGCATGCTGCTGCTGAATTGATGATTGATCCATAGACCTCTGGAGGTGATAATTTCCTATGTTTGCTTTTGCACAGGTTTTCATAGCTTGGCAATTCTAAACCTCTATCTTCCAGTTACCATGAGCAAGCTATATTAGTCAAATCCGGCCTTCTTGGAGTGCTGGTCTTGGCCATGGGCGATGTTCACCTTCCCTATACCTTATTCCACCATTAGACACCTTTCCCACACTTTATTTCACCTTCTGTACCTTCCTATAGCTTTTAGCATGTTTCCTGTAGTACTACAAGAAACCCTATAGCAGTTTGTTTAAACCCATATCTCCCAAATGGTATACTAGATTGACTTGAAATTTTCCGAGCATGTTTCCATCATCCTTATGCACCTCCCCATACAAACAATTTGGGTAATGGATGCACGAATCTCGAGAAAAAATAAAAATGGTTGAAGTTGATGGAGGTCAATTTCTTGGAAACCATGCACTAGAAGTTTTTGAAATTTCTTGGGCATGTTACCATCATCCATATGAATCTCTCCATGAAACAAATTTGGACATGGATGCACGAATATCAAGAAAATTAAAAAATGGATGTAGGTGATGGAGTTCGATTTCTCAAAAACTCTGCATTGGAATTTGCTCAAATTGCTTGAGCATGTTATTATCATCCATATGCATCTCCACCTTAAACAACTTGGAAAATGGATGCATGGTTTAAAAGATATGACAGAAATAAATTTCTTCTCTATGTATTTCTATTTCCTGTAGTAAAACAGAGCCTTCCTGTAGTATTTTAGGACAACAAGGAAAATGAATGGGAAAACCTTGGGAATGATGAGTGGATGGTGGAAATAGATGAGGGTGACGGATTGGCATGGCCTTGGTCCTTTTGGAGTATTTGGGCAAATGAGGAGAAAGTCCAAGTTTGACTTCCTTTGACTAGAATTTTGACCAATTTTTTCTTTTTGTGGCTAACTTGTTTTTGTTGCTTGTAGCGGTTGGAGAACATCTTCATTCATGCGAGAGAGATACATGGAGCAAAGTTTTTATTTTTTATTTTTTAGGTCTACTAGCCGCCTCAATGAGGTTTTCAACTAGTAGGTCTGCCTAGGTGTCTCAAAGGAGGTTTTCACCTAGGATTTTTTTTTTTTTCTTCTTTTTTTCTCTTTTTTTCCAACCCATTGGCCACATCATGGAGGTTTTCAATTAATGAGACAATCTCAGGCGCCTCAGAGGAGGTTTTCACCTGATATTTTATTTTTTCTCTTATGTTTGATTTTTCATTTCTTTTCCTATCCTATTCTACTTGAAAAACAAAATCATTTTCAAGCGTAGGAATACTTCCGATGGAGCCACTTGCATAACTCGATGACAGATAAAATCATGTGTAGGCTCGAAACATATTCTTTGACATGTACTTGAATTTCAGAGACCAAATGCTTTGACTTTGAAAATATGAAGCATAATTGAAGGAGAGAGTTATGCTTCATATTGTTGATTTTCTGGAACCAAAACTCATTATAACATTGATGCCCTTGGTTTTCTTGCTTATCTGGATCATTCTTCATGTCTTCTTCTACCATGACCTTCAAATATTCCTCTTTTTGTTGATTGTTCTCTTGAATACATAGGGGATTTGGTGGTAACCATGAGGGAGCTTTCTCAATCTCTGATTTTGATGTCCGCTCTTCATCAAGTGCAACCCATGATTCTTTGGTCTTCTCTTTTGAATCTTTTTTTTTTCCATGTTTTCCTTCAATGACATCAAGACGATTTTATTTATTTATTTAATTTAATTTAATTTTTATTTATTTATTTATTTTTATTTTATTTTAATTAATTAATTAATTAATTAATTTATTATTATCATTATTTTTCTTTCTTTCTTTCTTTCTTTTCTGTAATATTATTCCTGAGTTGAGATGAATGCCATTGGGATCAAGAGGATATATTTGGAAGTGTTGTACCTCAACATTGTAAGTGGGCTGAGCTACTTCATTGTGTGGGTTTGGAAATGGTAGTACAGGTAGTTGAGTGGGAGTGGATATTTGAGATGGATGTGGTTGGGGTTGTGGTTGTGGTGGAGGTGGATGGTAGGGATAACATGGAGTTGAATATGTAGGATTTTGAGGAAAATACTGAGGATATTGTGGGTGGCTCCCATAAGTTCCTTGCCAATCTTGTTGCCAAGATTGGTTTTGGGGTTGAGATGGCCAATGTTGCCAAGGAAAGGGTGTGTTCCAATTAATTTTAGGTGGATATGCATAACCTTGAAATTGTGAATTGGGCTCTTACATCATACTAGGTTGACTAGGTTTCCATGGTCCTCTTGGAGCTACATAACATATTTGTTTTGGTGATTGACTTGCTCCATTGTCATATTGGTAAAATTCCTTCAACCTTGGTAATGATGGACAATATTTTAACATCATGTGATTCTGCATGGACAACACAAATATCGACATCTTATTTTTCTTCATCTTGCATTCTTAACATTTCTACTTGTTTGGTTAGATTGCTAAGAATTTATGTTTTAAAGTCTTCAGACAAATTTCCAAGTTTAGCTTGACTTACTGATCTTGATGCTGATTTACTTACTCTTGCCCTTCCTCTTGATATGTGTTTGCATGTTTCACACATTTATTCAAATGACAATTGGTATACATCACATCTACTCATGAGATCAAGGAGATCAATCCATTCATCCCTAATTACTCTAAGTAAGAAGGGTTTTAGTGTGTCAGATCCTAAATGATGTAATTTTTCCCTCTTAACATTATACATGAACCTCTATATTAGATCCTCAAGGCTTTCATCTTCTTTTTGATTCATTCTAAATAAGGAAAATTTTAAGGATGGAAATTTATCTTAAAGATTAGAAACCTTGACGAATATTACTGACTCATAATATGCAAACTATAAAATGCTTAGTGATATCTAATTAAAAATATTCAAACTTCTAATTATTTTATATAGTCTCTATAAAATTTTGGTGATTTTTAAGGTAAAATATTTTTTTCTTATATAATTTAGGCGAATCATGTTTAAGAAAATTTGGGAATTGACGAATCTTTTTTTTGGGAAAAGCATGGAAAATTAGCCCATCTGCGAATATTAGCCCCTAAAATTTTCCCTCATTCTAAATATTTATTCTTTAAGATCGTGATTTTTATATTTTTCTAGAAGTATTTTTTGCATATCATTCCATGATCTTATTGAATTAGTCTCTAAACTCATGAACCATTTAAGAGCTCTATCCTTTAATGTTGTCAGAAACAATCTCAGTTTTTGAGTGTTTAATAAGTAACCATAAGATATACAAAAGACTTAAAATTCAAAGAGAAAGGTTTCTGAATCCTCTGATCTTAAACCATGAAAGTTTGGAAGAAAATATGGAGGGATGTTCTTCATATGCACACTGATATCAATATCTTGAATAGGAAATCCAAGAGGATCTTCTTCATTGTCATCATCTCCATCCATTTCTTCTACCTTTTTTGTCGCCTCTTCTTCTTCTACTTGCAAAAGTGGATGGTGATGTGGCTCTTACTGCACCACGTGATCAAATGTGGGGGGGAAGGGGGTAAGGCATGGATTAATGTTGGAGACAATTTTTTTTGTTTTTATGATTGAATGAAAACACTAATGCAATGCACTCTTATGTTTTTGAAATGAAATATGCCTAATGGAATTTTTTATTTTTTATTTTTTATTTTATTTTATTATTTTTATTTTATTTTTATTATTTTATTATTTTATTATTTATTATTATTATTATTATTATTTTTTTTTTTCGCAGAAAGTAAAAAGAAATGAATCAACTAGGGAAGAAAACAACGTATGCTTTGACACCTCCCTGGGCAACAACGCCAAAAAGTGACGAGCCTCAGTATTGCAACAAGAAAGATGCAACTCCTAAGGCTACAAACTTTAATTATCAACCCGGGGTTTGTAAAAACTTCATAGGTATCAACACTATATGTGCAACATACAATGTGTCCTTCCTTTGCTGTCATGATGTAATGGAGTGAATGTAATAAAATCAGATCCTAAACTAATTGCGAAAATGAAATGCTTGAAATGGAAACCTTAACCTATTGCAAAAAAAAAATACAAAGAAAGAAACCTATCCTAATTGCATAAAGTAAAGATCATGAACTAAATGTCAACCATTACATTTCAAAGAGTTTAGATTCATTAACAGAGTTCATTGGATGTGGCAATCAAGAAAATCATCATTGTATTATCTAATTCATAAATTTGTCCATTAACCCAAATCGCTAAAATGTTTTGCATGGGTGAAGAGGCAAGTCCTAAGTGGTATTTAGTATTCCATAATCATTGATTTATAGCATAGGGGTCTTGATTCAACCCTAAGGGCCAATGCTTCTTGAGAAAATCTGGGCAAGTATATACACGCTGGAAGAGTACTACTGAAAAAATAGATTTACTACACGAAACTATAATTCACCAAATGACCAAGAGAATCAATGCAAATTGGAGGGGAATTTTTTTTTATTGGCTAGGATGTCTTAGGTCTCAATTCTAAGTGGAATCACTCAAAATTACCTCTGTTAACCCATGCTAAAAAATAGCAAAAAATTACTAGTCTAAAATCTAGAAATTCGAGAACTAGTGAGCTAGTAAATCTATCAAATAACTAACCTAATCAAGTGAAAATGCAATGGGGTGATTTTTGTTATTAACTAGAATGTTTTTGTGGTCTAATGGAAGTGGAATCAACTCAATTGAAGCTAGTTAGCATGCTCTAAAAATAACAGAAATTTACTGTTATTTGCAACAAGGGACTTCTAAAAATCTAGATTTCGGAATAAACAAACTAATCCAAGTAGCTCAATGATTACTAGCAACTTCCAAATTTGTTCCAATGATGAAATGATTCTTGTGATCCTGCAAAATAACTTACTTCAACCATTTAACTCAATCCTACAACAAGAAATCATTACTACTAAATGCAGAAATAGAAAAAAAGAACAAGAGATGCATGTGAATAAGAAGTGAAAAGAAGAAAAATAAATGATACAAAAGGGCTCTGAGGCTCCTGGGATGGCCAAGCCCAAGGAAACTCAAAGTCATATAGAGGAGACCAAGATTTAGAAGTTTAACATGACACCAATTTTCATTATTTCCATCAATACAATTACATCCCTACAAGAAATGGCAGTGGAGCTGCAAAAATTCGAGTTCTCTCCACAAGAAGACTAATAAAAATCAACCCCTAGAGGAAAATTTGACTTGGTACTTATACAAAATGATTAGGAATCATTCCTCGTGAAAGCAGGAAGCTTTCCCCACCAAAATCCCTTCATTAGTGGATTTGGTTCCCAATACTAGGAATCTTCATTAAATGATAGGGAACACATTCCTAGATTTTCTCAATCATTGGAGCTCCACAATCTATGCCATAATTCTAGAATATCTTATTGATTTATTATTTACTATTGATCCTCTTGTAGTAGGGAGTAAGTCCCTAAATTATGAAACCAGCTCAGAAAAAGATAGAAAAGACAAATCAATGCCTTAGAAATAAGCCTCTTCGAGGGGGAAACCTCCTTTACATTACACAAATGAACAATTCTTAGATGATTCAAATGACAAAACCTCCTTTCTATATATAGGAGTCTATGGGGTCACAATATAACCAAACCGATCTAACAATAATAATATAAAGGCACAAAAATAATAATAGAGGGATTCTATGGGGCACAATAATAACAATATGGGGACAATAGGGGCACAATAATAACAATAAGGGATACAAAGACAATAGTAATGGGGGGATCACTAATATTATAGGGACCTAACATGCCCTTCTCTTTCAAAAAAGTGTTGTCCTCAATGCTTGAGTAGTTCTGGATGCTTCTGTATAAAATTCTCATCCTCCCATGTGGAATCTTCAGCGGTAAGTTCTTCCACTTGATGAGATACTCTGAAATTGATCTATTTCGTAGCTGTCGAGTTCTTGTTTCTTTCAATGCTTCAAGTTCCAATATGATTTTTCCTTCCTCATCAAGTTTTGGCAATATTGTCTGAACTAGAAGCTTGTCACCTATAACCTTCTTTAAGCATGAAACATGGAAAATTGGGTGCACTCGAGAAGCTGCAGGAAGCTCCAATTTGTATGCCATAGTACCTATCTTTTGTAACACCTTATACAGATCATAATACTTTGGTAATAATTTGTTATCCTTCTTAGCTTTCTTGAGGGACATTTGTTTATATGGCTGTAGCCGTAGGAATACCCAATCACCTACATCAAAACTTCTTTCACTGCGATGTTGATCTACCTGCTGTTTCATTCTATTCTATGCCAAGGTGAGGTTATCCTTTCAGAGTTGGAGAACTTGTTGCTGATGCTCGATGTGATATTCCACTGCTTGAACTTTAGAATTTTCTCTTAAATATGATGTGATGGATGGTGGTTGATATCCATAAAGTGCCATAAATGGGGTCATTTTTGTTGCAGTATGGAAGGAAGTGTTATACCACCATTCAACCAGAGGCAACCATTTGATCCATTGTGTCTGTTCATCAGATACAAAGCAACGAAGATATCCCTCCAAACATTTGTTTACTATCTCAGTTTGGCCATCAGATTGAGGATGATAAGATGAGCTATGAGCTAACTGAGTACCAAGACAAGAAACTAATTCCGTGCAAAAATTTCCAGTGAAAATGGAATCTCTGTCACTTACAATAATCTTTGGGTTTCCATGTAGCTTTTGAATTGTTTCCATAAATGCAGTGGAAAATGTACTTGCTTTAAATGGATGAGATAATGCACAAAAGTATGCATACTTGGTAAGTTTGTCCACTACCACCATGATGACACTCTTTCCTTCAGACTTGGGTAAACTTGTGATAAAATCCATTGAAACCTCCTCTCAATGTTGGCTTGGAGTCTTAATTGTTTCAACTTTATTTTGTTGGCAAACCAAACATTCCGCCACAAACTTTTGAATA
The DNA here is from genome assembly GCA_031772625.1 of Pinus tabuliformis. Classification (NCBI taxonomy): domain Eukaryota; kingdom Viridiplantae; phylum Streptophyta; class Pinopsida; order Pinales; family Pinaceae; genus Pinus; species Pinus tabuliformis. The sequence goes on from CM062808.1 coordinate 48,004,529, forward strand.
TCTGATTTAAGGCCATCCCAAAAAAATCCCTTCTTAACCCCATGGTATGTTTTTAGAAATCCTGAGTGCCCTCCTAATGGAGAGGTGTGCAATTCCCTGAGAATCTTTTGTTTGAGTTGGGAATTCTTACATAGGTATACTCAATCCTTGTACTATAACGAATCATTTTTCCAGATAAATGTATCAGATGTACTGGGATCTTTTTGTATTTTTTGAATGAGTGCCCACACTTCCTCGTCATTCTCCCATTCATCCCTCGCTTCGTTTATCCAATCTGGTTGGATAATAGAAATGGCGCAATGACATGTTTCCACATCCTCATCCTTTCTCAAGAGTGCATCTGCCGCAACATTTTTATTCCCTTTTTTGTAGATGATTTCAAAGTCATAACCCAACATATTTGTGACCCATTTTTGCTGCTCTTCTGAAGATAATCTTTGTTCTAAAAAATATTTAATACTATCATGATTTGTTTTTACCTTGAAGTGTCTTCCCATTAGGTAGGGTTTCCATTTCTTAAGTGCATGTAGTATTGTCAACATTTCCTTCTCATAAATAGCTTTATGTAAATACTTTCCTTTGATTGGATGACTTTCGAAAGCAATGGGTCTTTCTTCTTGCATTAAAACAACACCGATTCCATTTCCTGATGCATCACATTCCACAATAAAGGTTTTTGTGAAGGCCGGTGTAGCTAAGACTGGTGCTTGGCATATTTCCTCTTTAAGATGTTCAAAGGCCTTTGTTGCTTTTGGAGTCCATGAAAATGCATCTTTCTTCAATAATGTTGTTAGAGGTGCTGCTATTCTCCCATAATTCTTAACAAACTTGCAATAATACCTTGTCAACCCGAGAAATCCTCGTAGATGCTTTATGGATGTGGGAATTTTCCATTCCTTAATGGTTTTAATTTTTCTAGGGTCTACCTTAACACCTTCATGAGATACAATATGACCTAGATATTCCACCTCTTGTACTCTAAAGAAACATTTGGAGATTTTTGCATATAATTGTTTCTCCTCTAATAGTTTGAGCACCATGTCAACATGTTGGACATGATCCTTCCAAGACTTGTTGTAGATTAGTATATCATCAAAAAATACTAACACAATTTTTCTAAGGAAGGGTTTGAAAATGGAATTCATCAAACCTTGAAATGTAGAAGGTGCATTAATAAGGCCAAAAGGCATGACCAAAAATTCATAATGACCCTCATGAGTTCTAAATGTTGTTTTTGGAACGTCTTCAGTCTTCATTCTGATTTGATGATATCTTGAACGAAGATCCAACTTGGTGAAGTAAATTGATCCATGCAATTCATCCAATAATTCATCAATGACAGGAATGGGAAATTTATCTTTAATACTAAGCTTGTTGAGCTCCCTATAATCTAGACACATGCGCCATGATCAATCCTTCTTGTGAATTAATACTATTGGAGCAGAGAAAGAACTTTGACTAGGTTGAATTATACCAACCTCTAGCATTTCTGCAACCATACGTTCAATTTCACGCTTTTGGGAATAGGGATATCTGTACGGCCTGATGTTTGGAGGAACACTTCCTGGAATCAAATGAATAGCATGATCATGATCACGAATAGGTGGGAGACCTTTTCGAGTCTCAAATACCTTGGAATGATTGTCCAAGACTTTTTGGAGATCTGGAGAAATAGATGATTTCGATGTGGGAACCTCTAGCGAACATAATTGTGCAATTACACCTCGTTGTTCCTTCTTTAGAAGCTTTGTTATATTGTTAGAGCTGATTATCTTTCCCGATTTCCCTATAATACCCCTTAATTCAAGTTCCTTTCCTTCCATAGAAAATTTCATGAAAAGTTCTTGAAAATTAAAAGCTATTGTACCCAAGGATTGTAGCCATTGGACTCCTAGTACAACATCAGCACCACCCATTGGAATGGAAAGCATTGGGCTATTCAATACATATTTTCCCATGGATAACTTGATATTATGGCACTTTCCAGAGGAATTTATGGTTGCTCCACTTGCAACCATCACTTGACACTCTGGTGCTAGATATAGGAAGCAATTCAATTCCTTTGCTATCTTACGATGAATAAAATTATGGGTACTTGCCAAATCAATCAACACTATTACCTTTTTCTTCTTAATATGTCCTTCTATCTTAATAGTTTGAGGAGTGGTAATTCCAACCAATGCATTATAAGATATGGTAAGATTCATTTCTTCTTTATCTAAGGTTTGTTTCTGGAGTATATCCTCTTCTTTTGACATTTCTTGTTCCTTTTCTTCTTCCTCTTTACAATCTATGTAGAATAATTTCTTCTCAGCACACTTATGACCTTTAGTATATTTTCTATCACAACTGTAACAAAGCCCTTTTCCTCTTTTTTCTTCCAATTGTTGTGGTGTCAACCTTGTAGGTTGTGGAAGGCTAGGGGCAACAACACTTCCATCTTTATAGTTGTGAGTGGTAGGCTTCCTAGTTGCCATAATTTTGCTTTCCATTTTTCTTGCTAGCTTGAATGCCTTCTCCAATGAATCAGGTTCCCAAAGGCGAACCTTATGTTGGATATTATCCTTTAAAGTCGCTATGAACACATCAATCCTACGCTCCTCTGAAATATCTTTTACCCTTATGTTCAATTTTTGGAAGTCCTCAATGTGCTCCATCATTGAACCCTTTTGTTTGAGATTTATCAATTGGCTAAAAAAAGTGTTGCTTTTTGTATCTTCATAACGTGCTATCATTTGTTCCGTAAAAATTGCCCAAGTGAATTTTTTTTAACGAGAGAAAAGCCATCGATACCATACAAACTGATTTGATTCCAAATATAAAGTTGCAATATGTACCTTTTGTGTGTTTTGCACATTATGGATATCGAAAAATTGCTCCATTTGTAGTATCCATGTTCCGGGATCCTTGCCATCAAGCTTCCTCATATCAATTTTTGGAACATGGTGGGTCTTTAATCCAACATTAGAGTCTATGAAATCATGATTAACATTTATTTTGTTCTCATCACGAGTTTCCTTTACTACCCTTTCACTATTAGTGACCATTTCTTGTAGCAACTTATTCAAATTTATCTTCAATTCTTCCATCTTATCGTCCATGCCATTCATCTTAACATCCATGCCATTCATTTTAACTTCCATCTTAGCGTCCATGGCATCCATCTTAGCTTCCATGCCTTTCTTTAAACCATCCATCTTAGCTTTTATGTCTTTCTTTAAACCATCCATCTTATTTTCTGTTACCTTTTGTGTGAGTGAAATTTGTTGCATTTGGTTTCATAATATTGATATATCATGTTGTATTTCTTCCTCTTCTTCATGAGTCATGCTAGAGCTTTCAGGTTGCTTACTAGGTGTTTCCATTTTCTTTCTAGAGGCATCAATTACTGATAATAATGCTTCACTATGCTCTTTGAATTCCTTCAAAGTAATTTTTCAAACCAAGCTTATGCAAAAATTTAAAAAATACACACCTTTTTTCACTTGTAGGAGCTCGATATTGAATCTAATGTACCTTTGTAACTTTGGATCTCCCAATTCTGAAATCATGACGTACACTAGTTCCAATGCCACTAGTCTGATAAAATTTGGATTCTCCAAGGAAGAGTTATGCCAAATGTCCCACGGTGACCTGATTATAGACTAGTTCAGTAGAGCGAACTTGTACGAAGTGCCACGTGTCACTGTTTTGACCTTAGTAATTGAAAATGATACACATAAAACTAGAGGCTGTCATCTTTCTGAAACTTCTTACGAGATTTCAATTTTATGCTTAAAACAAAAGTTATGACTATTTTCCCCAGGTCACCTATTTGGAATGTAATTCGAGAGTTTGCAAAAATGCCAACTTCCTCAGATAATATCTCCACAAATATAGCGAGAAAAGCTATGAAATTTGGACCCAAAGTTTAGAACTATTTCGGCCCAAATGGGTTCTATTTTTAGCTTCTGAAACGTTGCAGAAAAAAGTTATAGCGAAAATGGTATGATGACATGTTTGGAGCAGCGAAACCCTAGAATCCAAAGCTCCGATATCAAATGTTATGAAACCAGCTCATAAAAAGATAGAAAAGACAGATCAACACCTTAGAAATAAGCCTCTTTGAGGGGGCAACCTCCTTTACATTACACAAATGAACAATTCTTAGATGATTCAAATGATAAAACCTCTTTTCTATATATAGGAGTCTACGGGGTCACAATATAACCAAGCTGACCTAACAATAATAATATAAAGGCACAAAAATAACAATAGAGGGATTCTATGTGGCACAATAATAACAATATGGAAACAATAGGAGCACAATAATAACAATAAGGTATACAATGACAATAGTAATGGGGGGATTACTAATATTATAGGGACCTAACAATATTCTCATCCAAATCTTCATAATTTGCCCAATATTCTCACAATATTCCACAAAAATAAATAATATTAAAGGCAGAAATATGCATTTATCCATAAACCTTCCTAATGAACATATTAAAGTTAAAAATACATTATCTAATGCAAAAAGAGAGGTTTAATGTGCTGAAGGATGGTCAGATGGGCCTTAGTTTATGTCTAATTTAGAGGCCCGTCATTAACTATAAAGGATAATAAATTTATGATCTTGGTTTTGAAACTTAGCATAAGGCATGGAGCTTTGAATAATCATTTGGGTTCTCTCTGTCATTATTGTTTTATGATCTTATTATATTCTTTTAGTTTAATCATATGTGTCATGGAGGTTTTGGTCATTCAAATTTAATTTCAAATAATTATAACTTTAAATTATTGTTATAAAACTTATTCATAAAATTCCATCCTTAAAGATGATGAATTGAAATTCATCTCATTGTATATACAATTGTTTTCTTCATTTTAGTGGTTTTGACATTAATTAAAGTTTACAAAGAATATTTATTTTCCATTAAATTAGATAGACATGATATACATGAAGATTTATTTTCAATAAAGTAGATGAGAGATTATAAAACAAATAATTTACTTATTATTAAAGTTTTAAATATTAAGATTTATTTTCTCAATATTAAATTATTGTGAGTTTCATTAATTAAAATTATTTGATCAAATATCGTATTCTAGTAAATTTCATAAACCAACTTAGATCCATCTAAACTTTTGATCTATCTAAACTTTGGATCTATCAAGAACCGAGAGGGATAAAATCTCTCGAGGTGCAAACCTCTTTTTTGAGTGCAAAACTTGAGAAACCGTTTGCACCTCTAAAGATTTGATCCCTCTCCACACTTGATTCATCTGAGTTTAGATGGATCTAGTTTAATTATTTTATTAATAGTCAATTATCAATTTAATAAATTATTGAATTTATTGCATTGCTAAAGATTAATAATTTTATTGTAATAATTGAACGTTTAATTTTGTTATTTTTTAAATATTTTTTGTGGCTAGGTTGAGCTTAGGTAGGAGCCAACGTGAATATTGGATGGAAGAAGAACTATCAATCCACAATGACATGCTTATCACAAATGTTTAATGTTTTTATTAGACTCCATGAAATCTTTATATTCACAATAATTCCACTTAGCTTTGAGTGGTTTATCTTAATAATATTTGTAAAAATCTTGTAGCCAAAATAATTCTAGTTTGATCATTAACAACATTTATATAAGTTATTCACATTTAAGATAATTTGTAGATTACCTATGCTTTTAGGGAAGATGTTATTATCAAAAGAGAGATAAATAAAACATAATAGCAATGCATAAAGGAAACACCACATTGGATCCATAAAATTTCTTAAAAATCCTTACTAGAAAACCAACACCTAATAATATATCTATTATTTTTTTGCCTAAAGGCATCTTACAATGGATTTCTCATGTTATTAAATATGTTACATTAGATGAAAATATTATGGGTTACCAAAACCAATGATAAACTTGTTAATGATCCTATTAAATTAACTCCAAGATCAAACCAAGGTTACCCCAACTACCCTAACATCTTCCCCTTAACCTTGACTTGGGGGACTAACTTGGTCCCAATATCTTTGCCAAAGTCCATATAAAAAAGTTTCCATCCACCAGATTACATAGATAACTAGCCACTATAACAATTAGTTTTCGATGACAATTTTGCTTGTAGTACATGGTTCACATTCCACCCTCAAGTTAGCATACATAGTACACTTGCCACCTTCATGCCTACTTAAGAGGTAAAGCACAACTTGATCATGCATAACTCCACGAGCCACCACAATTCAACATTTATGCCCAAATAATAGGCCTTATAACAAACTGACCTCAAACTAGCATATGAGTGTAGAAATTTTGAATAATAAACACATATTCAACAGAGATTATCCCGATTATACACTATTGCGGAATACATGCATAATACATAACCTCCTCTACTTTGATAATCAATGTGCTAAAGCAGAAACAATAACATGCGCACATAGAAGCATCAATCACACATATCAACACAGTATTTTCCTGGGGAAAGCATCTCGCTAAAAACCCCAACTATCTGTATATTATATTGATTGAGAAGATGTAACAGACATAGTACAATACTCCTCATAAGTACTCAATACTATCTCCACCTGTTACACACAATACAACTCAGATCTGATCTCCAAATCTCCTCCGCTGCTTGCCTGCCTCCACTGCACAATACCTGCTAAGAATGAATGAGAATGGCTGATCCAAACTCCTATTTACCTTGTGAAAATCACCCACACTGTAAATCACGTGAGCACAAGCTATATTTCACTTGGTATTGGCCCACACTACGCAGAGATCATTGGCATAACTCAATCCCATGCATGTGCACAATCTCATGCACAACTGATAGCAATCTCAACCTCTAACACCTGTCTCCACTGAACTGTACATGCACTGAGTTAACTGATGTATTCTTCAGTTGCATTATGAGTTAATAATTAGTGAATTAATTAATAACTAATTCACACAACTCATCAATTAGTCTATTGATCAGTTAGACTAAATACAACTAGTTCAACTAAGTCAAACTGAACACAACTCCATTAACTGCTCATCCAACTCCACAAAACTCAACCACATGAGTTCTAACTGATGTCTTGCATGCAATAGCTCAACTGACCCACAAAGAAAGCGTATTTCCTTCTGACAGCTGCATGTGCCACATCTGTAGCTCAAACTGATGTGCTCCAAGAGAATAAGATAAAGTTTATAGTCTAAATATTATTATGAGACAATAATATTTGACTTTTCTATTTTTGACTAGCAGTCTAAAAATAGACTTTGATCACTCCTGCTGTGATCGCTCCTGCTGTGATCGCTCCTGCCGTGGTCACTCATGCTGTGATCACTCCTACTGTGATCCAAAAATAAACTTTGCGCCATAATTTTCCTGCGGGCCCACATAATGAAGGCGACTCCTTTCCACTAAGCTCCATCATCTTGTTGCATTCTCAACAAGCATTTCTTGTTGCACACTTTTCAACACTCCCTCTCAACAAGAAAGGCTTCCTCTCAAACCCCAATCCTGTAACTCTGGAATGTTCTGCATGCAACACATCTGCCCGCTCCACTTTGCTCCAACAACACTTGGAACAAAAACACTCCCAACTGACCACTCTGTTGGGCTAGGAACATACTCTGATGCTGAAGCTCTACCTGCTACTGACAAGTTCTCCCTCTCTGAAATCTACGCTACTGCAACATCTCCATGCATCTCACACCATTGCACACCTCTCTGTGCCACCTAGCACTGTGCAAAACACTTGTGCCTCTCGCATTACTGCAGCCTGCATGCTATGCGCTGTCCTGGGATTCCCTACACTGTCGCTCTCTCTGCCGCTCCATCCGCATCTGTCTCTACCCAATCAATCAGTTCCTGCTACTCCACATCAAGGCTCCCGTAGCAAGGTCTCATCCAAGAGGTTGGGTACCTCAAGGATCCTGCCCCTCCTCCTTGGGACGATCAATCCACATCACCCCACCTCCTACCTGGAGGTATGGCTTCATGTGATCCCTCAGCCCATCTGGCTCGAAGTTTCCCCCTACTGGAGGTCTCTGCATGAGTAGATGTCTCTACTCGATCTCCTCTCAGCTTCCCTTGTTGTGGCTGCTCCACAACCTCCTGAAGCTGTTGCACCAATCGTGGCTCCTCCACAATTTTCTGAGACTTCTTTTGGCTCTGCATGTCGAGCGGTAATATATGCTCCCTCTCAACCACCAAGTATCCATCAGTTGCCTCGCTACTCAAGGCTTTGCATGCATCTTGAACCTCAAGAGCATACAGGTTCTTGACCCGTGAACCAATCTGCTTCACCTGTCTAGTGATGATGTGTCTAAGGAAAACCTTTCCCTTACTGAAGACTACATCATAACCTCTGTCTTCCAGCATTGCGATCGACACCAAGTTTCTCTTCAGTCCTGGTACATACTTGACATCGGTCAAGGTAAGGCGAGCTCCATGCTCCCTCTAAAAAATAACCGTGCCTACACCTGAGACACTATACTTCTCATCATTACCCATCCCTATGAGTATCTGGAGATCTTTCTCCTCCAAAGTACTGAACAAACTTGGTCATGTTGAAAGAAGCTCCACTGTCAAGAAACCAACCACTTCCCACCATGGATGAAACCATGCATGCAAAGAGTGTGAAGTCCAACTCAAACTGTGAAACAAGTGAGGTTGCCTCACCTTTACATCCTTCCCCGGATCCCTTCTTGGACTTCTTCTTTGGGCAATTAGTAGCATAATGGCCCAACTCATGACAACGAAAGCATCACACCTTCGACTTGTCAACCTTCTTCCCATCATTAGAAGAACTGGATTCGGAAAGAGAAACCTTCCCCTTCCCTTCTTCGACTTACTCGCTAAGGCACAGTTCTCCTCATCATGCATAGATGAAGAACTGTCTCTGGTGCACCGTCTAATCTCCTCTTACACAAGATCCGACCAAAGTCTCTCCCATCCTGGAAAATTCTCCCTTCCATTCACCGAGTCCTGATAGCTATGCCAACTCTTAGGAAGGCCAAGGAGTGCTAGACTCACCATATCCTCATCCTCAATAGTTACCCCCACACTTCCCATCTCATCCTGGCATTGGGTGAACTTCATGAGATACTGGGGCATACTGTCTCCATTCTCAGCTTTGATGTTTCTGAGTTTATCCTTGAGCACCATTCCACTAGCTCAAAACTCAATCGCTTCTGATCTAAAATTCGTGAGAACACAATATTTCTTGTACAGAGATCGACTGTATGGGCATTCACCGGATATCTCACCTCCCAAAAGAAGGATGAATCCAGAGGCTACCTGGCCCGATTATAGACTCTGCTTGAAGAAATAAAATGTAAACACTTTCTGAATAATAGATCTGATGATCAATACAACACTGATATCATGTAGAACTTCTTCTGCAAATCAGCTGGCTCCGATACCATGTAGAAATTTTGAATAATAAACACATATTCAACAGAGATTATCCCGATTATACACTATTGCGGATTACATGCATAATACATAACCTTCTCTACTTTGATCATCAATTTGCAGAAGCAGAAACAATAACATGTGCACATAGAAGCATCAATCACACATATCAACACAGTATTTTCCCGGGGAAAGCATCTCGCTAAAAACCCCAACTATCTGTATATTATATTGATTGAGAACATGTAACAAACATAGTACAATACTCCTCACAAGTACTCAGTACTATCTCCACCTACTACACACAATCCAACTCAGATTTGATCTCCAAATCTCCTCCGCTGCTTGCCTGCCTCCACTGCACAATACCTGCTGAGAATGAATGAGAATGGCTGATCCAAACTCCTATTTACCTTTTGAAAATCACCCACACTGTAAATCACGTGAGCACAAGTTATATTTCACTTGGTATTGGCCCACACTACGCAGAGATCATTGGCATAACTCAATCCCATGCATGTGCACAATCTCATGCACAATTGATAGCAATCTCAACCTCTAACACCTGTCTCCAATGAACTGTACATGCACTGAGTTAACTGATGTATTCTTCAGTTGCATTATGAGTTAATAATTAGTGAATTAATTAATAACTAATTCACACAACTCATCACTTAGTTCAACTAAGTCAAACTGAACACAACTCCATTAACTGCTCATCCAACTCCACAGAACTCAACCACATGAGTTCTAACTGATGTCCTACATGCAATAGCTCAACTGAACCACAAAGAAAGCGTATTTCCTTCTGACAGCTACATGTGCCACATTTGTAGCTCAAACTGAAGTGCTCCAAGAGAATAAGATAAAGTTTATAGTCTAAATATTATTATGAGACAATAATATTTGAATTTTCTATTTTTGACTAGCAGTCTAAAAATAGACTCTAATCACTCCTGCTGTGATCGCTCCTGCTGTGGTCACTCCTGCTGTGATCACTCCTGCTGTGATCCAAAAATAGACTTTGCGCCATAATTTGCCTGCGGGCCCACTTAGTGTGTTAGGATATTCCGACACATAGGATATAGTTAAGTTCAACTTGGTCTAGCATAGAGTTAGGTTAGAGTTAGGTAAAGTGTGTTTCTTTACCGTTGTACATTTTGTAACTTACAATCCGACGGTCACGATATGTAGTGATCCGACGGTTCACTCTCACCTCGGTATTACCGACACTTGATCCGTGGCTTGACACCCGATTGGTCCATGAGTTCTATTTAAAGCGCATGGAGGGTCATTGTTCGGGTAATCCGTGCATGAGAGAAGCTTATGTAAATTTTCATTCTTTGATTAATAAATTGTCTGTACCCACGTTGGGACAGGCCGTGGACTGTTTCCCTCCTTGCACTCTGAGGGTTTTAACCACGTCAAAAATACTGGTGTATTGATTTGAGATCTGGTTGTGAGCGGTGTCCTTTTGGTATTCTTTCTGAGGAACTTACCCTGTAAATTCCTACATGGTATCAGAGCTATTTGAGGGCCGCGTCCGTTGGTGATCCAAATCTGAAGCCGGTAGAACTGCATGCGGCTGTCGTTTCCTAGATCTGCTGTTTCTGACTGCTTTCGGGCCGAGAGGACTGCTCTGTTGCGTTCGGAGCATCTGTTTCAGTGAGGAACCCCTTTCGTTTTACGCGAAAAGGTTTCCGGTAGCCCTAGCTGCGTCATTTTTCAGATCGGGAGGTATACAGTGTTTTTTTTTGCAGTTTACTGTCATTTTCTCTCTGCTTATTTCGGTTTCAGTTTATTTAGCCTTTTTTTTTCCCGGATCTATACCTTTCATTTCTGCGTATGCTCTTTGCCCTACGACTCTGTGCGATCTGGGCAAATCAGAAACAGAAAGAAAGGATTTTTCTCATGCGTATGCTCTTTTCCCTGCACCTTAGTGTGATCTTGGAAAATCAGAAACATTGAGAAAAATATTTAGTTTTTCGGTTAAAAGCTAACTTTGAGATTTTTTTTTAAAAATTCTAGTTTTTTGGCTAAAGCTAACTTTGAGCCGTAAGGTTCGTTTTTCTTTGCATATTCGTGTTGGGTTTTGTGTTTTGTGTTTTGTAGGGGAAAAGAGCCTTCCCAAGGCAAGCACGCAAATCGAGGCTCTCTCTCTCTCTCTCTCTCTCTCTCTCTCTCTCTCTCTCTCTCTCTCTCTCTCTCTCTCTCTCTCTCTCTCTCTCTCTCTCTCTCTCTCTCTCTCTCTCTCTCTCTCTCTCTCTCTCTCTCTCTCAAATATTTTGTATAGATCAATTGGTTCAAAGACTTTTTAAGAGAGTAGAGGTCTTGGGTTCAAGTCTCCATTTTGTGGGGGCGGATTTTTTCATTCCCGCACATTCGCGCACTTTGCCGGCAACGTCAACAATTTTTTTTCAAAAAGCCATATCTTCTTCATCCGGAAGCCTTTTTCAGAGCCGTTTTTTTTAAAATCGCCTATTTTTTCGAGATCTATCCATTGGACCACTTACTTTCAGCATCTTCAGCTTCAGGTTTTTTTCAAAAAATGGAAAGTCCATGCCAAGTCATTCTTGACAGCACTAACTACTTCCAATGGGTAGCCTACATGGGAGATTTACTTAGAAGTAAAGGTCTCTTCAGAATAGCCACAGACCAAGAGAAGAAACCCAAAGATGAAGACAAGGCCGAAAAATGGGAAAATAGACAAGATCAAGCACGTGGTTTGATAGGAATGTCTGTTTCTCCTGATCTTAGATTCCACATTGCAGAAATTGAAACTCCTCATGAAGCATTAGAAAAACTTGCTAAAGTTTTTGGGATTAAAAATGAAATTAGAGCCCATCAACTTGAGAATGAGTTGCTTACTTTGGATCCTAATAATTTTTCTTGCATTGAAGATTTCTTGTCCAAATTCAAGACCCTTAGATATCTCTTGGAAGGTGTTAAAGTTAAGAAAGAAGATGGTAACCTTATTTATTCCATCCTTACTAAGTTGGGACCAGCCTACTCTGTATTTGTTTCCACTTTCCATTCTACAAGGGAAGCTTTCATTTGTCAAGGCAAAGACTACAAACCCCCTTCCTTTGACTCCTTTTGTGATTCCTTAATAAGAGAACAAGAAAAACTCTTACACCTTGGTCTTCTTAATCTTGGAAACTCTTCCTCGAAAGCGTTAGCCGCCCAGCAGCAACCAAATTCAAAGAATCCTAAGAAGTCTTATCCTCAAAGGAATGGTCCTAAACCAACTCAGCCTCAAGATGAAAGATCATTTCAGCAAAATGACAAGACCAATAAAAACAAATGGAAGAGGACTGACAGACATTGTAACTTTTGTAATCGAGATGGCCACTTAGAATCTAAATGCTTTAAGAAGATGGAAGCCTTGGAAGCCGCAATGAAGAAACATAACATCCATCTGGAGCCTACTTCAACTTCAACTTCCGGAACGACACTTTCTGCATGTCATCGTCAATCATCTCAGTCTGGTTATGCATTAAATGTATCTTCTTCTTCTTCTCATTCTCATGAGTGGCTCATTGATTCTGGAGCCTCTTGTCACATGGCCAAAAACCAAGCCATGTTTTCTTCTTTAAATGATTGTAACACCAAAAATATATATGTTGGTGATGATAGATCTCTTAATGTTGTAGGGACTGGAACTGTTCATCTAGACAATGGTCAGTTCAATGATGTATTATGTGTTCCAAACTTATCCTGCAACCTTCTATCTGTCTATCAGATAACTCATTCAGGTGAAGGTAAAATTGTTGAATTTTCACCTCATGATGTTGTAATCAAGGATCTAAAAGATCCTAAACAGATTCTAGCTACTGGTCTTGCTGATGATTCCAAAAGGTTGTATAAGTTTCACAACTTTGGGTCATCCCATCTTCCCTCAGTGTTTGTTGCTCATAATGATGAAGTGAGCAAACTTTGGCATGAGCGGTTTGGTCACTTAAACTATCGCTCCCTTCAGCATCTATGTAAAGAAAATATGGTGACAGGTCTTCCTATGGTATCTTGCAAAGATGGTGTTTGTTCCGGATGTGTACTCGGAAAACATCATCGGGACAATTTTGACAAACGTGCCTCTTGGCACGCCTCAGCCCCTTTACAGCTTGTGCACAGTGATTTATGTGGTCCTCTTCCTGTTGCTTCATTCTCTGGCTGCAAGTACTTCTTAACTTTCATTGATGATTTCTCTAGACGCACTTGGGTATACTTCTTAAAACTCAAGAGCGAAGTATTTAGCACTTTTTTGGCCTTCAAAGCATTTGTTGAAAAACAATCTGGACATCAAATTCTTAAGCTAAGAACTGATAATGGTGGAGAATATGTTAAAAACGCATTCATCAACTTTTGCACCGAAAATGGAATTCAAATGCAACATACTGTTCCATACACTCCACAACAAAATGGTGTAGCTGAAAGGAAAAATCGCACCTTAAAGGAAATGGCTAATTGTATGCTGCAATCTAAAGGACTCAGTCTTAGTTTTTGGGCCGAAGCAATTAATTGTGCAAATTATATAATCAATCGCACTCCTACTAAGGTTCTAGAGAATATCACTCCAGAAGAAGCTTGGAGTTCCATTAAACCAGATGTAAGTCACTTTCGTGTGTTTGGAAGTGAAGCATGGGCCCATATTCCAGATGAAAAGCATAAAGCTTTAGAACCTAAGAGTGAGAAATGTACTTTTGTTGGATATTCTGAAGATGTAAAAGGTTATAGACTTATTCCATTTAAGTCCAAAAATGTTATCATTAGAAGAGATGTAAAATTTGATGAAAATAAATCGGCCTGCGAGCCTAGTCCGGCGGATGTGCCACCTCTTCCTATCTCTTCTATCTTTGAAAACATTTCTTCTTCTGATGATGAAAGCGAGGATGATAATCCTCCCCCACCTTCTCAGGATCCTCAACTTCCAAGATGGGTCCGTGCTACTCGGGATGCAGCAGGTGATCTTGCCGGTGATCCTACAGATCAGCGACGTACACGTTCTCAGTTTGAAAGAGCCTCTTCTTTACTGGCTCAAGCTCCAGTAAATCATGATCCTGACACTTTTGCAGAAGCTTCAGGCCATCCACATTGGGAAGCAGCTATGAATGAAGAATATCATTCATTGATGACAAATGATACATGGGATCTTGTTCCTCTACCAAAGGGACGCAAACTTGTTAGATGCAAATGGGTTTACAGAACCAAGTATGGACCAGATGGGAAAGTTGATAAACATAAGGCTCGTCTAGTTGCTAAGGGCTTTTCACAGGTTGAAGGCATTGACTACACTGAAACCTTCTCTCCAGTTGCCAAAATGAACTCTATCCGCCTTGTTCTTTCCCTTGCTGCCTCTTTAAAATGGGAAGTCCATCAAATGGATGTTAAATCTGCCTTCTTGCATGGGGACTTGCAGGAAGAAATCTATATGGAACAACCCATTGGCTTCATACAAACAGACTCCAGCCTCGTTTGTCGACTTAAGAAATCCCTTTATGGCCTCAAACAAGCTCCTCGGGCTTGGTATGCCAAAATGGATAGCTTTCTTTTAGAATCTGGCTTTTCTAGGTGTCATTCTGACAATACTGTCTACACCAAGAAAGTGGGCAACTCCTTATCATCCTTGTTCTTTATGTTGATGATCTTATTCTTACTGGTAGTGATCCCAACCTTATAAACCATGTGAAGTCCAGCCTTAAAAAGAAATTTGAAATGACAGACTTAGGACACTTACACTATTTTCTCGGTCTTCAAGTCTTGCAATCCCAAGAAGGTATTTTCCTTTCCCAGTCCAAGTATGCTTGTGATATTCTTCGTCATTTTCACATGGAAGACTGTAAGCCAGTCCCTTCTCCCTTTCAGTCTGGAGTCAAACTTTCAGTCTCTTGTACTTCTCCTGAAGTTGATGCTACCTTATACCGTCAACTTGTCGGAAAACTCTTGTATTTAACCCATACTCGTCCTGATCTTTCCTTTGCTGTTGGCCTTGTTGCTCGTTTTATGCAAAACCCCCGTGAAAGTCATTGGAAAGCAGCTAAAAGAATACTTCGTTATGTTCGAGGTACAGTACAGTTTGGGATTCATTACAGTGCCAAAGCAGCTCCTCTGTTAGTTGGTTTCACTGATTCTGATTGGGCTGGTGACCTTGATGATCGGAAGTCTACTGCCGGTTATGTCTTCACTCTTGGTTCAGGACCTATTACATGGGCTTGTAAGAAACAGGCTGCCATTTCTCTTTCGTCAGCAGAAGCAGAGTATCGTGGTGCCGTGGAAGCTAGTAAGGAAGCCTTGTGGCTTCGTCAGATCCTATCCGAATTTGGCTTTGAGCAGCAGCATCCAACCACACTTTGGTGTGATAATCAAAGTGCCATTCAGCTATGCAAAGATCCAGTCCAGCATCAGCGCAGCAAACACATTGAACTACACATGCACTTCATCAGAAAGCTCATTCATGACCATGTTCTTGAAGTGCAATATTGTCCAACGGATGATCAGGTTGCAGACATCTTCACAAAGGCTCTCACAGAGGCGAAGTTCACTAAACTTCGATATATGCTTGGAGTTCAGGAAGTTGTCACTAAGGGGGGATAGGCTCTAGTACCTCCTTCCTTCTCCTATTGTGTCATATTTGTAAATCCTTCAATCCTATCCCAAGTTGTTCTTAAGGGGGGATGTTAGGATATTCCGACACATAGGATATAGTTAAGTTCAACTTGGTCTAGCATAGAGTTAGGTTAGAGTTAGGTAAAGTGTGTTTATTTACCGTTGTACATTTTGTAACTTACAATCCGACGGTCACGATATGTAGTGATCCGACAGTTCACTCTCACCTCGGTATTACCGACACTTGATCCGTGGCTTGACACCCGATTGGTCCATGAGTTCTATTTAAAGCGCATGGAGGGTCATTGTTCGGGTAATCCGTGCATGAGAGAAGCTTATGTAAATTTTCATTCTTTGATTAATAAATTGTCTGTACCCACGTTGGGACAGGCCGTGGACTGTTTCCCTCCTTGCACTCTGAGGGTTTTAACCACGTCAAAAATACTGGTGTATTGATTTGAGATCTGGTTGTGAGCGGTGTCCTTTTGGTATTCTTTCTGAGGAACTTACCCTGTAAATTCCTACTGAAGGCGACTCCTTTCCACTAAGCTCCATCATCTTATTGCATTCTCAACAAGCATTTCTTGTTGCACACTTTTCAAAAATGAGTACACTAGCCAGCCTTGTACCTATTTAAATGGTTTATTCTGCAACTTGATTGTTCATCCTCTCTATGCATGAGAGGGATGACATCATGTTCCATTACACTATATGTATGCTTGAATAACATGTCTTACAATAGCCTTGGAGAATACACCCTACTTATGGTTATGCTTGACAACTTGAACCAAACACTCTAGGATATTCCTGCACTATTGAGGCTATCCAGAACATGTTGGCTCCTTCACCACGTCTCGACACCATTGCCTCCACTCACATTCTATATACGATGCAGCTACGTGGTCTATCTCTCTCTCTATGTTTTTGTCTCATGCTAATCCATAATTTGGATGTACTCCTTAACTTCCACCCAACAATCGTCTGTTGCGCTTGTTTCTCTAGGTTCCCAATGGGGCTCTCACCATGCTCCGCACTCTGCTGGAAGTTCTTCATTAGTCTTGGTAACATCTTCTATGCCAATGGAAACACACTGCCACATATTTGATTGCTACCTTGGAGATCTCTATCCATGCAATTACGTGGCCTCGCCTCCTCACTACAACTTTATTATCATAAGTGCAACCTAAATATGCAATATATTATATGCAATATATATATATATATATATATATATATAATAGATTACCCACAACTCGAACATATAAACTATCAATAATATACCACTTAATAACCATATCAAATTTACTCTATAACCCAATCATATTTATCTTATCTACTCTAATAAAATATTGATTTTTTTATATGAAATAAAAGGGCACATACCTCGTTTTCCACCATCACCACATGTGTGGGTAAGAATTGAAAATTGAAGAGTGAACCAAAAAGTTAATGAATATGATTTATCCATAACAACCTTTATTGTAGCTATTGGATTTAGTTTGCTTAAATTTCAGCATGATTACTCTTTCTCGGCTCTCAACCACATTCATGCAAGCCTTTCACGCTCAAACTCAATCATAGTTGGACTATCTCATTTCTTCATATCTCTTTACACCTTCACTGTCTCATCTTTTAAGTGGTTTTACAATTTTATACATAATTACATAAGTTATTAACCAACATTTATATTTAATTCACACTTAAATTAATAAACATTTTAAACAAATTTTTGATTTAATAAACAAACACATATATGTTAATTATTAATATCAAAATGAAAATTTAAATACATTTCTTATATAATTTCCATTTAATTAAATATTATCATTATTATTTTAATTAATATTTATGATATATTTTTATTAACATATATTAAATATATTTATGTTGGTAGGCATTTTAATTATATATATATATATATGATGGTAAAAAAATAATGATTATATTATCCACGAATCAATAGATACAAAATACATCTCCATAGGTTTAGAATTTGATTTAAGCCTAGCTTTAAGGAACAAGTAGCCTAGAGGGAGACCATGACAATTGATGTCACTAGCGATTGTCGGCTGGCTTACAGGTTAGTACTTACAAAGCACAAAATAGGCAAAAATACATATCATAGGAATCCACATTATGGAGGTGGATTCAGAGGAAAGGGTGGAGGAGCAGCAACGAGAGCAGCGCGTTCATGCATGTGGAAGTCTATGTGTGCCACCCTTGCTTCCAGGGAGTAGAGGTGGCTATTTTTTCACCTGTGGTGACAATGTAGACATTCCACTGAGTCCAGGATCTGGGTCTCATGTGTTGAAGATCATTGATATAAGCTATTAATTCATTTCTATCTTCATACCTCTGCTCCCTTAGAGTATCGATATTGAGTTGAATGTTAGTTAATTGAGCAACAATAGACTCCAAGGAGGCGGGGGCCTTTACCTGACCCGGGAAGCGGGCCAGTGATAGAGCCGCACCCCCTCCCGAATGATGGCTGCCAATAGTTTCAATAGAAAAGCTTGGTTCCTCTTCCTGTTGTCGCCCTACCATGCGCGGAGCCGCCCCTCCCAGGTGCGCACATCCCCTCTGACAGGGAATTAGAACACCGCTGTAACCACTAGCCACCCCTGAGAGGATGGAATTCCACCTAACTAGAGAAAAGAACCAACACAAATTGTATTGAACTTGCAGAAGGAGTAAACATAAGATGTTACCGAGACCTTTACCAACCTCGCACTTTCGAGACTGAGGCATCATTCTAAACGCTATCCACTCTCCTGTGAAGGAAACATCAATGGTAGAAGAACATGAAGCCGTAGAGAGAGCCTAGGAGTTCGTTGGAGCCGATCTTGCATAGAGTTCACTGGCCGACAAGACACCACCGTTGAGATGGCTAGTAGAGTCCCCCCCACCGAGATTTCCCCACGACCAAACTGAGAGAAAGCATAAGTGCCATGAGCTATCCCAATTCACCTAGAGAAAGGGTTGATGCCTTGGAGTTTCATGCTATTGAGGGGCCGAGAGAGCCCCCGGATCCCATGTCTCCCTCCTCCAAACTATAAGAAATGTAAATACCATGCATTTCTTCCCCTAACTGGAATTGTAGCCAGGCAACATTAAGACCAGACAAACTATGCACCAAACACTCCCTCCTCATAGCCCAAAGTCATTGAATAGCCTTCTAGGGTCTCTGTGCCTTTATATAAACTATCATGCCTATATTCGATACGCCGATGGGTATGATGTACCGTGGAGCTTCATAAATTCTCGCGTGGGGTGCATGGAGGCCCATCGGGCTCTGTGTGCCACCACGCCACCATCTAGAGCCAACGTTCATCACCCCCGTCGGGGAATCTCCATTTTAGATTATGACTTTTAGAGGCTTTATAATTTTAATTATGCCTATAGACAAGTATATTTTGAGATAGAGTTTCTAGAATTTTAATTAAATTATCAGTAATTATTAAGTAGATGATAGAGATTTAACTTTCTTGGAATATTCTATAATATTCTTAGTAGTAGTTATGTCTTTTTTGCCCAATTAATTAAATTGATTAATTTAAAAAAATTTCATCTAAATAGGTGCCATATGAACATGGATTATGATTTTATGAGCATGTGCTATTAACACATCATGGTATTGCAACAAAACATATTTACAAGTTAAGAATCTCCATGGTTAATAATCTCGTAACATGTTTTTTAAAATGTGTATATGTTTAACTTTTATATATATATTTATAAATAATAATAACAATTTAAAAAGAAAGTTATTATTTAGTTAATTTTTATGATTTCTTTCACTCTTGGCACTGTGAAATGTATCATGGGGTAAGCGTTATGATGTCTATAGGCATTTACCAACCATTGAATATATATGGCTACACTAATTTAATTATCAATAATTAATAGGTAGAAATGTAGCCTCTATGAAATATTCCTCACTTATTTTTAATAGTAATCATGATAGAGGGTGAGATTTATGTCAAAAGTAGTTATGTGTTTTTTACTTTTCAATTTAATTAAAAAAGTTATAAAATTAAATAAAAATAAAAATAAAAAATTTAATGTAAAATGAGTTATAGTCTCTTGGGCATGCTAAGCCATGGAATTATAACAAAAAATATTTACAAGTTAAGATTCTCCCTAGTACACTAAGGGGAATCTCAATGGCTAAAAATCTTGTTATATATATATATATATATATATATATATATATATATATATATATATCTATATTTGTTTAAATTATATATTAATTTTCGAATTCAGGCTTCTGTGATCATATCATGAGTAGTGACAAAACTTGTGGTAAAAATCACATCATAAGTGTTTTGTTCACTTGTTTTGAACCATCTAGTGTGGTTCATCGTTACTACAAGATGAAGAATCATATCTTGACATCAAATTAAATAAAGAGAGCGCCACGTAGAGACGATTATTCTAACGGTTGGAATGTAATGTCTACCTTTGAATAATGAAATATTATTTATTAAAAAGAATATATCTATATATATATATATATATATATATATAAATTTAAAATGTAAAGAACAAGAGCCAACTAATTAGGAAATTGTAGAATGATATATTCTAGGTCAAACAAATGTTTGGTCAAAATTAAACAATAAGAAATCAAAGAGATAACTAAAGGTTAAGACTAAGTAAACAAATAACAAGAATCTATACCAATAATAAAAATAAAAAATAAAAATAAAAAAATAAGATAAAAATAATAATATTATTGAATCAAGAGGCGCTCTACAACCCAGTATAGGGTAGGTGTTGTTAGGGCCTCGAGTTGACGACTGCGTGTTACGACCCACCAACTCGGGGAGAGTCGAAAAACTGAACTCGGGAAATGGATGTGTTTAATTGAACACATGTGGAGGGCGAGTTGGAAGGGTGCACACACATAAGTAAGGGGCGAGTCATCTGGCACATTTAACCAAAAAAACGTGGCACGGGTGAGTCATAGCGGTGGGGACCCACCTAACACAGTGAGCGCGACATGTAGTGGGCATGTGGTTGGGCGTGCAGACGATGGAGGTGACACAAGCGTGTGAGTTGGGTAAGCGACCTACGGTAATGTGATGGGAGGACGCGTGCGGGAAAGCGAGGGCACCCACCCAAGTGAGAGAAGGTCGACTCAAAGGGGAAATTGAATGGGCATTCAAACACGTCATTTGGTTGTGTAAGGAGTGGGTGGGCCGGCTCATAGGTTGCGCCCATGAAGGGACACAACCCTTGGTAAAATAGATGGGCATAAGGCCATATAAATAAAAGAGATGGTCATTCATTCAAAAGCCAACAAGAAAGTCGTTCAAGTATTCAAAGCGAAGGACGAGCTGAGGAGACCGGAGGGACCGAGTTCAAGGCAGAATTGAATGAGAGGCATGGTGGGACTCGTTTAATCGAGCCACAAGACTGTGTGAAAGAGGGTTGAACGAATATCAGGGTTTCTTGTGAGGCCTCAGTGCGGTAAGATTGAGGTTCAGGCAGAGTCTGCTACAGAAGGGCGCTCCATGAGAGCCTGTTATAGGCAGATAATATAGTGCGGATGGTACACAAAAGACTGATATATGTGGGCGCTACAGTGTGGGCACTGCATGACAGGCCGCTATAGGCGAGTAGAGGTTGCTACAGTGCGGGCGTTGCATGATAGGCCGCTATAGGTGGGTAGAGGCTGCTACAGTGCGGTACTGCATGTCAGGTCACTACAGGTTGCATGAAGGGCACATAGGAGTTTAGGATTCATGTAGAAAGTTGCACAGACAGAAGGGGGTTGGGCATGCCTGCACGAGCCAGTGAACTGGTGGGAAGATCGTTGCACAATTTAAAAATAATTATAACTTGTAAAATATTGTTGAATGAATTTTATAAGTGATTTGGGAAAAGTGTTGGGAGTTTCTAATCCCTTGATGTTTATGAGTTTATTATTTATTTCCTCTACACTTGAAAGATAAAAGAATTGAAGTATAATTGTTAATTCCACTGCAATGTTAACACTTTAAGAAAATTAATTAAGTGTTAGAGGTTAGGTGTAGTTTGCAAACTCGAGTAATGGTGAAATGGAAATTTAGGTGGTGCCACACCATGCTCACGGGTGGATTATAGTCGCCACTAGTGTGGGGCCGTGAAAAATGGTATCAGATTTTGGTTCAAGGGTTGGACTGAGATTATTTGAAGTTTATTGTCGCACTATGATGAGGCATAGGAGAGGTTTAGCAGGGGTAAGGCAGCAAGCTTGGGCTAAGCTGAATGAAGGAAAATTTTGTGGTCGTGACGTGTTCTAAAAGTAAACTGATGGTAGGTTTTGGAGAGGAACCACAAATAATAGGTGAATCTAGCATGGATGTCGAGGTAGTTTTTATGAACAATATGTTGGACAAATTAGATGTGCTGAACACAAAGATGGAGGAACTTGAAGCCAAGAATGTTGAACTTAGATATAAGTTCACCAAGTAGGAAGAGAGTCATGACGATCTTATAATGCAGTATGAATATTTGGAATTGGAATACCATCAAACCGTGAATGAAGTCAAAAAATTTAAATCTCCAAAGGATTAAGGTTTAGAAGAGATCACAAAGCTGTAGAAGAGTCTTTCCAAAGCTCATAATGAGATAGAGATTTCGAAGAAGGAAGTTGGGTAGGGTTTGATTGGAGGAATTTTCCCACATCAAGATTAAGGAAGTTGAGGCATATGATGGAGTGAGAAGTGCGAAGACACTTGGAAACTTTCTGTGGGATATGGAGCAATATCTTGAACGCTTGGGGCTTACATCCGAGGAGGCCAAGGTGAAGGTTATTGCATAATTCCTTACGAATGATGATAAGATGTGGTGGAGAAGGAGAGTGGATCAGATTACCCACGGTGACACTGAGGACATCTCCACCTAGGAAGAAATGAAGAAAGCATTGTTGGCTCACTTCAACTCACAAGATGAAACATGGGATGCTCAAATGAAGATCAAGTATATCAAGCAAAATAGAAGTCTATAAGCTTATCAATGTAATTTTGTGTGTGGTCTTGGAGCTACCTAACATGGTGGAGAAAGACAAGGTTTTCAACTTCATCATTAGATTGAAGCCTTGGGCACACAATGAGGTGAAGATGAAGAAGATCAAAATAATTGAGGAGGCATATGGTGTAGTTGATAAGTTGGTGGACCACTATGATGAGAGGGACGAAGAAAAGAGGAAGAATTCTGATAACCAAAGGAGAAGAATTCAAAGGAGGATGATGTGAGAATAGGTGGGAAACCGAAGGAAAAGAATATGAAATGGAGGAATGCAAGAATGCGAAATCGGGAACTTACAGAAGGAAGACTGAGAGGAATACATGTAGAGATTAGAGGAGGATGTTGATGCATGGATTGTGATGATCGAGAAGGATGAGGAGGGAGATAGAAGGACATCAACCTTCCCATCCCCACCATCTTTTTGGACTTGACATGGAGGATGGGCTCATTGTCATCTGCTTAGGGAAACAAGACCCCTTGATGTGATGAGCAAGCTTTGGAGGTGAGATAGAGGCGATTGACAACATGATACAATGACAATCATGATGATGCTAGAAGAATGCGTTCTTGTGGAGGAGATGCTATGGCCGGATTAGCTACTCGACTAGTCACCATCACGAAGGGATCCAACACCTGATGTTCTTGTAGAGTTACAATAGGATATGGGCATGGAGTAGGTCACGGGCATAGCTATCTAGTTTTCGACATTGAGATGATGATATTGGCAATGGATTTTTTTGGGATGGTGTTGTCAAGGGCGAAAACCTTTTTAGAGTGGGGGAGGATGTTAGGGCCTCAGGTTCACGAGCGCCCGTGATGACCCACCAACTCGTGGAGAGTCAAAAAATCGAACTTGGATGATGAACACATTTAAACGAATGCATGTGGATGGTGAGTTAGAGGGGCACATGCACATAATTGCGGAGCGAGTCATCGGGCATGTTAAATCGAACAAACGTGCGATAGGTGAGTCATAGCGGCGATCGCCCGCAAAACACGGTGAGCGCGACATGTAGCAGGCGTGCAGATGATGGAGGTGACATGGGTGTGCGACTTGGGCAAGCGATCGAGGGGCGTGCGACAAGCGGGCCTGTGCAAAAAAGCGAGGGCGTCCACTCGAACGAGCGAAGGTCGGCTCAAAGGAGAATTTGAAGGGGCGTTCAAACACGTCTGCTGGGTGTGCAAGTAGTGGGAAGGTCGTCTCATAGGTCGATCCCACGAAGGGATGTGAACCTTGGTGAAATTGATGGGTAGAAGGCCATATAAATAAAAGAGATGACCATTCGTTCAAAAGTTAATAAGCAAGTCATTCAAGTATTCATAACAAAGGACAAGATAAGGAAATTGCATGGACCAAGTTCAAGGCACAACCTAATGAGAGGTAGGGTGGGGATCTTTTAATTGAGCTACAAGACTGTGTGAAAAATGGTTGAACGAATATTAGGGTTTCCTGTGAGGCTACAGTGCGGCAAGGTTGAGGTTTGGGCAGAGGTTGCTACAAGCGGACACTACAGTGCGGGTGCTACACAAGAGGCTGCTACAAGCAGGTGCTACAATGTAGATGATGCACAAGAAGATGCTATAGGCAGGTGCTACAATGCACACACTATAGGTGGGCAGAGGTCGCTATAGTGCGAACACTGCATGACAGGCCATTATAGGTGGGCAAAAGATGCTACAATGCGGGCATTGCATGACAAGTCGTTATAGGTTGCACGAAGGGCGCGTAGGAGTTCAGGATTCGGGTAGAAGGCTACCCGGACATATAGGGTTCGGGGAGGCCTGCACGACAAACTGAACAAACTATTGAAATGGTGGGCAGATTGTTGCACGACTTTAAAAATAATTGTAACTCGTAAAATATTGTTGAAAGAATTTTATAAGTGATTTGGGCGAACTATTGGGATTTTCCCCTTCCTTAATGTTTATGAGTTTATTATTTATTTCCGTTGCACTTGAAAGATAAAGTATTGAAGTATAATTGTTAATTTTGCTGCATTGTTAACACTTGAAGAAAATTAACTAAGTGTTGGAGGTTAGGCATAGTTCACAAACTTAAGTAGTGGTGAAACGAAAAAGTTAGGCGATGTCGCACTCTGTTCACGGATGGATTATAGTCGCCACTAGCGTGGGGTCGTGATAGATGTATAAAAATAGTAATAAAAAAAGAAATTAATGTCAGTGATAATTAAAACACTTCATTTTCACGTTAATTTTATATAACTTTATATAGAAATATAAAGTAACCAAAAGTTAAAAATAATTATTTACCTTTTAGTAAGAGGAAGAAATTACATTTCTTCACTACTTAATATGGAGACGAGTAAAAAAAATTAATTTGCTTTTTACTACTAGGAAGAAAATTATTTTCTTCATTACTTAATATAGAGATGACATGATATAGTATTATTGATATTACATGATGTGTAATTCATGTGTGATATTAAAAAAAAAAACTGTCAACCATAAACAAATATATTTTATTTCTAATATGTACTTATATAAGATTTTAAAAATATCAATAATAAAGAAAAATTTAACATAGGTTATAAATAAAATATTTCAATATGCAATTTGAGTAAAAAATTTTAACATGAAACATATAGAGAAAGATTGAGAGAATTTTTATTCTATTAATAATTGTTTTCGTATGAGGGGTATTTCTAATTCTTTTAATGTTTAATATGGATTTGATATCTAATATTTTAGAAAATATTAATAACACAAAATGTATACATAAAGAAAAAATAAAATATATGTATGGGGTATGTTTTAACATTTTAATGTGGAAAACATGAATTATAAATAAAATATTTCAATGTCAACTACATATATATTATACCAGTTTAGATGCATTTAAAGGACAATAGAGATCAAACCTCTTTTCATTTTAAAATATGTTCTCATTTCAATAAATTTGATTCCTCTCAATGCATAATAAATCTAAAATTAAAATGAATCTAAATTCAATATAAATAATAATAATTCAAATAAAACTAAAACTTAATTAATTTAGAGTATTTTTAAAATTTTTAATAATATCAATATATCATGAATTAATATTTATCAATATTCACTGATGCATAAATACACTAATTACGACTTAAAGCGTGGCAGCGCCTAACCAGCTATATATCGCGTATTCAATGCACCCGGAGATGCACGCGAGATAATCCGTTAACACACGAATTTGAAAACTCGTCACTAAATAAAAAAAGGCAATTTGCGTGTTAACGGGCTATGTCGCGTGCATCTCCGGGTGCATTGAATACGCGATATATGGCTAGTTAGGCGCTGCCTTAAAGCGTTCCTATGAAAAATACATCCCTAAATGCCACCTTTCACCATTCTGCATCGTGAGATCTGTCGTTAGACGATTGAAAAATAGTTTAGGCTTTGTTTATTTTATGACCGGTAAACTACTTTTAACTTTTTCTTCCCGTCTCAAAACATTAATGCAATCATCTTCATCCTGTACGTCGGAACTCCAGTCGACTATTACTATTTTCTGCGTTCAATTACTATTCTCTGCTTTTGCTTCCTTTAATCTTCATCCTGTACGTCGCAATTCCCGCCGACTATTACTATTTTCTGCATTCAATTACTATTCTCTGTTTCTGACGCGTTTGCTTCATTCGGTCCACAGAAACATATTCTGCATAAACAGTTTTAGTTCATTCAATATATCGTTTGTTTATATAAAAATATTGGATAGGCCTCGAACATCAGTCATAGCAGTTCATTCAATATATCGTTTGTTTATATAAAAATATTGAATAGGCCTCGAACATCAGTCATCGCTACAGCGTGCAGGAATCAGCCTGCAGGAATCCCCATCCTTTGCTGCAAATCTGATAACAATTCTAAGTATTGACAGAGGAATCTGAGGGAATATTCCAGTCTTAATTTCTTAGAGGCAAAGCTTAAGGCATTAATTAATCTATCCCACGTTCAACTTGGAAAAGATTAGATTAGGTTTCAATAACAAAATACATGGTATTATTATATATGAAAAATTGTCTTGTCTGGTACAACGGTATGTCTGGTACAACACTAGATATTGGTGAGTTTAAGTTATTGCAGATTTTTTTTTGAATATTTGGGAATTCGATGGGAATTTGACAAATATGGGGTAGTCAATCAACAAAATACATGGTATTATTATATATGAAAAATTGTCTTGTCTGGTACAACGGTATGTCTGGTACAACACTAGATATTGGTGAGTTTAAGTTATTGCAGATATTTTTTTGAATATTTGGGAATTCGATGGGAATTTGACAAATATGGGGTAGTCAAAAAATTGATTGCTATCACAGAGAATCTGCAATCGACTTAAGAATGGCAGTTAGATATTAATCGCGCTCACAGAGAATCTGCAATCCACTTAAGAATGACAGTGAGATACATGGAATTACATTTCAACTCATCTTGTGTTTGTATGAATTTGATGGTTCAGCCACTTCTTTCTAAATGGTACCAATAATGAAACTCAAGTCACTTATTTCTAAATGGTACCAATAGTGAAACTCATGGGATCTTTCGGTGAACTAAATGTGTAGTACTTTGCAGTTTCATGTTTATTTGTTTTTGTTTGTGAATTTCTCTTCTATGGATGTTTTTAGAATAAGTATTTTTAATTTTTAAATATATTATTATTATTATTAATATTATAACATTTACATGACCATATAACATATTAAGAATTTAAGAATTTTGCATATTGCATTCACAAATATATAACCTGTAAACATTCGATGGTGTTCACAGATATATTTAATATATATCCTGCAAACATTAGATGGTGTTCACAGATATCATTAATATATAGGCTGCAAACATGCAAGAGTGTTCACACAAATCCTTGATATATATGCTTTACATTTACGGCCTTAGTTATTATTCCTCAGCCAAACTCAATCAACTATTTACATGGAAACTTCCATGGATTCATAAAAGGCATACCACTAAAGTTCGTTTTCTTTCCTAAATTTGAACTTTCATGGATTCATAGTATCATTTTTCCAAACTTCCATTGGAAAACAAGTGTATATTTATTTAAGTAGTTCATTTGGAAAAATAAGTGTACATTTTTGTATGTAGTTAAACAAGTGTACATTGTTCAAAGTACGCTTTAATCCATAAGCAAACTCCTTGTTTCAAGGCAACATTTATTCCAGAAGCAAAATAAATGAGTTGCAAATGGGTATCTTGATGGAGTTCAGCGATATAAATCAATTTCAGTATGCAGTAAGTAACTTTTTGTTTTGAGATTATAAAACAAGTAAACTTGCTTTGAGGTTATAAATCTATTTCAATATGTCGAAAACTCTGCAAATGTTTTTCGTAAAATAAATTCTTCAAAGATGTCAAGATATAAAAAATTCCGGAGTTACATAAACAAGTCGAAAAGTCCTCCTTTAATCTAAGTCCTTGTTTGGGTTCTTCTTTGTTTTACCCATTGATTTTGAGCATGCTCATGGTGAAACTCTGGTTGAAAAATTGAGTTTGATCATAGTGAAGAAGAGCACTGAATTTGACATTGAAACATTGAGTTTGACCATAACTAGATTGTATTCTTATTGAAAGATTGAGTTTGACCATAACTAGACCATGATTATATTGAAACATTAAGTTTCACCATGATCATGGTGAAAATGTATTGGTCACCTTATTTGGTCTAATCTTAAAGTCTTTTTTTGGGTGTGTCTTTTTTTGGGTTCTTCTTTGGTTGACGCATGGAGTTTGAACATGATAATAGTAAAACTGTTATTGAGCATGATCATAGTGAAAGTCCTTGTTTGGGTTCTTCTTTGGTCTTGAGTTTAAGCATTATCATAGTGAAACTATTTTGGTTTATTAGTTAACTTATTGAGTTTGAGCATGTAATTGAGTTTGAGCATGATTACAGTGAAAGTGTTTGGGTTTTGGTTTGGTTGGCACAATTGAATTTGAGGATAATCATAATGCAACTCTTGGTTGACAAATATAGTTTGAACTTTGATCCACACTGAGAAGGAGCATTAAGTTTGATGATGACCATATTGAAAGAATGTGTTTGACCATGACCATATTGGAGAACTTATTTGCTCTTTGGCTGGATTATTTTTTAGTTGTTTTT
Organism: Pinus tabuliformis; assembly: GCA_031772625.1. Taxonomy (NCBI): domain Eukaryota; kingdom Viridiplantae; phylum Streptophyta; class Pinopsida; order Pinales; family Pinaceae; genus Pinus; species Pinus tabuliformis. The sequence goes on from CM062808.1 coordinate 48,033,672, forward strand.
TAATTTTAGAAAAGCTCTCATTGAAACATAATGAAAAGGACAACTCGCAAATATTTGGCAACGACACTTACCTCGGGATTGGTTTCGAACATATGATGGAAATATGATAACAATTCTAAGGGAGTCGTCTATGGAGGCGGAAGAATTGCCCGGATGGCTAAAAGTGGATCGCTAAAAGTGGTTGGAATCTGGGCAAAGAAATTCAAAAAATCTTGTAGAGACGTGTTTTTGATGGTGGAAAGCACCATCGAAAACGTCTAAAACACCTAAAATTTTGAAGTTTAACAACTATAATTTAGATTTAAAAAATCCTTACTGAATTTTCTCTATGACTGAAATTTCCATAACTTTCCGAGCAATTCATTTGACTCATTATACTACAACAATTCTATATATTAAATGAAGAGCCTGGAAATATTCTAGCAAGTATCCTTGATTTCTTGGAGGCAAAGCTTTAGGTATTAATTAATTTAGCCCAAGTCATCACGGACCCAGAAATCTATTGAATGATTGAACTTCAGTCCGAGGACTCCCGTTGCTGAATGTCGTTTCTTTCGATCATTTTGGGATCACTCCTTTTGTTAGGGAGGACGGAGCCTGGAAATCATGTTGTATTGTTTTTTATACCACATATTTTGACTTTAAAACAGGTCGTTTTGTAAAAATAATATTTTAACTTGAAAAATAAGTTTTGAGTTTTAAAACGGTTTTAAAAATTATTTTATTATTATTATAATTTATCATTTTAATTCAGGGTTAAAGTTTGTAACTATGAAAGTTGATCATTATTAATATTTTTAGGTGGATCATCATTAATATTTATGGTCGATCATCATTAATATTTTTTTTGGTATGTATAGTTTAAAAATTGGTATTAATAAAATTGATTTTAATTAAAAAAATTTACTAGTTAAATGTTTTTTGTTTAAGTATTTTTATTGACAATTTTTTTTCATATTTTAGGAAACTATTTAGCATAATTTAGTTTAATTAATAATAAAGATAATTATTATTGGTTAGCATTTATCAATATATTTTAACTTATTCTTATTCTTTAATAAATCTATGTCACTAATTAAGAGTTAAAGTAAAATGGAAAAGCAATTGAATAATTAATATCAGGTACTTATAACATTTTCATTTACATTGTGAATAATTATTAATCATAATGGAAGTTTTGTTTCATAATATGAGTATAAGCTTTTTATAGTTAGGATTTTTCTAAGTATAAGGGAATTTGTAATTTTATATTGTTTATTTTTTTTAAATGTAAAAATGAATTTAGTGATTTAAAAATCTTAAAAATTTAATAATATAAAGGTGTAGTTTAATAAAGTGAATTTTTAGGTTGATCTTCATTAATATTTTTAGGTATGGTTTAAAAATTGGTATTAATAAAGTTGATTTTAATTAAATTTTTATACTAGTTAAATGGTTTTTTTTAAGTATTTTTCATTGGCAATTTTTCTCATATTTTTGAGAAAATATTTAACATAATTTAATTTAATTAATAATAAGGATAATTATTATTGCTTAATATTCACCAATATATTATAACTCATTCTTATTCTTTAATAAAGCTATGTCACTAATTAAAGCTTAAAGTAAAATGCAAAAACAATTGAATAATTAATTTGAGGTACTTCTAACATTTTCATTTACATCGTGAATAATTATTAATCATAACGAAAGTTTTGTTTCATAATATGAGTATAAGCATGTTATAGTTAAGTTTTTTTTTTTGTTTTTGTTTTTTTTATTAGGGAATTTGTAATTTTATATTGTTTATATTTTTTAAATGTAAAAATGAATTTAGTAATTTAAAAATCTTAAAATTTTAATAATAAAAGTGTAGTTTATAAAGCGAATTTTTATTTTTTTCCATAAAATTTGGTGATATTATTCCTAATGAAAATGTTAAGTTTTCTAATATAACATATATTTTTAAATATAAAAATAGACTTAGCTAGAAATGTTTCTTAAAAATAGATTTAGTTGTTTGAAATGTTTTTTATTTGGTTCAAATTGTCACAAATGCATGTGTAGTTGTATAACTCACTGTAAAGTGTTGGTTATGGTTAGAAATAACCATCTTATTAACTTCAAGTTAGTTAATAAACTTTGATGGAAAAATCATTATCAATTATAAAAAAACATTAGTTAATGTTTTATGCTATTCCCTTACAGAGTTTCCTCTGCAACATCTATTACAATTGCGAGTTATTAATATTTTTATTATTTACTAATACACCATTCATAAAATATGCCTATAAAACACTTTTTTTAATAAACTTTTTAATAATTTTTTTTTTAATAATTAAGTGTGAGAATAAAAGATAGAGTAAAAATGTGGAAAACACTTTGTTAATACTCACGTGGGCAGTGGGTATTAAAAGAATGAATAAATTATGATTTTTTTAATAAACTTTAAATAGATATTATTATTATTGAGTGTAAGAATAAAGGATAGAGTAAGAATGTGGCAGACACTTTGTCAATATTCACGTGGGCGGTGAGTATTGAAAGAATGAGTAAATTATGAATGGTTGCTTTCCCATGACGGCGCTGGGTATATTGATGTCCCTTTTTATAACTCGACAAAATATAGTTGAGAAATCACATCAAAATAATAAATCTAAAAAATATGATTGTATGATAGATATGAAATAATGTTTATGTAGACTTTTATGTTATTATATTTGATAGGTATTTTTGTCTTTTATGATAAAATTTCAATATATAAGGGTAAATATTTGATTAAAAGATAAATTACATAGTATTAATGAAGTTTAAAAAATAATTGGTTCATAATACATGAAATAATGGTGATTTCTTCATTTTTGAGTTGTAAGATATTTTGTATTTTTAGTGTAATCAAAGAATAGTTTATGATTTGAATTGAACTTTTGTTAATCTCTTATAAACTTTGTGATAAGTATGTCACTTTATTTTTTAATTATTTGTGGGTAAGTTGAAAGTAGAAAAAATTATTATGATGGTTGGTTTTCTAAAGGTATTTCATAAAAAATGGAGGTTATAATGAAGAAGGGAGGCAATGAGAACTTGGCAGGTAATGACAGAAATAAGAACTTAAAGAGTGTTGGAGTGTTGCTTTTTTGAAGATCACTAGATGAAAGAGTTTTAAGGGGTTTGTTCACAATGAGTGAAGGTGTCTCTCAGCGATGGCCCTCTACAATTTTGTATTCCTAGTGAGTAAGAGTACACAAAATCTGTGTATGTCTCACTACTTTATATTTATCTCTTGAGCTTAACAAAATTCCCATTAAATGTTGAGTTTTGTAGGTAGAGAATATTTGTTGTTATGATGTGATTGAAGTTATATATAATCAATTTTTCTCTGTTTCTGTATTAAGTATGTTGTATGACACTATGTAAGCCACATCTCAAATTTTGTTTGTTAATTTACTTGATTCACTTCCATATGGATTTGTCATATTCATTGAGCTATCAACATATTAAGGAATATATATACAACCATCGATCTTGGTTTATAATCATAGTGTTTCCATTGGTGGAACATCTTAGTTAAGATAATCTATATAGCCGTGGATTCATCTTATACACAACAATTTGAGGGAGGTTGTGTATATTATTGTTTGTAGCATTTACCCCACACTTGGCATACATTATATTACTAATCTTATCCTAAACACAAAGATTTGAGGGAGGATGAGTATATTGCAGTGTGTAGCATTCACCCCACACTTGGCATACATTATATTTATTTATGTTTGTCTTCTACACAGAAATTTGAGTGAGATTGAGTATATTATGGGTCATATCATTCACCCCACCTTGGGCATACAATATATTTGTTTCTCCTTGTCTTCTATACAACGTTATTACTATTTTTGTGGAGGGGAATAAACCTATAATAGTTCATGAGGTGATTGTACCATTTCATCACACTATTCTTGATGAAGGTGGTTTAAGCAATTTAGTTCTTGGTTTTGGCAACACACTTAGTAAACCAAGCTCAAACACCCATCGCAAAAAAGGAGTATGCAAAGAAGTATTTTTTATTCCACAATAGGCATTTGTATTAACAAATCAAATATGCCATAGGCAATACCAAGACATTCCCTTAACCCTAAATTTCTAAATGATATAAAATAGAAATGGAAGTGACAATCTTCCCTATGATGGCAGGGCCTTGAATTAAGCTCACAGGATTTTGTAAGACACTATTTACAACATAAAATTGAGATGCATTTAGTTATGGCAACCCTGTGACCACACATCGACGAGGTAGAGTATTACAGATAGTTTGAACCTCAACTTCATGTCCCGACAACTAGTGATATATGTAACCACTAACAATTGTCTTATCTACAACAAATTTAATCATGATTTCTTACATTCAATCAAAGCTAATTCTCTTCCAAATAAATTCCATGCTTTAATTATGAATGACATTATTAAGAACTCCTTGACTAGCACAAAACTCAAGTGCAACCTCCTCCTAGGCAATGAGTTTAATCATACGCTTGATAGACTCCGAAGTAGGGTGACGTGCATCCTAAGAGTAACAAAAATAGAGCTCATCACCAGGTACTAAACATAGTTCATTATCTTCCTTTGGGAATAAAAAATATGTTATGCACTTCTTACTAACACCAATATCCCAATGAAAAATAATGTTGTATTTACTCTGCGACTCTTTCATCATATTATCGTAATCTGCCTCTAATTTCACATGTGCAAAATTATTTTGTTATCGATATGCACCTTCATATTTTAAAGAAACTAGTTGAAACTTGTCATCTACACCGGGCCCCTCGAGATCTTTAAGGGTCACATTAGGGCATGTTTTCCAAAGTTCTTCTACTTTGTTGATTTGTTGGGAACTAATATGGCATGCCTAGATTTTCTTCTGCTTTGAAGGTATCTTGATGAGCCACCACAAAAAAATCTATCATTGATAAACGAGCACTATTGTCTTAGATCCCAATGCATATCTTTTAACACATTGACACTCAAGTGAGGTTCTCTGCATAAAAGAACAACAACACTTTTTATTTTGGTAGAAATAAATCCCAATAAAAACAAATTTATCAAACCACAATTGTAACACTCTAGAATAGTCTCCCTAAAAGGATCATCTTTATGTAGATAAACGTTTCTCATAGGATTTTCATTGTAAAACTGAATAAAATCAAGAAGCACATAAATCTTGCCTAAATATGAATCTTAATCGATTGATACTCACTAACAAAAAAAAACCAAACCATACAGAGTAGAGAGGAAATTGTTGTAGGTCATTTTGTCACATATGGTCAATAGACCTTCAATTGGATCAATCAATATCCTTTCACCTCCTTCTCATCATCATAGCACAAAGCCCTAAGCCTGACTCATTCTTATCCTTGTGTTTCTTCCTGAAAACACCTTGTTTTAGACATTTTAAGCACTCCCTAGCCGGCCATTGGAAAACGTTGACAACGAGGTTGCTCCATTGTGGACTGCATTGATCACCTACATGTTGCTCCATTATGCACCTACGTTGGTTCTATAAATTCAAGAAAAAGAGAGAGAATCCTGAAGCCTCTTCTTCCAGAAGCTTCCAGGATCTATTGTAACCATTTACCTCAGATAAAAGTCTCGAATCATATCCTATCCTACCTTGGAGTTTTCATCCCTTATCCCTTGATCTCATCCTCCCATCAAGAGTGGATCTCAAACCCTAATTGGTAAAAGGATAAGAATTCATGAACTACCTCCTTCACCTATATATTTACTGCCATCCATAGGTAAGAGATTGGATTTTGGAGAGTGATTCTACCCTTATGCTGTTGATGTGAGAAATATATTCCCATGCATTAGGGTGATTAGAGGTGCACTTTGTGACAAGGAAATGACAAGTCAACTTGGAGGAGCTCTTTTACAGGATCAACACCTATTTTGGGTTGTAACTGACTCTATTTCTAATAATCCAAAGAGTTTGTTGTTTTCCTATTTGTGATGTTATGGTTTCATATATTTCAATACCATGTTGATCTATTGAATAAAGTGATTAGATGATGCTACATATATTTTGTGGATCGTTGGCTTGTGTTATATGACTATGTAGGTTCTAATAATAAAATTTGGAGTTAGGATTGGAACATTCAAGCCAAGGAAGGAGCAAAGCATACTACAAATTTTAGGTAGGCTTCATCCCGTTATCTATTTAATTTTAGGAAAAATTTAGTGCCTTTGTATTTCTGTTGTTCTAGGTTAGTCCAACAGGCCTAGGGAAGATAGTTCTGTTCGTAGTTGTAGATTTTGCATAACAAATTGGTGACCGTATTGGGGAACAATGTATTCCCTTGGTGGTTTCTTTGTCCATTTTGTTTGTATTCCCTCTTTTCTAGACCTTTACTGTCTTCTCAAGTCAAGAAAATACCTAGGAATACCTTTCATTAAGTCTCAATTATAGTCCTTGTGTTGAAACTTTGTATCCCTAGACAAACGTACCCTACGGTTCTTTGATAAAGCATTGCACCTCAGACCAACCTTCTCTATGCCTGCATTACATATCACGCATGCCTTCTCTACACCTACGTTGGCCCCTGTTCATGCACACGTTTATGTTTGCTTTGAGTGTACCTTGATTCCAACTTCTCTTCCTTGAGTCTTTGAGTGTCTTGTGGTCCCTCTCAAGCCTCCATTTGGTTTTATTGTGTCTTAATACATTTTGTAAGGATTTGTTTGAATATTTTCCTTTGTTATTATCACTAGGTTGTTTGCAAACTGATTATGTTAGATGATTCAGTGCTTAGATGAATTAGTGTTCTAGTCATCATTATGAAAATCTTATTTGAATTAGTGATTAGACTTTTCATCTTAGTTTTCTTCAATTTTTAGAATTAAGTGAATTGAAAAGAAAAATCTTTGCATTTTCATTTAGAGTTTTGTGTGTGCATTGGAATTGGAATAGTTGCATTAAAAACAGAATTTCACTTTGCATATTGTTTGTTGCATACTCTTTGTCTCTTCCCTGCCCTAAATAGATTTTCATTGAATGAGAAAGATTCAATTTCCTCATGCTAGTTTTCATTTTAGGATATTTAGGTGACATTCACGGTGAGCCATAAAATTGAAACTTAATTGAAGATAAATAATAAAATTTATTGAATCAGCCTAACGAGCATTTGTAACATTAACACAAACATTTAGAGTTCTAGGCTAGAGTCGTGTTCCGACGTCGTTAAACGTAGGAGTTATTGTTGTTTTCCAACATTGTATCGTGGGGGTGAAATCTCATTCCATGTACATGGGTGTATAGGATCATTCTTCATGTACCTTTGGGTATATTGGACGATGCTCCATGCACGTAAAGTATATGGGAATGCTCCCATCGAACGGTTATGCATTAGAAAGCACTACTACGAACTGTACTCCCATGTATTGTCGAGTATATTTTGGGAGTCCATTATAAGTTGCTATCCTATCCATGGGTAACTGAGTCGGCCGCCTTGTATACCGTGATACAACAAACATAATATTCAGTGAGATTGGCTATCGTACGTTAAGTCCTTGGTTTGCCAAGGTGTATATTGTAGTTCACTGTTGCTTGGTAATCCTTTACACCTAGATTACCCTCTTTTTTATTTATTTTTTTGTTAATTTTTAAAATTTATTATATAACATGGAAGAACAAAATCCCCGACCTTATCGTTCATGTAGAATGCAAAATAAGCCTCCACTTCCACCAAAGTCTACTCTTGGACGTCATTAGAGGCATAAGAAGACACAAACTACCAAATCGATAAATTTAGAAACTACTTCTGGTCCTCCTCCTGAATCTGATCAACCAGAATCATCTTTCCCTTTGAGTACTGAGCCCAAGATCACCTCTACTCTTGTTGGTGAATTTGACACAATCGAAACTGAAGCCCCTAAAACCTTATTGCCTGAGGTTATTGAGCTTGACTTTCCTGAGTCAGATACTTTACTTCTTGAACCTAAGGAACTTTATCCATCTTCACCTGTTACTTTAAGTCCTTCCCTTTCTCTTCCTTTGTCTCAGACAAAACCTCCAACTATATATCTTGGACCCGACGGTGAACCTCTTCCATATAGACTTGTGAGTATTGAAGAGATCCCGCAAGAAGAGCCTCATCTGTCTACTCCTATTCATTGGAGTGGACTTCATTTTTATCAGACCGATCCTCTTCCTCCTATTCAGACTCTGACACAAACTCCTTTACCTGATTCTTTGGACTTACCTACAGATTTCTCATGGAAATCTTCATTGGGATTGTTAACCATGACTGGATCCGATTCGATCTCCCAACCCGTGTCCACCACTATGGTTGAGACATAAAATGTTGCTTCCTCATCCATGTTTGCAACATCACTAGAGGCACATCTGTATGGTGGCTCGTCAATCTTACCTGGATATCGATATTTATCTGGTACCTTCTCTAGTGCAGCCTCCAGTCCTTGGACCTCTCCCATGTCATCCCCTTTAGGAATTCCATCTGGTACTTCTCTTATGAATGCTACACAACCTGGTCCTTCTGCTTTGCCTACACCTATGATTGAACAACAGGATGGCCCTTACGTTAGTGGGCAAGGTCATCTTCAACAACCTAATTGTCCATATGTTGGGTACCCTCCATCTGGATCACAGTTTCCTCCATCATTCCTTTCTCCTATCGTAGGGGGAAAGTTGTTGTTGGTATACTTCAAGTTGGTTATAATCCTCCTTATCCTGGAATGGCTGCTAGTGTTTGGAAACCTACCTTTCCCATCCAACTTGGTTCATTTTGGGATTGATTGTTGAATCCTAAACCTATGCCATCTTCATCTCAAATTCCTACCCATCCATCTGTACCTCAACAAGTTCAAATACATGTAAGTCAAACTTCACAGGATATCATTGCATCTCAACCTATTCCATCGTTGTCTAGTACCTCTCAGGTTCCACTTACCCAACCTTTACAAGGTACCTTACAGTATCAACCACTTGGGCAAGGTACTCCTCAAATTATGATAGGACATAATGTGTGTAGTATGGCATAATCCCAATCGAACCCAACTTATATTGGGATGATGAAAAATCCCACTGGGAAATAATATATACCTTATCAAGGTGTTCCTCAAGTGACTTTTCAAGGCCAACATATCCAAACTTTGCAAGGTTATTTTGGTGCTGGTCAATAAGGTTACAAGTATGTTGGCTATCATAATCCTCCTTATCTAGAAATGGAAGTACCTGTTGCTTATGTTATTCCTTCTTATCCAGTCTATCCTCCACCGTATTTTAACTAGAAATTACCCTTTGTGGAAAATCTTGAGTTGTCAGCTTTGACTCAACTTACCAATGATCCCATCACTCATTCACGTTGGTGGTTGATAATTCCCACCAAATTGCCATCTGATATCCAAAAATAACCCTAAATTGCTAAATGATATAAAATAGAAATGGAAGTGACAATCTTCCCTATGATGGCAGGGCCTTGAATTAAGCTCACAGGATTTTGTAAGACACTATTTACAACATAAAGTTGAGATGCATTTAGTTATGGCACCCCTGTGACCGCACATCGATGAGGTAGAGTATTACAGATAGTTTGAACCTCAACTTCATGTCCCGACAACTAGTGATATATGTAACCACTAACAATTGTCTTATCTACAAAAAATTTCATCATGATTTCTTACATTCAATCAAAGCTAATTCTCTTCCAAATAAATTCCATGCTTTAATTATGAATGACATTATTAAGAACTCCTTGACTAGCACAAAACTCAAGTGCAACCTCCTCCTAGGCAATGAGTTTAATCATACGCCTGATAGACTCCGAAGTAGGGTGACATGCATCCTAAGAGTAACAAAAATAGAGCTCATCACTAGGTACTAAACATAGTTCATTATCTTCCTTTGGGAAGAAAAAATATGTTATGCACTTCTTATTGACACCAATATCCCAATGAAAAATAATGTTGTATTTACTCTGCGACTCTTTCATCATATATCGTAATCTACCTCTAATTTCACACGTGCAAAATTATTTTGTTATCGATATGCACCTTCATATTTTAAAGCAACTAGTTGAAACTTGTCATCTACACCGGGCCCCTCAAGATCTTTAAGGGTCACATTAGGGCATGTTTTCCAAAGTTCTTCTACTTTGTTGATTCGTTGGGAACTAATATGGCATGCCTAGATTTTCTTATGCTCTGAAGGTATCTTGATGAGCCACCACAAAAAAATCCATCATTGATAAATGAGCACTATTGTCTTAGATCCCAATGCATATCTTTTAACACGTTGACACTCAAGTGAGGTTCTCTGCATAAAAGAACAACAACACTTTTTATTTTGGTAGAAATAAATCCCAATAAAAACACATTTATCAAACCACAATTGTAACACTCTAGAATAGTCTCCCTAAAAGGATCATCTTTATTTAGATAAACGTTTCTCATAGGATTTTCACTTTGAAATTGAATAAAATCAAGAAGCACATAAATCTTGCCTAAATATGAATCTTAATCGATTGATACTCACTAACAAAAAAAAACCAAATCATATAGAGTAGAGAGGAAATTGTTGTAGGTCATTTTGTCACATATGGTCAATAGACCTTCAATTGGATCAATCAATATCCTTTGACCTCCTCATCATCATAGCACAAAGCCCTAAGCATGACTCATTCTTATCCTTGCATTTCTTCCTGAAAACACCTTGGTTTAGTCATTTTAAGCACTCCCTAGCTGGCTATTGGAAAACGTTGACAACGAGGTTGCTCCACTGTGGACTACGTTGATCACCTACATGTTGCTCCACTATGCAGCTGCGTTGGTTCTATAAATTCAAGAAAAAGAAAGAGAATCCTAAATCCTCTTCTTCTTGAATCTTTCATTATCTATTGTAACCATTTACCTCAGATAAAAGTCTCGAATCATATCCTATCCTACCTTGGAGTTTTCATCCCTTATCCCTTGATCTCATCCTCCCATCAAGAGTGGATCTCAAACCCTAATTGGTAAAAGGATAAGAATTCATGAACTACCTCCTTCACCTATATATTCACTTCCATCCATAGGTAAGAGATTGGATTTTTGTGAGTGATTCTACCCTTATGCTGTCGATGTGAGAAATATATTCCCATGCATTAGGGTGATTAGAGGTGCACTTTGTGACAAGGAAATGACAAGTCAACTTGGAGGAGCTCTTTTACAGGATCAACACCTATTTTGAGTTGTAACTGACTCTATTTCTATTAATCCAAAGAGTTCGTTGTTTTCCTATTTGTGATGTTATGGTTTCATACATTTCAATACCATGTTGATCTATTGAATAAAGTGATTAGATGATGCTACATATATTTTGTGGATCGTTGGCTTGTGTTATATGACTGTGTAGGTTCTAATAATAAAATTTGGAGTCAGGATTGGAGCATTCAAGCCAAGGAAGGAGCAAATCATACTACAGATTTTAGGTAGGCTTCATCCTGTTATCTATTTAATTTTAGGAAAAATTTAGTGCCTTTGTGTTTCTGTTGTTCTAGGTTAGTCCACCAGGCCTAGGGAAGATAGTTCTGTTCGTAGTCGTAGATTTTGCATAACAAATTGGTGACCATATTGGGGAACAATGTATTCCCTTGGTGGTTTCTTTGTCCATTTTGTTTGTATTCCCTCTTTTCCGGACCTTTACTATCTTCTCAAGTAAAGAAAATAACTAGGAACACCTTTCATTAAGTCTCAATTATAGTCCTTGTGTTGAAACTTTGTATCCCTAGACCAACGTACCCTACGGTTCTTTGATAAAGCATTGCAACTTAGACCAACCTTCTCTATGCCTGCATTACATATCACTCATGCCTTCTCTGCACCTATGTTGGCCCCTGTTCATGCACACGTTTATGTTTGCTTTGATTGTACCTTGATTCCAACTTCTCTTCCTTGAGTCTTTGAGTGTCTTGTGGTCCCTCTCAAGCCTCCATTTGGTTTTATTTTGTCTTAATACATTTTGTAAGGATTTGTTTGAATATTTTCCTTTGTTATTATCACTAGGTTGTTTGAAAACTGATTATGTTAGATAATTCAGTGCTTAGATGAATTGGTGTCCTAGTCATCATTATGAAAATCTTATTTGAAGTAGTGATTAGAATTTTCATCTTAGTTTTCTTCATTTTTTAGAATTAAGTGAATTGAAAAGAAAAATCTTTGCATTTTCATTTGGAGTTTTGTGTGTGCATTAGAATTGGAATAGTTGCATTAAAAACGGAATTTCACTTTGCATATTGTTTGTTGCATACTCTTTGTCTCTTCCCTGCCTTAAATAGATTTTCATTGAATGAGAAAGATTCAATTTACTCATGCTAGTTTTCATTTTAGGATATTTAGGTGACATTCATGGTGAGCCATAAAAATGAAACTTAATTGAAGATAAATAATAAAATTTATTGAATCAGCCTAAGGAGCATTTGTAACATTAACAAAAACATTTAGAGTTCTAGGCTAGAGACGTGTTCCGACGTCGTTAAACGTAGGAGTTGTTGTTGTTTGCCAATGTTGTATCGTGGGGGTGAAATCTCATTCCATGCACATGGGTGTATAGGATCATTCTTCATGTACCTTTGGGTATATTGGATGATGCTCCATGCACGTAAAGTATATGGGAATGCTCCCATCGAACGGTTATGCATTAGAAAACACTACTATGAACTGTACTCCCATGTATTGTCGAGTATATTTTGGGAGTCCCTTATAAGTTTCTATCCTCTCCATGGGTAACTGAGTCGGCCGCCTTGTATACTGTGATACAACAAACACAATATTCAGTGAGATTGGCTATCATACGTTAAGTCCTTGGTTTACCAAGGTGTATATTGCAGTTCACTGTTGCTTGGTAATCCTTTACACCTAGATTACCCTCTTTTTTATTTATTTATTTGTTAATTTTTAAAATTTATTATCTAACATGGAAGAACAAAATCCCCGACCTTGTCGTTCATGTAGAATGCAAAATAAGCCTCCACTTCCACCAAAGGCTACTCTTGGACGTCATCAGAGGCATAAGAAGACACAAACTACCAAATCGATAAATTGAGAAACTAATTCTGGTCCTCCTCCTGAATCTGATCAATCATAATCATCTTTCCCTTTGAGTACTGAGCCCAAGATCACCTCTACTCTTGGTGGTGAATTTGACACAGTCGAAACTGAAGCCCCTAAAACCTTATTGCCTTAGGTTATTGAGCTTGACTTTCCTGAGTCCGATACTTTACTTCTTGAACCTAAGGAACTTTATCCATCTTCACCTGTTACTTCAAGTCCTTCCCTTTCTCTTCCTTTGTCTCAGACAAAACGTCCAACTATATATCTTGGACCCGACGCGGAACCTCTTCCATACAGACTTGTCTACTCCTATTCATTGGAGTGGACTTCATTTTTATCAGATCGATCCTATTCCTCCTATTCATACTCTGACACAAACTCCTTTACCTGATTATTTAGACTTACCTACAGATTTCTCATGGAAATGTTCATTGGGATTGTTAACCATGACTGGATCCGATTCGATCTCCCAACCCATGTCCACCATTATGGTTGAGACATAAAATGTTGCTTCCTCATCCATGTTTGCAACATCACTAGAGGCACATCTGTATGGTGGCTCGTCAATCTTACCTGGATATCGATATTTATCTGGTACCTTCTCTAGTGCAGCCTCCAGTCCTTGGACCTCTCCCATGTCATCCACTTCAGGAATTCCATCTGGTACTTCTCTTATGAATGCTACACAACCTGCTCCTTCTCCTTTGCCTACACCTATGATTGAACAACAGGCTGGCCCTTATGTTAGTGGGCAAGGTTATCTTCAACAACCTAACTGTCCATATGTTGGGTACCCTCCATCTGGATCACAGTTTCCTCCATCATTCCTTCCTCCTATGGTAGGGGGAAACTTGTTGTTGGTATACCTCAAGTTGGTTATAATCCTCCTTATCCTGGAATGGCTGCTAGTGTTTGGAAACCTACTTTTCCCATCCAACTTGGTTCATTTTGGGACTGATTGTTGAATCCTCAACCTATGCCATCTTCATCTCAAATTCCTACCCATCCATCTGTACCTCAACAAGTTCAAATACATGTAAGTCAACCTTCACAGGATATCATTGCATCTCAACCTATTCCATCGGTATCTGGTACCCCTCAGGTTCCACTTACCCAACCTTTACAAGGTACCTTACAGTCTCAACCACTTGGGCAAGGTACTCCTCAAATTTTGATAGGACAGAATGTGTATAGTATGGCATAATCCCAATCGAACCCACCTTATGTTGGGATGATGAAAAATCCCACAGGGAAATAATATATACCTTATCAAGGTGTTCCTCAAGTGACTTTTCAAGGCCAACATATCCAAACTTTGCAAGGTTATTTTGGTGCTGGTCAATAAGGTTACAAGTATGTTGGCTATCATAATCCTCCTTATCTAGAAATGGAAGTACCTGTTGCTTATGTTATTCCTTCTTATCCAGTCTATCCTCCACCATATTTTAACTAGAAATTACCCTTTGTGGAAAATCTTGAGTTGTCAGCTTTGACTCAACTTACCAATGATCCCATCACTCATTCACGTTGGTGGTTGATAATTCCCGCCAAATTGCCATCTGATATCCAAAAATTTAATGGGAATCATGGAGATGACCTGTCGAACCATGTCATGACATATTATCTATGGTGTTATTCGAACTCCCTTAATGATGATTCCATACAATTACGTCTTTTCCAATGTACTCTTACAAGTACCACAACTAAATGGTACATCGAGTTACCTAGAGCTTCATTTCATGATTTTAGTTCCTTGGATACCACCTTCCTTACACATTTCTAGTTACCCATTCGATATGAAACTGGAATGGAACTTCTGACCAACTTCAAACAAACTAAAGCCACTCACATTTCAGATCACATTCATGAGTGGCAACGTCGTCGCTGGTTGGTTAAGACCTATGTTCTGGATCAATTTCTAGCGGAATGGTTTATTAAATCCATATTTCCATCTATCACAGAGGATGTAGCCAAAGGTAGAGTCGTGATTGAAGAGAAAGTAATTGCTCGTTCTCTATATTTGGACCTCATCTATACCCAATTCGACACACTCTATGAAAAGATACTAGATGCTCTAAGACCTTCGAATGTTGTTCCTTCCACTCCTGGTAAAGAATCTCATGTTGCTGATGGCATCATTGGTTCTGCTAGTTCACAGATAGTGAGAAAACCATCTAGTAATTCTCTCATTATTTCTACTCAAAACTCTTCGTCCAATCCTCCTGCGACTTGTTCTTCCGAGATAAATATTGTTTCATATAAAAAGGGAAAATCTCAACAAAAAATAGGAAGCTAGAAGAAGGGAAAAGGTAAAAAGAAGAAAGACTCTTCACTGTAGGATAAAAAAAAATCAGTCATCTGATGAGAAACGAAAGCCTCGTTACCCATGCTTGATCTACAATGAGGATCACTTCACTCATGACATTCGTCACCACGCTAAAGTGAATCAGTTCCTGAAATCTTCCACTTCTTCTGCTGTGTTGATTGACTTGTTTCCAAATCAGGAGACCCATATGGTTGCTCAAGACCCATCTTCCTTTAACATGGTTTTAATGCTCTCCTCCATGAAGCATAAATATGATGTTATGGTGGCTACTCAGAACAAGGACTATGGTAATGTGAATCCCTTGAATGGTCAAGCTTTTGATCAACCTAATAGTTCAGCATCACCTCCATCCAATCCTCCTCTACTTAAGATTCCTACGGAGTTGACTACTAAGCCTCCAAAGGGTGTTGTTCATAAGTCTTCTTTCAACCCTAGCGCTAGCGCTGCTCAAAATTATAATGTAGTTGAGGATTTGGCTCAGTCTCCATCAGCCATGTCATCCCTCGAGGTGTTGCAAAAATTCCCTGCCCAGAAAAAGGATTTACTTTCATCTATCAGATGTGTGGATCCATCATATTCCAACCTAGTTGTTTTCAGTCATGAAAACTATACTCCTTGCCTTCTAGCCCAATTGGATTTTATCATTTAGGTCGTCATCCATGGTAAGAACATTCATCGCTCTATTGTGGATGAGGGAGCCTCGACTTGCATTATGTATATGTCTTGCTAGAAAGTGATCAATCCACCTAAACTGAGTCAGTCACCTACCACATTGAAGACTTTTTACGGGAGAAAAAATAAGCCTTGTGGTATTCTGAATTCCTTACAAGTAAAATTATGGGGCAAAAATCTATCCATAGAAGTGGAGGTTATTAATGGATCTCTTGATTATAATATTCTATTGGTTCATACATGGTTTTATGCCATGCCCGCAGTCATTTCAACTTATTTCGTATGCTTTTCTTTCCTCATAAGGGCGAGATTGTGGCCATTGACCACTCACCTTTTTCGCCTTTGATTCTCATGTGACTAGAAGTTTCCCGCTTGTAGGGGAAACTCTACATTCCTATCAGCATGTTGGGGTTGGATTGTTGAAAGATTCCTCGCTCATGGGAACCTTTTTTCTTCCTCCTCCTCTTACCGACAACTCATCTTTGGTTTCTTACATCAATATGATATCATTTTCTACTTTCCAGACCGATCCATGGATCGTACTAGATGAAACTAGATTCCATAGTTTTGGCGACCAAATGGCACTTAGACCTATTGAACTAGATTATGAAGCTATCTATTCAACTTGTGCGACACATACCTTTTCTTCAACAATTGGTTTGATCAATCATTGGATTATGGAATGTCTTATGATCCATTCTCACGCATATTCTCTACTAATGACAACATCATGGAGTTCATGATGCCAGATGATGCACCCTGGGATGATCATCACCATCGTTCCTCCTTACCAGATTTCATCGAGGATAATCTTAGTGATGTGTATCTACCCAATTTTGTCAAATATTTTATGAGTTATGTTTCTATCCACAAAGTTGATTCCAAGAAGAATCTCTCGAATATCGAAGAGAAAATACCTCCTGATATCTATGTTAAACCGGGTATTGTCAAAAATCTACACATTAGTGCATCTTGCTCTCCATCCGAGATTGAGACTTATAAAGCCCTATTTCAGGAGTTGTTATGAAACCAGCTCACAAAAAGATAGAAAAGATAGATCAATGCCTTAGAATTCAGCCTCTTCGAGGGGGAAACCTCCTTTACATTACATAAATGAACAATTCTTCGATGATACAAATGACAAGACCTCCTTTCTATATATAGGAGTCTAAGGAGTCATAATATAATTAGAGCCGACATAACAATAATAATGTAAGGGCACAATAATAACAATAATGGGCTTCTATGGGGCACAATAATAACAATATGGGGACTACATGGATACAACAATATAATAAGGGGGTTGTACTAATAACAATAAGGGGTTACACTAGTAGTATAGGGGCCTAACATTCCCCTCTCCTTCAAAAAGTGTTGTCTTCAACGCTTGAGTAGTTCTTGATGCTTCTGTATAAAATTGTTGTCCTCCCATGTGGAATCTTCAGCGGGTAAGTTCTTCCACTTGATGAGATACTCTGAAATTGATCGATTTCCTAGCTGTCGGGTTCTGGTTTCTATGACTGCTCCAGGTTCCAATATGATTTTTCCTTCCTACTCAAGTTTTGGCAATATTGTTTGAATTGGGATATTCTGCAACTTTTGAATGAGTGGCCACACTTCTTTCTCCTTCTTCCATTCATCCCTTGCTTCGTTTATCCAATTTGGTTGGATAATAGAAATATCACAAAACAATGCTTCCACATCCTCATCCTTTCTTGAGAGTGTATCTACAACAAAAAATTTCTTCCCTTTTCTATAGATGATGTCAAAGTCATAACACAACATATTTGTGACCCATTTTTTATGTTCTTCTAATGATAATATTTGTTCTATTATGTATTTAAGACTATCATGATCCATTTTGACCTTGAAGTGTCTTCCCATTGGGTACGGTCGCCATTTCTTAAGTTCATGTAGTATTGCCAACATTTCCTTCTCATAAATAGCTTGCTTGAGATGTAACCATAAAAATACCCAATCACCTACATACAAACATTTGTCACTGCGATGTTGATCTACCTATTTTTTCATTCGATGTTGCACCAAAGTGGCGTTATCCTTTAAAAGTTGGAGAACTTGTTGTTGATGCTTGATGTGATCTTTCACTGCTTGAACCTTTTTCTTCTTGATATTTCCTTCTATCTTGAGAGTTTGAGGAGTGGTAATTTCTTCCAATGCTTTACAAGATATGGTCGGATTCATTTCTTGATGCTCGATGTGATCTTTCACTTCTTGAACATTTTTCTTCTTGATATGTCCTTCTATCTTGATAGTTTGAGGAGTAGTAATTCTAGCCAATGCATTACAAGATATGGTTGGATTCATTTCTTCTTTATCGATGTGATCTTTCACTTCTTGAACCTTTTCTTCTTCATATGTCCTTTTATCATGAGAGTTTGAGTGGTAATTCTTGCCAATGCTTTACAAGATATGGTCGGATTCACTTGTTCTTTCTCTGGGGTTGGGTCCTGGCGTATATCCTCTTCTTTTGATGTTTCTTGATCCTTTTCCTCCTCCTCTTCATACTCTATGTAAAATAATTTCTTCTAAGCACACTTATGACCTTTAATGCATTTTCTATCACAATTATAACAAAGCCCTTTTTCTCTTTTTTCTTCCAATTGTTGTGGTGTAAGCCTTGTAGGTTGTGGAAGGCTAGGAGAAGAAACACTTCCATAATTATAGTCATGAGTGGTGGGATTCCCTGTTTTCATAATTTCGCTTTCAATTTTTCTTGCCAACTCGAATGCCTCCTCCAATGAATCAAGTTCCCGAAAATGAACCTCATGTTGAACGTTATCCTTTAAAGTCCCTATGAAGACATCAATCCTTTGCTTCTCTGGAATATAATTTACCCTTTGATTCAATTTTTGAAAGTCTTCAATGTGCTCTTCCATTGAACCCTTTTGTTTGAGATTTATCAATTGGCTAAAGAAGGAGTTTCTCTTTGTATCCTCATAATGTGCTATCATTTCCTCCGTGAAAATTGACCACGTGACAAGTGGTTTACGAGAACAAAGCCCTTTATACCATAAAAATTGATTCGGTTCTAAATAATTAGATGTAATACATACCTTTTGTAATAGTGGTACACCATGTAGATCAAAATATTTCTCCATCTGTAGTATCCAATTTACCGGATCCTTGCCATCAAACTTCCTCATCTCGCTTTTTCTTGATTTTAGGAGCTCGATCTTGAAACGAATGTAACTCTGTAATTTCGGATCTTCTAGTTCTGAAATCGCGACCTGTAGTAGCCCTTTGCATCCTCTTTCCAATTCCACTAGTCTGATCCAAATTGGATTCTTCAAGGAAGAGTTATGCCAAATCTCCCACAGTGACCTGACTATATATTAGTTCAGTAGAGCACACTTGTACGATGTGTCACGTGTCACTGTTTCAACCTTAGGATCTGAAAAATGTACATAGGAAACTAAAGTCCATCCTCTTTCTGTAACTTCTTACGAAATTTCAATCTAATGCTCAAAACAAAAGTTATGACTATTTTCCCTAGGTCACATGTTTGGAATGTAATTCAAGAGTCTGCAAAAAGACCAAATTCCTCAGATCATACCTCCGCAAATATTGCGTGAAAAGCTCTGAAATTCAGACCCAAGGTTCAACGCAATTTCTTCTCAAATGGGTGTTTTTCTTAGCATCTGAAACGTCGCAGAAAAAAGGTTATAGTGCAAATGCCATGATGACCTATTTGGAGCAACGAAACCTTAGAATTCAAAGCTCTGATACCAAATGTTATGACACCAACTCACAAAAAGATAGAAAAGATAGATCAACGCCTTAGAATTCAACCTCTTTGAGGGGGAAACCTCCTTTACATTACATAAATGAACAATTATTCGATGATACAAATGACAAGACCTCCTTTCTATATATAGGAGTCTAAGGGGTCATAATATAATTAGAGCTGACATAACAAAAATAATGTAAGGGCACAATAATAAAAATAGTGGGCTTCTATGGGGCACAATAATAACAATATGGGGACTACATGGGTACAAAAATATAATAAGGGGGTTGTACTAATAACAATAAGGGGTTACACTAGTAGTATAGGGGCCTAACAGGAGTTTTGTGATGTCTTTGCCTAGACTTATGAAGAAATTGCAGATATCGATCCAAAAATCATAGTGCAAAAGATTAAAATGTATCGTGATGCTAAACTAGTCTAGTAGCACCTCCTTCCGGTCCATCCAAAGAAGGCTACTGAGATAAAGAGTGAAGTTGAAAAACTCCTTCATACTGGTTTCATCTAGCTCATTCCTCTCACTGATTAGGTATCGAATATTGTCCCTGTCATGAAGAAATAAGGGACAATTCATGTATGCAGCGATTATCGGGATGTGAATCGTGCTTGTCCAAAGGAAAATTACCTGACCCCATTCATCGACTAGATTGTTGATGACTACACCAGCTGTGAAATCTATTCGTTCATGGATGGTTTCTCTAGATATAATCAAATCAACATTCTCCCAACGATCAAGATAAAACTGCATTTATTTGTCCCTGGGGTACATTTGGCTACTAGAAACTCCCATTTGGTTTAAAGAATGTTGGGGCCACATTTCAATGAGCAACAGATTATCCTTTCATGATATTAAACATATTGTACAACCCTATCTGGACAATCTCCCTGCTCATTCCAAGTGTCAGACTGATCACCCGATGCATCTCAGAGCTATTTTCCTACAGTGTATACACTATAATATTGGATTGAATCCACACATATGTGTGTTCTACATTAGTTTTTGTTGGCTTCTCGATTTTTTTTGTTTCGAAACATGGAATTTGTATCTATCCTATGAAAGTACAGGTGATCATCGACTTGCCTGCACCTTCTTCACTTGTTTAGTTACAACAACTTCAAGGGAAAGCTAACTTCCTATGACGTTTCGTCCTGAATTACGTTGATTTGACCAAAGGATTTACTCGCCTACTTAAGAAAGGGGTTCCCTTCTATTGGGATAATGCATCTAAGAAAGCATTTGATGCCCTAAAATATATTTTCATTTGGACATCTCTATTATACCCCCATGATTATCAATGTGATTATTTCCTATATCTTGTTGTTTCCATTTCTACTATAGAAATGGTATTGGTACAAGTAGACGATTTAGGGACATAACACCCCATTTTTTATCTGAGTGGGAATCTCAAAGATATGGGGATCAGGTATACCCACATAGAAAAGTTGGCTTTGGCGACCATTTAATCCGTTCAAAGGTTACGCCATTACATTTTTCTCCCGAAAATTATGATAGTTTCAGATTGCAACCGTATGACATACATTTTTTCACGTCAATTGTTTGGGGGAAATACTCTATATGAATCATCATCTTGCAAGAGTTTGACCTGGAATTCATCAAATCTAAGTCAAAGAGATCATTAGTTTTTGTTGAGCTTATATGTGACCTTCCTTCCCCTGATTTTGAATCGACATCTGACAATTCTATCCCTAACGAGTCATTTTTTTTGATTTCATCATATGACCCATGGTATAGAGACATTTTGATTTAGGTCAAGACCCAGAATTTCCTGTCTAATACCTCTCGCTCCAAGCAACGACGTATTTGATACCAAGACAGGAATTGCATCATAATTCGTGACACTCTTTATAGACGTGGTATTGATATGATTTTACAAAGGTGCCTCACACATGAGGAGGCCAAGAAAGTCATGAATGAATGCCACTCAAGGGCATGTGGCAATCATTTATCTGGTTATGCTACTGTATAGAAGATTTTACGCACTGGTTACTTTTGGCCTACCATTTTTTGAGACTACATTCTCGTTGTCCAGAAGTTTCATGCATGCCAAATTTATGATTTTAAGACTTGTTCTCCACCTGTTCCATTGCATCCCATTATCACCGTTAGACTGTTTGCGAAATGGGGTATCAACTTCATGACCTGTAACCCTCACTTGACTGGGGGGCATGGTTATATCATTGTTGCAGTAGATTATTTTACTAAGTGGCCCGAGGCGATGCCTACATTTAACAACATTGGTGAAACAACTATATACTTCTTTTTCAATCACGTCATCGCACGGTTTGGTGTGCCGCAAGCCATAGTTGTGGATCATGGAAATAATTTTTGGAATCATACGATGACCAAACTAACTGCTAAGCTGGGACTCTCCCATGAAATTTCCACTCCCTACTATCCTCAAGCTAATGGACAAGTTGAGGCTATCAATAAAGTTCTTAAAACTATGCTTCAACGTATGGTAGGGGTCCATAAATCAGACTGACATCTTCTCCTTTATGTTGCCTTGTGGGAATACTGAACCTCAGTAAGGACTGCTACCATATTTACACCCTTTCAATTGGTTTATGGTATGGAAGAAATCCTTCCAATCGAATGTGAGATTCCATTGCTGAAACTAGTTGTCAAACTTCTTCCGGCCACTTCTGTAGAAGAGGAATGTCTTTTACATCTAACCCGATTAGATGAGACACGACGCGATGTGCTATAGCTAATGAAGCTCATAAAAGACATATCAAGGCACAATACAAAAAAAATGTTAAGCCTCGTGTCTTCTCAGAAGGAGACCTTTCTCTTTTATATGACCAAGAATTTGATAAGTTAGGCTCAGGAAAGTTCCAACCTATGTGGTTAGGTCCATATATTGTTAAATTTTTCCTTGAAAAATGGGCCTATGAGTTAGTCGATGTCAATGGGATTCCACTGGCACACCCTAGGAATGGAATGTACCTTAAAGAATACTATGCTTGATCTCATGCGTAGTAACACTGTGTACATACTATCTATAGGTGTGTTGAGCGTGTTTGTGGTGTGTCTCTTTAGAGTTTCCTAAGGTTTCTGTTGATTCCTTTTACATTTGGTTTGTATATTTCAACATCCCTTGAACTGTATTTTGGTTATGATGATGGTGCTAGGCGTAGTACTAAGAACCTATCCTCCACAACATTGGCTATCTTTGCTCTAAGTGGCGAGTTAGTTAGTCTATAAGGGATTTGTATCAGTCACTCTACCAACAATATCGATGAGTATAGTGCAATGGTTGAGCTATTGTCTGATGTTATTTCACATGGTATCCACCGTTTAGTCATCAGACTTGACTCACAACTCATGGTACTACAATTTGCTAATATTTATTCAGTTAGAAGTCGTACCATCTTGTGTATGTTTTTAAGGGTTTGGCTTCTAGAAATACATTTCGATTTCATACAATATGAACACATTTCTAGAAATCTAAATACATTGACAGATGCACTTGCTAATCATGTTTTAGATAGACATTTGCAACAAATGTAAATAAATTTCAATACACATCACATCATTGAAACTACAATAGGAACACAGAAACACTGAAGATATATATATATATATATATATATATATATATAAAGTTTGGTTTTACAAAATTTGTGCCTGAGACACATATGGCCACATGACCCATATACAAAAATACATTCAAATATCTAAGTAGACTAATCAAAGTGCTCATGATAACAAGCCACTACACAAGCTATCTTGCATAGTAGTTGACCAATACTGCTAAGCACTTCGATGGTGTGTTGCTGAAGTCACAATGAAACCTAGTTGATCATGGTCTCATCTATCCCGTGATTCAACCCCTCCATGTGGCTCTCCACCTTAGTTAGGATATCGACAACATTTAGATCTTGTAGCGCATACCGTCCTATTGAAACAACCTATGTTGGTTCTACTACTTCTTGTGGCTATTCTCTTGCATGATGGAGATATGAAGAACCTATCGGTCAAACAAGCCCAATATCTACATGACAAATCAATAGTTTAAATCTTGGAAACATAAAAAACACAATTTTTTTTGTAAAACTTTAAAAAATTCAAATGGTAGAAATATCTTACATATAACATCCCATCGCTACCCTCAATAAGCAAGAGCTCAAGGTCATCACGGAAATCCATTCCTGCGTACGGATAATCATTGACCATAATTAATTGTCTGTGCAACCATCCAAAGAAGGCTCATGAGAAGCTTATCCCTGATGAAATTTCATGTCGAGACATATGATCTATCCACCTCATCATCTGTGGTACCCTAAGATAAATGGGCTCAAGCATAATCTATTGAGGCTGAAGTAGTGGAATCCGTTCCAGGGAAAAAGAGACTAAGAGGAACTGTATCCAAATTTTTTCAACTTTCCCTCTCTTGCTTTAGTAAGTTGTTCTTTCATATTGACCAATACCCCCTCACTCTAGTTGAAGACAGTTGGCTCTAAGAACTCCACACCATATTGCATGTATGATCTGCTGGCCACATGTAGTGTTGAGCTACCCACCAATATGGAAATAATGAACAAGATCATTCTTAAGGGAAAACTGGTTACATCTTTTATACTAATATTTCCATCTCTAGTTGGTTTGGATCGAGGTCTGCAGTAAGTAATGATATAGTCTTTCACTATTTCTCCACCCCTTCTCCCACCTAGGAGAGAGATGGGGGCACCTCTCTTGGATAAATCGGTCAGAAAATATATGTCATCTATTGTGATCTCGAGAATATGTTCTC
The DNA here is from genome assembly GCA_031772625.1 of Pinus tabuliformis. Taxonomy (NCBI): domain Eukaryota; kingdom Viridiplantae; phylum Streptophyta; class Pinopsida; order Pinales; family Pinaceae; genus Pinus; species Pinus tabuliformis. Next base: position 48,058,288 of record CM062808.1, read on the forward strand.
CAAATTGGAATGTCTATGCTTGCACATCCCATGCATGAACAAGATATTCTAGTAGCTCCATCTATTGCCTCATACCAGGAAGCCAGAAGAATTTCAACAATCCACAATCCTTTAGTGCTTGGATGGTAGCAGGATCATTAGCTGCATTTAAATCATGTTCTTCATGTTATCTTTCTCTCCAAATGAAATCCATTTTATGCTAATGAAGACTTGAAACATCAAAGGGAGACTCATTAGGATCCTTTCCATGCAACAAAACTCAAAAAATTTGAAGGGAAACTGGCAAACAAATTTGGGATTTGCGCCCAACACACCCCCAAGGAAGGAGACAGAGCATTGCACCCCTGCTTACAATGTATATTGACTTAGGTGCAATGTATTTTTTGAATCTATGGGCTTGCATTAGTCATATGGCAAATTTTGAGAACACAAGGGCCTTAAAGAATACCTAAAAATATCATAAAAAAATAAAATGGGGAGATGAATTGAAAGAGAAAGGTCTTAGCTCCTTCTTGGAAGTGAAGACACTTGAAATGATCCACCATAATGAGCGCAATCAACTACAAAAGATTGAGGGAAAAAACTACTTAGAACTCTCACTATTGAAGATAAATGTGAAATGGTAAATATGAATTGTCATTTTGAATATTTATGTTTGTTTCTTCAATTATTTTATTCGCATTTAATACTTTGACTTAGTAACAACCTATTTTTACCATGAAACATGTATGTTTAATCCTTTTGTGATGTTCTGAGCAGGTCAACAACTATTTGACATATTTTTCCATGTTTTGAACATATCATTTTGACCAAGGAGTATACTTTTATCACTTTTTCGAACTCCGTAAACTTATGAAAAAGGAACTCGCTAGAGTCCTCTTTTAGCTCTTTTTAGACTCCCAAAATATGAAAATATTTCCGAGCACTTATCTTTTCGAACTCGTAAAATTAAATGAAAAGACATCTACTCAGTATAAGTTTAACCCTTTTCCTGACTGAGATAGAATAGCTACAAGAAAGGAATACCTTAGTCGAACATTGCTAAGAGGTTCTCTTGGTTATTATTTTCTTCCTTTCTGGACCTAAGGGACTATCTATGAAAAGGAACATCTGGAGTTTTCTTTTCCGCCTCTTTTTCAAGCTCTCTAAACGTGAAAAAGATGCCAAGTTATACATTCATTGGACTCGTTAAAACATCAAACAACAATAGACTTGTTGTTCATGATGGGATCGAACCACTCCTTCTTTGGGTTTGTTAAATATTCTTAGATGGTGTTATCACTCAGGTTTTTCCCAAAAGTTGTAAGAAAGGGAATACTGCCAAGGTAACCACAGACCAATCTTTTAGATACAGAATCTAGCCAATCTGTATCCAGAGAGGGCTCTCTCTTTATGATTTAGCTTTGTTTTTAAAGGTGTTAGGCTAGTTATGAAGTTCAAGGGTTTTGTTTTGGGTTTGGGTGGTGAGATTCAATAGAACAATGAGGTAAAACAGAGTAGTTCAGTCCATTGGGCATGATGGAGTCAAAGAAGATGGCTTTCTGGATTTGGTTTCTTAACAGAGGATGGCTTCACAGAGCAAGGTAGTCAAACATGGAACAAATAAAAGACTTGAAGCAGATGGAATGGGCTCAAATGGGTGAAGGGCAGTTAAGAATCCTTTAACATATTGAAAGAGGGAAAATGGATGATTACTGATAAGGAGCAGTTAAGAATTCCTTAGCAAATAAACAACATGAGAGAATCAGGAAACATGAGCAATTAAGAATTCACTGTTTATTCTAATTCTGAAGAAAACACAGAGAATAGTAAAGACTGAAAACAGAGTGCAGTTAAGCAAATTCTGAAATTAACCTTTTTCTTTATCATTCAGATTATGAAACACAGATGATATAGTAAACTAGAAAACTGTAAAACACAAGATATAGGGGACTTATTGATACGGATTTTGATTCGAGAATTTTGTGACAAGTCCTCTACTTCAATTCTTCATCCAGTGGGCTAGACAACAGTTGGTTCCAACAACTTTGTATTCCAAAATATTAAATATTACAACATAGTCTAAGAAATTCACACACCATATACCCCTTCACTACTCTAATGGAGGGGGTATTTATACAACAAAATATGTACAAACAATATCTCATCACAGCTGTGAGATAATATCTAGTTTTAACCTAAAATAGTGTACAAGTAACATAGAGGCGACTAGAGAAAGATAACTGATGTTGTGCTGGAGGCAGGCCTTTAGGGTTCGGCTTGCAGCTGTCCTGTAGTAACTTTGTGCCGACTATTTGTCTTAAATTGGCTCTTTAATTCTGATCTGCCCTCTTTAATTCTATTTTGACATTCTTCAATGCTCGTCTGATACACTTTAATGCTTGAACTGATACTCTTTGACTTATTTTGTGATGCTCTTTAATGCTGAACCGACCCCTGCTCACCACTGTCTGGAAAAATAGAATTGCCAACGCGTCTTCTCACCGTCTTTCCTTTGGCCATTCACGTTTTTAAAGGTCAGCTAGCTAGGGTAAAAAAATATCCCTGTATATCTCTGTTTATTTCTTCTATGAGCTCAGAAGTCCCTCGGTTTGATTTCAATTGTCTGAAGAGGAAGAAGCTACAAAATGGCGAGTCGACAGAGTCTGGGAGCTCATAGATGTAGCCTTTCTAGTCAAAAATTGGAAATGCGACCTTAGTGATTTTACTTTGTAGGAGAGCGTGGAGTGCTGTATGTGAAAAAACATAACAAAACAGTCCTTTTTCCTTTCTTTTTAACAAAAATGAAGCTTGGCGGGAAATTTTTATTTGAAGGACGGATGATGTCAGCGGGAATACGGGGCAGATGACGTGGAGGTGACGTCAGCATATGACAGAGGATGTCAGTGGATGACGTCAGCAAGGGGACGGTGGATGGTGGTAAGCGGTTTCACCCTCACCGCTTTTGGGGCTGGGCGGTTTCGGGCGGAGGGCTAGCGAACATGTCGGGAGCTTGACGTGTGGCAGGGTACGGGTGCCAAAACTGCCGGTTTCCCACGACTTAAACATCGGTGATGGAGGGGGTTGCGAAATGGATGCGGACCGTCGGATGGTGGATCGATTGATCGAACGACGGACGCATATGGAATATGGCGGAGTTTAAGCGGAGGGCCTGACGCAAATAAATCATGTTTTTAATTGTATTGGGGGTGGATTTGATTGGTTTAGGGCTTAGTTTGGTTATTAATTAACCAGAGGTTAATTAATCCCATGTGCGCGGTGGGTTTAGGTTATTAATAAATTCCGAATGAATCTATTAATCCCTGACAAACACGTATATGGTTATATTTCAACCGAGGGCGGGAAATATTAAAAATGCGGGTTTTTTTTTATATTTTTACATAGTACGGGGAAGGGAAATGTTTACATGGGAGTTATATAATAAAGGTTAATTGTTAATATGAAAAGATGTAAAATGAAAGTGCCAAGTTAAAAAACAATTTGTCTTTTGCAGTTTAACTTAGGCTTTAAAGGGGAAAAAGGTTTTATGAAAGAGAAATATGGCTATTTCCCTAAGTAGAATAGGGATTCACTTAGGCAATCATTTTGAGATGAAATGAGTGATTTTGGTGATATTAAGCAGATCTTAATACCTTTGGGGGGAGTTAGTGAATGATTTAGCAAAAGTATGAAGGGGAGTTAGTTATGAAATCTGCCTCACTTGAGCTGCATCAAAATATCTGCCTTGCACTTGTGATAGGGATAAGATTAACACTTTGAGAGACAAAATCTATCACAAGTCTCATTCTGCAACACCATTCTACCTACCCTGCCTACTTTGCCTAGCATTTTTTCTTTTTGCTCGGGTGCACTTAGACTAGAAAACCCTCATCAAATTTTCTTTTCTTTGTATGGTAAGCCTACCTAAGTCTGCACTTATTACATCCAAGGGCTCAGATTGAACTGTTGAGCTCCTTTGCTTCTCTACGTATCTACTCATCTGCCAAGATTAAAAAGTTTGGACATATTTTTATTCTCTATCTCTAAAACATGAAATTCAAACATGAACTAGCCAATATTAAGCTATTTGGCCATTCATCAATTGTGGCAAAAGTTAACAAGCTGCACACAATGCTTTATTTACAGAAAATGAAAAAGTAGTGGCTTTTTGGACTTACACACTTTCCTGGTCTTTCTTTATTTGGGGTTCATTTCTTCTCATTTTTTCTTTTGATCATTTTATTCTTTTTACCTTTTGATTTTTCTTTTAGGGTATACCCTCTTTACATTTTTTAAATTTTTTGATTTTTTTTTGATAATATGGAAACCTTTGCAACAAGGAAAAGGATGAACATATTATAGAGCTCAACCAGTCAATCATGAAATATGACACCTATTGGTATAGGAGTATAATAGTGGCTCCACTTGGGGATGGCTTTCCCTAGTGGAAAGTCAAGAACAACAGGTTAGATGGCCTTCTGAATAACTTAGACTGTGTTCTGAAATTTTCCTTCAGCTGGTTGCTTTATTGGTATGTATGATATCATACTTGTGAAGCTTAGGGCCTTCTCTTCGGGCTTTAACTGTAGCAAGTTGCTATCCAATCCAAACCGTGACATTATTAAGGATAAAGTATGTACATGTTAGAGTCAAAATTCATCAAAAAAATGGATCAAAGTAATGTTTCAGCATTCGACCATTCACTGGTCCTTCTTCTGTTTCTATACCATCCAGGCTCTTCAGAAAGTAAGTATTGTTCCCTTGCAATGCTTGGATGATAAACGACCCTTTCCATAGGAAGTCAAACTTCCCATGTTTTCCTTTGTCTTCTCTCCTGGAATCCCACTTTAGAACTTTGTCTCCAATGTAGAAATCTTCTGCTTTGGTCCTTTTATCAAATATTTTCTTGAGTTTTTCTTGTAACACTTGGGATCTTTGGTGCACTTCTTCTCTGGTCTGCTGCAAATGGATGGTCTGATTTATTCTCCTTTGAATGTCATTTGGTTCCACTTGAGCTTCCTGAAGTAATTTCATTATAGGAACTCCTAAAGCTAATGGGAACATAGCCTCCATGCCATAAACCAACTCATAAGGGCTAGTTCCAATAGATCTTTTTGTAGTAAGTCTGTCTGCCCAAGGTGAATTTGTGTTAAGGGATAAATTCCCCTAGGGTATTGGGTTGATACCCTAGCAGATCAGAGGTTGTCTATACAAAGAAACACACATTCCATACATCCATAATGCTAATATAAGCAAACTATACGATAAGGGGCGTACCTGGGGGTCCTACGTTTGAGAAGATCCTACCAGGGTCCAAACCCTCTTGGAGTTCCTTTTGCTCCTTCAACCTGCAAAACAATCAATTCAAGAAAGTACAACAGTATATGGACTAAACATCATAAAGAAATCATCTTCATAATATATTGAAAGGTAGTTATTTATGCAATTAAACAACCATTCATATATGAATCATAACATGGATATCATAAACATGAAGAAGATTTATATCAGGAACAAAGACAAGTGCTTCTTTTATTATAGAGAAATAAAGTATATAAAGGAATAATTTCACCTGATTCGTCCTTTCGCAGGCTCCAAGCGGAACCGTCCTCCGGATTCGTCCAGTCTCAAGCCTTTAACAAACTCCTTCCATGACTTACTCCATGATATCTCAAGTAGTAGATAGACATCATCACACAAGGAAACAAGGGTTTCCTATAAATGGGGGAAGTGCAGGAGGCACTAGGATCTTCAGACCTAGTCAGGGAAATCTCAGCATAGTAACCTTTCTCTCTCTTCTCTCCTCCCTTAGGCCTTCCCATTGAAGCCTTTTTATACTTCTTCCAAAGTAGTTTTTTAGTTGGGAATTCGTTGGGAACAGTTGGGCCACGGGCACTAACAGGTAATCAGCAGGTAAAACCCGTGATCTCCGCCCGAAATTAAGGAGATTTAATTTTTTTAAAGTGTTTTAAGACATATACGCAGGTTGGGTATACACAGACTCGTGTACACACGCGTTTAGCTCAGGGCAATGTCGCGTATAGGGAATAAAACACTGTTTTTTAAATTTTGGACTAGGTCTTGGGTGGAGGGGTTGCCCTAGGCCATCAGTGCAGCATCACAAACCTCAAGAGTGAGATTTGGAGCTATAACAGATGCCCCCTAATATATGAGGTCAAAAGGGGTACATGATGGCCGAAATGTATTAAGCAAGTTCATGGAAAGGAAATCTATCAAAAAATAAGAAGGACTTCACCAGAGTTCAGCCTGCCAAGCCACAAAAGGAGATCAGAAAGAAACACTGTCTGAGGTGGGCATTACCCATGCTCAGAGAAAGTAAAGCATGTCTGCATATCAAGTACAAGTGAATCCACTAAGTATACAGGTATAAAGAACTGGAAAATACATAATGGATCATCTGATCATGATCGAACAAGTACATGTCTGAATATCACATATAAGAATGTCCATGATGTTGAAGAATGAACCGGATCACTGATATCAAAGACTGATCAATAAAGGTACTAAATGAACATGATGGAATAGGATGGTACTACACTACAAACTCAGGTGCTAGCATATAGAATGTCGCCATGAATGACTGCAACATATAAGGTGGGGTGGTATCATGTAGCAGCAACATGAGAATTTGTCAAGTGAACCAATGAATGCTGATGCAACTTGGGGTCTTCACCGACCGTCGTGTTACATTTCTGCACTATGGGAATAGATGATCTGGAGTCGACCATGTGAGAAATCATTTGATTACTGGTCATTGATGTATACCATTAACAAATGCGAGACTACTCACTAATAATGATAATGATCATCAAGGTACCCAGTACAATCTAACAGGTGTGAATAGATGAGCTAGAGTTGAACACCTGTAAGAATTTATCAATCAAGAGACAATGATGGTTTCCCACTGTCGATAGCGAAGGATCTGCCACTAATGACTGCAAACCCCAAGGTACTGCCAAATGGACTCTAGATCTATACCCTAGAGGAATGAGTCATAGTCGATGGGGAAAGATCCGCTAGAAGGAAGGAATTAAGGCATCCTTCATCAATCTAGCGTGAGTGTAACCCGTAGGCCAATAATGTGGAAGGAATAGGATGAAAAGGATGTAGTAACCCGACCGAAGTACGTTTCCAGCGTACACAAGATGTGGCTAGCGAACGACATAAACCCTCTGAACCAACCAATAATGAAAGCTGACACAGAGGAGAGGTATCCACCAATAGGGTCAAATGGAAACCAAGGTACTACACGAATCTCCATGTGTGATAATGTAAGCTGATGTCGAACACAAGGGAAACCACTCAGTTAAAGACCCATGATACTGATCGATGCTGAGCACAAGGTGACCTATCAATAATGAAAATAGGGCCAGGGTGCAGCTCTAGGCCTGTCCTCAGAGCAAGATGTCGTCGTCGATAAGGACAAGACCCGCCAGCAAGAAGTCAATGGAGACCTTCTCAAACCGGCACGAGTAAAGGACCAATATAGCTGATGTGATGATAGAAATGATACTGACAACCAGGGATGGACGACTGAAAAATGAGTCAAGAGACACCGCAGAGAGGCCAACTGAGGCTAACTTCCCTTGAACAAAAGCACAACTCAATGTGACTATGTGGCAACATATGATGACTCTGTATAAGTTCGTCATGCAGGGGGCACGAATGAACCCTCCATATGATTGGAAGAGATAACCAATCGGGGGAGAACTGACTCAATAACAAGGTTAAGGCGTACCTAAGTCAAACTAAATCCCACCCAAACGGAGGAGACTTTGTTTTCGAGTGCTTTGTTCAAGGGCGACAGGACTGACTCTAACTGCCAATAATAAATGGAAATATTATCCCATTCTCGATCTTTTTTGGAATATATAATTTTATTGGATTTCAAATATAATAATAAATTTTGAAAAATGTTTTTGATAGGATTCAAATGACTAATATGATGATCATGTTCCAGATATTGGGCCGGTACGACCAGATGAGTTCCCACGGCACAGACGTCGCAGCCGAGGGGCCGAAGAGGCAGCTGCAGACACAGAGCGACTACTTCACACAGTTCAGCAACACTTGGTGAGACTGACTCACGGAGTACCGATGGCAGCCGTAGAGGATCTTCCTGAAGATATGCAACGTCATGTGGTTGGCATGCCACGAGACTGGGTCCGCACTTTTAGGTGCGTGGCCAATGTGATAGTTACCTACTTAGCCGCTCATCCTGAGCTGGGGCATTAGATGTACTAGACATGATTATGGGTATTTGAGTCCCAATTTTGTATATTGTTTTTGGACAGACTTATGTACACTTGAGATGTTTTATGATATATATATATATATATATATATATATATATATATATATATACAGTTTGACTTTTTTTATGCTTGATTTTATTGTGATGAATGATTGATGTGCCAGTCTAATGCTTGATTAGCGATAGAATCAGCTAACCAATTATGAGATCTTGGAATGTGAAAATAATTAATATAAGTAAATGATCTTTGCAACAACCTCACCCTTAAATATTGGCGATATAAACATGGATCCCTTACCTGATAAATGTTATTCAATTGTGACACTATCAATTGTTAATCAAGATAAACTACTAATGAGTCAATTTCGTGAGAAATTGCCTCGGATAGTAAATTAATGATGACAGTATACTCAGCCATATTATTTGAAGCGGGACCAATGCATACTCCCCTTGATACCATCAACTGACCAGTTGGATAATAGAGTACCCAAGCTGCGGAAGCGAGGTTCCGAGTGTGCCGACTAGCACCATCGGCGAATCCAAAATAGACCAAGTCATCCATCAACACCTGCCACAACAGACCAAAAAGTGTTGATGTCAAAAACTCTCAATGAGATATGTACAAATACACAATGTACAAAGAAGTCATTGCCTAGCTACTAAGCAAAGTACTTCTTAAGGTAGAGCCCGTTAGGGGGCTCTGCCCACTTGCTCCTAGGGATGTTTATTGGTACTATTATCGAACCAATCAATATACTTCCTTCGGCGAATGCCTATGTTGGAGCCAAAGGAACCGTACAAACATCACTAGTCAGACTGGAGGACCTGGATTCGACTTCATGCAAAGGGGAATGAAAACATGACCAACGATGTAAATCTTCCAAAGGTCGATCTACAGCCGTCATTGCTTCGAATATCGCTTCGTCAGATGGAAAAACAATATCCGAGCAATCCAACACAGAAGTGGAATCAAGGGTCCGAGAATGAGCCACATCACCATCTATCTCTTTCTCAAAGGAAGGAGTAGAATGGTTATCTGCAGAGTTGTTGATAGATTCACATCTAGGCTCTACTGCAGACATAAGAGATTCTATTCCACCTGCCTTGCCGTCATCTGATGTGGTCACAGATGAAGATAAGGTTCTAGGATCCGAAAAATAATGAGCTTGAACAAACTCTTTCCGTAAGGGGTCCTTGGAGGATGAAATTGTATCTATTCTAGCTGTAGGAGGGGGAAGATCAAACGTACCCATCAATGAAGAGTACATCCCACTCCTAAATTCTCAGTAGGCGGATGGGGGTTATCCACTAAGGGAACAGTAGAGTCCGAAGTTGCCCGAGGATCAACTGGAGAATAGTCCAATTGATCAACCTTAACAATTTTCCCCTCATGGGGAAAGCAAATGACATGAAACAGGGTCAAAACAACGACATCCATTTCGTATACCTAGTTCCTTCCTAAGAGGAGATTGTAGTCTAGGTTAGCATCGATGACTTCTACTTCAATATTAACGACCTTTCCCCCAACACATATAGGAAAGGCCGAGATAATCCCGTATGGCCTATGAGAATGACCATCAAACGCTATCAAGAGGGTAGGTGAAGGAACAACCGAAGGCGATCCAGTGGCCTTCCAACATGACATAGACATGACACACGTGGAAGCTCCCTCATCTATAACTATCCGAAAAATATTAGTTTTCTAGTAGGTAGTCTTTATCTGGAAAGCCATATGATGAGGAAGTCTCTTTTTGACATTATGTATATCAAAAGTGAGAGCTAAAGAATTATTTGGATCCATTGCCCCCATTATCGACAGCAAGGCACTTCTTTGACTAGGGCACGACTGGAGAACCCCTAAAGTGGACATAGCACATGGACTTTGCGCCAGATCCTCAACGATGGAGTAATTCTGGGTTTCCCTAATATTAGGGTTGATAGTCGCGTGTTTAGCCGAACCTTTTAGTACCCGTGGTATAGTCTCGACAGAGGGTCGCTCAATATGGAGTGGGTTGTTAGTTTTGGGAACTGTTTTATCCTTGGAAGTTTCACCTTCAACATAATCGCATGATCGTGTGGCCACATGGACATTGGAACCCATCATGAAAACATTTGATGATTTTTCCCCTTCCTGGTTGCCCCCTGCGGAGGTACTAGGGTTTGAACTCGCGTCAGAAAGAGGCTGCTGCCCTTGGGGAAAAGGGTTGGTTAACACAGCTTGAGAGCTAGAAGTCCCTTGCTGCCCTGACAAGCGCTGAGTGTCTTGAATCTTGGGGTAGAGATGAGTTAAATGGTCTCCACTGCATAACTTGCATGGAAACTTGACTTTCTTTTTAGACTCATTTCTACCACCACCAGCATTATTGTCAGATTTATTTGCGTCAGCCTTCCCATCCTGACTCTTTTTCTTACCTCGTCCTTTCTTTTTCCAATTGGAATTTTGATTTCCTTTGGGGTTATCAGATTGGACGACATTAATCGAAGAGGGTTGGGAAGATGAAGGGTTAGACGATGTGACTTGGTTGTTAGAAGCAGTTTGTAAAGACAACTGCTGTAGTTGGCTCAACAAGTTCACCGCATTTGTGTCTATCGATTCAATGATACCATCCGCATGGGGACTTGGATTCGACTTGGCTATATCAACCTTAGACCTACGAGCATCTCGCAAGATTTTTTGTAGGATCCCAGACTGAGAGTAAATCAATTCTAATTGCCGGGCCCTAAAAATAGCTTGCTCCTCAGAATAGACTCCAGACATGGAGACATCCTTAGAGATTTCAAGTTGTAAAGATTTCAAAAACCATTCGAGACGGTATTCCGGAGGAATTTTGGCTTTAATGAGCCTCTTTCTCCGTCTCCATTCCTAAATGTGATCATAAATGTGAGTTGCCATATATTGACGAAAAGTGCCCAGAAGTTCAGTTCCAGCATCATAACGGACAGACAACTGGAAATGATTTAAGAAAATATTAGCTAAGGTAGTGAAAGATGTAAAACTGCCCCATGGAAACTCTATATACCACTTGGCCTCATTACTAGTTAAGGTGCGTTGAAAAAGTCTCAACCTAATCAAGTCATCAATAAGGGAGTTTGATGAGCACCACAAATGGAATGTGGTTACATGGTCGCCTGGGTCTTCACCGTCCTTCCCTTCGAATTTTGGAATGTTCGAAGGGAGTTTGGTTGGGATCAGAGGCCAGGCCGGGTTGTATTTGATTGGATCGTTTGTTAATTTCGTGAGATCTGGCAAGTTCAAAGTTGCCTAAAAAGGAAGCCCAGGAGGACCTTGGGGGTTCCAACCTAACTGGGTGGAGCTCCCAAAATTCTGAAAAGATTGGCCTGGATTTTGATAGGCACCAGGCTGCCCAAGTATCCAGCAGAACCAGCTGAACCAAAAGGCAAGCCTTGTGATCCAACGAAACTCGGAGTTTGACCAACTCCGGCCGCAAAACCTCCATAACCGGCGAAGCTTCCTCCTAAAGGATTATAAGGAGTCGATAACCCCTGATAAGGATTCCAAGCAAAAGCTAAGGGAGGAATACTTCAAAACGAACTAACTGTGGAGTACGACCCATTCCCTTGTTGGCCGAAAAACAGATTCCCAGTTCCCATGCCACTAACTGCAGGGTTAGTCTAACCTTGGAAAGGATTGCTGCTTTGTCCTGTAGAAGAAAAAGGCATAGATCCTACTGTCGGGTTGGAATGTGGTATATGACCACTTCCGAAAGGAAAACCCTGGAATGAAGCTGATCCACCCATCATGGATGTGGAGGCACTAAATGGAACTGATGGAATACCCTGTGAATGGGTGCCAAATGGGAAGAATCCAGTACTAAAAACATTGGCTTGGGAATTTCCACTCGTAGAAGGAATGGAGGTAGACCTAACAAAAGATGTGCTAGCAAAAGACCCAAATAAAGATGTAGAGGGGATGGAAATTGTTCCTCCCCCTTGTACTAATATTGGAGTCTGCATAGTTGTAGCACTTGTAGTAGAAGCCATGCTTCCAGTAGTGGTCATCGATGGTAAGTGCGTAGTGTGACTTGGACTTGACGGTCTATGCGTCGGAGTCCCAACGTATCGTAATACTTCTAGATAGCTAGAAGGTAAGGGAGAATTCGGAGCCGCTAACGACTCTTGAAATTCTTCTACTTCTATGTTATCTTCCGTTTGAAAGAGAACTCAAGAAAGAACTGGAGTGTTCCTCTCTTGTTCTGTGGAAGTACCAGGCCTATTTTGAACACTAATGCCCCCAAGAGGAGGATCAATCCCCGACGTGTCAGTTGCCACGGGATTAAACCCACCAGCAGTATTACCTCTGCACCTTCTAGGAGAAGGCTCTAAACTTGGTGGTGAAAGACCACGAAGTCTTCGAGACCGTCTAGGTGATCGGTCAGCCACTTTGAATTTTTTATTAAGATCTAGCTAAAGACTCAAAAAATTGAAAGCTAGGCCAACTAGGAGCACAGAGCACACACTAAAAAGTCCCTAAAAGATATCAGCCAGTCAAACAACTTTCGAGTATTTCCGCTCCGGGTGATGAGGACCGAACACCAAAATACAAGAAAGTGAAGTAAGGGGCCTTCCAAAGATAGTCTGGGATAATGACAGCCCAGTCCTATCAGCGAAGGTAACAGAGGAAGTTACGCTGACCTCCTAACAATAGCCTGTGCTGATGCAAGCCCCCAAGCTTCGCAAGGGTGCCCTCTAGTAGTACGTTGAGAGTGATACAACATCGACCTCAGGTGCCACGGGATTCCCCTCCGCAGCCACCTGTGTAGATCCCTAGGAGTAGCAACTAAGGTTACCAACTCGTATCAGAAGCCAGGTGGAATAGTCTTTAGGTTAGATCCGACAAGTAGGAGAGGGGGTATCTCTCTTCCCTGTCTTCAAAAACCCTCATGCTTAACTCCCTGATCCAGAGCTTTCCTGGTCTCCCTAACACTATTGGATTTTCACTCACTATTCAGACTCCTATGCTTGACAGTTTAAATGGCCTTGGAGAGTTATCTCTCCACTCGCCTAATCCAAGGCCCTAAAATATCCTACACTTGTTGGTGTGTCTAACTTGACAATTATAAAAAGTTCTAGTATATTTTAATTAGCGCTTGTTTTTAAATGGGCTGTTCTTTAAGTCAAGGGATAAGCAGAAGTGAAAATAGTGGTGTTTTGATGCAAAAGAAATTAATAAAAACCAAACTACATGCAAATGCACTTGTCTTCATTTTTCGATGAAAGAAATTTCTGCTGGGTTCAGAGGAACTTCAAAGAAAGCAACACATTTTTCTTTTCTTTTCTTTTACTCACACTTCACACCCACAAAAATTAACAAAACTATGGATGCCTAAAAGGATGTGCAACTCTATCCTAATGCAATGAGTACATGCTGATGCAAGACTTAAGACTACTCTAATTCAAGAAATGAAAGTTACTTGTTTATCAATTTTTAATTTGCCACTTAAAATGTTTAGCTGGAATATGAGTTGCTAATCGTTCATTTCGTCTAAACACTAAAAACAAGTTTCAAGACAAACAAAAATGCACTTTCATTCAATAAAAGAAACTAAATCAAAACAAAGTTCAAGAAAGAAAAACCAAGTTTTTTCCAAAAGTTTTCTTCAAAAGCAAAAGCAAAAACGTCTTTTCAAAAGTGCTCTCAATAACAATGAAACTTTATGATCGAAGAATATGCAATGAAACACTTTGCGAGTTTGCAACACAAAACAAGTGAGAACTCAACAAAAATGTGTTTCAAAATGATCTTAACAATCAAAAAGCAGCAACAAGAGCTTGGCAATAAAGACCAAAGGATTGAAAAGATAACTTTCAAGAAAGTGTAAACCAACAACTTTCGGAAAGTAAGAAAAGCAGATGGTCATAAAGATATAGTTTTGACATGCAAACCAAAAAAAGTCACCAAAACAAGATTTGACACAAAGATTGAGATCAATCTTTCTGCCCTGACAAAACAGAGCAGCCAAGACTCCTAACAAGAAATCTTGTGTGATGAACAAAAACGATGACAATTGCAATAAAACCAATAAGACCAACACTTTCCAAAATCAGAGAGAATTTGAAATCAGATACTTACTGTAAAACTAAAAAATGACAAAGAAAAGTAACTGTTCAGGACTGAATCAAACCAGTAGACAGACCTTCAGAAACAAAAAGATTTGAAAAATCTCGAAAATTACAAGATATATGTGACTGTATTGATGTACAACTACGTGTATACGCGACTGAGCCTAAGGAAACTTGCATATACTCGTGTTAACTTAAGGAAACATGCATATATACGCTTCTGTAAACAAGGAAAACAACGTATATAAAAGATTTCAAGAAAAAACAAAAAACAGTCTGAAGAAACTGACCAAACTCACAATTCAAGTTCCTACAGGAACAAGCTACACAGTAACAGCAAGCAAACAGATAGCTGAGCCCTGATTGGCTTGAATAAACCCAAACTAGGAACAACAATACTATTGTCCCCAACGGAGTCGCCAATTCTGTTAAGGGATAAATTCCCCTAGGGTCTTGTGTTGATACCCTTGCAGATCAGAGGTTGTCTATATAGAGAAACACACATTCCATACAACCATAATGGTAATATAAGCAAACTATATGATAAGGGGCGTACCTGGGGGTCTTATGTTTGAGAAGATCCTACCAGGGTCCAAACCCTCTTGGAGTTCCTTTTGCTCCTTCAACCTGCACAACAATCAATTCAAGAAAGTACAACTGTATATGGACTAAACATCATAAAGAAATCATCTTCATAATATGTTGAAAGATAGTTAGTTATGCAATTAAACAACCATTCATATATGAATCATAACATGGATATCATAAACATGAAGAAGATTTATACCAGGGACAAAGACAAGTGCTTCTTTTATTATAGACAAATAAAGTATAGAAAGGAATAATTTCACCTGATTCATCCTTTCACAGGCTCCAAGCGGAACCGTCCTCCGGATTCGTCCAGTCTCAAGCCTTTAACAAACTCCTTCCATGACTTACTCCATGATATCTCAAGTAGTAGATAGACATCATCACACAAGGAAATAGGAGCAACTGTCAAGTGAACCAATGAATGCTGGTGCAACCTCAGGTCTTCACCGACCGCCGTGATACATTTCTGCGCTATGGGAATAGATGATCTGGAGTCGACCATGTGAGAAATCGTTTGATTATCGGTCATTGATGTATACCGTTAACAAACGCGAGACTACTCACCGATAATGATAATGAGCATCAAGGTACCCAGTATAATCTAACGGTGTAAATAGATGAGCTGGAGTTGAACACTTGTAAGAATCTATCAATCAGGAGACAATGATGGTTTCCCACTGTTGATAGTGAAGGATCTGCCACTAATGACTACAAACCCCAAGGTACTGCCAAATGGAGTCTAGATCTATGCCCCAGAGCAATGAGTCGTAGTCGATGGGGAAAGATCTACTAGAAGGAAGGCATTAAGGCATGCTTCATCAATCTAGTGCGAGTGTAACCCATAGACCAATAATGTGGAAGGAATAGGATGAAAAGGATGTAGTAACCTGACCGAAAGAAACCCTCTAAACCAACCAATAATGAAAGCTGACACAGAGGCGAGGTATCCACCAATAGGTTCAAATGGAAACCAAGGTACTGCACGAATCCCCATGTGTGATAATGTAAGCTAATGTCGAACACAAGGGAAACCACTCAGTCAAAGACCCATGATACTGATCGATGCTGAGCACAAGGTGACCTATCAATAATGAAAATAGGGCCAGGGTGCAGCTCTAGGCCTGTCCTCATAGCAAGATGTCATCGTCGATAAGGACAAGACCTGCCAGCAAGAACTCAATGGAGACCTTCTCAAACCGGCACGAGTAAAGGACCAATATAGCTGATGTGATGATAGACATGAATTTGACAACCAGGGATGGCCGATTGAAAAATGAGTCAAGAGACACTACAGAGAGGCCGACTCAGCCTAACTTCCCTTGAACAAAAGCACGACTCAATGTGACTATGTGGCAGCATATGATGACTCTGTATAAGTTTGTCATGCAGGGGGCACGAACGAACCCTCCATATGATTGGAAGAGATAACCAATCGGGGGAGAACTGACTCAATAACAAGGTTAAGGTGTACCTAAGTCAAACTAAATCCCACCCAAATGGAGGAGACTTTGTTTTCGAGTGCTTTGTTCAAGGGAGACACGACTGACTCTAGTTGCGAATAATAAATGGAAATATTGTCCCATTCCCGCTCTTTTTTGGAATATATAATTTTTTTGGATTTTTCAAATATAATAATAAATTTTGAAAAATGTTTTTGATAGGATTCAAATGACTAATATGATGATCATGTTCTAGATATTAGGCTGGTACGACCAGATGAGTTCCCACGGCATAGACGTCATGGCCGAGGGGCTGAAGAGGCAGCTGCAGACACAGAGCGACTACTTCACACAGTTCAGCGGCACTTGGTGAGACTGACTCACGAAGTACCAATGGCAGCCGTAGAGGATCTTCTTGAAGATATGCAGCGTCATGTGGTTGGCATGCCACGAGACTAGGTCCGCACTTTTAGGCGTGTGGCCAATGCGATGGTTACCTACTTAGTCGCTCATCCTAAGCTAGGGCATTCGATGTACTAGACATGATTATGGGCATTTGAGTCCCAATTTTGTATATTATTTTTGGACAGACTTATGTACACTCGAGATGTTTTATGATATATATATACAGTTCGACTTTTTGATGCTTGATTTTATTGTGATGAATGATTGATGTGCCAGTCTAATGCTTGATTAGCGAAAGAATCAGCTAACCAATTATGAGATCTTGGAATGTGCAAATAATTAATATAAGTAAATGATCTTTGCAACAACCTCACCCTTAAATATTGGTGATATAAACATGGATCACTTACCCGATAAATGTTATTCAATTATGACACTATCAATTGTGAATTAAGATAAACTACTAACGAGTCGATTTCGTGAGAAATTGCCTCGGATAGCAAATTATGATGGCAATATACTCAGCCATATTATTTGAAGCGAGACCAATGCATACTCCCCTTGATACCATCAACTGACCAGTTGGATAATAGAGTACCCAAGTTGCGGAAGCGAGGTTCCTAGTGTTCTGACTAGCACCTTCGGCGAATCCAAAATAGACCAAGTCATCCATTAACACCTGCCACAGTAGACCAAAAAGTGTTGATATCAAAAACTCTCGATGAGATATGTACAAATACACAATGTACAATGAAGCCATTACCTAGCTGCTAAGCAAAGTACTTCTTAAGGTAGAGCCCGTTAGGGGGCTCCACCCACTTGTTCCTAGGGATCTTTATCGGTACTATTATCGAATCAATCAATATACTTCCTTCGGCGAATGCCTGTGTTGGAGCCAAAGGAACCGTACAAACATCGCTAGTCAAAAAATTTAAAAATCAATTAGTGCTTGAATTTCCTTTTTCAATAAAACTTACCATCATAAACTTAGGAGAATACCCTTAAAAAAATTAAAAAGCCTAAGTTTTATGATAAAGTAGAATTATTCCTTAGGAAATATCGCATTGCAAAAAGATAATGGATACCTTCTTACAAGCAGAAGTCTAAGATTGCGAGATCGCGATGCGAAACTACACATTAAGAAAACATTTATCGCATCACATGTCTAAAAAATCACTTACGCTGAAAAAATTTAAACTGCCGATATGCGATGGTGTATATCGCAAATTGCATTTCGCAGAAAATAGATTAATGAATGATTGACATATATTGTGCTCCAACGATTTGCAATATAGCGATATAGCGATGTTGCGATTTTGCGATATTGTGAATTTGCGATATTGCGATATAGTGAGCTAGCAACCTTGCGATGTTGCGATCTGCGATATTGCGAAGAAATCACAAAATCGCTTCATCGTAGATCTTTCGGGCTCGTTGTTCAAAAAATTATTTTCCATAAACCGAGACCTGGTTATGCGCTTTAATGCTAATTAGTGAGTTAGTTTCCAATCATTAATGAAATAGGGTTTCGTGCTTATCGAAGAGCCATTTCACGTAAGGTGGTATATTTTATATGTCTTCGGCATTTAAAGCTTTCCCGTCACCTTTTCCTTATCATGATTCTCATCTCATTTGTAAACTGCAGGAACAAAGAACAGAGAATTATACAAAGCAGTATTCATGATACTATGGGAAAGAAAGGAAAAGCTCCGAGTTCTGAAGATCAAGAAATGACGCCCTTGTATACAGACACCGCCTGTAATAGAGACGCTGGTATTACTACTTGGGAAGGCATGTATAGTCTACTTGAGGAAGATAATCTCAAAATAATGGAGGTTACAGCTACTGCAGGCTCACATGGGTCTTCTGAGGCATCTATTACAGAGCTAGCTTGCTCATTCTTACACCAAATAGCGGCGAGGCCCAAAATTCTTCCATACACGGACATGGTTAAATGGGTACTGGACAGCGCTGACATCAAAAACAGACAATTTAAAACTCAGGGTCAAGAGCTTATGGAATCATTATTTTCACAAAATTTGAGCTTTATATCCGCTAAAAGAAAACGCGCAAAAGGCGAAAAATGCACCAAGGAAGCTCAGATCAAGAAAAGGAGGCAGTTTCCGATGTGCGATTAGCGCCTAAGCGCTAGGCTGGGCAAAAATTCTTGAAAAGGAAAGCTTCTAATTGCTCAGTCACCTGTAAGCCCAGAAATTTGTAAAAAGAACGCTAGAGGTTAAATAAAAAGTAAAACTTGAATCCTAAAACCAGTAGTAATTGTCCGAAACATCTTCAATAGGGTATCTACCAAAAGTATAGCAATTGCAGACAGGCTGGAGATAGAAGGCTCAAGAAAAGGCAGAATCAATCAAAAGATTAACTAAGTTGAATTGGGATTCTTACTGGGCATACTTGGTAAAACCACACAGCCAGTGCATGACTCTCAAGTGTATCATCAATTCTACCAAGAAGATGGCGCCAGCTCTTGCCGATTCTGTTTTCATAGCATAACTAAAATCAGAAGCCGGCCAGCCGATTCTTCTCAAACAAATGATGAACGCTTGCGATTTCAAGGATCAGATACAGAAATAGTTAGTTGTTAGTTTTAATTTTAGATTCAATGTTAGTATTAATTTTTCTTTATGTTTTCCTGAAATGAGGACGGTCATTTAAACCGTATCCTACATTTTTGTAATAAGTTATTTTTAGATTTAGTTAGTAGTATTTAAACCCTTTTCATGCATTTCGAGAAGGGTCCTGAAATTTGTCAAAAACTTATCCCCAGAACATGCACTTTTGTACCCTCTGAGGAGGTTTTGATGAATGAATGGAACAGGTCCTGAAATTTGTCAAAAACTTATCCCCAGAGCATGCACTTTTGTACCCTATGAGGAGGTTTTGATGAATGAATGGAACAGGATTTATTGATATATGTATTTAATATCTGCTACTGATGTTGCACTTCTGTACTCTTAGTGGATGTTGGATTAAGAAGAGATAAATCACTATCGCTTGAAGCTCATGAGTAGAACTAGTTATAAATGGTACTTTTATCTCTTAACTATTTCTGCCTTTGTGTCAAAGTGATATTTATGTTCAGTTGTTTATATATTGATGCGTGAATGCTTGAGTTATCATTTGGCACTTCTGTACGGTGATAACTATTTATTTATGCTTAATGTATGAGTAACTTATTATGCGATATGTTTTTCACAACTGTTTCGTCTAACTTTTTTATACGAAGTGGTTTATCTGTATTGAATTCTTTTCTCATAACAGTTGAATGATCTTTATTGTCGATTGTTATCTGAAATCATTTTAGATCATACCAGAAGGATTACACCCCGGGTTAGTGTAGACTTAGATATTTCTGCTTATTAGAATACAATTTGCATGTTATTAGATTAGAGTTAGAACTAGAGCATCTCACTTCAGAAATTTTAGAAAGGAAATATCAATTCTTCACACACACACACATGAATTCGGAAACTGGTCCCATATCCCCAGTCGGACCCACTATACCAAACGGAAAAGGAGCTACTAACCAAGGTCCGGACCGGGTGGGTATCCCCCTTGTTGTAGACCCGATTTTCGGGGCTTCAACATATTTTGCGCTAGAAGGAGGGCCTCGAACTGTGAATGGCAAGCAAGTCTAAATCTAAATACCATTCTGAGAGTAAATCGCCCTCACCATCTCCCTCGACTTCTCCATCGCACTTAGAATCTTTAAATCTAGAGCCAGAAGTCGAAAGAACAATAGTCGCTGCTACAAACCCTGACATTTCAGAACAATCTACTATTGAACCTCCTAAAGTTGAATCTTTGATCCATAAACTTCAGCAATTTTCTATATCACTTCAAATATCTGATAAATCTCAAGGCAGCGTGACTTCGCAATATAACCCTGCTCATCCTCTTACCAGATTAAAGAGCGAAAAATTTGGTGTTCAGCCAACTGAGTTACCTCTACCCACAAGGAAGAGAGCAAGGAAATCTCCTAAAGGGTACGATAGCGAGACTCTTTCATCATCATCATCCATCTCAACCTCTCCACTGCGAAGTCAACCATCCACTCCTCCACTTCAGATAATTGTCCATCAGTCCACCAGTATTCCCACATCTCCTTCTCAATCATCTGGAGTCGTAATATCCTCATCTTCTCAACCACAGGGATCATCTTCTACACTTTCCTTTGTTAGTAGTTCAGCGATGGCCCAATCTCCATGGAATAACCCAGGGGCAATCTTAATGCCTACACCCTTGAGTCAACTACCGGCCCATCCTGAAAAATGGCTGCCTAAGTTTAATCCTGAGGCAGGCATGCTAGTGGAAGAACATATAAATAACTTTATGCTATCCATAAATCTCAATGGAGTTACTAACGAAGACACTGTTGTTCGACTTTTTCCTTATAGTCTACAAGGAGCAGCCGGATCATGGTATTTTTCATTACCATCTGGATCTATCACTAGTTGGAATATCTTCCAAGAACAATTCCTTATTAAGTTTGGTGATGATAGGTCTACGGCGACATTGATCAACGACTTGTCTAACATTAGGGCCAAGTCAAAAGAACCTATCAAATATTTCAATTCATGTTTCAATAAACTCTTAAACAAAATTCCTACTGCTTCCAAGCCTAGCAAAGAAGTGCGAAGTGAATGGTACATCACTGCTTTACCATCAAACATAGCAATCTTTGTTGATAGGGCTAACAAAACAACTTTAGCCGAAAATATGAAAGAAGAAATAACAGTAGAGAAACATATTATAGCCCTAGAAAAGAAAAACGCGATAGAAGAACGAAAATCCAAGAAGGTTTCTTTCAAGGAAGATCCCAAGAAAAAACAATCGAAAGATCCGTTCGATTTAGAAGGATTGCAAAAAGTTTTGAAAACCATGTCTAACGAGATGGTTGACATTAAGAAACAAGTGGCAGAAACTTCTTCTAAAAAGTTGTATAGACCTTTTAAAATAAACCATTCGACCGATTCCAAACCCCTAACACTATTACAAGTGTAGAATTCGAAGAAGAAGAAGAGGAAATTGCTACTGAAGAACATATCGATGAAGAAGAAGTTGTAGAGTTACAAGGTATGTGGGATTTCATCCTCCCAGATGAAGAGGATCAAGAGGTATCCCTAGTTAGTACTCGCAGTAGAAATCAACTTGATCCTCCTCAACCTACACCTAAGCCAAAAACCGCAAGCTCGATGACTAAGGATAAAGTCGCAGCCAAGAAAACGACACCTAAAGTGACTCAAACCAGCCCAGTCCAAAAAGACCCATAAAATCCATCTAAAACGCTGATCATTTCAGATGAAATGGAGTATAATATCATAGAAGACATGAAAATGACTAGGGCCAATATCACTTTTTATGAATTGAGCAAGTTAAAACCCCAGCAAAAGATACTTTTGAAAGAATTTCATGCTGTACCAGTGCACCTTTTCCCGCCGCTGTAATCTCTCAAGCTTCCCATGACATGGGAAGACCTCCAACTAATGCGATTAATAAAGTTGATCCAAACGATATTGCCTTAATTGGAGGAAGATCGAAATCTCATACTCCCCCATTTCTTCTTACTTATGAAATTTTCAATAAAAATTTGCATAATTGCTTAGTGGATTCTGGAGCTTCATCGAATATTTTACCAAAGTCAATATGTGCAAAATTGAACGTTCAACCACAAAAGTCTGCTGTGCGTATAGTCCAGCTAGATCGATTGCAAGTCGAAGTGATTGGCGAATTAAATCAGGTTACCATAAGGCTGTCATCCAACCCAAAGGTATGTCAAGTTATCAACATTTTAGTTGCTGATATTCCAGAATTTTATGGCTTAATTCTTAGCAGAGATTGGTCAGAAAAACTTCATGGATACTTTGCAACTGACTGGTCGCACATGTGCCTCCCTTACAATGGTAAACCAAATCAAATAAAAGTTGAGCAGGAAAGACATCAGAAATACATAGTAACAGAACTGGAGGGAGAAAATGAACCAGTAGCATACAGTAATAACAGCATTGGCAACTACTCAGTAGATTCTTTTCTAGGAAATTTTAATGCTCATACTTCACCTTACTTAGAACATTCTGTTTTATCTCAAGTAGAAAATTTCTCTCAAACAGATAGTTCTAAATGTATTAATTCTATAGATAGTCCTATAAATAAATATTTATTTTGGAAATTATTTTTTGACGGTTCTAAGTCTAACGAAGGAGCAGGAGCAGGATGCGTGTTAATAATTCCAGAGGGAGATAAAACTATGCTAACTTGCAGACTCGAATTTGATTGCACCAACAATAACACAAAATACGAGGCTTTAGTCCAAGGGTTATACAAAGCA
The DNA here is from genome assembly GCA_031772625.1 of Pinus tabuliformis. Taxonomy (NCBI): domain Eukaryota; kingdom Viridiplantae; phylum Streptophyta; class Pinopsida; order Pinales; family Pinaceae; genus Pinus; species Pinus tabuliformis. Next base: position 48,081,404 of record CM062808.1, read on the forward strand.
ATCGGATTAGACGTCAAATACCTTCAAGTTTTCAGAGATTCTGAAATTGTAATCAGACAGGTACGTAATACTATACATTGTTTATTAGGTCATTTAAAAGATTACCAATATTTAGTTCAAGATCTGACTGAACACTTTATAGCATTTAATATTTCATCAATTCCCAGACTCCAGAATGCTAGTGCAGACCTCTTAGCTAACATAGCTTCCAAGCTCATTCCTTCAGAAGATTTTAGCCCTGATTGATTTTCAATTGAATTAATTTTTAGACCATCTATTCCCGATAACATTACCAATTGGAGGATTTTCAACAACGATCCAGATATCGTGAGTTTCCTCACATCTGAAGGATCCTACACCAATCAAATAATTGACGAAGACCAACATGACTGACAATTGCAACAAGATAGCACTAACAATGCCATACCTAAGTCAATAGTCAAGTTAGAAGACCTTTATGATTTGAAATATCGGTTTAAAAGATCTACCAATTCAAAACTCCAAAGTTCAACTTTGGACTATGAATTAGTAAATCTAGGAACTAATACCAAACCACAGAATATCAATCTAGGCCTTGGTCTAGGTCTTGAAGAAAAATTAGCATATATTCGTCTCTTGAGACAATACAAAAGTGTCTTTGCTTGGAATTACGATGAACTCAAAATGTATGACACCTCCATCATCCAACATACTATTCCAATGATAGATGATGAAAAACCTGTCCAACAAAAGTTGAGAAAGATCCATCCCAATCTAGAAAACCAGATCAAATATGAACTCAATAAGTTATTGAAATCCAAAATCATTTTTCCCGTTCGACATTCCAAATGGGTTTCCAATATGGTCCATGTTAGAAAGAAAAACAAAGACATTAGAATTTGCATTGACTTTCGAAATCTTAACAAAGCCTGCCAAAAGGATAATTTTCCTTTGCCTCCCATGGAACAAATACTGGAGGCAGTCGCGGGGTCAGAATTAATGTCATTCTTGGATGGATTCTCAGGATACAATCAAATGTTGGTACATCCCGATGATCAATTAAAAACCACATTCAGAACTAAATGGGGCACATTCGCATATCAAAAGATGCCATTTGGTCTGATTAACGCTGGTGCCACATTTCAAAGAGCCATGGACATCACATTCAAGGGGTTATTTAATAAATCAGTGGTAATCTATTTGGATGATATATCTGTATATTCCAAGAAAAGAAACAATCATCTTAGAGATTTAAAACAAATCTTCCAACGTTGTCAAAGGTATGGAATTTCACTTAACCCGAAAAAATCCTTTTTTCGCATTAAGTGAAGGAAAACTTCTCGGATTCATAGTGTCAAAATCTGGAATTCACATTGATCCTAACAGAATCAAGGAGATTTCCTCAATACCCCGACCTCACAACAAGAAAGCCATGCAATATTTTCTTGGCCACATTAACTTTGTAAAGAGATTTGTTCCAGATTTTTCAAGAATCATGTCTCCTTTACAAGCAATGATTAAAAAGAACTCAAACTTTAAATGGGGCCAAAATGAATATGAGACAATCAATCTGATCAAACAAGTAATTGTTAATGCTCCATCTTTAGCAACTCCAAATTTTTCCGATCCTTTTATTTTATATACATTTGCCTTTGATAGATCAAATGCTGTGATACTCACTCAAGAAAATCAAGAAAAGGCAAAAGCCCTAATTGCTTTTTTTAGTTCCAATTTACAAGGGGCTGAGTTAAATTATTCAGATGTGGAGAAACAAGCTTATGCTATTTTCAAAGCAATTAAATATTTCAAACCTTTTTTACTCAAAACACATACAAAAATCATAGTACCGTTTCCAGTGGTAAGAAATCTTCTAGTACAGAAGGATGTGGGTGAGAAAAGAGCCAATTGGGTTACTGCCTTATAGGAATATGACGTAGAAATCAAACCAACAAGTATTGTAAAAGGTCAAGGCTTTTGCAAAATGCTGGCTAGAGCATCGCTTATTTCCAAAATGCCATCTATAGAGATACAAATGTATGAGGTAAGCCTAAATGATGTTGAATCATTATACACTGATATCATATTTTATCTAAAGAATGGATATGCTCCTTCAAACCTCGATCATACCAAGAAAAGAGCTATAAGGTAGAAAGCCAAACAATATTAGCTCGTGAACGATGTTCTTTGTAGAATAAATTATGATTCTGTTCTCCTTAGATGTCTTGAGAAATCTGAAGCTGAAAACGTCTTGCAGGAACTCCACGATGGGCCAGCAGGCAGACACTATGCTGGAGATGCTACTGCTCATAAAATCTTACGCGCAGGCTATTATTGGCCCACATTATTCAAAGACTCACATAACTACGTGAGGAAATGTCAAGTCTGTCAAACCGCTGCTGGGAGACAAAAGAAACCTTCCTTGCCACTACAACCAGTTAACATTGAGCAGTGTTTCGATCAGTGGGGATTGGACATAATAGGTGAGATCGTTTCTCACTCTTCTAAACAACATAGATATATCCTTACAACAATAGATTACTTTACTAAATGGGTAGAAGCAGTTCCAATCAAGACGGCTAATGCTGAACATATCATCGAGTTTATAGATCAGTTCATAATCACTAGGTTTTGGTTGCCTTCTACTTTAATGTTTGATAATGCATCATATTTTTCTGGTAATGCAATGACTCAATTTGCACTCAAAAAAGGGGTTTCAAGCTTAAATACTCCGCCAATTACTATCCATAGGGGAATGGATTAGCTGAATCTACAAACAAAAACTTAATCAGAATTATTAAGTGAACCATTGACCAAAATCATAAAAATTGGCATAAGTATTTAATATATGCTCTATGGGCAGATCGAATAATGCAGAAAGCCTCCATTGACACTTCCCCCTTCAATTTAGTTTATGGGAAAGAAGTGGTTCTTCCAACTCATTTGGCAATTCCCTCTTTAGCCTTGGTTCAATATATTGATGAAGCACCAAGTTCTTCCTTACAACTAAGGCAACTGGAAATAATTAAGTTAGAAGAACAACGAGAACAGGCCAAAATAACTCAAGCTCATCGTCAAGCATTAGTAAAAGCCTCTTTTGATTCAAACGTGATATCCAGAAAAGACTTTCAGATGGGAGATCTAGTTTTAAAATGGGACAAGGCTCATGAGGAAAAAGGGAAACATACAAAATTTCAAAGAATGTGGCTTGGCCCTTTCCAAATCATAGAAGTCATAGGTCTGTCCACTTTTATGTTACAGGGTTTGATAGAAAAAAGAGAGTCCTTGCCTGTTAACGGACAGACCCTCAAAAAATATTTTCCATAGGAGATCATTCTTCTATTTTGTAGAGTAGTTGTTTTAGTTTCATAATAAAACCAGTTGTAAATGGTTACATTAGGAATTCAAGAAAAAGATACAAATTCTCTTTTAGATTTTGTTTTTTCACTTGTATAAATAGAATTCTTTTAGAAAATTGATCGTTATTATTGGAAGATACAATTAAAGGCTCTACGCCTAGAAATGATACTAGTTTCAACCTTGTAAATTTTGATGAAAAGTGACCTTTAGTGGGAAATTATTTTATATCAGTCCAATGAAAGGTATCAATAATAAAACGCTGATTCTCTATAGAAAAGCTCTTTCCAAAAACTCTACTATTGTCATCCAGAGCCATCTTAAGGAAACAATGGCTTCCTCCCCACCTAGGAAACTACAATGTTCAGAGAATGATCCAAAGATACACTTTAACTTAAAGAGTAAGAGGTCTCATCATGAGCCGACTTATCATGATCATAGATATTATAGCTTGCTGACTTTGCCAATACTGCATACCACAACAGGGCAATGACTCAAGATTGTTGCAATCAAAAGACAAGGGGTCTCATCACGAGCCAGCTTGTTCAGCAAAGCCATAAATCAAGTGAATGACTATGTCATAAATTTGCTATCAAACCAAGACATTGTTCTTTAAGGGTAAAAAGAAAAATGAAAGCAATATGTGTGGATATGGATTTCTCTTTGAAAGTTGTAAATTTCTCTAAGTGGGATAGAGGATCATTGCTGGGTAACAGGTAACCTTGTCGAGGCTATAAATGCCTGCTGGCAGCAGAGGCTCTACCTACGATAAATGAGCATATTTAAAACTGATTTACAGAGAAGGCTTTATTTTTATCTTTATAAACCAAGTAGTGACTGATGTAGATACAAGGACTAGCTTGAGGGAGTAAATAAGCAAAATTAGAAATAGAAGAAATGAAATATCATTGATAGGTAAAAGCATAATGTACTTTGTCTTTTTATAATAAAGTTTGATTTTCTGGAAAATTTTCTGTTTTGGAAGTTTAGAAAATTCAAAAGAAAAGCAGAGATAACTGGTTCTTCCAAGTGAATCGCCAATTGTTGTGGCCAGCAACAACCCCCCTTCTTATTTAGTGTTATTCCTAATACTAAATAAGTGGGGGCCCTTAGTAAAAAAATTTAAAAATCAATTAGTGCTTGAATTTCCTTTTTCAATAAAACTTAGCATCATACACTTAGGAGAATAACCTTAAAAAAATAAAAAAGCCTAAGTTTTATGATAAAGTAGAATTATTCCTTAGGAAATATCGCATCACAAAAAGATAATGGATACCTCCTTACAAGCAGAAGTCTAAGATTGCGAGATCGCGATGTGAAACTACACATTAAGAAAACATTTATCGCATTGCATGTCTAAAAAATCACTTACGTTGAAAAACTTTAAACTGCTGATATGCGATGGCGCATATTGCAAATCGCATTTTGCAGAAAATAGATTAACGAATGATTGACATATATTGTGCTCCAGTGTTTTGCGATATTGCGATATAGCGATGTTGCGATTTTGCGATATTGTGAATTTGCGATATTACGATATAGCGAGCTAGCAACCTTCGATGTTGCGATCTGCGATGTTGCGAAGCAAATCGCAAAATCGCTTCATCACAGATCTTTCGGGCTCGTTGTTCAAAAAAGTATTTTCCATAAACCGAGACCTGGTTATACACTTTAATGCTAATTAATGAGTTAGTTTCCAATCATTAATGAAATAGGGTTTCGTGCTTATCGAAGAGCCATTTCACGTAAGGTGGTATATTTTATATGTCTTCGGCATTTAAAGCTTTCCCGTCACCTTTTCCTTATCATGATTCTCATCTCATTTGTAAACTGTAGGAACAAAGAACAGAGAATTATACAAAGCCGTATTCAGGATACTATGGGAAAGAAAGGCAAAGCTCTGAGTTCTGAAGATCAAGAAATGACGCCCTTGTATACAGACACCACTTGTAACAGAGACGCTGGTATTACTACTTAGGAAGGCATGTATAGTATACTTGAGGAAGATAATCCCAAAATAATGGAGGTTACAACTACTACAGGCTCACACGGGTCTTCTGAGGCATCTATTACAGAGCTAGCTTGCTCATTCTTACACCAAATAGCGGCGAGGCCGAAAATTATTCCATACACGGACATGGTTAAATGGGTACTGGACAACGCTAACATCAAAAACAGACAATTTAAAACTTAGGGTCAAGAGCTTATGGAATAATTATTTTCACAAAATTTGAGCTTTATATCCGCTAAAAGAAAACACACAAAAGGCGAAAAACGCACCAAGGAAGCCCAGATCAAGAAACGGAGGCAGTTTCCGATGTGCGATTAATCGCACATCACTGGGCAGAACTTCTTGAAAAGGAAATATTCTAATTGCTCAATCACCTGTAAGCCCAGAAATTTGTAAAAAGAACGCTAGAGGTTAAATAAAAAGTAAAACTTGAATCCTAAAACCAGTAATAATTGTCCGAAACATCTTCAATAGGGTATCTACCAAAAGTACAACAATTCCATACAGGCTAGAGATAGAAGGCTCAAGAAAAGGTAGAATCAATCAAAAGATTAACTAATTTGAATTGGGATTCTTACTGGGTGTACTTGGTAAAACCACATAGCCAGTGCATGACTCTCAAGTGTATCATCAGTTCTGCCGAGAAGATGGCGCCAGCTCTTGCCGATTCTGTTTTCACAGCACAACTAAAATTGGAAGTCGGCCAACCGAATCTTCTCAAACAAATGCTGAATGCTTGAAATTTCAAGGATTAGATACAGAAATAGTTAGTTTTTAGTTTTAATTTTAGATTCAATGTTAGTATTAATTTTTCTTTACTTTTGCCTGAAATGAGGACGGCCATTTAAACCGTATCCTACATTTTTGTAATAAGTTATTTTTAGATTTAGTTAGTAGTATTTAAACCCTTCTCATGCATTTAGAGAAGGGTCCTAAAATTTGTCAAAAACTTATCCCCAGAACATGCACTTTTGTACCCTCTAAGGAGGTTTTGATGAATGAATGGAACAGGTCCTGAAATTTGTCAAAAACTTATCCCCAGAACATGCACTTTTGTACCCTGTGAGGAGTTTTTGATGAATGAATGGAACAAGATTTATTGATATCTGTATTTAATATATGCTACTGATGTTGCACTTATGTACTCTTAGTGGATGTTGGATTAAGAAGAGATAAATCACTATCGCTTGAATCTCATGAGTAGAACTAGTTATAAATGGTACTTTTATCTCTTAACTATTTCTGCCTTTGTGTCAAAGTGATATTTATGTTCAGTTGTTTATATATTGATGCATGAATGCTTGAGTTATCATTTGGCACTTCTGTACGGTGATAGCTATTTATTTATGCTTAATGTATGAGTAATTTATCATGCGATATGTTTTTCACAACTGTTTCGTCTAACTTTTTATATGAAGTGGTTTATCTGTATTGAATTCTTTTCTCATAACAGTTGAATGATCTTTATTATCGATTATTATCTAAAATAATTTTAGATCGCATACCAGAAGGATTACACCCTGGGTTAGTGTAGACTTAGATATTTATGCTTATTAGAATACAATTTGCATGTTACTAGATTAGAGTTAGAACTAGAGCATCTCACTTAAGAACTTTTAGAAAGGAAATATCAATTCTTCACACACACACACATGAATTGGGAAACTGGTCCCATATCCCCAGTCAGACCCACTATACCAAATGGAAAAGAAGCTGCTAACCAAGGTCCGGACCGGGTGGGTATCCCCCTTGTTGTAGACCCGATTTTTGGGGCTTCAACAGATCATAGACTGAGAGTAAATCAATTCTAATTGCCGGGCCCTAAAAATAGCTTTCTCCTCATAATAGACTCCGAACATGGAGACATCCTTAGAGATTTCAAGTTGTGAAGATTTCAAAAACCATTCGAGACGGTATTCCGGAGGAATTTTGGCTTTAATGAGCCTCCTTCTCCGTCTCCATTCCTGAATGTGATCAGAAATGTGAGTTGTCGTATATTGACGAAAAGTGGCCAGAAGTTTAGTTCTGGCATCATAACGGATAGGCAACTGGAAATGATTTAAGAAAATATTAGCTAAGTCAGCGAAAGATGTAAAGCTGCCCCCTGGCAACTCTATATACCACTTGGTCGCATTACTAGTTAAGGTACGTGGTATTTCATGTGATTTTAAACGAAAAATATTTTCCGTGATATGGATCACAGAAGCCTCAACTCTACAAGTCTCAACCTAATCGAGTCATCAATAAGGGAGTTTGATGAGCACCACAAATGGAATGTGGTTACATGGTCGCTTAGGTCTTCACCGCCCTTCCCTTCAAATTTTGGAATGTCTGAAGGGGTTTGGTTGGGACCGAAGGCTAGGCTGGGTTGTATTTGATTGTATCGTTTGTTAATTTCGTGAGATCTTGCAAGTTCAAAGTTGCCAGAAAAGGAAGCCTAGGAGGACCTTGGGGGTTCCACCCTGACTGGGCGGAGCTCCCAAAGTTCTGAAAAGATTGGCCTAGATTTTGAAAGGCACCAGGCTACCCGAAGTATCCAGCAGAACCAGTTGAACCAAAAGGAAAGCCTTGTGATCCAGCAAAACTCGGAGTTTGACCAACTCTAGCCGCAAAACCTCCATAACTGGCGAAGCTTCCTCCTAAAGGATTATAAGGAGTCGATAACCCCTGATAAGGATTCCAAGCAGAAGCTAAGGGAGGAATACTTTGAAACGAACTAACTGTGGAGTACGACCCATTCCCTTGTTGGCCGAAAAACAGATTCCCAGTTCCCATGCCACTAACCGCAGGGTTAGTCCAACCTTGGAAAGGATTGCTGCTTTGTCCTGTAGAAGAAAAAGGCATAGATCCTACTGTCGGGTTGGAATGTGGTATATGACCACTTTCGAAAGGAAAACCCTGGAATGAAGCCGATCCACCCATCATGGATGTGGAGGCACTAAACAGAACTGATGGAATACCCTGTGAATGGGTGCCAAATGGGAAGAATCCAGTACTAAAAGCATTGGCTTGGGAATTTCCACTCGTAGAAGGAATGGAGGTAGACCCAACAAAAGATGTGCTAGAAAAAGACCCAAATAAAGATGCAGAGGGGATGGAAATGGTTCCTCCCCCTTGTACTGATGTTGGAGTCTGCATAGTTGTAGCACTTGTAGTAGAAGCCATGCTTCCAGTAGTGGTCATCGATGGTAAGTGCATAGTGTGACCTGGACTTGACGGTTTATGCATCGGAGTCCCAATGTATCGTCATACTTCTGGATAGCTAGAAGGTAAGAGAGAATTCAGAGCTGCTAACGACTCTTGAAAATTTTCTACTTCAATGTTATCTTCCGTCTGAAAGAGAACTCAAGAAAGAACTGGAGTGTTCCTCTCTTGTTCTGTGGAAGTACCAGGCCTATTTTGAACACTAATGCCCCCAGGAGGAGGATCAATCCCCGATGCGTCAGTTGCCACAGGATGAAACCCACCGGAAGTATTATCTCTGCGCCTTCTAGGAGAAGGCTCTAAACTTGGTGGTGAAGGACCACGAAGTCTTCGAGACCGTCTAAGTGATCGGTCAGCCACTTTGAATCTTTTATTAAGATCTAGCTAAATACTCAAAAAATTGAAAGCTAGGCCAACTAGGAGCACATAGGACACACTAAAAAGTCCCTAAAAGATATCATCCAGTCAAACAACTTTCGAGTATTTCTGCTCCGGGTGATGAGGACCGGACACCAAAATACAAGAAAGTGAAGTAAGGGGCCTTCCGAAGATAGTCTGTGATAATGACGACCAAGTCCTATCAGCGAAGGTAATAGAGGAAGTTATGCTGACCTCCTAACAACAGCCTACACTGGTGCAAGCCCCCAAGCTTCGCAAGGGTGCCCTCCAGTAGTACCATTGAGAGTGATACAACGTCGACCTCAGGTGCCACGAGATTCCCCTCCACAACCACTTGTGTAGATCCCTAAGGGTAGCAACTAAGGTTACCAAATCGTATCAGAAGCCAGGCGGAACAGTCTTGAGGTTAGATCTGACAAGTAGGAGAGGGGGTATCTCTCTTCCCTGTCTTCAAAAACCCTCGTGCTTAACTCCTAGATCTGGAGCTTTCCTGGTCTCCCTAACGCTATTGGATTTTCACTCACTATTCAGACTCCTATGTTTGACAGTTTAAATGGCCTTGGAGAGTTATCTCTCCACTCGCCTAATCCAAGGCCCTAAAATATCCTAAAACTTGTTGGTGTGTCTAACTTGACAATTATAAAAATTTCTAGTATATTTTAATTAGCGCTTGTTTTTAAATGGGCTGTTCTTTAAGTCAAAGGATAAGTGGAAGTGAAACTAGTGGTGTTTTGACGCAAAAGAAATTAATACATATTAAACTACATCCAAGTGCACTTGTCTCTGTTTTTCGATGAAAGAAATTTCTACTGGGTTCAGAGGAACTTCAAAGAAAGCAACACATTTTTCTTTTCTTTTCTTTTACTCACGCTTCACACCCACAAAAATTAACAAAACTATGGAAAGATGTGCAACTCTATCCTAATGCAATGAGTACATGCTGATGCAAGACTTAAGACTAATCTAATTCAAGAAATGAAAGTTACTTGTTTATCAATTTTTAATTTGCCACTTAAAATGTTTAGATGGAATATGAGTTGCTAATCGTTCATTTCGTCTAAACACTAAAAACAAGTTTCAAGACAAACAAAAATGCACTTTCATTCACTAAAAGAAACTAAATCAAAACAAAGTTCAAGAAAGCAAAACCAAGTTTTTCAAAAAGTTTTCTTCAAAAGCAAAAGCAAAAACGTCTTTTCAAAAGTGCTCTCAACAAGACTAAAACTTTATGATCGAAGAATAGGCAATGAAACACTTTGCGAGTTTGCAACACAAAACAAGTGAGAACTCAACAAAAATGTGTTTGAAAATGCTCTTAACAATCAAAAAGCAGCAACAAGAGCTTGGCAATAAAGACCAAAGGATTGAAAATACAACTTTCAAGAAAGTGTAAACCAACAACTTTCGGAAAGCAAGAAAATCATATGGTCATAAAGATATAGTTTTGACATGCAAACCAAAAAAAGTCACCGAAACAAGATTTGACACAAAGATTGAGATCAATCTTTCTGCCCTGACAAACCAGAGCAGCCAAGACTCCTAACAAGAAATCTTGTGTGCTTAACAAAAACGATGACGCTTGAAATAAAACCAATAAGACCAACACTTTCCAAAATCAGATACTTGCTGTAAAACTAAAAATTGACACATAAAAGTAACTGTTCAGGACTGAATCAAACCAACAGATAGACCTTCTGAAACAAAAAGATTTGAAAAGTCTCAAAAATTACAAGATATACGTGACTGTATTGATGTACAGCTGCATGTATACGCGACTGAGCCTAAGGAAACCTGCGTATACGCGTGTTAACTTAAGGAAACATGCGTATATACACTTCTGTAAACAAGAAAAACAGTCTGAAGAAACTGACCAAACTTAAAATTCAAGTTCCTACAGGAACAGGCTACACAGTAACAACAAGCAAACAGACAGCTGAGCCTAATTGGCTTGAGTAAACCCAAACTAGGAACAACAATACTATTGTCCCCAATGGAGTCGCAATTCTGTTAAGGGATAAATTCCCCTAGGGTCTTGGGTTGATACCCTAGCAGATCAGAGGTTGTATATACAGAGAAACACACATTCCATACAGCCATAATGCTAATATAAGAAAACTATACGATAAGGGGCGTACCTGGGGGTCCTACGTTTGAGAGGATCCTACTAGGGTCCAAACCCTGTTGGAGTTCCTTTTGCTCCTTCAACCTTCACAACAATCAATTCTAGAAAGTACAATAGTACATGGACTAAACATCATAAAGAAATCATCTTCATAATATATTTTTTCCAAGGAAAAAAACGGTAACCTTTTATTAAAAAAATTTAATGAAAAGTTACACTAGCAGATGCAATGAAGCATTCCGAAAGTTGCCACCTGGGCTCGAGTGCTTTCGCACCCACACAACGTTAGCAGACTAACGTGCACAAAGAATAAGAACAGAGAAGAGAAGAGAGAAAAGAAAAGGAATAAACAAATCCGTTCTTCAAGTTTTTCTCCCCTTCTTCTTTTCGACCTTGCGCCACTCTCCTTGAGTGGGCTCGATCGAGGCAATGACTAACTGTGTTTCAGCATTCTGAGGGCCTGTTTCTTTGTCTGAGTCTGAAGTGTCTGAGTGATGATACCGTTTGGTGCCTCCCATGCTTTGGTCCACGCTTGTCATCTGAACCTATGAAGCCTTGTTGTCTGTTGTGTTTTCCTTCTGGTTCCCTGTTTCAGCTTCCTCTATAGTGATATCATCCTCTTCTGCTTCTGTTTCTTCATCTTCTTTTCTCGATGAGGCTTTCTTTTCCGCTGCTCTCTTCTTTACGACGTCATCTATGTTCTGCCATCCTTTTGGCTTCCTTTGTTGAGGCTTGCTCTTGTTTTGACTTTTGCATGCATTGAACAGATGACCTGTTTGTTGACATCCCCTGCATCTGAATGCTGTATTCTCATAGTCCAGAGTTTGTTTCCACTGTGAATTGTTGAAGTTTAGAATGATGCTTTCAGGTAGTCCTTGGCTAAGATCTACCTCGACACATATCCTGGCATAAGTAAAGATTCCTTTTATGTGTCTCTCTGAATCAATCTTTAACATTCTTCCAAGGGCATTCCCTATAGCTAATAAGGCCTTGTAGTGCCAAAAATGTATCGGAAGATTATGCAACCTTACCCATACTGGCATCCTTGATACCACCATAGTATTGGCATCAAACTCCGGGAACCATGGGGTAATAAACAGTCCCGCACTGCCCCAGAACCATGGCCCTTCATTGAGGATTTTTTCCTTTTCTTCTTCTGCGAGAAAGGTTACTATGAAAAAACCCTTAGAGCATAGTTGTATTTGACAGTTTTTTGTCCAGACCGTGTGGATCCATTGGTGCAAAGCATCGGTTCTAGGCCAGAAGCCGTTAAATCTACAAATAACAGCGTTTTTCTGTAGATCTGAGAATATGTACTTTACCTCTGGTAAATCCAGCGAGATGGATGGATTTTCTGGCGCTTGATCCACAATGTACTGCCCTGGGGGTGCATTATCAGCTGTAGCTTCTTTCCCCTTTGGAGGTTCTTTCCCTTTGGCTGCATCGCGGTAGGTACCTGTAGGTTTTGAGGTAGCTCCCTTAGATCCGCCTCGCAGTCGATGATTGAGGGTAATAGTTGAGTCCTTTGCCACCCTGTAATGCTGGAGTGTGTGTTGGTCCTGCAAGCAGTGCCCAGAAAATATTAGGATTTGTAATGCAACTGGAATCCCTATTTTGTCCTGGATCTCTTTTTTTAGCTCCAAGACACTCATCCGGTCCCAGATCTGCACACAAACGTGTCTGCCTTCTGTTGATCTGATAAAAATTTGCTTCAGATCCGCTGTGTCTGCTTTGTGTTCTGGATCTGGCGAATTTCTGTTTTGCTTCTGTCTGGATCTGGCCGGATCTGATAGATCCGCTCCTATTCTGCAGTATTCGACCCAATCTGGTGAGCCGTTTCCCAGATCGGGGTTCCTGATGAGGCTATTTCTCGTTTGCAGGTCGTAGCCTACAAGCCCTCTGTTAGAGCGATGCTTCGAGATGGTAAAAGCCCCGGTCTGTACTGAAGAAAGCAGAGAAAACTCAAGATACCAAGGATACAGGTCCATACTCTCACCCCATACCTTGTCTTCGACCATGCCTTGTAAAATCGGCCCTAGATCAGCAGATCGGATCCACGGCAGATCAAAATGGGGCCTGGGATCTGTCATACGCCTCTGTTGTCGATAATCGGAGGCGGATCTGCCAGTCTTGAGCAGAGCGTTTGTGAAGGAGAGCGTATCAAGACAGACCTGCGTCCAGAAAGCGAAGAGACGCTCCGGCCTCTGTTTCCTGTGGTTCGAATCATGAGGGTTCTTGCCGTCAGCGGATCCAGCCCTGTGCCGGAGGGAAGCGTCGTTTGCTGAGTATCCAGCGGTCAGTCTTCTGGTCGATCCACAGCCGAGCAAGTCTTTGGGGCCTACGGCTGCGCAAAACGAACCAGCTGAAACCCTAAGCCCTTGAATCGCCTCCATCGCCGTCTCCCCAACTTTTTTCACTCAACTCACTTCTATATCATCTTCATAATATATTGAAAGGTAGTTAGTTATGAAATTAAACAACCATTCATATATGAATCATAACATGGATATCATAAACACGAAGAAGATTTATATCAGGAACAAAGATAAGTGCTTCTAATTTTATTATATACAAATAAAGTACAGAAAGAAATAATTTCACCTGATTCGTCCTTTCGCAGGCTCCAAGTGGAACCGTCCTGCGGATTCATCCAGTGTCAAGCCTTTAACAAACTCCTTCCATGACTTACTCCATGATATCTCAAGTAGTAGATAGACATCATCACACAAGGAAACAAGGGTTTCCTGTAAATGGGGGAATTGCAGGAGGCACTAGGATCTTCAGACCTGGTTAGGGAAATCTCAGCATAGTAACCTTTCTCTCTCTTCTCTCCTCCCTTAGGCCTTCCCATTGAAGCCTTTTTATACTTCTCCCAAAGTAGTTTTTTAGTTGGGAATTCGTTGGGAACAGTTAGGCCACAGGCACTAACAGGTAATCAGCAGGTAAAACCCGCGATCTTTGCTTGAACTTAAGGAGATTTAATTTTTTTTAAGTGTTTTAAGACATATACGCGGGTTGGGTATACACAGACCCGCGTACACACGCATTTAGCTCAGGGCAATGTCAAATATAGGGAATAAAACACTATTTTTTGAATTTTGGACCAAGTCTGGAAGGAGGGGTTTCCCTAGGCCATGAGTGCAGCATCACAAACCTCAAGAGTGAGATTTGGAGCTATAACAATTTGTAAGCTTCTTGTGCCAGTTTTTCTTGTTCTCTTCCAACAATTTCTTAATAATATTGATCAGGGTTTTATTTGAAGACTCAGCTAGACCATTACCTTGAGGGTAATACGCTGTTGAATGGCCTAAAGTGATGTGGTATTTGCTGTAGAAATTTATCAGTTTCTTGGACTTGAAGGTGGCAACATTGTCGGTTATGATCTTTTCAGGACAGCCAAATCTAGACAATATGTTGGTTTCTAAGAATCCTATAATCACTGCATCATTGGCTTGTCTAGAAGGAATGGCTTCTATCCATTTTGTGAAATAGTCTGTGGTAGTGAGAATCCATTTATGTTGGCTGGATGAGGAAGGGTGTATTTCTCCAATGAAGTCCAAACCCCATTGTTGAAAAGGATTTTCAATGGAAATTGGTCTCAAGGGTAAGGGCAACAGTTTCCTTTTGCCTTCAAATATTTGGCATTTGTGGCAAGCAATGACAAACTTCTTTACATCAGCGAACAAGGTTGGCCAGTAAAATCCAGCCCTTAGGATTTTGTCTGCAGTTGATTTCCAGTACAGGTGTCCACCGCAGTCCCCTACATGAAATTCTTTGAGAACTTTCTCAACTTCTTCTTTTATCAAACAATTCAATAAAATACATTCATGATTTTTCCAAAAAAGAGCATTATCTAAAACACAGAATTTTGAAGCTTTCATCTTTAAAAACCATTTCTTTGTTCTGGATAACCCTGTAGGAGCCTGCAGGTTTAACAATACATGATTTATATCAGCATACCAAGGTGATTGTAAGAAGGCCTGGCTGATTTGTGGAGTTTCCATCTCCTGTTCATTATCCAGTTCATTAATATCCAGGGCTTGAAAGTTTGTTTCAGTCATGAGTTTAGCCAATCCCTGTCCTTTTATCAACTTTGTAGGTTTTATTTCAATGTCATACTCCAATATTTTAGCTATCCATTTACCTCATTTGCCTTCAATTCCATCCTGAGTCAGGATGTCTTTGACAACAACATTTGGTACATAAGCTACTACATGTGAGTACAATATATAGACTCTGAAGTCTTGAATAGCTTTCACAAGTGCATAAGCCTATTTTTCCATGATTTTGTATTTCAGAGGTGCATCTCTAAGTGCTTTATTGAAAAAGGCTATGGGTTTTTCACATCCTTGATCATCTTTCTGCAGTAAAACAGCTGCTATGTTGTGTTCTGATGCAAATGAGAAAATTATGAAGTCTCTGTCGAACTTTGGACTTGTAAGGACTGGTGTTCTGGTCAAAACCATTTTAATTTGTTCAATTGCTTGTTTGGATTCCGCTGTCCATCTGACCTTTGAATCCTTTTTCAACATATTGTTTAGCAATCTAATTAATTCAGCCAGATTAGATATGAATCTTCTCAAAAATTTAATCTTCCCTAAGAAAGCTTGAAGTTCTTTGACATTTCTAGGGTGGGGTATATGCAAAATAGGTTCTATTCTAGCAGGATCAATTCTGATGCCATCTTTGGAGATGATGTGGCCTAATAGTTTGCCTTCTTCTAGACCAAACAAATAATTTTTAGGATTTAATGAAATACCATATTCTCTGCATTTTAGGAACACTTGTCTCAAATGATCTAAATGTTGCTAATCTGATCTAGAAAATACAGTGAGGTCATCTAGATATACAACCAGAAAATCGTGAATCTCTTTTGCAAAAGCTATGTCTATTGCTCGTTGAAAGGTTGCCCCTACATTCTTAAGTCCAAATGGCATTTTAACATATTTGAATTACCCCATGGTGTTGTGAATGCAGTCTTTTCTTGGTCATCAAGATGAACCAGAATCTGATTAAAACCTGAAATACCATCCAAAAGTGAAATCCTAGAAGCACCTACTACTCTTTGTAAAATATGATCCATCTTAGGTAAAGGGTAGTTGTCCTTCAAAGAAACCTTGTTTAAATTTCTTAAGTCAACACATAATCTGATTTCTCCTATTTTCTTCCTGGTAGGCACTAAATTAGACACCCACTCTGAAAATCTGATTGGAGCAATTATCCCTGCATCATGCATTTGTTTGAAATCTTTTTCAATTAAAGGAAGCAGTACAGGGTTGATTCTTCTGAGCTTTTGTTTGAATGGTTTTTGATTTTCCTTGAGGGGTATTCTATGTTAAATTACAGAGGTGTCATATGATTTCAGGTCTTCATAGCTCCAGGCAAAAACATCTCGGAATTCTTTGATCAGTTCAACATACTTAAGCTTTTCATCAGGGGGCAAAGTTTTGGACAATTTTACCATTTTTGGGTTCTGTTGAGTTCCTATGTTGTAGTCTTCAATGTCTGCTTTTGGAGGTTCCATCTGGGGTTTCTTTGGAATATCATTGAAATCAAAGAGATCTTTCAAAGGAGTTAGTCCTTTGGGAAAATGATTGTCTTTCAAATCAATGATTTCAGATTCTCCTTCAATAATTTCATCAACAGATGTTTCTTTAAGATCTTGTATTTCCTCTTTGGTAAATTTCGTTGGATGAAGCATTTGAGTTGTATTTTCTACTGAAATGTTTGTTTCTAACTGATTTGTTGGATCAAAATCACAGATTGTATCTCCATCAACGTTAGTGTTGGAGAATTCTTCTTCTAGGGCTAAGAAATTTTTGATCTGTTTATCACTTTCAAACACTTGCCAGTTTTTTACATTATCAGGTGTGGCTGGCCTCTGTCTAATTTCTGCTGTGAATTGATGATTGGGTCCAAATGGTAATTTATAGGTGCTGGCAAAAATTGCTAAGTTGTGAGCTTGAAAATTATGTTTTCTCGGGATTTTGGCAAGCTGAGTTTCCACGAATGTATTAAGGATTTCTATAGCTATTCCTCTGTACTCTCTTAATCTGGGATCATTTGTCAAGAAGTTGCCTTTTATCTGTTGAATGATTAAATTAGAATCTCCCAGGACTGACACTCTAGTTGCTCCCAATTTCTCGACCAGTTTAAGACCTAGCAACAGAGTTTCATATTCAGCCATATTATTGGTGCACCTAAAGTTTAATCTGTAGGCATGACCTTCAACATGATTGTTTTCAAGATTGTGCACCCAGACTCCTGCTCCTGCTCCTAATTTGTTCACAGAACCATCAAATTCTAAGTACCAAAGGATTTCATGTTCATGATTTGTATCTGGAGTTTCTGGGGTCTGTTTAACAGGGAGATCTGGTTTTTCAGTTTCTTCTGGTTTATCTGATGTTTCATGATTTTCAGAAATTTCTTGGATTCAGACACTAGACCTTTCGTTTACAAATTTTTCTATTTTATTTGTTAAACCTTTCATTTCATGTGGGGGATTGATTTTAGCATTGTAAAGGATAAAAGAATCCATATCTGAATGTACTGAGTAGATAGGGAAATTTTGAGGTTTCTCCTGACTGCTTACTACATACTTCATTAAGGTTTCTTTGTATAGTCTCTTTGGTTGACCAAACACTGAAATAGTAGCGTAAGACATGTCTAACTGTAGAGATCCTTGAAGCTTTGCACCCTAAGATCTAGACAATATCATACCATACTTTGGTGGAATATCAACTACTATTATGTCCATTAAGATGGTTTTGGTAGGATATTAGACTAGTGACACACATAAGTCTTTGATTAAACCCAAACATTTGACCTGACTTGAATCAAAAGAGAAGAGGTCTTTATATGGCCTGGTGATATCAAGGTCAAGTTTCTCCATTATAGATTTAGGCATTAAGTTATGAGAAGCACCTGAATCAAACATGGCGTTATGAAGTATTTTCTCATGTATGTTTAAACCCACATAGAAAGGAGGAATTTCTCCCTCTGCTGTTTTTCGATTTACTTCAGGGCCAAATATCAGTTTAGGCTGGTCATAAAAACGTTTACTGAATCTTCATTCACAAAAATTTTGAGTGATCTGCTGATTTGATTTCTGTAGACATCATGTTTAGCTAATTCTGATAATGGAACAACTATCTTTAGTTTGCCTACTTCTGTCTCAAGATGGAAAGGTTTTTGGGTATGAGTTTTTGTATTTCAGACAGCTGAATTTTCTGCATTTTTGTCTTCCTCAGGAGTGGGATCATGGGCTGAAGTTTTTTCCAAATCAAGTTCTGGAGGCTCTCCTATTTTTCCTTTAGAAGGAATAGCAGTGGAAGGTTGTCTATTGGGTGGCTGATTGTCTGACATGTCTTCAACGATTGGATTATTAGGGTTAGGATCTGTTCTAGAAAAAATATGTATAGGAGGGGGACCGATCTTACCTTTGTTAGGCTGCTTGGTATCTTTCTGTTTGCTGATTTCAGGGACATCTACTCTTCTGCTCCTTGGATTGTATTGTTTGTAGACTTCATAAATGGCTGTATCATATCCCTCTCTAAAGTCAAATGATTCACCTGACTGAGTTTGGAATTGTTTAGGATTGTGAGCTTCTTGATCCTCTTGGGTCAAGAAAACTTGTTGTTCATTGTTGAGTCCCATCAAATAAATTTGATTGTCTTCCGTTGGTTCATCAAAAGTTGAGGCTTCAACGTAATTTTCTTGAAATGGGGGCCTAATATTTTGGTCAGGCCCTGTCTTTCGAATGTTAGGATTTTGGTTCTTTTTGAAATTTAGATTTCTCCCAGCATTGCCCGGTTGACCATCCCAAGGGGATTTTCTTTCGATTGTTTTCACTCTATCTCCAAGTCTATCCATTCCTTTAATAATAGCATCTAATTTCTGTTCAAATACAGAAGGTTCTTCTTTGAAAGGTTTCCTTCTTTCAACCCTGGCTCTAGATCATTTAGATATCAAGTTGGCCTCAACACTGATAGCTATACTCTACATCTCTTCTAAGTTTCAAGGAGCTCTTTCCCTAAGCTGGTATGCCATATCAGAATCAAATGCATCAGGGAATTTGATCAAGGCCAAATCTAGAGGAGGTCTGAGATTTTGAGGAATAGCGTTGTAGACATTATTAAATCTGGTATAGTAGTCTTGGAAAGTTTCTTGTGTGCCTCTTCTTAGGTTCTCATACTCTGATAAAATGTGGATAGGATCTTTCTTCTTTCCAATCTATTCAAGAAGGTTTGATAAAGAGCTTGTGGGTCATTGATACTGTTTGCAAGGAGGGCTCTAAATCAGGTTCTAACATCTCTAGTTAAACTTTGAACAAATACTTTCATTTTGACATCATCATCATCAATCTCATAACTTTCAAAATAGTCAGTCATTTTCTTGGTATGTTGTTGAGCTATGTAAGTGCCAGTACCATCAAAAGAAGGGGTTTTACTTTGATAGTCTTGGGGCATAGCCCTTGGATTTGTAGGCAAGTTTAGGGGAGTATATCGATTTGCCATGGCTGCAGAAATAGGTGTGACAACTAGAGGATTAGGGACAACAATGGGAATGTGTGTTGAAGATGGAGGAGTGGAAATAGTAGTTTGAGGTGCAGATGGTGAACTAGGAGAAGTTGTAGTAATCACAGAAAGGTTTGTTGTTTTTTCAGAGGTAAGCTCAGATTGAATGGAGTTCTGCAAATTTTTGTCAAGGTGTGAACTAGCAGAATTTTCTTGGCTCTCTTGGCTTCTAAGAATCCTGGGAATTAGATTAGGATTTTCAAGCAGGTGGGGGATTAGGATCAGGATTTGATCTGGTGCAACAAATCTTTTTTGAAGCCAGTTTCTAGGTGTTTTTGGTTTTTTCTTGAAGTAGATTTTGACAATACAACTTTTAACGGTCTCTTCTAGGAGTTTCTAGATGTGGGAGTTTTGAACTTTCCTAAAGATTTTATAAAAGAGGAACTGATCAAGTATTTGAAACCAACTGTTCAATCCATAAACTAGACCGGAGATAGACTGAAGTAGCATTCATTTACTTCTGCAATTTCAAAGCAAAAGCATTTCAAAGGCTACCTGGCTAACTTCAGGCTCCATATGTAGCTTATAAAATAAACAATAGTAACAAACAATTATTTAGGTCCCTAGTGGAGTCGCCAATGATGTTATCACTCAGGTTTTTCCCAAAAGTTGTAAGAAAGGGAATACTGCCAAGGTAACCACAGACCAATATTTTAGATATAGAATCTAGCCAATCTATATCCAGAGAGGGCTCTCTATTTATTATTTGGCTTTGTTTTTAAAGGTGTTAGGCTAGTTATGAAGTTAAAGGGTTTTGTTTTAGGTTTGGGTGGTGAGATTCAATAGAACTGTGAGGTAAAACAGAGTAGTTCAGTCTATTTGGCATGATGGAGTCAAAGAAGATGACTTTCTGGATTTGGTTTCTTAATAGAGGATGGCTTCACAGAGCAAGGTAGTCAAACAGGGAACAAATAAAAGACTTGAAGCAGATGGAATGGGTTCAAATGGGTGAAGGGCAGTTAAGAATCCTTCAACATATTGAAAAAGGGAAAATGGATGATTACTGATAAGGAACAATTAAGAATTCCTTAGCAAATAAACAACATGAGAGAATCAGGAAACAGGAGAAATTAAGAATTCATTGTTTATTCTACTTCTGAAGAAAACACAGAGAATAGTAAAAACTGAAAACAGAGTGCAGTTAAGAAAAATCTGAAATTAACCTTTTTCCTTACCATTCAGATTATGAAACACAGATGATATAGTAAACTAGAAAACTGTAAAACACAAGATATAGGGGACTTATTGATCCGGAGTTTGATTCAAGAATTCTGTGACAAGTCCTCTGCTTCAATTCTTCATCCAGTAGGCCAGACAACAGTTGGTTCCAACAGTTTTGTATTCCAAAATATTCAGTATTACAACACAGTCTAAGAAATTCACACACCACAGACCCCTTCACTACTCTAATGGAGGGGGTATTTATACAACAAAATATGTACAAACAATATCTCATCACAGCTGTGAGATAATATCTAGTTTTAACCTAAAATAGTGTACAAGTAACATAGAGGCGGCTAGAGAAAGATAATTGATGTTGTGCTGGAGGCAGGCCTTTAGGGTTCGGCTTGCAGCTGTCCTGTAGTAACTCTGCGCCGACTGTCTGTCTTAAATGGGCTCTTTAATTCTGATTTGCCCTCTTTAATTCTGTTCTGACATTCTTCAATGCTCGTCTGATACACTTTAATGCTTGAACTGATACTCTTTGACTTATTTTGTGATGCTCTTTAATGCTAAACCGACCCCTGCTCATCACCGTCTAGCAAAATAGAACCGCCAATGCGTCTTCTCACCGTCTTTCCTTTGGCCATTCATGTTTTTAAAGGTCGGCTGGCTAGGGTAACAAAATATCCCTGTATATCTCTGTTTATTTCTTCTGTGAGCTCGGAAGTCCCTCGGTTTGATTTCAATTGTGTCTGAAGAGGAAGAAGCTGTAAAATGGCGGGTCGGCAGAGTCTGCGAGCTCGTAGATGTAGCCTTTCTGGTCAAAAACTGGAAATGCGACCTTAGTGATTTTACTTTGCAGGAGAGCGCAGAGCGCTGTATGCAAAAAAACATAACAAAACGGTCCTTTTTCCTTTCTTTTTGACGAAAATGAAGCTTGGTGGGAAATTTTTATTTGAAGGACGGATGACGGTAGCGGGAATACGGGGCATATGACGTGGAGGTGACATCAGCATATGACGGAGGATGTCAAGAATGACGTCAGCAAGGGGAAGATGGATGGTGGTAAGTGGTTTCACCTGCACCGCTTTTGAGGCTGGGCGGTTTCGGGCGAAGGGATAGCGAACATGTCGGGAGCTTGATACGTGGCAGGGTACGGGCACCAAAACCGCCGGTTTCCCGCGACTTAAACATTGCCAATGGAGGGGGTCACGAAATGGATGCGAACCGTCGGATGGTGGATCGGTTGATCGGACGGCAGACACATATGGAATATGGCGGAGTTTAAGCGGTGGGTCTAGTGCAAATAAATCATGTTTTTAATTGTATCGGGGCAGATTTGATTGGTTCAGGGCTTAGTTTGGTTGTTAATTAACCAGAGGTTAATTAATCCCATGCGCGTGGTGGGTTTAGGTTATTAATAAATTCCGAATGAATCTATTAATCCTTGACAAACACGTATATGGTTATATTTCAACCGGGGGCGGGAAATATTAAAAATGCGGGGTTTTTTTTATATTTTTACATAGTACGGGGAAGGGAAATGTTTACATGGGAGTTATATAATAAAGGTTAATTGTTAATATGAAAAGATGTAAAATGAAAGCGCCAAGTTAAAAAACAATTTGTCTTTTGCAGTTTAACTTAGGCTTTAAAGGGGAAAAAGGTTTTATGAATGAGAAATATGGCTATTTCCCTAAGTAGAATAGGGATTCACTTAGGCAATCATTTTGAGATGGAATGAGTGATTTTAGTGATATTAAGAAGATCTTAATACCTTTGGGGGGAGTTAGTGAATGATTTAGGAAAAGTATGAAGGGGAGTTAGTTATGAAATCTGCCTCGCTTGAGCTGCATCAAAATATCTGTCTTGCACTTGTGATAGGGATAAGATTAACACTTTGAGAGACAAAATCTATCACAAGTCTCATTCTGCAACACCATTCTACCTACCCTGCCTACTTTGCCTAGCATTTTTCCTTTTTGCTCGGGTGCACTTAGACTAGCAAACACTCATCAACTTTTCTTTTCTTTGTATGGTAAGCCTACCTAAGTCTGCACTTATTACATCCAAGGGCTCATATTGAACTGTTGAGCTCCTTTGCTTCTCTATCTATCTACTCATCTGCCAGGATTAAACAGTTTGGACAGATTTTTATTCTCTATCTCTAAAACATGAAATTCAAACATGAACTAGCCAAGATTAAGCTGTTTGGCCATTCATCAATTGTGGCAAAAGTTAACAAGCTGCACACAATGCTTTATTTACAGAAAATGAAAAAGTAGTGGCTTTTTGGACTTGCACACTTTCCTGGTCTTTCTTTATTTGGGGTTCATTTCTTCTCATTTTTTCTTTTGACCATTTTATTCTTTTTACCCTTTGATTTTTCTTTTAGGGTATACCCTCTTTACATTTTTTAAATTTTTTGATTTTTTTTTGATAATATGGAAACCTTTGCAACAAGGAAAATGATGAACATATTACAGAGCTCAACCAGTCAATCATGAAATATAAAACCTATTGGTATAGGAGTATAATAGATGGATTCATCCGAAGGATGGAATTACAGATCAAGCATATGTTATCCTCCTCAAGCTGGTTAAAAAATAAAGAGGTACTGACCAATATGGTTAGGGAAATTGGGAAAGCAAGGTACTCCATTTTTCTAATGGTAGTGAGTCACTCTTGAACATGACACTCTTTCACTTCATCTCTGTGGCTATTGGGTTGGGAAATTTGCTCGTCTTTTGGTTTATCATACTATTTTAAAACCTTCATTTTTTTTTTTTGGGTCAATTCTACCAACTCCATTTAGTTTCGCCGATGTGTTAAAGAGAATTCATTCAGTCAATATTTGCTACAATACTCTTAAGCCTTCATTCCATGCTTTCCTTTCCTGATCTAGTTCCATGTCAACATCATTATGATAATTTTGTCTTAAATCATCATACTTGTTTCATGTCGTTGATGGGGGATACATTAAGGCCCTCCTGCGACGGGTTGTTTCCCATCGACATCAACTCATTATCCAGGAAGTCGACTTAGATACATCCCTTGGTACCTTGGTGCTTGTGTACATCAATGGCATGTTTCCTCGCTCTTGGCGGTAGGTTAACGTCATTGGCCTTTGACCGAAATATTTTTTGTGGTGTTTGACATAAAATCATTTATTCACAACATATAAACATTACTAGAGTACCTTGAGAGCCATTAACATCATCGTTGGTTTCTTTAGCATTTGTATGACTTACATCATTGGACGGTAATCAAATGGTGTCTACCATGTTTAACTCCAGCTCATTGATTCACATGGTTAGACTCACACATTGGTTGGTCGTGTGAACAAGATAGAAGACCTCGTATCTAGTTTCATCCATCTGGGTTGTGATTTTAGGAGTAGTACAAGATCATAATGTATGATGGCTATGATCATATAAAAAATCATCTATTCATGTGCCCACCATTTTTCATATGTGGATGTGTCTTTTGATCATTGAACATGTAATTTTAGCTTATATGGTGAGCATGGGTATGTCTCCCTCAATAAATAAGTCATGATATAAATGTATTGTAATAGATAATCATCTCGTTGGTTTTTCTTGATCCCAACTTGTCACAAGGTAAAGAACTTTAGTCATCAGCTATCATTCTTGACTTTGCACTTTAGGGGGCAATCTGTTATAGGCCATTTTGTCACATCTAGTCAATAGGCGTTCAACTAGATCAATCAACATCCTTTGACCTCCTTCTCATCATCATAGCCCAAATCCCTAAGGACCAACACTCCCTAGCCTCCTATTGGACAACTTTGACAACCAGGTTGCTCCACTGTGGATTGCGTTGATCAACTACAACTTTCTCCACTATTCACTTGCATTGGTTCTAAAAATTCGGGAAAAAAGAGAGAATCCCGAAGCCTCTTCTGCCATAAGCTTCTAGGACCTGTTGTAACCATTTAACTTAGATAAAAGTCTTGAACCTTATCCTATCCTACCTTGGAGTTTTAATCCCTTATCCCTTGAGCTCATCCTCCCATCAAGAGTGGATCTCAAGCCCTAATTGGTAAAAGGATAAGAATTCATGAACTACCTCCTTGTTATAGACATATTTGGGAACTGCAACCCCAATCAAATATGTCCATAAAACAAGGGCTTCTAAACCCCTAAAAGCGTTGTTTCATACCCTAAAGGAACAAGGTCAGATGATTACATCATTTCCCAGAATTTCTCCCTGAAAAACTGCTCAAAACTAGTGAAAACTGGACCATACAGACTGCTCAGTGCTAAGGGTGTGATGCATCTTACCTATTACACATGGGGGGTGTGATGCATACTGAAAAGTCCTTCTGTAGGGTGCAATGAGCGAGAGCAGACAAATGGTAGAGGTAGTTTGCTAGGTGGAAACCCAAAGAATCTTTTAGAAACTGCTCATTTGAAACTTGCCTCTCTGAATTCGCCTAGGGATGAGTAAGAGATCATGGAATATCCAAGTGGAACAAAGAACTATCAGTGAAATGACACTAATCAAAATCCCAGAAGCTGACTCACCCACTTTCAAATATCTATATATGGATCCCTCATCCTAGAGATCCAAAGGCTGGAATTTTGTAATTTGTAAGGAAGTGCTATTGGTTTCTCTGTGAAAGATTGTAGTGTTGGGTGATCTATCTTTTCATGAGGTGAATAGGGCTTTCATGTTGGGAGGATGGCGCTGGATCAGACAGCTTGGTTGTAATCCTTTCTTCTACTACTTCTATCAATAAATCTATTTGAGTTTTCCTCCATATACTTGTATATCTCTGAATCTTGTATTTGTGTATGCATTTGTATGGTTAATGTACATCTGATCCTATATTGTTTATGGTTATAGATCTCTATGCTTTGATGGTATTTTGCTACTTTGACTCTACAGGTGTTCTTTGAAGCGGGACAAGTGAGGAAGGAGTGTAAAAATATCTATCAAGGGAGAGAGGAAACAAGCAAGGAGCCAAGCAAAAGACTGAGGTTGGTACTCTCTGCTTCTCTTTCATCTATCTCTCATAAAGGAAAACACAAGTGACTTTAAATCGTTTGTTTCTAAGATAACTACCCATCTTAGTGGGACTAGCAGCTCTGAATGGACACTAGTTTTCCCGATAACAAAATGGAGACTCCACTGGGAAGCGAATAGTTTGTTTGTTTGTTTCTATTTGTTTGCTTTATAAACTATAGACGAACCTTGAAGTTAAGCCAGCTAGCCTTCGAACTACATTTGCCATGCAAGTGCAAAGTAGATCAATGATGCTTCAGTCAATCTTTAGGTTTGTTTATGAATTAAACAACTGAATTACAAACATCCTAAGTGCCTTGGTGGTAGCTCAAATAACATCATTAGGGTGTTTACTGTCTATCATTAGCTCAGCCTAAATCCCTGAACTTAGCTGCAAACTGTGAGTGAAAACCAAGCTCAGTCTCGTCCTTGGATCATCGCACTATCTCTCATTGGAAACCTGGATGGATCGCACCTCCCATGTGTTGCAGGTGAGATGCATCCCTGTTTCCCTATGTTACAGGTGCGATGATTGAATGAGACTGTTTTTTCCTCCAGATTTTGGTTTTTTCTTCATTGTTTTCAGCTTTATTCAGTAGTTTTGCTGTCTATGATCAATATCTCATCGTTGAAACCTTCTTCCTTTGCATTATTTAGTCTCCATTGATAAGGAATTGTGAATGCATTTTTTTTTTTTTTTTTATATATATTTTTCATCATTTACAGTTCTCCTTTGCAAATAGTAGCTTAATCGAACTGTCATCTTTTGATTTGAAAGTGTCGCAAGTGTCATTTTTAGTCAAAGAAAAGAGTGTTGTAAAGTCTTCCTCTTGTAGATAGTCGATTACACTTTTGCTATTGTATTTGATTTGAATCATCAATTTTTTGAAGTGTCGAAAGCAGTTTTCAAGTCGAAATTGAGAGTGTCGTCATAGTCTTCCTTTCATTTTTGAAAAGAAATTTCTAAAGTGTCGCTTTAAGGAAAGATAGTTTAGATTTGTACTTAGTTTTCCTTTTGTCATTCACACATTAAGGAAACTGAAAAACAAATACATGAATGTGCATTTGCATTTAGACTGCATGCGGAAATTGATTTAGGACAATGCATCTTAGTGTGTGCTCTCTGCTCTATGTTGAAAGAATTTTACTTCTCTTTCCTTAGTAGCTAGGATTTTCATTGCTAAAAGAAAGTAAACGACTGTTTATCATCTTAGATTGCATATTTAGGAATTGTATATCTACATCATGCGGTGAACCTTAAAGGCAAACTTCTTAAGAAAGATCAACTGTAAAATAAACCTCAATGAACATAAAAACGCTTTGGAACCTAATGCACAACATCTAGAAGTCTAGGCTAGAGACATATTCTGGCATCGTAAAGCTTGGTAACTATCATTTTCATCGTAGGTTGGGTGATTCCTCCTCTTTGATATGACAAGTGCCAGTACGGACTTGTGCTCCCACGTACTATCGAGTATATATTGGGAGACCACAATAGGCTATATCCTTTATACTTAGGAAGCCGCATCTGTCACCCTACCGATCGCAATGCACTGAACACAACATTCCAGAAGATTGACTGCCGTACGTAAAAAGTATTCTGCAGTTTTGCGATTGGTTTGGTAATCCCTCTGTCTAGATTTCCAGAGTAGTCACTTTCGTTCCTTTTCAGACTCCTTAAAAGAAAAGGTCCATTTGAGCACTTGTCACTTCAGGATCATTAAAAATTGAAGGCGACTAGAGTCATCTTTAGTTTTTTCTCGACTCTTTAAAATTGAAAAAGCAAGTTGTGTCAAAGAGTCATAAAATTCATTCAATTCGGAATAACATTTTCCCCTTTTTATTTTTGAGTTGATCAAGTAATCCGAAATCGTGGAAGAAAGTCAATCAAAACCCCATCGTTCGTGGAGACTAATGAGTCAACCATCTTTGATTTCGGAAACGAAACCATTCCGGTCCAAGCGATCTCATTTAATTGGGTCAAAGTCTCCTGGTTTATTTGAAACTTGTGTTTCAACATCCTCAGAGACTCTAGTTACTCCAACTATTTCTGGTATCCCTGCCTCTACAGAAGAAGTTCCACAGTTACAAGAGGACATTAGAACTGATCCTAGTGTAACGGTAAACACTTCCATTCCTGAACCAACTCCATCTAGGGCTGATTCGGAAGGTGTCACCCCTCCAACAGTTGTCGCTGTAGAGTCTATACCTTCTTCGGCACCGGAATTATTTTACGGACCTGACGGTGTGCCTCTTCTGCCTAGTTTGATTGCCATAGAAGAGATTGTGGAGGATCTTCCATCCAGTACCCCATTGCATTTTGGAACTGGGATCCACCTATA
Organism: Pinus tabuliformis; assembly: GCA_031772625.1. NCBI lineage: Eukaryota > Viridiplantae > Streptophyta > Pinopsida > Pinales > Pinaceae > Pinus > Pinus tabuliformis. Next base: position 48,109,583 of record CM062808.1, read on the forward strand.
TCCTTATACCACATAAGTTAGTTCTTTTAATAACCCTTCATCGCAAGTTCCTGTTGAATCGCTAGGAAATATTTTGGATAGACTCAATATATCTAAATAACCATCGACATCTAGGACTGTGTCATCTGATACAACAGCAACAAAACCTCCTGCTGCCACTTTGACAATGTTCGCTGGGGTACCATCTGTCCCAACTAGTTCTCAACCACTAGATGGAGTCCACCCAGGGACTGTTTCGACAGTATGGTCTGTTCCTATTTGTTCATTCAGAACCTTATCTGGAATTTCTTATGTTGAGTCTCAGTGAATTCATCCTTTGAAATAGTATCAATTTGGGCAGTCCAGTCTCCAAAGGCCAATCTTCCCTTTGAACACAAGATTACTACCATATGGGGGGCAGTATGCCTTTTCATTGTTCCCTCTGTGAGAACAACCATATGAGAGTTCACAATAGAATTTGGGTCAAATTGGAATTGCATCCAGTGGTTGGGTGCCAATATTGCCTCAACAGCTAAGAGTTTTATATTCAATGCAACCAAATCAACCCGTGTCGAACATTCCCACTACACCAGCTATTGTGACGGTGTCGCAAGTACAAGCGCTGCCTGTTGTATGTCAACCTCAAGTCTCTCAGGTCGTAATACAACAACCTCTTGTCTCCGCGACTCAACCACAACTGCTGATTAGTGGCTCCTTAACTTAAGCGGCTCAGGCTCAACTAGGTACTATAACCCCTCATCTTGGTCAAACATCCAGTATTGGGCAACAACAAATGGTCTCACAACCATGGCTGGTGCAATATCAACAACCGCAATTCCAGCAAGCTTACCGAGGACCTGAGCAACAAAGCTTTGCAGGTAATGGGCAGCTGTATATTCAAAACGGTTACCAACAATTATATATAATGGTTATGCCCAACAACATTATCAAAGTTATCAACATCAAATACATTATGTTGGTATGCAAAGACCCACTGCTCAGGCAATCCCATCTTATCTTGGGTATGCTTCGCCAAACCTGAATCAACAGTTTCCCTTCATAGCAACTTTAGAATTACTAGATCTAAATTGGATAACAAATGATCAAATTGCTTACGCCCCTTGGTGGCCGCCGATTAATCATAAACTTCCGTCAGATATTCTGAAATTCAATGGAAATCCGGGTGAGGATCCATTGAATCATGTGATGACCTTTCATCTATGGTGTTCGTCCAACACTCTCAATGATGATTCGATTAGGCTTCGCCTTTTTCAGCGAACGTTAACTAGTCCGGTAGCAAAATGGTACATCAAATTGCCTAGAGCTTCATTCGATAACTTTAGCACCCTTGCCACCAACGTTTTAACCAATTTTCAGTTACCCATAAGGTATGAAACAGGAACGGAGCTTCTTACCAATTTTAAACAGACGACAGCCACTCACATATCTGATCATATTCATGAGTGGCGACGTTGTCGTAGAATGGTAAAAACATATGTTCCTAATCAACTGCTAGTTGAATGGTTTACTAAGTCATTGTTACCTTCCATTAAAGAAGATGTGGCTAAAGGGGGAGTTGTCATTGAAAATCAATTCATTGCTCGTGCGCAATATCTCTACTTGATCTATACTCAGTCTGGCACGCTCTATAACAAAATTCTTGATGCTCCTAGACTATAGTTTTCTGTTCCTCCTCCTCCTAAATCAAACAGGGACTCTCATGCCGGCGATGGCGTGATTGGCACCTCAAGTACGCGAACTGCAAAGGCCTCATCTAGTAAAGCCCTTGCAGTTTCCAGTAAAAAGGCAAATGAAAAACTTCCTGCCTCAGAGGTTAATGTCATGTCGTCCGACAAAGGCAAAGAACTGAAGCAACTAGGGGGCAAGAAGAAAGGGAAAAGCAAAAAGAAGAAACATGAAGATTCGACTCCTGAAAAATCTTCTGGAAACCCTTATGGGCAAAATAAACCTAGTCAGCCATGTCACATATGTGATGAGGACCCTTGGACGAGAGATTGTCCACATAAAGCTCAGCTTAAGAAGTTCTTTAAGAGTTCAAATACCTCAGTGGTATTGAGTGATCCGTTTCGAAACCTAGAAACCAATCTGGTTGCTAGCGACAATGCTTCCCCACCCCAGAATTATAATATAGTAGAGGATCTGGTCTAATTTCCATCTGCTATGTCGACACTTGAAGTACTGCAAAATTTCACCTCCCAAAAGCAGGCTCTATTATCATAAATAGGTGGAGTTGATCCAGCGGATTCCAATCTTGTGGCCTTTAATCATAAAGGATATGAACCTCAGTTACTAGCTCAACTCACTTTCCTCATACAAGTGAAAGCCCTCAACAAAACTATTCATCGAACAATTATTGATGAGGGGGCATCTACATGCATTATGTCAATGAGTTGCTAGAAAACTTTAGGCTCACCACCCTTGTCGCAATTGTCAATGACATTAAAAGCATTCGATGGACGAACATACAACCCATACGGGATTTTAAGTAACTTGCAAGTTGAAATGGGGGGAAAAACAGTAGAAATTGATGTCGAAGTTATTGATGGAAACCTCGATTACAACATCCTACTGGGAAGCTCCTGGATTTATGCTATGGTTGCTGTTGTGTCAACATACTTTAGAAAGATTGCATTTCCTTTTCAAGGTGGGATTACGATCGTTGACCAACAAACCTTTCTTCCCAACAGTTCACAAGTTACGGGAAGCATCCCAATGATCCATGGAAGCTATCAATCGCTTCAAAATATCGGACTAGGCCTCCTAAAAGACCCTATCTTGATGGGTACTTTTGCCCTATCGCCTCCGAGTAATCTAGCGGAAGTGGCCACAGTGGAAACTTGCAATATGGTATCTTCTATATCTACAAAGATTTAGAATATTTCCGAACATGATGTTAGCATGGATGATCGCCAGGTCAAGCCCAATAGAAATATTGTAGCAATCAATTTTCTTGGCCTGGGCGGCAAAACCAAATCAATGCTCATCGAGTGTTTGGAAAGATAGGTCTAAGGAATATGGTACCTCTTCAGATCCTTGTTCGCATGTACATTCTACAGACGAAGGAATTTTTCAGTCAATGAAGATAGGAGAGGCACCATGGGAAGATTACCACCATTGTTCCCATCTTCTAGATTATCACGAAGATTGTTCCAGCGACCTTAATCATCCTTCAGTTTTTGATTTTATATCAAATACTGTAAATACAGTGGATTCTGAGCGAAATCTGTCCAATATTGAAGAAACTATCGCCATAAATATCTCGACCAAACCAGATGTTGTAGAGAATATTCATGTCGGCAAATCTTATTCTTCTTCAGAACTGGAAATATATTGCGCTCTTTTTCACGAGTTCAAAGATGTTTTTGCATGGTCATATGAAGAAATGCCAGGCATTGACTCGAGCATAGTTGAACACGAAATCAAGATGTATTCAGATGTCAAACCGGTACGACAATGGCCTCGGCAGGTGCACCCAAAGAAAGCCACTGCCATCAAGGAAGAAGTTGAAAAACTTTTACATGCTGGTTTCATTTACTCGGTTCCTCTAACTGACTGGGTATCGAATATTGTTCCTGTGATGAAAAAGCAAGGAACGATTAGAGTGTGCGTCGATTACAGGGATGTAAATCAAGCTTGTCCAAAGGACAACTACCCTACACCCTTCATCGACCAGATACTTTATGAATGCGCTGGATGCGAAATCTTTTCGTTTATGGATGGATTTTCCGGGTATAATCAAATAAATATCCGCCCATAGGACTAATCAAAGACTGCATTTATTTGTCCATGGGGCACATTCACGTACCGAAAGCTACCTTTCGGTTTAAAGAACGCAGGCGCAAATTTTCAGAGGGATATGAATTATGCCTTCCATGACATCAAGAACATCGTTCAACCATATCTTGACGATCTACCAGCTCATTCGCAAAAGCGGACTGATCATCCGCAGCATTTGAGAGCTATATTTCTATGTTGCCGACACTACAAGATACAACTTAATCCGCACAAGTGTGTGTTTTGTGTCGGTTCTAGTTGTTTACTTGGCTTTGTGGTTTCTAAGGATAGGATTCGACTCGACTCATGTAAGGTTCAGGCGATCATCAATATGCCTCCACCTTCAAATTTTCTCCAGATTCAGAAACTCCAAGGGAAAGCAAACTTTCTGAGGAGATTCATTCCAAATTATGCTGAAATTGCTAAAGGTTATACGCGTCTTTTGAAAAAAGAAGTTCCCTTTAACTAGGATCAGGTTCTGCAAGCTTCCTTTGATGCTCTATAAGAATCCCTAATAAAGGCATCATTAATGTACACTCCTAACTATCAAAAAGACTTTAACCTATATCTAGCTGCAGCAGATATGACCATCGCAATGGTTTTAGTTCAAGAAGACAATGGAATTGAACATCTTGTCTATTATTTAAGTTGAAACTTAATTGATATAGAAATCAAATACTCCTATGTTGAAAAGCTAGCTCTTGCAGCTGTTCAAGCAGTACAGATATTTTGACACTATATCCTCTTTCGCAAAACTACCATTTTGTCAAATTGCAACCCAATGACTTACATTCTATTGTGTCAGTTACTTAGGGGAAAATATTCAAAATGGATAGCCATTTTACTAGAGTTTGATCTAGAATTAGTAAAATCCAAATCAAAGAAATCTCTGGTTTTCGCGGAGTTACTATGCGACTTCCCATCATCGTCCAATGATTCAACATCCGGAGCATCAATCATGGATGAATCTTTGTTTTTGATATCGTTAAGTGATCCATGGTGTGGAGATATAATCATCTGTCTCCAAACCCAAACATACAGGCCTAACGCCTCTCGCTTGGAACAATGACATACTCGATAACAAGCAAAATACTACATGATCGTCGGTGATACACTTTACCATCGTGGTATCGATACAGTTCTGCGAAGGTGCCTCACGCATGAGGAGGCCGAAAAAGTCCTGAATGATTGTAATTTAGGCGCATGTGGGGGGCATAAATCTGGTTATGCTACAACACAAAAGATTTTACGAGTAGGTTACTTCTGGCCAACAATGTTCAAAGATTGCATAACCACAGTTAGAAGTTGCCATGCTTGTCAAATCTTCGACTACAAAACCAAAATACCACCCGCACCTCTGCATCCAGTAGTTGTTGTTGGGCCATTCACCAAATGGGGCATAGATTTCATGACATGTAACCCCACCTCGGCTGGGGGGCATGGGTATATCATAGTCGCAGTTGACTATTTTACGAAATGGGCCAAGGCGATGCCTACATTAAACAACAATGGCGAAACGACTGCTCTTTTCTTTTTTAATCATGTAGTCTCTATATTTGGTGTTCCACAAGCTATAGTCATAGATCATGGATCGCATTTCCGCAATCACATGATGGTTGAATTGGCTGTCAAATTAGGATTGTCCCACGACAATTCTATTCCGTATTATCCGCAAGCTAACAGACAAGTTGAGGCGATCAACAAAGTATTAAAGTGCATGTCGCAAAGGATGATTGGATCCCACAAACAGAGTTGGCACCTAATCCTGTACTCGGCCTTGTGGGCATATAGAACATCGGTGAGAAATGCAATCGGATTTACACCCTTTTAGTTGGTGTATGGCCTGGAAGTGGTCTTACCTATTCAGTGTGAGAATTCATCTCTCAATCTCGTAGTCGACCTCCCCCCTGGAACTTCAGAGGAAGAGGCTCGTTTCTTGGAACTAATCCAATTGTATGAAACCTGTCGTGATGCCACCTTGGATAATGAAACTCATAAGAAATGAGTCAAGGCGCAGTTTGACGAGAATGTCAAACCCTGTGTCTTCTCAGAAGGCGACCTGGTCTTACTTTACGATCAAGAATCCGATAAATTGGGAGTAGGTAAGTTCCAATCATTGTGGATGGGTCCCTATATTGTTAAGTGAGTCTTAGCAAAAGGAGTCTACGAGCTAGTAGATTACGATGGGATTCCACTGTCGCAACCCCGAAACGGGTTGTACCTTAAGCGTTACTATGCTTGATTAAGTGTAGTAATCTCTTTATATGCTTTTGTTACATTTTTTTTTCGTCAAGAGTGATCATTTTGGTTAGGTAATCCACTTTTTCATTTGTTGCAGATGTCGAACCTATTGTAATCATTTGTTGGATACGCCGATGGAGCTAGTCGTAGCACGCGGAACCTATCTTCTGCAACCTGGGCCATTTTTGATCCAAGCGATGAGTTGGTGAGTTTCAAAGGGGTATGTATTGGTCAATTAACGAACAACATCGTTGAGTATAGCGCGTTGATAGAGCTTCTCTCTGATGCCATCGCACATGGCATACGCCGACTTGTTGTCAGGCTATACTCATAGCTCGTCATCCTACAACTTATTGGCATCTATTCTGTTCAGAATCCAGCTATCTATCGTATGTTTCTAAGGATCAAAATTTTGGAAAGACAGTTTGATTCTATTCAATATCAACAAATTTCTAGAAACTTAAACACATTAACTAATTCATTAGAAAATTATGTGTTATATAGACATTTGCAGCATTTATAAAAGAAAGCATTTCAATCAACATTTGCATCAGGATCATATAACTTAACCAAAATAAAGCTCCGAAAATAAAAAACATATATAATTGTTTTTTACAAAATGTTTTGTGTCCAGGAACAAATCGGTCATAAGACCCAAAAAATCAAAAATGCAGGAAAGCACCCTAGACTAATGGTTCTGGTGATAACAAGTCACCGCCTGTGCGATCATACGTAAGAACCTAGTCCATCGGCTCGGCACGCCAGTAGTATGGCGCTGCAATCTCAGAGGTAACTCGTCAGTAATGACAATCTGGAATACCAAGGGTGAGACCCTCGCTCTGATCCTGCAATAATGCAAGGGTCTCGGCTACGTCCATATCGCGAAGGACAACCCTCCCTACAACCTCTCCTACTGGAATGGCAGTTGCTACCCTCGGGCGCAATGCTGGTCGTACCGGTCCAATATCTACACAAATACATGGGTTTGATCAGTCTTGATAACAATTAAAAAACACAAGAACATTATAAAAGCAATAAACAAAGATATTGTCAGATATTTTACCTATAACACCTCACTGCCCGCTAGCTGGCAGCACCAAATCTGGGTCACCCTGGAAATCCATCCCGACATATGGATACTCGGCATAAACCATCTGTTGATAGTTGAAACACTCACAGAAGGCATCAGAGAATGAAATCAGCGACTGACCAGCATGTCTGGCCGTAAGATCAACCCATCTCTGCATCTGTGGTTCTGTCGGTGTTGGCACTCCGAGTGAAATGTACTGTGGCTGCATCAGTGGGATCTTCTCCAAGGCGAAAGAGGTTAGAATAGAACCATAACCAAAGTTCTTGGATCTTCCGTTCTTGACATTGGTAAGCTGTTCTTTTATCACCGGAAGTATTGCATCACACCAGTTGAATACCTTTGGTTCAAGGCATTCCAAGGCATACTGCATATAGGATCTATTGGCTAAGTGAAGAGCCACGCTACCGGCTCTTCAGTGACATCTTGAATACTAATCTTTCCGTCCCTGGTCAGCTAAGATCCATCTCTACAGAATCGGCGAATATAATCCCTCACGGATTCACCCCCACGGGCGGATCCTGATCGTGAGGGGGGGGGGGGCACCATGCCTAGATAAACCGGTCAAGAAGTAGATATCCTCAACAGTCAAAGGGATAGATTTACCTCTAATATGGAACATTTGGTTGGTAGGATCCCATGCATCGAGAAACTATTGTAACAAATTGATTTGTTGCCTCATGCTGGATATGCGGAAGAATTTGAGCAAGCCACAGTTCCACAATGCAGTCACCGTACCCGGATCATGTAAGGAAATCATATCCTCTTCTTCATGCTTGCGTTCATGCCATGTAATGACCATCTTGCTCCAATTAATCTCTGAAAAACAAACAAGAGAAGAATTAGGATCCTGATTTGGGCAAAAAAAGGAAAAATTTTCATGAAAAATCAGTGCATAAACTTTCCTCCTTGTGCCCATCGCACCCTCGTTGTGTATTGGGTGGGATGCATACTGACTGGTCAATAGCCAGCTCAGTATGCATCGCACCTTTCGATGTGTACTAGGTGCGATGGGGAGAGAACGAATTGTTCAAACCCCAGAGGCCCAGAAAAACAGGAAAACATGCTCAGAATCAGAAAAGGAAAGAATGCAATTGAAGAGCTTAGGGTTAGCTCCTACCTGGTCTAGACAGTGCCGAAAATAGTCCATAGAATCTCCTAGAATCAGCTGATGAAAATCGAGGGGGAAAACACCTCTAGAGCTCCAACAATCCCAAATTTGAATGAAATGGTAAAAATGAGAGGTAAAAACTACTTTTATGTTATTGTTCACGTAATTCAAGTAAGGTATTGGTTTTTTAACTCATTTTTCAAACATGTATTTACATTTCTAATCAGTTTGATGGAGCAATTGAACAGGTAGTACGACCGTTAAGAGAACATAGTGTTAATGGTGAAATTGAACATCTCTGACGATTATCACGAGCAGGTTTACGCGAAGTTCAAGCTCATTAAAAAATAAACTTAGCAATGAGAATATGTTCCCCCAGAGTTTAAGCTCATTAAAAAATGAACCCACCTTTTGGTAAATAACCTTTGTGTTCGAATTACTATCAACTTTGAGCCTTGGTCATGTTCTTAACATCACCTCCAATTTTTAGCTGATCATACGCCTCCACTCGATTGTTTACCCTTTTGAGGAATAGCTGCGACGAGTGATTCTGTTATCCACCTTCTTTACACTACCGTGATTGAAAAGTTCCAAACCTTACCTGGAACCAGCTGCTACCTGAAAATATCACTCGTTCTTCAAAGATGAGTCTCTTTTAAGCTCTTTTTAGACTCGTAAAATATAAAAAGATTGCCAAGAAATTGGCCTCTCCAGCTCATTAAAGTGATTGGAAGTGCCATCCCTCCTCTAGATTTTAATCCTTTTGGACCTGAGGGATCATTACACAAAATGATCGAGCGCTTGTCTTTTTCAGCTCGTTAAAGTGATCGGAAAAGTCATCCCTTTCGTATTATTTTATACTTTTTCAGACTTAAGGGATTATACTACGAAAAAGTATTACTGGAGTTTCCTTTCTGTCTCTTTTCAGACTCTCCAAAACTGAAAAGGACTGAGTTATCTTTGTTGTTAAACTCGTTAAAACAATAGCGAAAAACTTGTCCATTACATACAAGAGCGAGTTTCACTGTCACTAGACTCCCTAAAACATAGCGACAGGTTCACCCGAAGGGCGAATTATAGAGCAAGCATATGTTATCCTCCTCAAGCTTGACAAAAATAAAGAGGTACTGGTCAGCAATGACTGGGGAAAAAGGGAAGAAAACTTGAAGAACTTTATTGGTAGCAGGTCACTCTTGAACATGACACTTTCACTCCATCACCATGATTGAGTCGGGTTGGGTTATTCCGTTCATCGGTCGTATCACCATTGGTCCTCCGTACCATCCATTTTTTGGGTTAAGACTACCAATCCATTTCAGTGTCGCCGATATGTTCAAGAGAAGTCACTCAGAGAATTCACCAACCCAGCTTACCCCTCATCCGCTACAATACCTTCACACTTCATTCTTTCATGTCTGCCACCCTGAACCTTGTATCATCAGATCGTTTTCACCTCCACAAAATAATTTGCTCCATTCCTTGTCGTAGATGTGGGATTCATTAAGGCCCTCCTATGACGGGTCACTTCTTGTTGACATCAGCTCATTATCCAAGAAGTCAACTTAGGAACAACCCTTTCAGTACTTTGAAGCTTGCATGCCTAAATGGCAAGTTTCTCACTTCCGGCGACAGGTTTACATCAATGACCTTCGACCGAAAGATTTTGCGTGGTGTTCGACATCCACTCATGTATTCACACCACGTGAATTGTACTGCAGTACCTTGAGGGTCATTATCATTATCGGTGATTCCTCTCGCGCTTGTTAACAACTTACATCATTGGCTGGTAATCAGGCAATGTCCTTCCATGTTCGACACCAGAACATCTTTTCACATGGATCGACTTGTACCCCAGGTGAAGATTGAACAAGTTTGAAGACCTGGATCTAGTTTCATCCATCCGGGCTGCGATATATTCAGGAAAATAAAAACATCAAATGTACATCATAGCTGCGTAGATAATCATCCAAGCCAAGGGATGATGGCTCTACCAGAATCATCAGTCTGCCACACAGATGGTTGTCTGTCCTATGTACATGAAAATGAATTTATAAAGATGAGCATGGGAATGCCCGCCTTAGCTAGATCATGAAAATATTATGAAGATAAAGTATTGTATTGTATCTTGTTATAGGTCACCTTCCAGTTCGAAAAACCTCGGATCCTCATGATAAAGCATTTCACTCGACATCAGAAGATTTACGACCTCATGCTTTAGGGGGCAACTGTTATAGACATATTTGGGCATTGCAACCCCAATCACATATGTCCATAAACCAAGGGCTTATAAACCCTAAAAGTGTTGTTTCATACCCTAAAGGAACAAGGTCATCTGATTACATCATTTCCCAGAAGTTCTCCCTAAAAAGCTGCTCAAAACTGGTCAAAACAGGACCATACAGACTGCTCAGTGCTAAGGGTGCAATGCATCTCACCTATTACATAGGGGGGGTGCGATGCATACTGAAAAGCCCTTTTGTAGGGTGCGATGAGCAGGAACAAAAAAATGGCAGAGGCAGTTTGCTAGGTGGAAACCCAAAGAATCTTCTAGAAACTCCTCATATGACACTTGCCTCTCTGAATTCACCCAGGGATGAGTAAGAGATCATGAAATGTCCAAGTGGAACCAAGAAATATCAGTGAAATGACACTAATCAAAATCCCAGAAGATGACTCACACACCTGCAAATATTTATATATGGATCCCTCATCCTAGAGATCCAAAGGCTGGAATTTTGTAATTTGTAAGGAAGTGCTGTTGGTTTCTCTGTGAAACATTGTAGTGTTGGGTGATCTAGCTTTTCATGAGGTGAAGAGGGCTTTCATGCTGGAAGAATGGCGTTGGATCAGATAGCTTGGTTGTAATCTTCTCTTCTACTACTTCTATCAATAAAGCTATTTGAGTTTTCCTCCATATACTTATATATCTCTGAATCTTGTATTTGTGTATGCATTTGTATGGTTAATGTACATATGATCCTATATTGTTTATGGTTATATATCTCTATGCTTTGATGTTATTTTGTTTCTTTGACTCTACAGGTGTTCTTTGAAGCGGGACAAGTGAGGAAGGAGTTGCGAAAGCTCTATCAAGGGAGAGAGGAAACAAGCAAGGAGCCAAGTGAAAGACTGAGGTTGGTACTCTTTGCTTCTCTCTCATCTATCTCTCATAAAGGAAAACACAAGTGACTTTAAATTGTTTGTTTCTAATATAGCTACCCATCTTAGTGGGACTAGCAGCTCTGAATGGACACTAGTTTTCCCGATAACACTCCTTCACCTATATATTTACTGCCATTCATAGGAAAGGGGTTGGATTTTGGAAAGTGATTCTACCCTTATGCTGCTGATGTGAGACATATCTTCCCATGCATTAGGGTGATTAGAGGTGCACTTTGTGACAAGGAAATGACAATTCAACTTGGAGGAGCTCTTCTACAGGATCAACACCTATTTTTGGTTGTAACACACTCCGTTTCTATTAATGCAAACAGTTATTTGTTTTCCTATATGTGATTTTATGGTTTCATATATTTAAATACCATGTTGATCTATTGAATAAAGTGATTATATTATGCTACATAGATTCCGTGGATCGTTGGCTTCTGTTATCTGACTGTGCAGGTTCTAATAATAACATTTGGAGCTAGGATTGGATCATTCAAGCTAAGGAAGGAGAAAAACATAATACAAATTCTATGTAGGCTTCATCCCGTTATCTGTTTACTTTAAGGAAAACATTAATGCATTTGTCTTTCTATTGTTCTAGGTCAATCCACCAGGCCTAGGGAAGATACATCTATCTGAAGCCGTAGATTCCACATAACAAAAAGGAAAGGAAAGATTGTGTTTCCTAGGCAAAACCCCGTGAAGCTAATTGAGAATGATCTCATTATTGCAGATCATGCCTCTAACCTTCAAAATGGTGTCATTGTGGGGGGGTTTTGATATTGTTTTCAGTCCATTGCATGAGCATGTTGGTGAGATACTGGATTGAAACCTTGACACATGAGAGAAAGGCCACATCCTCTAGATTTACATGAACAAAATCTTGCAACAACACCATTAAAAAAAAGGAAAAAATATCCATAGAACCCCCTTGTTGTTCGCCATCATGGGATTTGAACTTGAGATGTGGAAATGGTGTTTAACCTCTTCAACATCAGATATCTTGGTTGATCTCTAGCATTAGAATATCGTAATCATGAGCAATTCCAAATAAATAGATAAGATTGCCAATGATATCATCGTGACGACTACAACAAGGTAAGAAGGTCCACAATTAAAACTCAGAAGATACAGAAAAATCAAATATAGACACAAGAAATCTTCCCTACTACTTGAATGGATTCAATGAATTACTACCCAGAGGAAAAATAAATAAATGAGCATAGCCGTAACACGACCCCTGGGCTTCATCAACTCTACAATGTTTTGATTCATTATAACTGCTTCATTCGTCTCTGGTTGTTTGTTATAAATATTCAAAACTTGAAGCTAATGGATGATAAAACCTATATTTTCATTGATTCACCACCCACTCTGATACCACAAATCTAGATTTTGGGGGTTAAGATCCACGGACCATGAATGCTGAGAGAGGAGAAGAGAATAACGTTTATCTTTTGAGAAACTAATTAGAAAAACATTGAATCCCAACATGTGAAAGGAAATACAACCATTCAAGATAACCATTTATTGAATAAGAATTTTGTTGTGTGTGTTGTTTTACCCTTATATCTTGGTCAACAAATTTGTCATTGTACAAGGTGAGGTTCATTATTACGGTGTGTTATAGAGTTACACTACTATGGGTGGATACTGTGGGTAAATACCATGGTTGGGTGCCATTTTTCATTTGAATCACCATGAAATTTTGGAGCTAGATTTTGATTCTTCTTTTGTTTGAGAGTAGATTGATTATAAGGTCGGAGTCTCAAAAATACTAAATCCATCACCTCAAGTTTCCTTTCACTTCAACATTTATTTTCTTATTGCTTCATCCTCCTTTTGGCCATTTAAAGGTTTTCTTTAAGAATTCACAAAAATTATTTAGACATTTTCAATATGTGAGTCTACTTGTATTTTGGAATGGTCTTGTAAAAAGGATGTGATACTAGGAGTTGGATATCCATAAAGACCTTCAAATGGAGACATCTTAGTGGTTGTGTGATAGGTGGTATTATATTTCTATTTTGCTAAGGGAAGCCACTTGACCCATTGGGATTTATTCTTTGAAGAAAAAAATGAATATACCCTCAAAACATTTGTTAATTATTTCTTTTTTACCATATTTTTGTGATGATATATTGAACTCATAGCTAATGTTATTAACCTTATCTTCCATAACTCTTTTCAAAAATTTCCTATGAATTTTGGATATTTGTCACTTATTATTACTTTAATAAATCCATTGAGCCTATGAATGTCATTCACCAACACTCCTACTACTTGACTTGCAATATATGTAATTTGAGTTCCAAAAATCCATGCATATTTTACGAGTCTATCCACTTCCACAAAAATGGCATCCTTAGCATCTCATTTTGGTAAACATGTATTGAAATCCATTGATATCTCTTCCCTTCTTTGATTAGGTATATTTAAGGGTTGAATTAACCAATGAATTTTGTTTTTCTATCCTTTATTTTTTTTGTCACAATTTTTAAAATATATTTCTTCATCCCTTCCAAAAAGAATTCTTGTTTTATCCCTTGATATGTTTAAGGAACCCTAAATGTCATATCCTAGGAGATTTATGAGATTTCCTTAGTATTTTTTATTTTATCTTTTAATTTTGTCTAAGTGAATAAAAATATTATCCTTATACCAAAAGGATTTTTCTTGTCCGTCAATGTTCCAAATTTTTGTTCCCTTCTTTTAGACATTGAAATTTTTGTCTAGTAATAGTATTTTCTTTCCATTCATTGGTGAGATTTTTCCAACCACACCTGAAAGAAAGATGTAATGGAATATAAACTATGCACTTATATTCTAGAAATGTTGTCTGCTACAATATTTTCCTTCCATTTTTTGTATGTTATTCTCAAAGAAAACCCTTGCATTTTTTCTACCTACTATTGGTGTTCTTCTGATGACAACCTTTGGTCCAAAAGTACTCTAGGTTTTCATGGGTTGTCTTGACTTTAAAATTGTTATGACCTAGAGAAATCCCTATATAGTGAGTTATATCTTTATTAGTATATTATTTTTTGGCTAGACCCTTTAATTGTAATTGGACCTTTTCTCTCCTATATATATACTAAGGATACCTAGTTTTTGAACATTTTGTCATTCTTGTACATTTGTTCTATTGTAAAAGGAGTTACCCCCCTGAAATAGATTTATGTTTCTTTCTTATATCTATTTATCAAGGTATGTAATTTCTTCTGTTTATATTCTCATGCTATTTTGGTATTCGTTGCCTAACGTTTGATATCAAAGGATACAAACCTAGGGTTTTTCTCTTTTGACTAAGACATCTTGGCATTTTTGCTATAACTTTTTTCTAGGAAGTTTTAGACAATTTTTTTTAGGAGAATAGAGAAAATTATCAAGATAAAGGTGATTAAAATTTCAAAATTTGATTCATCATATTTTTAGAGATATAGCCTATGGAAGATAGGTTTGTGACTAAACCTAAAATTGGTTTTAAACTAGTCATCTTAGAAGTGTCACTATAATTTTTTTTCCTAGGAATTTTAGATAGTGAATAATTTGAGGATATTAAGGAAAAATATTAGGATAGAAAAATATTAAAATTTTAGATTCTAATTCTTTATAAATTCTAACATATTGGATAGGTTTTGTGAGTAATTTTGAAATCATTTTCAAAAGAGTCACCTTGGAATTTTTGCAAGTACTTATTTAAGTGAAGTTTTAAACTCTAAATTTTTCAAAATCATGAGCATACATAGTATATTATGTGTGGAAAAATTCTTAAATTTTGATTCATTATACTTTATGAGACATATATATTTTGGTAATCGAGGCTTTTTACTAGAGCTGAAATTAGTCTCAAATGAGTCATCCATGTGGGGTGGAATTTTAGAGTGTGAAATTTTTAAGAGTTTAAGAAGACGTATTAGAGTAGTATATGTCAAGATTTTAGACTTATAAGAATTGTAAATTTTAGTGATCTGATAATCACCCTATGAGTGACCTCAGCTAAGGTTTATTAAACAAAAGGTATTACAGACTCATGTGCTGGTGTGTGTGTTCTGTGTTATTGAAACAACAGATCGATCACATTTCCAATACACAGACATTTTGAATGGAAAGACAACAGAGAAATGCAGTAAGCAGACATAAAGACACAAGCAATTTTTAATAAGGAGTTCACCCTATTCTCCAGGGCTACGTCTCTGGTCCAGCTTCAGTGGTGGCCTTGTTTTATTATGTCTTTGAGTAGAGAAATTACAATACAGGGACTCAATATGAGTTCTCCTGAAGCAGATTTTGCTTGGCAGGGTGGTTCTTGGATTCCCCAAGCCACTTGGAGTACACAGACTCTTGTTCTTCCTACCAGCTCTGTGACCCTTGGTCTACAGTGGAAAGAGCCAACTGTGATGCTCAATCTGGACAGATTCCTCTATGGGAAGGCTTGATTCTTCAAGCTCTTTGGTGCTCGATGCTGCCTGTGGTCAGCTCGACCCTCTGTCTCCTCTGCTTGGCTTTACTGCTCTCTGTGCTTAGTCCTCCTCTCAGGGTTCACTGTTCATTGTCTCTCTTGGTCGCTTGGACTCTTCGATCTGAATCTCCCTTCTGATCTCTCCCGTTCACTGTCTCTACTCATGGCTTTAGCCATTCGACCTCCATGCCTGTTCGTTTCCTCTCCTTCCTGCGTCGATTCACCTGTCGCCTGTGTGCTTGGAATTCCCTGTTCAGCGTTAGCATAACACTCAGGAAGTAGCCACGTGTCTCCATCGGAACTACGCCAGCCCGCTTGTCGATTCGTTGCTTTCTCCACCGTGGCAGTCAACGGATTCCAAATCCTCTTAAATCGTGGCTTAACTCCCTGTCAATTCCGCTCTGTCTATCAGGTGCAATCTCAGTCGTCCGATCTGGGCTTCTCTAGATCCAACGTCATTCGCACGTTGAGCGCGGTTGACTTGCTCGACCGATAATGCGTGATCGTGACGGTTTTTCTCTCTCCTCTGCTGCCACACTGAGGGTGCTCGCTGAGGGTGCTCGCTCCGTTTCTTTCCAAAACCTCTTACCATTCAAGGGCACCATGGGTAAAACTGCCAGTTTCCAAGTTGTGGGTCCCACCTTTGTACGATGGCGCTTTTTCCGCTTTTCCGCCCACGGTCCTCTGGCTCCCAACGTGACCAAGTTATTAAGCCCTACCATTTCAGCCTTGTTTGCCCAGCGATGCGCGTTAGCGCTAACGCGCATCGAAAAGCAGCTCCTTTTCCTGATTCGGGGCTCCCAGGGGCTATTTTGACCTCCTGCGCAGTCTCCATGGGCCTCGGTCAGCGTGCTTTGACCGAGGTCCTCGTCGTTCCATGCCGGCTGCCATGGCCACTAGTTCAGGGTGTTTTCGATTGCTATTTTAGATTCTTCAAGGATTTGTTCAACCTGTTTTAGTCACAGTTCTATGACAGTCATTTATGGATCCAATTCGGATCACAACCTCCCAGCTGAAAAGCTTTTGGACCACCAAAAGTTGGTTTTTCTTCAAGCATCGATTAAGTGAGGAAATTGCTGTCTCACTTGTCTAATCTCAATCCACTTCGCACTGCTCGGCTTCAAACCTTTAAGCCCAATTCTGAGGTATTCCACCTGTCCACTACGCATCGTCCTTAACTTCCTGTCCAGCATTGTATCTTCCTGCAACTCATTAAGATATTCAGGTAGTAGGTCATCAACAGAAGGCAATTGACTCTGCTCTTCAGGGTCCCCAATCATTGAAGGTTCAAACAATCTCAAGCAATTTGCGTTCACGACTAAGTAGATGTGCATGTAAGTTGGTAGATCAAGGCGAAAAGCATTTTCACCAATCTTCTCAAGTATCCTGAAGGGTCCATACCTGATGGGTTTTAGCTTCTTACCTTCACCTTGCATCGTGTCCTTGCTGATATATAGCCAGACTTGGTCTCCGACTTGAAAACTATGCTCCATCTGATGCTTATCATGCCTAGCCTTGTACTTGGCCTGGCTCTTTTCCAGTTGTTCCTGTACTACCTGGTGGATCTCCTGGATCTGTTCAATGAACCTAGTTGCTTTGTCCACATCACTGTGTCCATCAACCGTGGTATCTTTACCAAAGACAAAATCCAAGGGAGACCTTAGTAGGAAACCAAAGCAGGTCTCAAAAGGAGATCTTTGTGTAGAAGAGTGTTTGGCACTATTGTAAGCATGTTGCACATAGCACAAGTGCTCATCCCAAAGCTTAGGATGTTTGCTGCAATATCTTCTCAGTAACTGGATCACTATCCTATTAACTACTTCTGTCTGGCCATCTGTTTGTGGATGAAAAGTTGTGCTTTTCTTTAATTTGGTGTCCATTAGTTCCCACAGACTGGACCAAAACTTCCCCACAAATCCGGTGTTTCGATCAAATATAATAGAAGTGGGTAATCCAAAATGAACCCATACATGTTCAAAGAATAATTTTGCAGTTTGTTCAGCTGTAATCTGTTTGCTATAGGGTATCAAAATACACATTATGTTGAACCTATCCACAACAACATATAGATAATCATGACCTTTCCTAGATTTGGGCAGTCCGCCAACAAAATCCATGGAAATGTATCCCAAGGGTGAGAAGGAACTGGCAATGGAGTGTACAAGCCTAGTTTTCTGTTGCTGGGCTTGATTTTAGCACACATAACACACCCCTTTACATATCTAGAAACTTTCTCGCTCATTTTCGACCAATAACAAAACCATTGCAGCTGTGCAACTGTTTTACCTACCCCAAAGTGACCTGATATCAGAGAAGTGTGTGCTTCCCTAATTATCTTTGCTCTCTCAGTTTGTGGAATGTAGAGTTTCGCACAATGATATAAGAGTCGGTCCTTCACATGATAGTCCAATTATTCTACTCTTTTGCCTTGACTCAAAGTTGCATATACATCTTTAAAGTCCATATCCTGAGCATACTATTCTATGTAGCTTTCATGTAGCACAAAATTATTCTTAAGTATGGTAGATGCATTTATAATGGGTCTAGATAACATGTCTGCAACCTTGTTATGTATGCCCTTTTTATATCTAATGACTAAATGAAATTGTTGTAGAAAACCCATCCATCTGTAATGTCTTGATTGTTGCAACTTAGTTTGGGAGTGTAGATATTGAAGTGGCTGATGATTAGTATGTATTACTGTTTCTTTGCCCATTAAATAATGTTTCCACTTTTTCACACTCTGAACTAATGCATACAATTCTTTATCATAGGTAGGATAGTTAACTACTGCAGGATTAAAAGTCTCAGAATGATAACATATGGGTTTATCGTGATGTGTCAACACTGCTCCCATGGCATAGTCACTGGCATCAGTTTGGATCTCAAATGGTCTTTGTAGATCTGGCAGTGCTAGTACGGGTGTTGTACTAATTTTTTCTTTCAAGGTGTCGAAGGCTTTCTGCTGTTTGCCTCCCCACTGAAACACCTTGTTCAATCCTGTCAAAGCATGTAAGGGAGCTGCAATTGAGGAGAAATTTGAAATGAACTTCCTCCAATATTGTGCTGCTCCTAAGAAGCTTCTCACTTCTGTAGCAGACTTGGGTTTAGGCCAGTTTACGATGACTGCCACTTTAGAGGGATCTATTTTCAATTCACCTCCCCCTACTATATGACCCAAATAATTTAGAGAGGTTTTGCCAAATTCACATTTGGAGAGTTTAACATAAAGTTTTTCTCTTTCCAAAACATCTAATGTCTTCTTAACATGATTTAAATTTTCTTCCCACGTTTTACTAAAAATCACAATGTCATCCAGATACACAATAACAAAATCATCAAGAAAAGGTCTGAGTACATCATTCATTAATCTCATGAAAGTAGCAGGGTCATTGGTCAAGCCAAAAGGCATAACCAGCCATTCATACAATCCCTGCTTTGTTTTGAAAGCAGTATTCCATGCATCTTGTTCTGTAACTCTGACCTAATGGTATCCACTGTGCAAATCCAGCTTGGTGAAATAAATAGCTTCCTTCAATTGATCTAAAAGATCATCTATGCGAGGAAGGGGATAACGATTTTTGATTGTTATTTTATTTAGTGCTCGGTAGTCAATGCACATTCTCCACGAGCCATCTTTCTTTCTCACCAAAACGATTGGTGACCCACATGGTGATGTGCTAGGCCTGATGAATCCTTTCTCGAGCAACTCTTGCACCTGCTTCTTGATTTCAGCATTCTCTAAAGCAGATAACCTGTACATCCCAATGTTAGGCAAATGAACATCTTGCTGCAAAATAATATCATGTTCTATTCCCTTTTTGGGTGGCAGACCTTGAGGTTCTTGAAACAAGACATCATACTCTGAAACAATCTTTTCTATATTAGCTTGCTGATCAGAATTATAGCCCTCAAATACATTGGTTTTATCAGTTTTCTTTTCCTTTACAACCATTAGTAAGAACTGTTTACATGAATTTATCATTCTTTTCATATGTCCTCAGTTTATGAGAGTATACTTATTTTTGAGCTTATGAGCTCTTACAAAGTATTCGATTCCATCTTTAACAAGTAGATACTTGTTCCCATCTCTATAGAAAATAGCCTTTCTATCATACAAGTAAGGACTTCCTAAAACAATTCCACATATATCCAAAGGAATTACATCTAACTCAACCTCATCTACAAATGGTGACCCCAAAGAAAACTTGAGTTTGCACTGTCTAGTCACTTGTAGTTGTGCTTTATCATTCAACCATCCTAATGGGTATGGTTTCTTATGAAGTGTAGTTGATAATCCTAATTTCTTTACAATTGCTTCAGAAATCAGATTTACTTGTGAGCCACTATCAAACAAAGTATCAATCTTTTGATATTTGGAAACAACTCGAATATGGAAAATCTCACGCCTTTTTCTCTCATGTTCTTCATCAGTAACAGATTGAGTAGAATTACTAGAAGATGCTTCAGAATTCTTACCTTTCATACCTGTGGCTGCAATGATTGTTTCATCTCCCGAGTCTGACCCCAAATCCTTCTGAATAGTTGTAGCAGTTGTCTTCTTCTTTCCCTCAGACTTCTTAGGCCTCAGCTCTGGATGCAGAATCCAAGAGTGCTCATCATCATGCCCCTCCTTTTTACAGTGGGTGCATGAGGCTTTGCCTTTCTGTGCAGTGTTAGCCTTCCTTGCTTTCCATTTATGCTTTCTTTTCTCCTTGCTCTTGCTTATAGTGGGTTGGGATGATCCCCCAATTTCTGGATTTCAATTCTTTCCTCTTGCCTCTAGATGAGTAGCTTGTACAGATACCTCATCTATACTAGTGGGATTAAACATGAGGATAGTGTGCCTCATGTAGATGTGTAGACCCCCAATGTATTTCAAAAGAGTTTCTGGTGAGTCTAATGAAATACCTAACATCAATGCTCTCTTTTGGAACTCTTGAGTATACCCTTGTACACTTTTCCCTTTCAACTGCAGAAGAGTTTGCCAACTCATCATGGCTTGTTGCATGTAGGCCAACAGATAGAACTGCTTTCTGATGGCAGAAACAAAGTCACTCTAGACAGAGATGGTCTTACCATGCTTCTTCACATCAGCTGGGTTCTGCCTTCCCACCAAACCAAGGGAGTGCCCCTTAGGTGAAGGCTTGCCAGCTGCATATTGCTCTTGTCCGAGTCTATATTTTGTACTTTGCAATACACATCAATTTGTCTTATCCAGTTGTCCAACTTTTCAGCATTCAACTCTCCATCATATATAGGCAAATCAAATTTAACATCTAACTTAATCAAAGATGCTTTCTTATTAATCAAAGATGCTTTCTTATTATTCACAGCTAAACCAACACAAGCTTGTTTAACCTTACAGCCTAGAGCTCTGATACCACTTGATCTGATAATCACCCTATGAGTGACCTCAGCTAAGGTTTATTAAACAAAAGGTATTACAAACTTGTGCTGGTGTGTGTGTTCTGTGTTATTGAAACAACGGATCGATTAGATTTCGAATACACAAACATTTTGAATGGAAAGACAGCAGAGAAATGCAGTAAGCAGACACAAAGACACAAGCAATTTTTAATAAGGAGTTCACCCTATTCTCCAGGGCTACTTCTTCGGTCCAGATTCAGTGGTGGCCTTGTTTTATTATGTCTTTGAGTAGAGAAATTACAATACAGGGACTCAATATGAGTTCTCCTGAAGTAGATTTTACTTGTCAGGGTGGTTCTTGGATTCCCCAAGCCACTTGGAGTACACAGACTCTTGTTCTTCCTACCAGCTTTGTGACCCTCGGTCTACAGTGGAAAGAGCCAATTGTGATGCTCAATCCGGACAGATTCCTCTATGGGAAGGCTTGATTCTTCAAGCTCTTCGGTGCTCAATGCTGCCTGTGGTCAGCTCAACCCTCTATCTCCTCTACTTGGCTTTACTACTCTTTGTGCTCAATCCTCCTCTCAGGGTTCACTGTTCATTGTCTCTCTTGGTCACTTGGACTCTTTGATCTGAATCTCCCTTTTGATCTCTCCCGTTCACTGTCTCTGCTCATGGCTTTAGCCATTCGACCTCCATACCTGTTTGTTTCCTCTCCTTCCTGCGCCGATTTTACTGTCGCCTGTGTGCTTGGAATTCCCTGTTCGGCGTCAACATAATGCTCAGGAAGTAGCCATTGTCTCCATCGAAACTGCGCCAGCCCACTTGTCGATTCGTTGCTTTCTCCACCGTGGTGGTCAACAGATTCCAAATCCTCTTAAATCCTGGCTTAATCCCCTGTCAATTCTGCTCTGTCTATCGGGTGCAATCTCAGCCGTCCGATCTAGGCTCCTCCAGATCCAACGTCATTCGCACGTCGAGCGTGGTTTACTTGCTCGACCAATAACGCGCGATCGCGACAGTTTTTCTCTCTCCTCTACTACCATGTGTCGATCGCTGAGGGTGCTCGCTCCGTTTCTTTCCAAAACCTCGTACCGTTCAAGGGCACCTCAGGTAAAACCGCCGGTTTCTAGGTCGTGGGTCCCACCTTTGTACGATGGTGCTTTTTCCGCTTTTCCGCCCATGGTCCTCTGGCTCCCAACGTGACCGAGTGCTTAAGCCCTACCATTTCAGCCCTGTTTGCCCAGCGATGCGTGTTAGCGCTAACGCGCATCGAAATCCAGCTCCTTTTCCCGATCCGGGGCTCTCAGGGGCTATTTTGACCTCCTGCGCAGTCTCCATGGGCCTTGGTCAGCGCGCTTTGACCGAGATCCTCGTCGTTCCACGCCGGCTGCCATGGCCACTGGTTCAGGGCATTTTTGATTGTTGTTTTGGATTCTTCAAGGATTTGTTCGACCTGTTTTAGTCACGGTTCTATGACAGTCATTTATGGATCCGATTCGGATCATTTAGAGATACATAAAGAAAACAATTGATCATCCAGAAAACATCCAATTATGGTTTGAAAGGTACATGTTGATAACAATTTTGGTGTTTTTTTTTTTTTTTTTGTAAAGTTTGGATTAAGGCTACAAAAGTGCTCTAGATTGCTTGTCAAATCTATCAAAATTTGACATCCACAAAAATTGTTACCCTCGACCATGAATGATAGGTTAGGGAGGATGCCACATGAGATATTATAAGAATATTTAAAAATTAAATAACCCATGCAATTACATGAATGCATGAAATTATTTTAAAATGTTGCTTGAGCTTTGAAGATGAGTGGTTTGTTTTGAGCTATTAGTGCATATGCCAATATATCATATGCTTCAGGTTCATATGACATCATTGCAAATTAAATTATATGTTTGGTCACATGGTGGTTATGACATAATTAAAAGCTCAATTTAAAAAGAACATGTTATATATGATAAGTGGAAAACATTATTTTGGTTCATATGCAAGGGTTGTGTATATGTTGATGGTGCTCTTGACTTTGGTATTAAACATTGAAAGTTTGATACACCAACATGAAATTTCAACAAGGTATCCAAGCTTATGTTGCAACAAGACATACATTAGGATGATTAGCTTTATGGTTTTGGTTGACTTTATTTATATGCTAGATGCCTATGGTTTGTTTTGAATGTGGGGTGGCTTGACTCATTTGGCAAGAGTCACATGCATGCTTTATATAATGGTTGATTTGGTGTTGTTCTGATGGCATACATATTGCATATATGCTATGTTTAATATCTTATTTTACACGACATAGGTCATGTGCTTGGTTTACCTAGCATATGTATTATTTGACATACCTATTGTGAGCATGGTATAACTATTGTATTGGGTTGACATGCAATTATGGTTGACGTGGCTCATCTTTTGTGTTTGGATTACATGGCATATGTGTTGCAATGGTTGACATAGCATGTTATGGTTGATGGTCTACTATGTGGCATGAAATTCTGGCATGGAATAGATTAGAAGGTGGTGAATTCATTGCTCACCTTGTCATGCACTTGATCAATGGCTACGATTCAAGGGTTTCTTGTGTTGAATGGTTCATATTACATGCATCACATGGGTTTTTTTTTTTTTTTTTTTAATGGTAATGCACCTCCAAAATTGCATTTTCAGCTTACTCTTTCCATTTCAATGATTGTTACTATATTTTTTTATTGATCTTTGCTTTTATCCTCCTTGCGAACGAATTAATTCCTCAATTAGGTTCTCCACTATGAGCTTTCAACTCATTTTTGTTAGAAATTTAGTAAAGGAAAGATGAATTTGTGTGTTGGACTGTGTGCTCATTTTGGGAATCTGTAAGTGGGAGTTTTTCCCCAATATTTTCAGGTATTCCTGACTCGACTTATGGTTAATTATGCAATAGAATTGTTTGGTTTTTTTGTAGTCTTTGTGTTTCTCATTTCGTCACCCATCCATAGCTCAAAATGTTTTCTTTTCCTCTATAAATACAAAACTTCTGCATGCACAATCTGATGAATTCAGTATGTATTGAGTTAGCTAGAATTTATGGGGAAATTTTGAATAACTTCAAGGCTTTTCCTTGCCCTCTATTTGTATTAAAGGGAAAACCCTATGCTTCATTGTTATTCTGTATAGTCTCAAGGGGTTGTTTCGTTTCTTTGCTGTATGAAAATGCAATAACTCCACGCTCTATAGTCATTCTGGACATTTTCAAGGGTTTGTTCTTAGTCTCCAATATGTGTATACTCTAATATTATTTTAAATGTTGTCAAGGGTTTTATTCTGGTTCCCTGTTCTCTATAAAAGAAAATCCTTGTTCTCTGTCTTGTATATTTTCAATTTTTTTTTTTTTTTTTAATTCTTTGTTGTATAAAGAGAGTCTCCTCGTTCTCTGTCTGAATATGGTCATGGTTCCTTCTTATTCTCTATTGCATATGAAGGGAAAACCCTATACTACATTGTTGATTTGTGAACAATAATTGAAGAATTGATGACCTTTATCAACAATTTTGTGCACAAGGTTGACCATTTTCATTTTTATACATTTTTTCATTCAATATGTGTTTATTTCAACCATCCCCTTCTTTCATGCTTGGTTCTTTAGGCAGTTCGTCATTTTTACAATGCACCTGTACCTTAGCTGAACCTCAATTTGTTAATATGGTTGTCTGGAACCATATAAAGAGTTAAGTATAAAGAAGTCCAAATTCATTATTTGGATACGTTGTAATTATGTGAAATACATATGAATTGGTTTGAAAATTGGTTTCTCTATGTGGTTAAAATTATATTGAGCATTATGATTACCCCCTAGTATAATAGTCAAAATTTTAAGAAGACATAATGCAAATGGATGAAAAAGAATAATGTCTTAAAGAAAAATAAGAATATGATAGTGCTCTCAAGTATTAGGTCTCTTCTTAAACCAAATTGGTTTCAACTGTTTGTTTTCACCTCATCCATCCATGTCCAATTCTATTATTTTCCACATAGCGTTTATTAATATTAATAAATATATTCTTTGCAATAATTTAAAAGTGATACAAGTTGGATGATTTTTTATTTATTTCTGTAGTATGTCTCATGTTTTTAGTATGATTGCAAAACCTAGTGTCTTCAGTAGGGGATCAACTAGGAAAGCCTATGACAAAGATCATGACAGAGGAAACATGCCTTGTAATTTGTCAAAAAATGGGAGAAATAAGAAGATAAGATTCTCAACGTATTTTAATGCAGGATTTGAGGAATTTCACAAACTTTCTACCACCGACCATTTATTCCTTCAATCACCTAATACATCTTTCCATCCCTTAATTTAGCTTTTTAGACCTCTTTCTCCTTTGCAACCACATCCTAATGTGTAGTAAATTCCTAAGCATAACCATGATAATGATGGATGGGATCCCATCCCCAACCCACCTGTTGAAGAAAACCAAGGATGATGTTAAATAATTACTAGTACTACCAGCTAACCACACTCTTCTGATAGCTTTTCCGAGTCATATTGTTCAAGAACATTAAAAACTAGGTAGCATATAAATATCCCTAATCCTAAGCATATGGCACTGGTTGGGTATTTTCAATCTTCTATTGACCATGATGTCCATCTTACCACTATCCATCCTACTAATGTTCATGCTACTACTAGTCCTATCACTCACCATTCTTCTAGTCATGATGGTCATATTCTGGATGACCCATTAGTTGGTTCAATTCCTAATCAAGCTACCCCTGAATTCTCATATGTGCATGATGTTGATGAATCTCACAACCAAGCAAATATTAGTCTTGGTCATATCTCTATAGCTGCATAGAACAAAGGAAAAGATAAGGAGGGAAGAGAGTTTGAGCACAAACATTTTAGCACAGACTAATGAAAGTCGATCAAAACCTTCAACAAAATATCAATTTCCTGAGATTTGTCATAATTCAACACACTTTTCTTATATATTATAATATTTTATTGGTAGTCAGTTGATGGATTTTGATGATTTGTTATTTTTAAGAAATGCATATGTGGGAGTTACAAGGTGATGGGTCATGCATTATGGTATTTAAAATTAATTTTGAAATTTAAATTAAAAAATGCTAAATGGAAAGTGGATCCTCCATTCTTATGAGTCATGTAGCCATCCATCTACTTTTTAGAAATTGACATTCATTTTATTTTTAATTTCCTCCTTGTATTGGGATAACTATTGAGAAAAGTTGAGTGATAGAGTTGAGTTAAAATTAGAAAAAGGAGAATGATGTTTGGAAACCATTTCAACAAATCTTCACCTATATATTTCAACTTGCATAAGGAGGTCCGAGAGAACTTTTACAGAGAGAATGATATTATTTAGTTTTCTTTCTTTAACTTTGAGAAGATTCATCTATTTTGATTTAGATATCTTAAGTCTAATAGATTTGGTGGAAGATGTTTTCTTTTAAAAAGTAGCAATGGACGAGGTTAATAAGTTCTTCTCATGTTGTTAAAGGTATTCTTTTATAATTTTGGTTATTGATGACTGTTTAGTGTTTTTGCTTCTTTATCATGGTTGATCACTGATACTTTTGTAGTATCCATACCAATGTCTAGAAGGTTTATATTTGAACTAGTTGCAGCGAGGCTTGAGCTTTGTTTTGGTTCTTTATTGCTTGCATTTGACTCATGTGGTTATTAGGCACTGTCATTTGTAAAGATTTATTTGTCACAGATCATTATATCTATTGATTTTGATTCAAGATGTTTGAACAATTCTTTTGAATGAATCAATGGATAATTTTCATTTGATTTTATCATCGTGTGCTTTTTTTTTATTATCTTCTTTAGTACTTTGTGAATATTGTGGACATCTCATTGTAAATACCATTTTTATATAAATTCATGATTTTTATTTGTTGTATTTAATTGTATATTTCAACTATAACAATTTAATTAAATAATTTTTGTTGTTTAGTAAAGTTATCTTAATGACGATGCTTGTTATCAATATTCATTTTATTTTTTGTAATATATTTATTGTAGATTTCCAAGAATTCAAAAAATGTTGCAAGAATAACTTATGCCATTCTTATGCCCATCAGCAGTAAAAAGCTTACAATTGGCATAAATTCTTATTGGAAGATCTATTTTGGTGATTAAAAAATTTTGATGGAGAGGAAAAATAGGAGTATTATTAATTTTCACATGGAAAAGGGTGCTCCAAAAATTACATCACCAACTAAGCCTTCAAAGCGCTCAATCATGACTAAAGTAGAAAGAGAAGATATTTTTCACTAGATAGAACAAATGTAAAATAAGATGGGTGAAAATCAGGAACAAATGGAAAAGAAGTTGGGTGAAAATAGAGAATAGATGGAAAAGAAGATGGGTGAAAAATAGGGGACATTGGAAACTAAGATGAAAGAATTGCAACAGTCCATATCTTCCATGTTCTTACATACCTCAAATGAGAGATTCCCTAAACAAGATATCAAGATGTAAGGAAATCATGCAAATGTAGAGGAAATCAAAAGTGACTCCTGTAATATGATCATTTATCGCCTCCAAATATGGATCATCAAGGGTTCAAATCACCACCAAGGAACTAAATTCCTAAGATTGATATTAGAAAATTTGGTGGTAAATATCCTATAACACATATATTCCAGATTATAGATTTATTTGATCTGCACCAAGTGTCAACTTTACAAAAGGTAAATCTTGTAGCTTTGTATGTAAAACTTGATCAATTTGTTTGCTACTTTTGGATTTTAAAATGAAAATAAGACTTTATTATCTATTGGTCCATTTTAAAAGGATGAATTGATAACACATTATAGGGATATTAAGAGAAGCACATTCTTTAGTCAACTAATAAATATTGAACAAAAAGGTCCAATTATAGATGACATTCAACAGTTCTAAAAGCTCAAAATCAAGGTAAATAAAATTCAAGAGGATAATTTTTTAGATCTCTTTATGGACACTTTAAAGGAGAAAATTCAACATGAGCTATCTCTCTCCAAACACAAATCCATTCAAAGCATTCTTTTAGTATGGTGAAACAAGTGGAAAGCGAAACTATAGCTACTAGAATGGTGGCCATTAACAATTGTAGAGAGTACCATGTTCCCTCTCATGACCTCAATCAACCAACCAGGTGAACATCTTTGAAAATGGATGAAAAGACAACCAAGGGACTTTGTTGCAACTATGAAAAGAAGTACAATAAGGGGCATAAATGTGGTGAGAATAAATTATTCTACATATAGTATGAGGAGGAAAAAGGCCAAGAATTGGAACCATCATAAGATCTAGATCTAGAAGAGACTACTCTAACCATATCTTTTCATATATTAGCTAGCGTGAATACTCTACAAACCTTCAATATAGATGGATATATTTTAAAAACAGTAATAATGTTGATTGATTCTGGCAGTACCCATAACTTCATCAATTACAAATTAGCAATGCTTCTCAATTGCTTTGTATTTCCAACACCAAAGTTTCAAGTAATGTTTGAATATGGAGGCACCATAATTTTTTCAAAGAAGTGCCTTAATGTTTGAATATGGAGGCACCATAATTTTTTCAAAGAAGTGCCTTACTCTTAAGCTCAATATGGGGGAGTATTTAGTGAATATTCCCACGATTGCTATCCAAAAGGGTGGTGCTAATGTTGTGTTATTGGTTTGATGGTTAAAATCATTGGAAATAGTGGCTTCTCCTCTTTATGTTTTCAAGCTATTTTGGTATTTGTTTCCTAACAAAAATATCTTCGAATGAGATATTGTCATTTTTTGAGTGCATGTAATATTTTCCTCATTTATTTTTTGGTAAGTGGAGTTGACGTATTTTTTCCCTTGAGTTATTTACTTTAAAAATTCAATGATCTCCCCTCTTAACTAAATACGAATCCAATATACATTGTCTTGATGTATCATATTTAATTATGAATGGTTGGAAAAATTAGGTGTTGTCAAAACTGTTATAGAAGTCATAACATCCTTTAGAGAGAATGTTATGGTATCCTCTCATTCCATAGAAATGTTTGTCTTCTTCAAGATAGATGTGAATGACCCTACACTGTGTGTGAATATAAAAAAAATAAATCTATAATACCTTATAAGGCCCGAAAACCTCTAAGATCTGTGGTGTTCTTAGGAATAAGCCAATTTATGATAGCTTAAATATTTGAGAGTCAACCTTGGCCGCTTCATGTGAAATGGTATGACCCAAATACTTTAATTTTTCTTTACCGAAAGCATGTTTAAACATTTTTACATATATTTGATTGTTCTAAAGATTTTGTAGGACTTTATCTAACATGTGAAAATGTGTTCTTCCAATGATTTAGTACAAATAAAATATCATCAAATAGAAAAAACACAAAATTTCTAAAATGATGTTGGAATAATATGCTCATAAGGCTTTGAAAAGCAAAAGGATCATTAGCCAATCGAAATGGAAAGATCAAGAATTCATATTATTTTAAGTGTACAAAAAGTTTTTTGGCAATTTCTTCTTTTCTTATTTCGATTTGTTGGTACACTAGTTTAAGATCCAATTTTGTGAAGTAAGCCACCCCATGAATTTCATCTAATAGTTTGTCAATATTTGAAATGGAAAATTTATCCTTGATGGTGATTTATGAGGACACATCCTCCAAGTATTATCCTTTCTTTTCATCGATATTATCGAAACTAAAAATGAACTCTTGTTTGGTTAAATAGTAACTACATCTACATCTTGAACCATTTTTCAATCCCTCTTCACCCCCTTTTTTGATGTGGGTATCTCTAAGACCTTTTATTAAGAGGTGCACTTCTAGCTATGAGTTTCATTTGATGTTCATGATCTCTAGATGGAGGCAACCCCATAGGAATTTTTTAAAGAATTTATGATGTTTTTCCAAGGCATATTTTAATTCAATTAGAATATTTCCATCTTCCCACTTCACTTCCATAGAATAAAGTTAAATAATAACTCCACTACCACCCTTTTTAAGGACCTTTTCCATTCTTTGCAAACTAATGATATGACAGGGAGAAGATTTTAACCCCTTAAGTTCATATTGAATTCATTCTAATTCTATAGGGCTTGATATGTTATAGTCACCCATGCTAACTATATTTGTATGGTAATTTCCTCCATAATCAATTGTTCTCCCATTAACAACTAATACCCAGAACATTTTCATTGGATACACAAGGTAATTGAAGTATTTCACTAATTTTTTTATTAACGAAATTATGGGTATGTTGATGCGGAAAAGTAACCTCCATCAACATCAAAGGAGACTACTTGGTCAAGTCGCAAATCTGACCCTTTTCCATTTGGGATGGTGGTTATGACTGGTTCTGTTGGGTCCAATTACTCATTCAACTAAGACTAGCTTAAGGTTAACCTAACCTAAACTAAGAATTAATCTACCCTAATCTACATTAAGGTAATACTAATGTTAACCCCATCAAATACTATGTTAATGTTCACTAATATTAATATTATACTAGATACTAGTGTGTTAGTATTTATCTCGTACCATTTATACCTATATTAATCTACAATATATAATTATGTTAATATTACATTATATCCTAAATTTATATATCAATAACTTATAATACAATAAATACTAACTATAATAACTATCTATTAATACAAAATAATACCAAATCTAATAAAAATATAAAAATATAATATAATATTAATATTATTAATAATAATATAATAAATATTAGTCCTAAATTAATGTTCTTATTCTAATATATAAATATATTACATAGCATCCTATCTAAAATATTTCTACACTAATATATATCTATTTATTATTATATATATATAATAATAAGTTACATTAAGACTACAATTATTATATGGGGTGCCACTCTATTATATTATTATATTATTATGTATATATGTACATAAAGTTAATCAATGTACAGTTTTATGTTTTTCATTCTAATATTAAATGAATATTGAAATTAACTCTATAATTGAATGTTACGAAGAAATAATTACAAATGCCACAAATTGTTAGTGCTTAATGTGTTAATTAACAATAATAAAAAAGATTACAACTTAATATACAAAATATACCATTCTTTTATGACTAATTTTTAGTCATTTGAATGGAAGATTTAAAATCAATCAAGAAGGTTAATTTATATGAGAGATCAATCCGACCACCAAGGTGTTTTCCTTTATGAATGTGGACTTAATATGAAAGAGGACTTAATATAAAGTGAAAATGAAGATGCTGGTGTGACCTTTATGATGTAAAATACATGAAAATACAATCTATTTTAATTAGGCGAGGATAGCACATAATCAAGGGTTTGTTGAAGTTCACACAGTGAGCTTGATTGTTTCATTAGTTATCATCATTATTTATACATTCCTGAGTTGGAGAATCAACAATCTGACTATTAATTACCTTGTCGACTAATAGTGAGCTTGCCATCATATGAACAGGGTTTGTCGGCATCTTGAACAATCAGTACTCAAACACAATTAGACAAGCTCTCTAAATTGGCCGGCCTTTACACTAACATCCAACACAATAGACCAACTGTTCGGCCCCTGGCAGATGCACCAAACACGACCTCCTGAGGCCAATGCTCCTCACACTTACAAAATTTGCGGCGGCTCGTTCAACTGATAGCAATGATATTTTCTGCAAAAAAAAATATCTTTTGCATAGAGTCACGTCCCAAGTAGCTTCAATCAGAGGAGAACATTGAAAGCACAAGCTTCAACGCAGCTTACAACTTACATACACACAACTTTCAACGGACAGACTCACTACAGCTTGGATTCTAACAACCCACAACTCGAGTTCAGAGAATGAACACAACAATTTTACTGTCCGACAGCGCTACAGGTTCACTAAAAACAAAGGATGCTTTCCTCCACGAGCAAAGATTCGACACCAGATCTCCATGTTCTCCTCATACTGAACATAACATAATTATGGCAGCAACACACATGCGCTTCTCCAAGACTGTATTGGCACTCTCCACTGCAGCAGCTGTCACACAACGACACTACACACTCAGCATCTTTCACGTGCTCTAGGCTTACACACAACTTCAAAAGATATTCATTCAGAAACACACCCTCAATGACTCTCTTTCTCAAGCAAGTTGAACATGCCTCCTTCACGCGAAGCTCTCGACAGCTACACTTTGCGACACATCGAATTTGATTTACAGACACAGTTTGCCTGCTTAGCTTATATGAAGAGGGATTTCTCACCGCACTAGCCGACTCGATAGATCTAGTTGGCTTTGGTATAGAATGCTCATGTACGCCTT
Organism: Pinus tabuliformis; assembly: GCA_031772625.1. Classification (NCBI taxonomy): domain Eukaryota; kingdom Viridiplantae; phylum Streptophyta; class Pinopsida; order Pinales; family Pinaceae; genus Pinus; species Pinus tabuliformis. The sequence continues at coordinate 48,142,112 of CM062808.1, forward strand.
AGAATGGATAACACAACTAATGATTAACACTCTCCAAAGAATTCAAATAACACAACTAATGATTAACACTCTCCAAAGAATTCAAATATGATGGCAGGCCTACAAACAACGCACTCCAAATGCTTTAAACTTTTCACGCTAAAACACACTGCAGGCTCTCTTCCAAATGCAAAACTAAGCAAACTAGATATTCTTGTCGTGAATGACACGTGATATTCGTGGGTGATTGGGAAAAGTGAAACTGGCAACATACAGTCAGTTTTGTCTCCACATTGATAGCGTGAAGCTACATAGCAATTTCTTGATTGAGCAACATTAATTAACAAACAACTTCTCCAATGGCTCCAACTATTGGTCGTTAGTCTAGCCACACATGCACCAGCCGCACCCAATGAAATAGGTAGTTGCAATTGAACTCAACACAACAAATCTTGTAGAGCTAGCAAGATAGGGGAGAGATGTTTAATATTGTGCAAGGACCAATAATTGATATAGTATTGGTCTCACTAAACCACCAGAAATTGAGACTTTTACAACCAATATTAAAAAAAAAAACAACATTAAGTACAAATAAGTATTAATTTATGTCAAAAATAAATAACATTAAGTGCAAATAAGTATTAATTTATGTCAAAAATTTCCCAAAACATCGACTCTGCCCATAACTGTCCATAAATAGTATCTCAATACTTAAGAATACAAACCATATTGACCCAACTAGAAAACAGAGAAAACCATAAACCCTTCAAAAATGGTCTATTTCAGAAGCACAAAGTAGCAGTGACATCAACCCCCATTCATGAGAACTCAAGCTATGTGTCCCAAATAAATATCCATACTTGCACATAACAAAAGTGAATGTATGTTAGCCATAACTGCTGTGTTGTTCAACATTTGAACCCCCTGTGTTCAATAAATGACACCCAACCCAATAGCATTTAAACCCACTTTGTTTAATAAATGACACCCAACCCATTCTATTTCTCATTAAAATAGATCAAGCACATGTTCAATACATGACACCTAATCCAATTACTTCAATAAATGACACCTTACCGATTCTATTTCTCATTAAAACAGATCAAAGCACATGGATCAACAAATAACAAATTCCCAACCATTGGATCACATTAAATTAAATCCAGATCGCACATTCAAAATGAAGCCATTGCAATCCATGTCCATCCTTACCATCAATTAAATTCAAGTGAAAAAACTATAAAAGAAGTTCAACCACTGCTGAAGTTGCATGTTATGCTTTCAAACTATTAACCAACCTTGGAGACAAAACATCACAGAACAATTGACATTATATCCAGGTTAGTTATTTCAATTATAACACATTTTTCTTACAGTTCTATTTTCATTTCTCATAGTTTTTTATTTCAGTTCTTACAGTTTCATTTTCATGAAAATATATATCTTTATATTTTTTTATATTTTGAGAAAGGAAATAACCTATGAGAAATTAATCTTCTGCTGGATATTTGAATGAAATGTTATGTCTTCCTCAAAAAATTCTAAAGTATTACGATTAGATTGAACTTGGTCAATTAATGTGCTCATCATTCCCTTCAATATGTTCTCAGGTTGGTTATGGTAACTCAGACCATTACTGTTGGCAAAGGCTAGAATATATGAAAACACAAAGACAAGCCTGCAATACTGGCACTAGAAAACCTGGATCAAATCTTGCAGGAGAAACTTCTACGCTAAGGAAATCAGTCATCCCTCACACAAAAGATTTTATATAGACTCTAGGAAACTAAGGTATCTAACGAAAGTCTTTTCCTCGTGTATCTTCGCACTCCTTCAATCTCTGTCTTCGAACAAATCATCTTTGCAAGCCATTTCTCAATCAGTTGAAAATCATATATCCCCATCACATATTTGTAATAATCCACAATACCCATAGGATCTATCATCCACTTATGTACTAAAAGCATCCTCATTAGAAGCACTCGGGCCTGTCACTCTGACATCACACTATTGGTGAAGACACTTGGTTGTCATAACTGAACCCTATGGATAGAAGCTCCCTTGGGAACTACAGGCTCTATTGAAAGCGAGATCGAGAGCTAGTCACTGTTACACCCATTGATGAGGATCTAATATAAAATCCAGACGCTGAAGCATTAGAAACATGTTGTTAATCGAAGCACTCTTATAACTGGCAATTAGAACTTCCTTGTAAACAAACCTAGTGCAACTAGAGACCCGAGCAAATTGATGCAATTATATGGCAGACATGATACAATGTTCTTACCTTTCTACCTTACTAATAGCCTTTGGGGACCCACTAAAACCCCACATTATTTTCATAAAAAAGCTCAAGAATGTCCCTAAATGAATTGGAACAACCCGTAAGGGATTGATAAAAAAAAATAGCCTAATATTATGAAAAGAAGTCCCACTTTGGCTTCATTTCTTCAAAAATCATAAGCATTCCCAAGACCAAGCTCCTTGAGACATTAAATCAAATGTTGGGCATGAAAGTTGAAATCCTAATCAAGGAGAAGTCCTGCTTTGGCTTCATTTATTCAAAAATCATAAGCATTCCCAGGACCAAGCTCCTTGAGGCATTAAATCAAATGTGGGGCATGAAAGCCAAAATCCTAATCAAGGAGGAGTTCTGCTTTGGCTTCATTTCTTCAAAAATCATAAGCATTCCCAGGACCAAGCTTCTTAAGACATTAAATCAAACGTTGGGCATGAAAGCCGAAATCCTAATCAAGGAGAAGCCCTACTTTGGCTTCATTTCTACAAAAATCATAAGCATTCCCAGGACCAAGCTCCTTAAGACATTAAATCAAATGTTGGGCGTGAAAGCCGAAATACTAATCAAGGAGTTAGTAACAACAAAGAGTCTCTCTGTGTATTTTGTGAACCTGCAAAGAGTCTTCTTGAAGATTGAAGAACAAACCTAGAACTTACCTAGAAGGCATTATGCAAATCCACTTGGTGAGATAGCGGGGGCTATGAATGAATTCAATTGCGATAACAAACATGACTCTAAAAAAATTAATTCAAACAACAATAACTACCAGATCTTCTCATAGTACCAGAAGAAGGTGGAAACCGAGAACAGTTTTCCAAGTACAAATATAGTCATGGTATTTTAAGTGTAAAGACAAGTTATCAAAACAACAATCATTGATAATTTTGAAGAATTACAACAAAATGATTCTATATATTCGATTTTTCAAGGATACTAACATAGTATAAGTTTCTTATTACTCAAATGTTATTTCAACTTGAAAGCAACATAAGGCAAACACTACTTGAACTACCCGATCCTCCAACAATACAACTCTCAAATACATCCTACCAAACACATGAGCCCACTCCTATCAGTGCATCCTTGAGAATACCAAATGCTGACCTCATCTTAGAGTTCATTACTTTATAGACAAACAATCAATCCCTTCAATATGTTCTCAGGTTAGTTATGGTAACTCAGACCATTGTTGTTGGCAGAGGCTAGAATACATGAAAACACCAAGACAAGCCTGCAATATTGACACTAGCAATCCTGGATCAAATCCCGTAGGAGAAATTTCTACAACAATGGAAGTTTCTTATTACTCAAAAGTTCTTTTAAACTTGAAATCAACATAAGGAAAACCTTACTTGAACTACATGATTGACAATGCAAGTCCACTTGGTGAGACAGTGGGGGCCATGAATGAATTCAATTTGCAATAACAAATAGGAGTCTAAACAAATTAATTCAAACAACAGTAACTACTAGATCTTCTCATAATACCATAAGAAGGCATAAACTGACAATAATTTTCAAAGTACAAGTACAGTCATGGTATTTTAAGTGTAAAGACAAGTTATCAAAACAACAATCACTGATAATTTTGAAGACCAGGGAAAATTTTAAGGATGAAAATTTATCGTAAATTTTAGAAACCTTGGTGAATCCGACTAGTCCATAATATCAAATCTATAAAATGTTTAGAGATATTTTTGTAAAAATATTTAAATTTATAATATTTTTATATAGTCTATATATAAGTTTTTGGCGATTTTTAGGGTAGAATCATTTCATTCTATAAAATTTGGGTGAATCATTTTTGGAAAAAAATGGAAATTAGTGAATTTTCTTTTGGAAAAAGTATAGAAAATTAGCCCATGGGCGAATATTAGCCCCTAAAATTTTCCCTGTTGAAGACATACAACAAAATGATTCAGTTTATTTGATTTTTCAAGGATACTAACATAATAGAAGTTTCTTATTGCTCAAATGTTTTTTTCAACTTGAAAGCAACATAAGGCAAGCACTACTTGAACTACATGATCCTCCAATAGTAAAACTCTCAAATACATCCTACCAAACACATGAGCCCACTCCCATTAGTGCATCCTTGAGAATACCAAATTTTGACCTCATCTTAGACTTCATTACTTTGTAGGCAAACAATCAATCCTTTAAATATGTTCTCGGGTTGGTTATGGTAACAGAGACCATTGCTGTTGGTAGAGGCTAATATATGAAAACACCAAGACAAGCCTGCAATATTGACACTAGCAATCCTAGATCAAATCTTGCAGGAGAAACTTCTACTACAATGGAAGTTTCTTATTACTCAAAAGTTCTTTTCAACTTGAAAGCAACATAAGGCAAACCCTACTTGAACTACATGATTGACAATGCAAGTCCACTTGGTGAGACAACGTGGGCCATGAATGAATTCAATTGCGATAACAAACAAGAGTCTAAACAAATTAATTCAAACAACAATAACTACCAGATCTTCTCATAGTACCAGAAGAAGGCAGAAACCGACAGTAGTTTTCCAAGTACAAATACAGTCATGGTATTTTAAGTGTAAAGACAAGTTATCAAAACAATAATCACTGATAATTTTGAAGACATACAACAAAATGATTCTACAGTTTTGATTTTTCAAGGATACTAACATACATGTTGATAATTTCCTGTAATAAAGCAGAAGTATTTTTGCCTTGTATGAAAGCATAATTTACAAATATTCTTAACTAAATGCATGCAATAATTCTATAGGTTGTTGCATCTATGGAAAGTGTTAATTATGTTGCTCGTATAAGGAGAAGTGGCAAGAGAGTGACAAGGGGTGCCCAGCTGCGAAGCCCATCGTCAGATGAGGACAAGGCAAGTGATTTCAATGTCAACAATGCCCCAACGAACGTTGTTGAGGATGACCATGCCACTAAAGATGATGTTCTCACACCATCACCAACAAAACAACCATCAACAACAGTCCAAGGGGCAAGTTCAACTAAAAATATCAACACTATAAGAGGATGGTAAAAAGAAGAAATGTTAGTTGCAATTGACGACATAGAGTTTAATGGATACTCAGTTCAGGCATCTGCAAAAAAGCATGGTATTCCTCCCTCATCAATACATTATTGGATAAATGGATTGACTCATACAAAACGTAGAGGGCCTCTTACAGTTGTGATTGATGAGGAGGAGGCCGAGGTGGTTGAGTGGTGTAAAGAGATGGCCCAATTGGGACATGGGCTAGAGTTGATACAACCCAAATCCACAGTTGCTAAAATCTGTCAAGGGAGGCAAAACCCATTCAAAGATGGGTTTCCTGGTAAATCATGGTGGTTTGGGTTTTAAAAAAGGTATCCAGACCTTGTATTGCATACTACTGAGGGCCTTGACAGAGACAAAGCATTAAATTTGCATCCTGCACTTGTGCAGAACTTCTATGACACTCTTTCTAGTGCTTACGATAAACATTCTTATGCAGTAGACCATATATGCCACTGTGATGAAACAGGTTTACATGTAAGGAGGAATTGTGGCATGTGGGTAATTGCCAATAGAGGGAGCTGAAATGTGCCAAAGATTTTTCCTAAGAGTAGGGAGTGCATAACTATTTTATGTTGTGCCAATGCAATTGGTACTTCAATCCTAGGAGTTTATCTATTCAAAGGTAAAAATCAACTGAAAAACTATATACAAAATTGTGAACTAGGTGCATGCATGGATGCACATCCCCATTAATGGATAACTAAAAAACTATTTTTAAGTTAGCTTTTTCACTTTGCTGCATCAGTACCAGGTGGAATCTCACTTAATAACAGACACCTATTGATATTAGATGGCCATGGGAGCCACATGGATGTACAAACAATTGAGGAAGCAAACAATTTAGGCATCGACCTATTGACATTGCCCGCTCATACCACTCATAGAGTAAAAACCCTTGATGTTAGTGTGTTTGGCCCTTTCAAGAGCTATTTTAGGTTAGAGCATGCTGCATGGATGGAAAAGAATCCAGGGGTTGAGGTGAAAAGGTTCGAGCTAGTAGAGCTTGCAAGTAAAGCTTTTAAAAGGGCTCTAACACCATCAAATATCAAGGTTGGCTTTAGTAGGACAGGAATCTGACCACTGAGTTATGATACTCTTATGCATGATACTGGTTGTAGCCATGCATTTCATTTGGATGGTCAGGAAGAAGGGCATGTCCAAACAGGTGTTGAAGTGCAAGAAGTAGATGACCAAGATGATGTGGTTGTAGTTGGTAATATGATTTCCCTCTCTTAAGGACACTTATATGATGAAGATGATGAAACTGTATGTGAAACATAATATAATCCTGGACAAATTCACAGTAACATGGAGATCGTTCCACCAACTCAAGAACATGAAAATCCTGTTGTTGATATTGCTAATGACATTGTTGAACATGCAGTTGACAATGACCAAGTGACATTGCCAAGGCAGGTAACCCCACCGTCATGGCTGGCAGAAGCAATGATTAATATGAACGAACATAGTGTCTCAACAACTAATGAAAAAAGCATGAACATGCCCTCACAACCAACAGAATTGAACAGTGAAATTGTTCATTTTTTTGTGGACAACAAATCAATGGAAGAAGATGAAGCACATAATGTGCATTAAATGAAGATAATGGAAGAGTTCAATTAGTTGTCTCAGATATTTAAAGGAAAGTACCAAGCAATGACATGCAAGTGGGAGGGGTGGAGAAGATACTTGGCAGATTCCTAAGGCTACCAGTAGAGAGAGTATCAATGAAAAAAAGAAAGGTACACCGGGTAGTCTTCGTTTGGGCTGAAGTTCATAGTTACTCACCTCAGAAGACTATATAAACCTGTTAGTTGAGTTTGAAAAAAATAAATTTGAAATGCAGGAATTAAAACAGAAAAAGAAGGATCTAGTCAAGGAGAAGAAGACAACAAGGATTGTTGCAACACAACATCAAGCAGATGAAAGGCCTGAAAGAGATAAAGCAAGGCAAGTTAAGGACAAAAAAAAATAATTGGCAAGACAGGAAAAGGAATCAAGAAAGACACAACAAATGCTTGAAAAGGAACAAGGGATGATCAATATGGTTGACAATGATGTGAGCATAGCTGATGAAACCAGGATTATTTCAAACTCATTGGACAATATTGCGGATAATACAACATTATTCCAAGACCTCATAAACATTGAAGTGACTCACTATCAAACCGAGGGTTTACCCACTTGCCTTATTCCTACCAGAGAAGGTGTCAATTCTATGTATGCTCATTACACACCTCCACTTAATGCAGGGGTTAGTAGTGAAAATGTGAGGTATGGGTACTCAATTCCTCCATGGTTGGAAGGTGAAAATTGGACTCAATCATATGGAAGCAATCAACCATTTCCTAATCAACCCTTTTTAGGTAGGCCAACCTACTTGTCTCAAGAAGGTAACTCGGGGAGTTTTGGCACTCAAGATTCTTAGGGCCATAAAGAATAGGGGTGTCATATGTTTTTGGTTGTAACCACATTATGATGTGGATTTTGGATGGATTGTATCTTTTTCTTGTCACAAAAATATTTTGGCTTACAACCTAGGTTGTTTTATTTCATATTGTTGGTGGCATTGTAACCAAAATCCATTTTAGAAGGAACATCTATAATCTATTATAATGTAGAAATCTTACGTGAGAATGCAAATGGGATTTTCTGTTATGCCTCTACACACCAAATGAATTACAAAACATTTATAACGTAGTTATAAATATGATGAAGAAGGAGTGAATAATGAAATCTTGAACCAGTCACTTATTTTAATATGATAATTCCATAAAACAGTGAACCAAATTTCTATGAGCATCAATTTACCTTTTTAAATCAATGCACTTCCAATTAAAACACAATACAAATGGAAAATGCACTCCGGGCATTGAATTTCCCTTATAAACCAACATTCAATACATCAACAAATATGGAAACATTGCAATAAAGAAGCTCCTCAATATGACAATTTACAAAAGAACAACTTAGATCCATCTGATATCAACTCAATAAGACAATAGACTAAATATGACCAGAACCAAAACCATTTCCAAAATGACATAAAATCCAGATTTCTCCACAAACCAGATGCCATAAAGGAATGAAACAATAATACACAAGTGAAACCTCTGAATGTGAAATCTCTGCATATTATCACAACCTCACACCTTGTAACAATGTACTATGCCTAGCACTACAATTACATATAACATCATGCCCAACCATAAATAAACAATGACAACATTTTTAGTTTACATTTCATCAGATTGTAGCAATACTTCATGATGAAAAAAACATAATGCACATAATACCTATAATTAAAACATAATACAAATGGGTAATGCAGTCTCGACATTGAATTTCCCTTATAACCCAATTTACTTCGAATCCAAACACAATGCAAAGTTGCTCTTACAAATCAATTTACCTCCAATTCTGCCAACAATGGACATTGAATGTTTCTTATAAATGAATATACAATGCAAATGGGCTGGTAGGCCAGCCCACTATGAGCATTAGTTTACCTTTCTAAATCAATGCACTTCCAATTAAAACAAAATACAAATGGGAAATGCACTATGGGTGTTGAATTTCCCTTGTAAACTAACATTAAATACATCAACAAATATGGAGACAGTGCAATAAAGAAGCTCCTCAAGATGGAAATTTACAAAAGGACAACTTAGATCCATCTGATATCAACTCAATAAGACAACAGACTAAATCTGACCAGAACCAAAACCATTTCCAAAATGACATAAAATCTAGATTTCTCCACAAACCAGATGCCACAAAGGAATGAAACAACAATACACAAGTGAAACCTCTGAATGTGTAACGAGAATTTGGATTTGCAATAGAAATTTCATCAACAAGCAAACACAATCATATTCCTCGTGGATGAACTCTAGTCTCTCAAAGCTAAGGCCAATTGTCAGGATGATGAAATTGATGCTTTGCGTAGGCAATTAACTAAGTTACAAATGCAGATGGAAGCAAATGAATATCATAGTTCTACAACTAATACACCCAACCAACCTTTCAGAAATATATTGATTGATTAACTAAGTTATAAATGCAGATGGAAGCAAATGAATATAAGAGTTCTACAACTAATGCACCTATCCAACCTCTCAGAAATCTACTGATTGATCTAAATCGGCATACAACAATCACTGGTATGATTTCATTGAACAAAAGTACAATTTTCCCCTAAATTCAGACAAACACAAACAAAATTACTCTCCATAACTTATGACCTAAAAACATAAACATGACACTTGAAAAAACTATAAGATCTCTCCAATTATGACCTAACAACATTAACACGACACTTGAAAAAACTATAAGATCTCTCCAACAAATAAAAAAAGGTTGAGGTGTAATAAAAATTAAAAATGATAGTTACCTGCAATAAAGATATTAAATGAGAAAACACATCCATCATTCTATCCTTGTCGATCAACTACAGACAGAAGCTCTTGTTTTATGTGAAATGAAGTTTGCATAATGAGATTTGAGATTGGTCCATTCTAATGTCTCACTCCTCCACTATGTACATTCTTATTACAAGTTTCTTTCCACATAACAAAACTTCAATGAAGGTTGTAGGAGGATGACACTAATGAGATTTGAGATTGGTCCATTCTAATGTCTGACTTCTCCACTATGTACATTCTTATTACAAGTTTCTTTCCACATAACAAAACTTCAATGAAGGTTGTAGGAGGATGACACCAAGAATTCAATAATTTAATATTTCTGTATTAAGCCATAAATAATTTTGTCGATATTGTGACAACAAATGTTAGTAGAGAGAACAGGGAATGACAATGACTGATATTATTGTATTTTAAATACTGGAGTTAAGGTACACTAATGGGCCAATGAAGAAAAGAAACCAGCCCTGAATTCGAACCTGTGAACTCATAAAAGTAGGAACTCTCTTGAAAGAGGAAAGAGTGGCAAATCTTTAATGAATGACTTGAAGACCAGAAACTAAAAATAAATAAATCTAAAACCCTCCAATGCAACAGGAAAAACAAGTAGAAATTTGTCCTTTCCTATGGGAAAAATGGGGTAAATTAATTGTATAAACCCTAGAGCAATAAGAAAATAAAAATAAAGGGAGGTAGAATAAACATATGGCACCAAGCCGTGAAATTATTTTCACTACCATGACAGAACCCCTGCTGCCGAAACCTAAATGCTCACTTCTACTTACATAACATCCCTGTGCAAATAAGGTACCCAAATTATTTAATTATACCAGGGAATTTTAGACTCTGTTTCATGCAAAAAATTGAAATGTGAAACAAAAAAATTCCACTAAAATGAAAATAATTGAATTTGACCACACTAGGATTTGTAGTTCAAATTTCATGGAGCTGAAAGAAGTGATAGAATTGGCTAAACCTCCATTACTAAACCCAATAATTACCAATATTTAACCACACTAGAGTCTTATAGTTCAAATTCAATCGGATAAGCGGGAAACAAGTGGTAGAATTGGCTAAACCCCGTTAATAAACCCTAAAATTACCTAAATTCAACCACACAAGGGTTTTATAGTTCAAATTTCATGGGAAAAAAAAGTGAATTGGGTAAAATTGGATAGACCCAAGTAACTAAACCCGAAAATATACACAACGTCTCACTAACAATCTCATAACACCTACACATCATCTCCCTAAAAGTATCATAGTACCTGCACAACCTCTCTTTGGCTAATGTAAAGCCCAAAGTTTAAGTATATTAGAGGATTATATTTTCAAATCCATGCAGAAAATGGAAAAAACTCCACAATCAGAGAAGCCTGTGCTATAAAACTCTACAGAAAATGGAAATTATGCTAAACCTGCAAAACCCTCCAATGCAATAGGAGACTAACCAAATGAGCAGCTCGGTGGAGTGGTGAAATCAAAACGAAGTAAAGGTGAAATGCCACTATGTAGACTTCAATTAGTTATAGAACGATATAAATTAATTATCTATTATATGTAATTATGCAAAGCGAGTGAAACTCCTAGCGGAATCAAGTATTAAAAAACACAACAGTGCAGCAAGAGCAAAAATAACAAAAATCCCAACAGCAAGTTTAGGTGTTGAAAAACACAGTGGCAATCGTTGGTAGGAAAATCCTACCAAATAGACGCAGAAGCCATGTCCAAGCGTCCTCCATGTCCAAACATCCTCCAGACCTTGCCATACCTGCAACCAAAACTTGTAAAACATGAAAAAACTAGCAAATTAGCAAATGGAAAAAATATACAAACACAATTCGAAAAAAAAACCATAAAAACCTGTAAATTTACCTTCGACCTCGAATTGGCTAGAATTTGGTACTGGCTCCTTCCCAAACAACAGGTTGCGAGAATGAAACAATGACCAAGGTATCTGTAAACCCTCGGCGGTGTAGAACGAACAACAACAATGACATATGTAAACCCCCGACCTCGCAGAGCATTTAACAACAACAACAGAGTTAAACCCCCCTCGAAACAAGTGACACAACAAAACCCTAAACCCTGAACAACACTGGCAGGGGAATGAAACAACCATAGCAGAAACCCTGTTCTGTTTGCGAACCACTGCAAGAAAACTAGTTGGGTTAGCAGATTAAGAATGGTGGACAAGGCGCACATGTAATGGAGATGTCCCGCACCATCGTCGACAGAGCACATCACCCACACACTGGACCCGAACAATACAACACAACCCTAAAATGCGATGAATTGGGGATTTTAACTGTGACCACCCACCACAACACGTGGCAGGCTCGTTCGGGCATGTGTTGTACGCTGGGGGCAGTTATCCACGTGCCCAATGCTGAGGTGGAGGGGAGGGTGCACAGGTAATGGTGTCCCTCCCCTAGTTTCACCAACAACATACTTGCTCACGGCACCATAGAATCAGGTAGTTGCAATTCCGCACAATGCTGGACGAAATGCTCAATTAAATCTCTTTTTCTTTACTCTAGAGCAGGTGACACAATGATTTTCTATACAAGTAGATCTGTGCTAGATCCTAGTAGCCACTCCAAGGCTCTTTAACTAAACACGTCTCAAACAATTCTTCAACACTTCTTTGCAGGCAGAACCGTCGACTTGAAACACAAATTGAATGGGAAACAAAATTTCTACCACTATCCAACATGCAGCTTGACCTCTCATGTGGCTCAATCCAGCAATTCAACGTCCTCACAAATTTCTGCCCTTTGGTTCACGATCACAACTACAATGATCAACACATCATGACCCTCAAATTCTCTAGATCTCGCCCTCTGGCTCTCTTCCACGACAGTCCCACAACTTTCTCAAACTGTCGCGATACCTTCACGCCACCGAGCCTTCACATGGCTCTGATACCATGTTGAAACTCACAAAGTGAGCTTGTTTATTTCATTAGCCATCACCATTATTTATACGTGCCTCAGCCAGAGAATCAATAATGATCTCCACCAACTCCTACCAACTATTAATTACCTCATTGACTAACAATGAGCTCCCCGTCATATGAACAGATTTTGTTGGCATTGTGAACAATCACAAACAATGTGATTAATACTCTAACAAAACTAAGATGACTAATAAACAAAGGGGAATGATTGTGAATCCAATATGGAGTTAACATATTTTGAAGGCACTAAAATAATTTAATACCTTACAAATGATAAGAACAAATATACAATGAAAAGATCTTAGCAAATAATTATTATTAAAATCTCTAGTACATATGCCCAAATTCAAATCTTAACCTGAATTCATTGTGAATTTTATATCTAGCAAGAGAAAAAGTTCTTCCAACTCAATATAAGGTAAGCCAAGACAAGTTTGAAAGCAATTAATAAATAGTTAATCCTCGCCACAAACATGTCTCCATGAATTCTTCATCAACTCTAATTAAACTAGTCAAGCCTCGCAAAGATAGCCTCACGAACAAAACAAACAATTAACATGAAATAAGCAAGATCAACAATAGTGTAATTGACATGAAATAAGCAAGATCAACAATAGTGTTAACATTTACAGTAGTTGAGCTTATTAAAACCAGGTCGAATAACGATGAAATAGTTGATAATAAATCTGCAAAACAATACAATAGTGTGATCGAATACAAACTTATCATTGACTCAAATTAATTGTTTTTATAAAGAACAATCCCTGAAGTTCAGAACTCCTTCTAGAAATGCTTTGCCATAGTACAATTGCATTCTTTTTACAAAGTTGTGACTCCCATCAATCCCAGATAATAATCTCCTCCTGTACAATAGTGACAAGAAAATATATCACTCTGGAATTTCCACCTTGTTACAGACTGCAGAACGTATCAAAAATATTTGTCTCTGCGCACTTTCCTACAGTCTATGGTCCCTGGATCTGGACCCCTTTTTTAGAGCCTTCGCTCTGTTTAAGTGAAGCTTAGAACCAAAATGCATGTCTCATTTTCTTCGCTACAAATTTCATAATTTATGGTTCCAGCTAGATTTTGAGTATGAATAAGGCAATCTGGTGGTCCAGGTATGCGAAGATTGGCGTTATATATAATACAAATGTTTCATTTATAATATATACATGCATATTAATATGACTTTAGTATGGACTTACATTTATAATATTTGTTTAGTATGTTAGTAATATATTGCGATATGTTTTGTAGTTTTTACATAAATATGTTTATTATATACATAAAGTTTAACATAAATATTTACGATATATGAGTTATTACAAAATTTAATTTACACAATATAAAGTTTTTAGTTTTTTTATAAAGTTTTTAGTTTTTGGTTTTTGTTTTTGTTTCAGTATGAAAAAACCTTTATATTCATTTTTCAAAATATTGCATTACATATTGTATAAAGATAGTATATAGAGATACCGGCATGTTCCATATATTTTAGATTGAGATTTTTTTTTTTATTTTTTTTTTATTTTTTATTTTTTCCCGACTCAACGAAACATGGTGAATGTCATTATTAACCGAAATATGTCTCTGTGCACAGTGGTCTGTACATATAATACAGTGCAAACATACAAGCAAAATGATCTAATATATCAGCAGTCTAGACATCTAAAATGTGGGAGAAAGATATACAAAAACCAAAACACAAAAAATAAGTCTTTGTCACATAAAAAACCTCTGAAGATAAACCACCAGCACTTGCATACGAAAATATCTAAAAAATATAGTAGTTATCCTGGTAGTGGAAGCACCCTGACGTCCATGATGTTATCTTCCATCTTGATCTCAATGTGCATACCATCCAACTCATCCAGTAACCCCCTCTTAGAAAGTCTATCCGCATTTTGATTAAAGTCTCTTTCAATGTGCTCAATCGTTGAGTCATTAAAAGAGACCCAAAGTTGCTCAATTTGATATAGCCAACCATGGAGTGTAGGCTGTTGGTAAACTTTGGCACAACCCAGGACATTGTCGATGATAATCTTAGAGTCCCAAAAAATGTGAATATAAAGTTTCTTTAAATATGAAGTTTTATTATAATTTACTAAATAAAACAATTAATTAGATTTACAATATATGTTACATTTATGTTATTAGTATGGTTTATACATTATTTACAATATTCCGATGACAATATCTATTTACAAATAGTATGTGAATGATTGATTTTTTTATGCATATATGCACTAAGCGAAGTGGGGAAAGTGTGAATCTGAAAAACAAAATGTGAAATGTGAGGTGAAGTGGCAACGAAAGGTGCTATATTGCCTTCTTGTAACCAGTGTCGTCATGAATGAAGAGACACTAACTATCCAACAAACAAAATTACAATCATAATGGCCATGCAAAAAGATCGAAAGCCAAGCGATAGGGATCAAAGGAACCATCAGCACACTAACATGCCCAGAAAGAAGGGAGTTTTCAAAATGCAAAATGGAGGGTGCCCTTGATTTTGTCGAAAAAATTATGGGGCTATGATCACAACATGGTACTAGTTGAATCAATAAGTACTATGACATTTTGTTTCTTAATGTATATTGCAATATTGAGGGTTTTATGTGTTGAAAAACTTGCCAACACATGAATCAGTATCTCACACCTATTTAATCCTTTTCCTTTGAAGAAAAATGTAATTTTATTCAACCTAAAATTCAAAGAACAAAATTACATTTTGCAGATGCCTGTAGGCATTCTAGTAGATTAGTGAATCGATTGATGCCCAAAAAATATAAAAGAAAAAAGAAAAAATAAATTACATGGCAAGTCAATAGCAAACACAAAGCCAAAACCAACCAAAGAGAAAAACTGAGGCTAATAGAAAATGCTTAGTCACCCTTTTCTACCCTTTTTCTTATCTACTTTTCGCCATCCTCCTTGATCAGGAGTGGACGTTACAATGATTAGTTGATTGTCTGTTGTTTTTCTCAAATGTTTTTTATTCAAGTCTGAGCTCTTAGAGGAATAAGGGGTTTTGTATCCTCCGACTTCCTTCTCCTTCTAGATTTTTTGATCAATATTTCCTTCTGCATTTGGATTATGCGACCTTGCTGCCTCCATTCCTTCCTGATTGATTCCTTCGCTTGGTAGGGGAGCTTGAGGATTTGAGTTATCCTCAGTTATGGGATCCTCTTCCTCTTCTTCATTAGGTTGTTGGGATGGGAAATGCCATCCCTTAGGCTTCTTGACTTGTTGTTTTTTCTTCCGAGGATCTTTCTTTGTCAAATGACATGCATTTTGTAAATGTCCAGTTTGTAGACAAGAGCAACATCTCAATGTCGTATTCTCATAATCTAAGAACTGAGTCCAACACTAGTTGTTGTGTGTCAGATGAATATGATCCAAAAGTCCTTTGTTGAGGTCTACCTCTACACAAATTCAGGCAAAAGTATATATTGCTTCTTTTGTTCTTTGTGTATCCATCTTAATGTATCTCCCCAGCAGGTTACCAATTCCTTCTAAAACTTTTGGATGCCAGAAATGAAGGGGTAAATTATGTAATCTTACCCACACTGGCATTTTGGAGACCACCATTGAATTGGCATCGAATTCTGGGAACCATGGGGTGATAAATAGTCCTGCATTACCCTAGAACCATGGACCCTCTTGTATAACATAATCTATGATCTCTGATGATTCAAATTTTACTATGAAGAAGCCTTTGGAGCATAGATGGATCTCACAGTTTGGTGTCCAGGTCGTAAAAATCCATTGAAAGAGATCCATAGGTTTTGGCTAAAAACCACTAAACCTGCAAATAAGTACTTGGGATCGGAAGATTGTGTGAATATTTATTGATTCTGCTAAATCTATTGTCATTGCCAGAATTTGTTTTGTCTGCTCCACAATATAGGGCCCAAGAATGTTTAGATTATGTTTAGATTTACCTAATGCAACAGATTTACCTTTAAGAGTGTCTTTGAATGAGGTAGATCCATGGATTGGTCCAGGCGCGCCTCCTCACAGTGTCAGGTTAATAGTAATTATGGAATTTCGATCCATGCCATAGTCCTGTAACTGTTGATCATTCTTCATAGATCCATTGACATAGATTAAACTTTGTGACTCCATTGAAATACCAAATCTGTTATGGATCTCTTTTCAAATCCCGAACCAAAAATTCCTTTGTGACACCATGAGAACTAGTCTTCCACATGAGGTTTGAACGAAAATTTGAAAAACTTTGCTGATACATATATATCTGCTTGGGGAATCAAATTCCCAAACTTTGTCGCTTCCTTATTTACCCCTGCATGCATTGTTTCGCTCCATTTTTTGGTCCAACGTGCCAAATGGTCCATTCCAACAGAGAGGGAGTGCCACGGACCAAAATCGTCCATTCCAACAAAGAGGGAGTGCCACCAACGCTGACTGCAGGGAATTGAGCATCCTTTTTGTTACAAGGGTTGAGCATTTGACAATCCCCATAGAAGATGGCAGTCGCAGGGTCGAGATCTCCTTCCTCGACAGACTCCTGGGTATCGTGACGCTTCAAACCCAATTGAAACTTCGTTGGAGGGCACACTACAACATGCCCAATGTCCTCTTGGAGACCAGCTGAGGGCCTGTGCATGGCGCACTGTCGAACTCCGCGACGTAGACAGGTGAAACCCATTTGTTGGGAGATTTCGAAATAGGGGCGTCGGGCTTTCTGTGATCCCACCACTGAAGGGTAAACCTAACCCAACAGTGATGAATTCCGTAAGAGAAGCCCAGCCAGAAGCAGTGTAAGAAATCACACCCCAGTTATCTGTAACACATTTGTGATGCAACTGACCTTCCACGAGCCTAACCAGATTGATCTTCGCGTATTATCCAACACATATGCATTCACAGTCGGACTAGTTCGCCTGCAAATCCAACACCTATTTAATCCTATGTCGTGCAAAGTTTCTAAATCTTTTTCTTATTCTTTGAGATTCACAAGTTTTTTCTCACCCATTTGTGTGGAAGCCTCTTTTCCATTGTGAAATTTTTTGTTTGTGAGTATTTATGCTTTTTGGACCATTTTCTATTACAATCAAAACATATTTTTTTTTTATTCTCTTTTCATCCATTTCTTTTTGTGTGGGGTAGTGTTGTCTTATGAGGTACCAATCTATCTCTACTTCCTACATATGTGTTAGCAAAGACTTGCATGTAGCCAAATTTTTGGATTGATTATGAAGAGCAAATTTCATAGCTTCCTCAACATTTTCTAGATGTCGTAGAAAAATCTCATGGCTAACATCTTCTTTTAATCCACCTATGTAAACATTCAATAAATGCTTGTCACTTATGCTATCTACCCTAATGACCAATACTTAAAATTCCAAATTATAGTCTTCAACGTCACCTAAGTGCTTGATTCTTGTCAACCAACTAAATTATTCTAGTTATTCCCAAATATTGCCATATTGTACTTTTGGGTCCCTTATAACTACCCATTGATGCAACTGAAATGGTTTTGTCTCAAAATATAGAGTTTCCAAGGAAATTTGCTACTCATCATCACCAATTTTACACAATTCAAAGTATTGATATATCTAGTTTACCCTTTTAAAGACATATATTCCAACAAACCTCCTTAATTTTGCTGAGTATGTGTTATATTCTTTGCATGAGTTAAATGTGTCACGAATAAAGGCGTGACCTAGGGGGGCATGGTAGAACCCCGATTTTTTTTTTGGGTGGGTTTTTGCATATAGTTTTGGCAGTTTTCGACTTACAATTTTGCTAAAAGCAGTTTTGTAGTACATGGTGGGTTTTCCGATGGTTTTGTAGTTTTGGTTGTGGACCTATGGTTGGATTGACGGTTCATGTATGTCGAGGGAGATATATTGTATTATAATATACTATAAAAAAAATATAATAATAAAAAAAATTGTTGGTTTTCACGTGTTTGGGTTTCCAAGATAAAATCTCTATGTAAATTTGTGTGTTTTCCATTGTATCTTTTCTGATTTATTAAGAATTTGTTTGCAACGATTAATTATGCATGGTTAAAACTTATAAATTTAACCTTGGGAAAGGAGATATCCGTAGGAACCCATCCATCATTAGCTCCAATATTGGAGTTGAATCTTCTTGAGATATGCTTATTGATGGAAGGTTTTTGAAATTGAATACTATCTTTATTTTCTAGAGTTCCCCGAGTCACATTATTACTTTTAGGGAGCCTCTCACTTAGGATATGAATAATCCTGGATTTTGTTTGTTCCAACTTATCTTCCATTCCTTTTTGTGCCCTTCTTAGAAACAAAAAATTTATCATAACCTTCATTCCCTTAAGATAGATTTGCAAATTGGACATCTAGTTCTTATTTTATTCACTTTATTTGTAAGTCATTAACGAGTCCTTAGGACGTTTCTTAGGTGTAAATTTTTTTATGAGATTCCATTAGTATATGTTGTTTCAATTTTGATTATGACATAGAGATATTATATTATTATACCAAAGTAGATGTATTTTTAATTCCCAATGTTCCATAGAGTTCTTTCCTTCTTTTAGAGATGCTGTCACTTTGATAATGACCCTTTAAAATTTTTGCCTAAGTCACTTTTGGAGCCTATATGAACCATTGTTTCAAGCCCCCTAGTATCGTCATGTTGATTGATTTGTTATTTATGTGTTTTCTCCTAGTGTCGCATCCTCCTAAGTCAATGTTTCCTAAGTGTCGTCACCTAACCATTAGAAGCACTTAGGTTATCTAGTCCATGGTTAGGTGAACTCATGACTTGTATTGACTTAGAAACTAACCTTTATGCCATACACACACTAAAAAAGCACACAAATTCATAAAAACCCACAAAAAAACATAAAAGGCAAACAAAAGCAAGAAAAGTGTTTTTTAAGGCAAAAGCGCACTTCAAGTTGGTGAAGACATGTACTTGAGTTGAGCGCACTCCTTCAGATTAAAGAAGTGCGCCCTCCTTGAGTGCACTCTTTCATGTTGAGCAAGTGTACCCTACTTGAGTGCACTCCTTTGTGCTAAAGACATGCACTCTTCCTGGTTGCATGCATGTGCCTCTTTGTTGCATGTGGGTGCACTCCTAGAAAATAAGAGCCCACTTAACTTCCCTTAACTAATCCTTTCACTTGTCGACAAGTGGCGATCATGCATGAATCAATTTTGCATGTAAACTCTTTTAAATTAACCCATTTAATCATTCATTTGCATAATCATTATCATTTGGGTTGGGCGCACAGTTGTGGATCAAGAAACTCTTCATCAACCTGTATTACAAGTAAGTTTTGCATGTCAAATATATTCATTGTCTTTCATGATTTCACTGTCGATCTTGCTTTTCTTGCTGGAATTTCTTTGTTTTTTAGTTTATTTACTAGCATTTATGTTCAATCTTGATTCTACAAGTGTTAATTTGTTGTCGCATGTAGATACTCTTTACATTCCTCAATCTTTTACATTCCACTATGATTGCGACAAGGTCCATATAAGCTTGAATATCCTTCTTCTTCTCATTCCTACCATGAAATCATGTCGTCAAGCTTGGTCTTAAACTTTATTAAGGTAGAGCGCACTTCTAGAACTTAAATAATGATCAACCTTGAAAATTGTGCCTAGAATGACCAAGTTTCCCTCTTGAGTGCACTACTTTGTCACGAAGAACATTGCCCTCCCTTCAGTGCATGAGCACACTTTGAAGACTCGAATGATTTTACTTCATCCCTTTGGCATGTGCCAGTGCACCATCCTTCCCTTTGAGTGCATGGGCACATCCTAAAGGATTGAAAGATTGAAGACAGGTTTCTTCGTCCCTTCGGAGTGTGTCAGTGCACCCTCTCTATCTCCTTGAGCACATGAATGCACTATGAAGGCCTAAAGGGACGAAAACTCACCCCTTCAACCCTTTGGAGTGTGCCAGTGCACCCTTGATGGTTTCCTTCCCTTTCTTGAGTGCACAAGTGCACTACAAAACCCTGAATGGCCCTTGACCTTCCTTCGTGCTTTGAAAGTGTGCCCTCATAGTTTGCATGCTTATTTTATTATGCATGCAAGTGATTTTGTATTTTCGTTGATATATTTTCATGACTAGTTACATTTTATGGCTCTTTGTACATGATTTACGAGATATTGCTTCTTACATAGTTTGCATAAAGCTAGTTTTGTCATTATGAGTGTGCTGCCACAAACAAGTATTCAAGCTACAAGTATTATCTCCCTTTCATCATCTATTGGAGCCATGCATTCCTGTAACGTGGCCTCCAAGTAAGTCTCAGAAGCAATCACTAAGGAACCGATTGAAGTTACCAAGATAACCATTCCAATTTATGCATACACACAATGCTTCATTGATAAGTCTACTCATGGAGGGGTATATACAACACATTCATGTAGAAACGTTTTGCTGAGGACTTGGAAGATGTGTAAGCATACATCAAAATCAAGCGGTCAAAGATGCACATGATCACATGAAAATTCTCTTTCATCCCCTGCACAAAGTAATTGAGTGGATCATTACACATATGGATGACTCTCATCTCGTGCTTCGTAGTGAGAGTGGCGGTCAACTCGCCACTTATTATGGAGAAGACATGCAAACATGTTACAAGATGCTCAGGCCCATAGAATATGAAAATGATGACTTCTATATTAGATGGGCCAACCTTGACACGAATGGCATTTTCGAGACCCTACTAAGTTTCACGATCACCCATTCGTAGTTTATTCGACTAAGATCCTTGGAGATGTATATCAATATCTAATAGCCATGTATTGTCAGTTGCATGGGTGCAAGAACGCTAAGGTGTTTGAGGAAAATTGGATATATATTCTCAATATGGTGATAACTGATGGAAGAGTCTTCAATTGGGAAGATATATTGTCATTTTAGTTGCAACATCATGTGGGGAAAGGAAAAGAGTCTTTGAGGTTGAACTAGGCCCCAAAACTTTAAATGTTTGCATTTCTTTTAGATGGGATGCAAACCCAAGAATGTATTGGAATTGGGCCCCTGAGAACAAGTTCCTTGTTTAATTTCACTGTAGAGTGTTATTAGGATCAAGCTTTAGAGGTGCATATGAAAGATTGGCCAAGCAATTCTTTACATTTATCTTCCATATGATATTTGGGATTGATCCTCCTTGAATGACTATTCGGGTGAAGAAGTCACTATGGGATATCAAAGATTGGTTTGCAGCTTTTAAGGATACATACATTAGATGTTTTGGATGTCAGAGATCTCCTCATTTCTGGTCGCGATATGTGACCAATAAGTTGGTCATGCAAGAAGTAGCAAATCAATTTGACAAGGGATTATCAGGAGTTGCTTCTTACATAGTTTTCATAAAGCTAGTTTTGTCATTATGAGTGTGCTGCCACAAACAATTGTTCAAGCTACAAGTATTATCTCCATTTCATCATCTATTGGAGCCATGCATCCCTTTAATGTGGCCTCCAAATAAGTCTCAGAAGCAATCACTAAGGAACCTATCGAAGTTACCAAGATAACCATTCCCATTTATGCATACACACAATGCTTCATTGATAAGTCTGCTCATGGAGCAGTATATACAACACATTCATATAGAAACATTTTGATGAGGACTTGGAAGATGTGTAAGCATACATCAACATCAAGCGGTCTAAGATGCATAGGATCACATGCAAATTCTTGGTCATCCCCTGCAAAAAAGTAATTGAGTGGATCATTACACATATGGATGACTCTCATCTTGTGCTTTGTAGTGAGAGTGGCGGTCAAATCACCACTTATTATGGAGAAGACATGAAAACATGCTACAAGATGCTTAGGCCCACAAAATATGAAAATGATGACTTCTACATTAGATGGGCCAACCTCGACAAGAGTGGCATTTTTGAGAGCCTACTAATTTTGCGATCACCCATTCATAGTTTATCTGACTAAGATCCTTAGAGATGTATATTAGGATTTGATAGCCATGTGTCGTTAGTTGCATGGGTGCAAGAATGTTAAGGTGTTTGAGGAAAACTGGATATATATGCTCAATATGGTGATAACCAATGGAAGAGTCTTCAATTGGGAACATATTTCGTCATTTTAGTTGCAACATAATGTGGGGCAGGAAAAAGAGTCTTTGAGTGTGAACTAGGCCCCAAAATTTTACATGTTTGCATTTCTTTTAGATGGAATTCATTCCCGGGAATGTACTGGAATTGTACCCCTGAGAACAATTTCCCAGTTTAATTTCACTGTAGAGTGTTATTAGAATCAAGCTTCAAAGGCACATATGAAATATTGGCCAATCACTTCTTTGCATTTATCTTCCATATGATATTTGGGATCGATCCTCCTTGAATGACTAATCGGGTGAAGAAGTCACTATGGGATATCACAAATTAGTTTGCAGCTTCTAAGGATACATACATTAGGTGTTTTGGATGTCAGATATCCCTTCATTTCATATTGCGATATGTGACCAATAAGGTGGTCATGCAAGAAGTAGAAAATCAATTTGACAAGGGATTATCAGGAGTTCTTCACTGGAGGAAGAAAGCATAAAAGGAGAGAAGAGAAGCAGAAGAAGAAGAGGAGAAGGGGTAGCAAGATTATTTGCTTCAAAAGAAACAAGAAGAAGAAGAGGAGAGGATAAGGATAGAAGAGGAATAACAAAGGTAGTCAGAGGAGGAAGAATCAACACAAAGACTTGAAGAAGAACATTTGAATCAATAGATAGGAGAGGAAGAGTTGGAGAAAGAAGATACCATTCAACCCATGGATGATGAGCCAAGTTATCAAGAGGAACCTCCTCTGATAGGTGGTCATCTTCCATTTGGAGAGATGGGGTTCACACCTCCGCCAACATACAAAGTCATGGCTGTATGTAGTGTCACATTTGTTCAGCTTAAGAAGAGGATCATGAAATAGAGGCATAAATACTTTACAAAGCATCTTAGAATCTAGTCTCAGTTGCTACAGAGAAGGTGATAATTGTCAACACCGAAAGGAATCCTAGGGTAGTCATGGCGGAAAATGTTGCTTTTCCACAATAGAACAAGAAAACTTTGAATATCTATTGGCTGAGAATTCTATATTGAGGAAAGAACTTGCTACAGTGAAGAAACATGAGGAACATATTGCAGTGGAGAATCAATGATTAGCATCACAAAGTTTCAACATTGTGCAATGGCATTCATCCATGTACGAATAATTGGGGCCAATGGAGGGCACCATGGCAAGGCTATATGATTAGATGATACTTATAAAACAAGTAGTGACTCTTCTTTTTGGCATTCATAAGAAAGCAGGGGAAGTGGTAAAACTCCTAAAAGTAGAAAACAAAGTGGTTGACCATCTTCAGGAGTGGGTTGCCAAGTATCCAGATGCTTTGTAACATTTGGAAAAGAAACACAAGATTGTCGTAGAGATAGACATAGTTTTGTTGAGGCTCCACCATCCAAACTACATGTGTCTTGGAGAACAATAGATTAGTACTATTGTCGCCTATAATCGATTAAATAATGGTTTTGAGTCTATAACACATAAAGATGGGATGTCTGCAATAGGAACACTTGAAACAATCAGAGGTAGAGAGATCATATTCCATGAGATTAGGGAATACATTGAACATATCAAGCAAGAAATAGAATAGGAATGCTTGGAGGTCACCAAGGACATTATTCTACAGCATGCCATCACACCAATCAAAGCCCATATGAAAATTTCATGGCTATGGAATAATGTATAGTCAAGCTCCAAGACCATATTGATAGAGGCACTGGAGGTGAAGATGTGGTATGTAGAGGACTTGTCAGTTCGGGTCAAAGCCATCTCAACAGAGTTCAAAGCATGACACACATACATATAAAATGAGCTCCATGAGTAAGCAAATGATTTATCGATTTGATGAGCATTTGTCCCATTATCTATTTTGTCTTATATAGCCACCATCTCATATGACATTTGTCTTATGTAATAAATGGCATGTAGTGAATTCCAAGGGACACATGTGGAAGAGTCATGAGGTAGCTCAAAGGTCATTATTATTTGTTATAAATAACTCCTCATAATTGAATCTAAGGGCTTGGATTCTTATAGTCTTGCCTTGGCTTCTATTGTAGTGCCTAGGAGATAGATAATTATTTGGAGAAGCAAGTTGTGGCTTCATGTTCCACTATCAGATATAGTGTTTAATTCATGTAATAATGTACTTGGGATATTTCACTGTTAATCAGAAGCTCTATAATTCGTCACTTCTTCATACATGCATTGTAGATATAATATGACTATTATTGTTATGTTTATCATACATGTTTTTTTAATTACTTACTAAGTGAATGAACTAATTCTTTTCTTAGCCATGGTTGTTATCGAATAAGTGTTTTTGTGCCATAATCAATATTGTTTATTATGTGGACTAATCTACAAATATTCAAAATTCTTTCTCTTCCTTCTTGGGTTTCTATTTAGGATAATAATACCAGTTTTATAACCAGAGGCTCATTTCCCTTTTACCACATTTGAATGTTCCTTCATGCACTTACATTGGGTTCCTCACAAAGCCTAAATACTTGATACCTAAAGAGGTTTTGTGATCTCTTATGTGTGTGTGTGTGTGCAACAAAGGCATGCCTTTGAAACATTTCCAACGGTGGCCAGACTGTATGTATGAATGGGAATCCTACACCAAACAATGTGAGATCTAATTGGGACTTCACATCAAGGAGATCCCCTTACAATGTTGGTGACATCTAGCACCATCAACATTTTTGGCGCTACAAGGAGGTCCAGATGATAATTTGAGCCTTTGAAGTCTATTTGAATCCCCTACCTTTAATTGCTTCATCCCATATCATAAACACGAGGTGTTTTTTTGAAGCTTTAGATATTTCAATCCCAGTGGAATTTTTACATGACTTGCCACATTTTAAATTCAATAGCAAGGGTACAACAACCATCCTTGATTATGTAAATGATTTTGTTCAAAAAAACAATTCAAGAAGTGTTTATTCTGAGGAAATCCTCACACGGTTTGTTACCCTTACATTGGATAGTCATGCGAAGAAATGGTGCTATTCTCTACCCACTACTTTTATCTCATCTTTTAAACAATTTGTTAACGAGATTCAACGCATATTTGATAAATATGAATATAAAGATGTTATTAATGAAATTGATCGACTTAGAATGGAATCGAATGAATCTCTTGAAATTTTTTCTAATCTTTTCCTTCATCTTTTTTATGAATTTCCCGACGGGATGTGATTTGGGAGTTTTTGGATGAGAAGTTTCATTTCTTATTTTGGATGTCAAGAAAATATTTTGAATTTGATTCATTATGTCCTCCCTATCAAGAATAATTTCCACATCCTGGGGAAATATCAGATATTCCTTTTGTCCCATGTCCCCCTCCTTTTGAAATTTTGTGTTTTCAACCTGAAGTGATCAATAAACTGGAATATCAATGTGCTAATGAATAATTAATTTTTCTTTCACATCTTTCCCCTGATGGTGAGTCATCTGATCTTATCAATCCACCATCTTTGAGTCTTGATATCTCATTAGTCAATCTTTTACCTGTTAATCAAATTGAACCCTTGAAAAACCATGACCCTGATGATTTCCTTTTCTCTGAATTATATGGGAATGATTGTTCGAGTGACATGGATGAACCTTTGTTTTTGCAAGAAGATTTAGATTTCCAGGAATTCCAAATGGAGTCTGATGCGATCATCGAAGATTTTATTTCAGGTATAAATCCTTTTAATCAAGAAGATGACATGCTTATCATTGAGTATTTTTGTTGTAATCTAAAAAATATATCTAATCAACCTCAATTTTTTGAATCTCATGATCTGAATAATGAATCTTGTTTTGATAAGCAATTGATCATGTTTCCATGAAATTCAAACTTAATTTAGGTGAGTAGGACACTTCAACTTACGCTGATGGTTATGTCAGGTTCCTGTCACCATGACGATATTTGTGATTGCGGTTAATTCATGATTATTTTGCATCATTTTATCACTAATTTCATCATGGAGGATGTCGACTCTCTCCTGATGGATGCTCATTTTATTCACGAAAAATTCTTCATCCTTCAAGGAAGAAATTTTAATTTGACTATCAAAATTTTATCTCTACATCCCACCTCATGCAAATGTTTAATCCATGATGTGGAAACAAAGAAGCGTTTTAATGAATCTTTTATGTCATCCATCAAGGAATCTTACTCACGTGAAATCATGGATTGTGTTTAGCCTATTAATGTTTCTTATGATAGGGATATGTATATGATTAGTCTTTCGTGTGAGAGTTTTCCCAAAGATTGTTTCAATGATCCTATTGCAAAGTCCCTAGAAGAATCTCATCAATTCAGACACATGTCTCATGGCTTGTACTTGCATGCAATTCATCGAGTCTTGTATGACCATAAGTTTGGTGATTATTGTTGTTGTGGATTATTTCATTTGACAGAGAAGTTGAGTGTGATACATTGTTGTGATTTCACTTCTTGTTTCTTTGTGTCAGCGCATATGTTTGTGTGGTTTATCATTTTCACTGCACTTCTCTCTATTTTGATTTCACATGATCACATTTTTCCACTCAACTGTCGGGAGAAACTTCTATGGTTGCATTGGAAGTTCCATTTCACACGATCAGACTGTGACTGTTTAGTTTAGGGTAGGATAGGTTGCATTTAGTTAGATGTATTGCATTCATGTTTTGTGTTTTCATCTTCCCTTCGTTTTTCATTTTTATTGGTTCTTGAATAAAGTCGGTTTTGAGATTCAAGATGATGTGGCTAATATTTTGGAAAAGGTAAGTTGTGGTAACATGAAACCCTTGGCTTATCTGTTACCCCCATCTTTCTTTCATTTTACACTTTTTTAATTCAATAATTTTTTTATGGAAAATACGATCCTTTAGCTGAAAAGTTGTAAGCAAACCATGATGCCCGTATATGTTTAGGATTATCATTCCTACACTCGGTCTTATTTATGCATATTGTGTGTTCTTGCTTATCTATATATGTAGAGTAATATAAGGGGAAAACCTTTTAGTGAACAAATCATCAGAGGTCTAAAACCTGTCTCTGAAGGAGAAACCTCTTCTACTCTCAATAGGTTGAGATATCTCTTCCTATCATTGAAAAATAATAAGTGTTTATGCATGGTTCTATTGAAAAAGAAAGAAAAATAACAGGTGAAATAAGAGAAAGGATTCCTTCGTAAAGAGGCAAAAAAAGTGACTTTGTTGGGGTATTCTCCAGGCTCACTGGCAGTGAAGCAACATTTGTGCTCCTAAATCAACTTCGTCGGGGTACTATACAGGCATGCTGACAACAGAGCAACACCATAGATGTAAAACTCACAGCCTAAATTGTTTTAAATCACCAGACTATATTACCCTTACTTACATTAACAAGATAATGATATGACATGTTCTATGTGTTTTATGCTAAGTAATGGAATTGGGAAAACTATATTTTTAATCGAGTACGAGTGGAGAGCTAAGGTAACTCACTGATTGAATCAATACTTGTTATGTCCCTATAATACTAGTTTAACCCCTTTATTGTTATTGTTAGTGTAGCCCCATATTGTTATTGTGGTGCCCATGTAGCCCCCATATTGTTATTGATGTGTCCCATAGAAGCCCACTATTGTTATTGTTGTGTCCTTACATTATTATTGTTATGTAGGCTCTGATTATATTGTGACCCCTTAGACTCCTATATACAACAAGGAGGTCAAGTCATTTGAATCATCCAAGAATTGTTCATTTATGTGATGTAAAGATGATTTCCCCTTAAAGAGGTTATTTCTCATGTCATTGATCTATATTTTCTTCTATTTTTTTTTCAGTTGGTTGCATAACATTTTGTATTAGAGCATTAGAATCTAGGGTTTCGTTGCTTCAAATTGGTCATATTGGAATTTTAGCTATAAATTTTTTTCGACGTGGCTTCATAAGTTAAAATTTCGGCCATGTGGATCCAAAATCTTGGTAAACTTCGTATGCAATTTTTAAAGCTTGTTTTGCTATATTTTTTGAGTTATAGTTCGAAGAATTTAGGGTTTTTGTAGGATCCAAAATTCAATCAAAAAACATGTGACTTGGGGAAAATTTTCATAACTTTCTCTCTAAGCATCAAATTTGAATTTCATAAAAAATATTGAAATTGCACAAAATTTAGTTTTTCTTGTATCATTTTCAGGGCTGAATTCAAAACAGTGACATGTGACACTACGTCCAATCACACTCTATTGAATTAGTACATAATTAGGACATCATGGGAGATTTGGCATAAATTTACCATAAAAAATCCAATCTTAGTTTGACCTATGGCATTGGAAAGAAGATTCATAGGGATACCAGAGGAAGGAATTTCATATTTTGGGATGCTTAAATTGTAGAGATAAAACAATTTCAATATATTGCTCCTAAAAGCAAGAAAAATGTGTATATTTAAAAAAAATTTGCTAAACTTTTGTTTAAAATTATGTTTTAAGTTATTCAAAGGGCATAGTGAAGCATAGATATCATTGTTTGATTCCCGAAATTCCTTGAAATAAAAAAATGGATACACCTAGTAAGCAACCAAAAAGCTCTACATTGATGCATGAAGAATAGGAAGAAATGCCACATGATATATCAAAATTACAAGACCAAGTGCAACAAATTTCGCTCTCGCAAAGAGTAACCAAAAAAAATTGGAATCTAAGATGGATGGTTTAGAAGCAAAAATAAAAGGCAACAAGGAATTTTGTAAAGTAGACATGGAAGCAATGAATTTCAAGTTGGAAGGTAACAAAGTTGTTTCAAGAAAGGCTTCCTAGTGGTGACAAGGTAATCCATGAAAATCATGATGAGGACAAAAGGAATATGAATTATGATTTTAGAGACTCCAATGTGAGGTTTAAGAACCAACACATTCCAAAGATAGATATGAGGAATTTTGATGGCAAGGATCCAGTAACATGGATACTAAAGATGGAGAAATATTTTGATTTACATAATGTGCGACACACATAAAAGGTACGCATTGCATCTTTATATTTATGACCCAATCAATTTGTATGGTATCTATGGATTTGTTCTCGTAAACCACTTGTCACTTGGTTAATTTTTATGGAGGAAATGATAACACATTATGAGGATACAAAGAGAAAAAACTTCTCTAGCCAATTGATAAGTCTCAAACAAAAGGGTTCAATGGCAGAGGACATTGAGGACTTCCAAAAATTGAATAATAGGGTAACTAATATTCCAAAGGAGCATATGATTGATGTCTTCATAGGGAATTTAAAGGATAACATCCAACATGAGGTTCACCTTTGGGAACCTGATTCATTGGAGAAGGCATTCAAGGTGGCAAAAAACGTTGAGAGAAAAATTATGGCAAAAGAATTCTACCTCTCACAACTATAAAGATGGAAGTGTTGTTTCTCTCAGCGATCCATAACTTACAAGATTGACACCACAAAAAATGGAGGAAAAAAGAGAAAAAGGGATTTGTTACAGTTGTGATAGAAAATACACTAAACATCATAAGTGCGTTGAAAAGAAATTATTTTACATAGATTGTGAAGAGGAGGAAGAAAAGGAACAAGAAACATCAAAAGAAGAGGATATACACCAGGAACCAACCCTAGAGAAAGAAGAAATGAATCTGATAATTGTAATGGATTGGAAAGAATCAACACTCCTCAAACTCTCAATATAGAAGGATATATCAAGAAGAAAAAGGTAATATTGTTGATTGATTCGATTAGTACTCATAATTTTATTCATTGTAAGATAGTCAAGGAATCAAATTGCTTTCTGTATCTAGAACCATAGTGTCAAGTGATGGTTGCAAATTTAGGAACTATAAATTTCTCTAGAAAGTGCCATAATATCAAGCTAACCATTGGGGAATATCTATTTAATATTCCAATTCTTTCCATTCCAATGGGTGGTGTTGAAGTTGTACTAGGAGTCCAATGGTTACAATCTTTGGGGATGCTAACTTTTAATTTTCAAGAAAGTTTATTGAATTATTTTTGGGAAGGAAAGGAAATTGAATTAAGGGGTATCGCAGGGAAACCATGGAAGATATTAAACTTTAATGGCATGACAAATATTTTTAAGAAATAAAAATGGGGCATAATTGCACAATTATTCTCACCAGAGGTTCAAACATCAAAATCATCTATTTCTCTAGATATGCAAAAAGACTTGGACAATCATTCCAAGGTATTTGAGACTCCCAAAGGTCTGCCACTTATTTGCTATTATGATCATGCTATTCACTTCATTCCAGGAAGTGTTCCTCCAAACATCAGGTCTTACATACATCCCTTTGCCAAAAACAATGAAATTGATCGTATGGTTGCAGAAATGCTAAAGGTTGATATAATTCAACCTAGTCAAAGTTCTTTCTATGGTCCAGTAGTATTGGTGCACAAGAAGGATGGATCATGGTGCATGTGTCTGGATTATAGGGAGCTCAACAAGCTAACTATTAAAGATAAATTTCCCATTCCTGTCATTGATGAATAGTTAGATGAATTACCTGGAGAAATTTACTTCACCAAGTTGGATCTTCATTCAATATATCATCAAATTAGAATGAATACTAAAGACATTATGAAAACAACATTTAGAACTCATGAAGGTCATCATGAATTTTTGTGTCATGCCTTTTGGCATTACTAATGCACCTTCCACATTTCAAGGTTTGATGAATTCCATTTTCAAACCCTTCCTTAGAAAATTTGTGTTAGTATTTTTTGATGATATACTAATCTACTACAAGTCTTGGAAGGATCATGTTCAACATGTTGACAGGGTACTCAAACTATTGGAGGTGAAACAATTATATGAAAAAACCTCCAAATGTTTCTTTGGAGTACAAGAGGTGGAATATTTGGGTCACATTGTATCTCATGAGGGTGTTAAGGTACACCTTAACAAAATAAAATCCATTAAGGAATGGAAAATCCCCACAACCCCAAAACATCTTCGAGGATTTCTTAGGTTGACAGGGTATTATCACAAGTTTGTTAAGAATTATGGGAGAATAGTATTTCCTCTAACAACATTACTGAAGAAAGATGCATTTTCTTGGACTCCAGAAGAAACTAAAACCTTTGAACATCTTAAAGAGGCAATGTGCCAAGCACTGGTCTTAGCTACACCAGACTTCACAAAGACCTTTATTGTGGAATGTGATGCCTTAGGAAATGGAATTGGTGGTGTTTTAATATAAGAAGGAAGAAATATTTATTTTGAAAGCCGTCCAATCAAGGGAAAGTATTTACATAATCCTATTTATGAGAAGAAATGTTGGAAATACTACATGCACTAAAGCAATGACGACCTTACCTAATGGGAAGACACTTTAAAGTAAAAATAGATCATGATAGTCTTAAATACTTTTTGGAACAAATATTATATTCAAAAGAGAAACAAAAATGGGTCACCAAGATTTTGGGTTATGACTTTAAAATCATCTACAAAAAAGGGAAACAAAATGTTGTTGCAGATGCACTCTTAAGAAAGGATGAGGAAGTGGAAGAATTGCTTTGTCCAAGTATTATGGTCCTTACAAGGTGATGCAAAATATTGGTACAATGACATACAAATTGGATTTTCCTACATCTTACCAAGTACACCCAGTTTTCCATGTTTCATGCTTAAATAATGTTATCGTGAAAAGCTCCCAATTCAAACAATATTGCTTGAACTTGACGAAGAAGGAAAAATCATATTGGAGCCTGAAGAAGTCATAGAAACAAGTACCCGATAGCTACAGAATAGATCAATTTCAGAGTATCTCATTAAGTGGAAGAACTTACCCGCTAAATATTCCACTTTTTTTCAAGGAGAGGGGCATGTTAGGTCCCTATAATACTAGTGTAGCTCATTTATTATTATTTTAGTGTAGACTTCTATTGTTATTATTGTGCCCATATAGCCCCCATATTGTTATTGGTGTGCCCTATAGAAGCCAACTATTGTTATTATTGTTTCCTTACATTATTATTGTTATGTAGAATCTAATTATATTGTGACCTCTTAGACTCCTATATATACCAAGGAGGTCTTATCAATTGAATCATCCGAGAATTGTTCATTTATGTGATGTAAATGAGGTTTCCCCCTCAAAGGGGATATTTCTCAAGTCATTGATTTATCTTTTCTTCTATTTGAGATTTGGTTGCATAACAATACTTCCTGGAGAATTGAGACATTATGCTTAAATGAAACCATTTAAGAGAAGTTGGGGTTCTCACAGTGTGTCACCAAGTGTTGTCGCTACGACAATGACCCTCCAAAATTTTTCCTAACTCAATTCTGAATTCCGCATGAACCATTGTTTCAAGCCCCCTAGTATCAGCGTGTTATTTTATTTGTTATTTGTGTGTTTTCTCCTAGTGTCGCATCCTCCTCAATTTTTTCTAGTGTCATCAACTAACCCTTAGAAGCGCTTAGCTTATCTAGTCCATGGTTAGGTGAACTCATGACTTGTCTTGAATTAGAAACTAGTCTTTACGTCATGCACACACTAAAAAAGAACACAAAAGAACAAAAGGAAAACAAAAGCAAGAAAAGTGATTTTTAAGGCAAAAGTTCACTTCAAGTTGGTGAAGACATGCACTTGAGTTGAGTGCACTCCTTCAGGCTGAAGAAATGCGCCCTCCTTAAGCACACTCCCTCATGTTAAGAAAGTGCGCCCTACTTGAGCGCTCTCCTTCGTGCTAAAGGAATGTGCTCTTCTTGGTTGCATGCATGTGCCTCTTTGTTTCATGTGGACACACTCCTAGAAAATATTATCCCAATTTACTTCCCTTGACTAATCCTTTCACTTGTTGATAAGTAATGTTCATGCATGAATCAATTTTGCATGTAAATTCCTTTAAATTAATCCAGTTAATCATTCATTTGCATAATAATTCTCATCTAGGTTGGGAGCAAAATCGTGGATCAAGAAACTCTTCATCAACAAGTATTACAAGTAAGTTTTTCATGTCGAATCTATTCATTTCTTTTCACGATTTCACTATCGATCTTGTTTTTCTTATTGGCGTTTCTTCAATTTTTAGTTTATTTATTGTCATTTATGTTCAATCTTGATTCTGCAAGTGTTAATTTGTTGTCGCATGCAGAGACTCTGCACATTCCTCAACCTTTCACATTCCACCATGATTGTGACAAGGTCCATATAAGCTTGCAGATCCTTCTTCTTCTCATTCCTACCATTAAATCTTGTTTTCAAGGTCGTTCTTGAGCTTTCTTCAGAAAAAGCACGATTCTGGAACTAAAATCCCGATCATCCTTGCAAACTATACCCAGAAATACCAAGTTTCCATCTTGAGTGCACTCCTTTGTCATGAAGAATTGTGCCTTCCCTTGAGCACATGAGTGCACCTAGAAGAATATGATGATTTTCCTTCTTCCCTTCGGCATGCACTAGAGCACCCTCCTTCCCTTTGAGTGCATGGTAACACACTGAAGGAATGAAGGATTGAAGACATGTTCCTTCATCCCTTTAGAGTGCGCCAATGCGCCCTCTCTATCTCCTTGAGCGCATGAGTGCACTGTGAAGGCCTGAAGGACCAAAAACTCACCCGTTTGGCCATTCAGAGTGCACCAAGATGCGTTTGATGGTTTTTTCCCTTTCTTGAGCACATGGGTGGACTACAAAGCCCTAAACGACCCTTGACCTTCCTTCATGCTTTGAAAGTGCTCCATCCTAGTTTGCATGCTTATTTTCTTATACATGCAATTGATTTTGTACTGTCGGTAGTAGATTTTCATGATCTGTTACTTTTGATGGCTCTTTGTACATAATTTATGATATGTTGTTCCTTAGTTAGGTTTCTTAAAGCTAATCTTGTCATTATGAGTGTGCTTCCATAAACAAGTGTTCAAGCTACAAGTATTGTCTCCCTTTCATCATCTATTCGAGCCATGCCTCCCTGTAGAGTGGCCTCCAAAGAAGTCTCAAAAGCAAGCACTGAGGAAACTGTTGAAGTTACCAGGCCAACAATTCCCATTTATGCAGACACACATTGCTTCATTTATAAGTCTATTAAGGTAACATGGAGAGGTATATACAACACATTCATGCAATAAAGTTTTGATGAGGACTTGGAAGACATGAAAGAATACATCAACATCAAGCGATATAGGATGCAGAGGATCACTCTTGGTCATCCCCTACATAGAAGTAATACAACGGATCATTACACATATGGATGACTCTCATTTAGTGCTTCATAGTGAGAGTGGCATTCATATCACCACTTATTATGGAGAATACATACAAACATGCTAAAATATGCTTAGGCCCACAAAATATACAAATGATGACTTCTACATTATATGGGCCAACCTCGACATGAGTGACATTATCAAATCATGGTTTCGAGAGCCTACTAAGTTTTGCCATCGCCCATTTGTAGTCTATCCAACTAAGATCCTCAAAGATGTATATCAGTATCTGATAGCCATGTGTTTTTGGTTTCATGGGCACAAGAACACTGAGGTGTTTGAGGAAAAATGGATATATATGCTCAATATGGTGGTAACCCGTCGAAGAGTCTTAAATTGGGCAAATATATTGTTATTTGAGTTGCAGCATCAATGGGGCAGGAAAAAGAATCTTTGAAGGTGAATTAGGCCCTAGAATTCTACATGGCTGCATTACTTTTAGATGGAATCTATGCACAATATGTGTTCCCAGGAATGTACTGGAACTGGACCCCTGAGAAAAATTTCCTATGTTACTTTCACTGCAGAGTGTTATAAGAATCAAGCTTCAAAGGCACATATGACAGATTGGTCGAGCACTTCTTTAGAGTTATCTTCTATATGATATTTGGGATCGATCTTCCTTGCATGAATGATCAGGTGAAGGAGTCACTAAGGGATATCGTGGATTGGTTTTCAGCTCCTAAGGGTACATACATTAGATGTTTTGGATGTCAGATATCTCCTCATATCATGCCACAATATCTGACCAATAAGGTGGTCATGTAAGAAGTATCCGATCAGGTGGACAAGTGATTCTCAAGAGTTATTCACAGGAGGAAGAAATCTCCTCATCCCACCTTACCATTGAGGATTAGATTATATGAATTGAATAGCCACAAGGCGACAACAAGAAAACTACAAGAGTTGGATTGGTTTCACTTCACCATGAAATAATTTCAAGGATATGACCCTAGTAGAGTATGCAAGCAACATTGTTAAAGGATCAATTATGTTAGCACTATGAAAATTTTGTGCGGGCTCATGGGTACTGCTAAGGAATTTCGTAGCACTGCCAAGTCATTTCGCAATGCCACTTTCTCCGAGCCAGAAACATGGAAAGAGGAAAAACAAGTTGATTACTGGTTTGATAAAATAAAAGTCGCGTGCTTGGAAAATAATAAAACATTTCTAGAGCTAATTTTGGCTCTTGGGTTTTTGACCGGCGTTTTTATAAAAATTTTGGTTAAAGAATATTAGCCTCTTAGGGCCACAAACTAAGTCCACAAGCCGACGTATAAACATACAAATTTACACTAAACATCCATACAACATTTACAAGCTTTTGTTCAAGCACCAAGTCAAGCCACGAGCGAGGAGTCCACAAGGGCCGCAAGTTTGTGCGTAAAGCATTGAACGATATTGAAGGCATTGGATTATATAATGGAATATAAATTAATTCCTCCATAGAACGTAAGATATATATATATAAAATAAAATAAAATAAAGGAAGCACACATAACGACGAAAGGGAAAATCACCGGGTATTATTTGACAGCCAATGAAAGATTTAAAACCCTAATATATTATGTCTCTGTTTGCATGAATTTTGAGCGAGTCGTAAATTTGCTAGGTGTGCCTGTTTGGATCCTCTGTGTGTCGACGGATGGGTTAAGATAGAAGAGTAATTTCTTGTTGCTTGTGAAGATTCGAGAAGTGGTGTGTTGTTTTGTTTTGAATGGTTTCCATAGCTTGAGCTATTGCATGAAGGAATGTGCCCAGTTTTCAGGATTAATGTGCCATATGTCAAGAGCCATTGATCACCAATTATTGGTTTGACTTGGGTTTTTGTCTAGAGTTCCAAACGGAACTGTCAAAGGATATGGGATATGAATATATAGTCTTACTGATAGCGTTTTTAAAATACCATACCGGAAAATAAAATAAGCATGGTTAATACCCCAAGGAACAAACACCAGCAAAATTTGGATTGGTTTACAAGTGTCATTCCTCATGCCAAATATGTAGTCAAAATCAAACAAAGGCGTTGAATGTTGAGATTGTTGGCATCAAAGAATGCACAGATGAAAGTCCAAATGGCAAGGAAATCTTCCAAAATCTGGCAACATAATTATCTACATGGAATGGCGCCTGTTCCAGAGGAATAATGGCAGGAATAAGAAATTGCAAAACCACAAATTCATGGAAAGGAGCAAAACATATTTTGTTCACTGACATGGAATTATAGGGCATCAAAGTGAAGCATGGAAGGGCTCTGGAATGCGATCCAGGGGATGGAAAATACCTTCACATGTCCTAGTGGAAAATGTGACAAAAATTGGATTGGATTGGATTTGGGGTTTGCAAAATATTTCAAGCTCTCTCATACATCTCATACTGGGAGTGTTTTCTTCTCTAGCTACACTACTGTTAGTTATGAAGCTTGATCCTAAGTCATTAATAAAGCAACAGGAATTCTTCACAACTGCTGGAGGTCAAAATCCTGATATCATGACAAGAGTTACTAGAGGCCAGAGTATGACACATCAATATGTAATTCAATCATGATTGAACTTAGAACATCCATTTCCAAACTGGTTTCATTGAGTTCGCAAGAATTTTCTACTGGAACACAATTGAGTATTCAAGCTGTAAATAGAGATGAAAACATGGATTTCACACTCATAAAAACAATAGAAGAACTTGATGCACTTCGCTTATCATGCACGAAAATTGAGTTTGTCACTTCAATTTGTTCAACTCTTAAAAATGGTGGTGAACAATTGTAAAAATGTTATCTAAAGGTTTTAGTTTTAGTTTTATGATGTATTCCGAAGGCTAGAATACCTCCATAACCTTGGGCACATGCATTGGGAGGTTAATGTTGGGAATGTTATAATTATTGAAATTAATGTAATCAGTCCTCTTATGAATACCTATGTTGAGCATATGCCAGCTACCATGCAGAGATAGTTGCAACATTTTGAGAAATTGTGGATGATGACCCTTAGTTCTCAAAAAATTACTTTCCAAGTTTCATCATTCATACTATATGGGACCATCATATTGATCATATTATGTTTATTTTGAAAACTATAGGAGTGATGATAGTTTGTGTTTCAAATTGAAGCAAACTAATGTCGAAGCACCATTCCGAATTAAAACACATGAGAAGAGAGATGGAGAATTCCTAATAATTAGAAAGAAAAAATTGAAAGATAAGGGGTCATTTTTGTATACATGATGGTTGTAAGTGAGTGAAAATTAGCGCATACTCTCGGTCCTCAATCCCTAGTGTAGGTTCACAAAGGTTTTCAATGGTCCATTATTTTGTCAAGGTTATCCAAAGCAAGATAATTCATATCTCCTGTTAAGTCCCTATAATACTAGTGTATCCCCTTATTGTTTTTGTTAGCATAGCCCCCTTATTTTTGTTGATGGTCCCCATAGAAGCCCACTATTGTTATTATTATGCTCTTACATTATTATTGTTATGTAGGCTCTAATTATATTTTGACCCCTTAGACTCCTATATATAGAAAGCAGGTATTCTCATTTGTATTATCCAATATTTGTTCATTTATGTGATGTAAAGGAGGTTTACCCCTTGAAGAGGCTACTTATTAAGTTGTTGATCTATATTTTCTTCTATTTTATGAGTTGGTTGCATAACATTTGGTATGAGAGCTTTGGATTTTAGGGTTTTGCTGCTTCAAACAGGCCATCTTGGTATTTTCGCTATAACTTTTTTTTATACAAAGCTTTAGAAGCTAAAATTTATACCACGTGGAGCCGAAATCGTGGTTAACTTCATGTAAAAATTTTAGAGCTTAGTTCACTATATTTTAGGAGATATGATTAGAGGAAGTTAGGGTTTTTGTAGGATCCAAAATTCAATCTCAAATAGGTGATCTAGGGAAACTTGTCATAACATTCTCTCCAAGCATTGGATTTGAATTTCTTAAAAATTTACAGAAATTGAATGGACTCTAGTTATTTGTGTATCATTTTAAGGGTCAAAGTTTGAAACACTAACATGTGGCATTCCATACAAGTTCTCTCTACTGAACCAATCTATAATCGTGTCATCATGGGAGATCGAGAATAACTTCGTTTTTAACAATCCAATTTCATTATGACTTGTGGGGTTGAAAAGATGACTTAGAATTATACAACAAGACAAAATTTTAGACCTTGAATATTTGAAATTACATAGATACAATAGATTCAATATCGAGCTCCTAAAAATCATGAAAAAGGTGTGTATTTGTTTTTTAATTTTACATAACTTTTGTTTGAAATATTAGTTTGAAGTGATTCCAAGAGCATGTTGAAGTATAGATATCAATTTTGGGTTCTAAAATGTCTCCAAAACAAAAGAAATCTACACCCATTAATCCGTCAGAAAGCTCTACTATGATGCATGAAGAGGAAGAATTGCAATATGATATATCAAAATTACGGGACCAGGTGCAACAAATTTCACTCTCATAAAGAGAAACCAAAGATGAACTAAAAGGGGACATGGATGGATTAAAAGGGGACATGGAGGGTTTAAAATTATACATGTAAATTTTGAAGGATGGATTAAAAGAAGACATGGAAGGTTTGAAGGATGGATTAAAATTAGACATGGATGTTAAGATGAAAGGTTTGAAGGAAGTTTTGACAAATTTTATACAAGAAATTCTTCCTAATGGAGAAAAGGTATTTGATGAAACTCATGATGAGAACAAAATGAATGTTAATCATGATTTTAGAGACTCTAACTTTATATTAAAGGCCCATAATATTCCAAATATTGATATGAGGAAGTTTGATTGCAAGGATCCGATAACATGGATACTACAGTTGGAGCAATATTTTGACCTACATAATGTGCAATAGACACAAAAGGTAAGCATTACATATTTATATTTAGAACCCAATCAGTTTGTATGGTATTGATGGTTTTTTTCTCGTAAACCACTTGTCTCTTGGTAATTTTTTATGGAGGTAATGATAGCACGTTATGAGGATACAAAGAGAAACACCTTCTTTAGCTAATTGATAAATATCAAACAAAAGAGTTCAATGGCAGAGAACATTGAGGACTTCCAAAAATTGAATATAAGGGTAAATGATATTCTAGAGGAGCATAGGATTGATATCTTCATAGGCATTTTAATGGATAATATCCAACATTAGGTTCACCTTTGGGAACCTGATTTATTAGAGAAGGCATTCATGGTGTCAAAAAAAGTTGAAAGCAAAATTATGGAAACAAGGAAATGTACCACTCACAACTACAAATATGGAAGTGTTGTTGCTCCTATCATTCCACAACCTACAAGTTTTACACCACAACAATTGGAAGAAAAAAGAGAAAACAAGCTTTGTAACTGTTGTGATAGAAAATACACTAAAGGTCATAAGTGTTCTGAAAAGAAATTATTTTACATAGATTGTGAAGAGGAGGAAGAAAATGAACAAGAAATGTCAAAAGAAGAGGATATACACCAGGAACCAACCTCAGAGAATAAAGAAATGAATCCGACTATATATTGTAATGCATTGGCAGGAATTACCACTCCTCAAACAAGATAGAAGGACATATCAAGAAGAAAGAGGTAATAGTGTTGATTGATTAGGGTAGTACCCATAATTTTATTCATTCTAAGATAGCCAAGGAATTGAATTGCTTCTTATATCCAGCACCACAGTGTCAAGTGATGGTTCGAAATGGAGGAACTATAATTTTCTTTGGAAAGAGCCATAATATCAAGCTAACCATGGTGGAATATGTACTGAATAGTCTAATGCTTTCCATTCCAGTGGGTGGTGTTGATGTTGTACTAGGAGTCCAATAGTTACAATCTTTGGGTGCGATAGATTTTATTTTTCAAGAACTTTTCTTGAATTTTTTTTGGGAAAGGAAGGAAGTTGAATTGAGGGGTATCGTTGGGAAACCAAGAAATATGATCAGCTCTAATGGCATGACAAATCTTATAAAGAAAGAACAATGGGGCATAATTTCACAATTATGCTCACTAGAGGTTCAAACATCGAAATCATCTATTTCTCCAGATCTCCAAAAATTCTTGGACAATCATTCCAAGGTATT
The DNA here is from genome assembly GCA_031772625.1 of Pinus tabuliformis. NCBI lineage: Eukaryota > Viridiplantae > Streptophyta > Pinopsida > Pinales > Pinaceae > Pinus > Pinus tabuliformis. The sequence continues at coordinate 48,183,142 of CM062808.1, forward strand.
TGAGACTCCACAAAGGCCTCCCATCTATTTGTGACCATGATCATGTTATTAATTTGATTCCAGGAAGTTTTCCTCCAAACATCAGGCCTTACAAATATCCCTATTCCCAAAATTGTGAAATTGAACATATGGTTGTAGAAATGATAGAGGTTGGTATAATTCAACCTAGTCAAAGTTATTTCTCTTCTCTAGTAGGATTGGTGCACAATAAGGATGGATCATGGCGCATGTGTCTGGCTTCTAGGGATCTCAACAAGCTCATTATTAAAGATAAATTCCCATTCCTGTCATTGATGAATTGTTGGATGAATTACATGGGAAAATTACTTCTCCAAGTTGGATCTTCATCTAAGATATCATCAAATTAGAATGAAGATTGAAGATATTCTAAAAACAACATTTAGAACTCATGAGGGTCATTATGAATTTTTGGTCATGCCTTTTTGCCTTACCAATGCACCTTTGACATTTAAAAGTTTGATCAATTCCATTTTCAAACTCTTCCTTAGAAAATTTGTCTTAGTATTTTTTGATAATATACTAATCTACACAGGGCTTGGAAGGATCATGTTCAACATGTTGACGGGGTGCTCAAAATATTGGAGGAGAAACAATGATATGAAAAAACCTCAAAATGTTTCTTTGGTGTATATGAGGTAGAATATCTGGGTCATATTGTATCTCATGAGGGTGTTAAGGTAGACCATAACAAAATTAAATTCATTAAGGAATGGAAAATCCCCACAACCATAAATCATCTTAGAGGATATCTCAGGTTGAAAGGGTATTATCACAAGTTTGTTAAGAATTGTGGGAGAATAGAAGCACCTATAACAATATTACTGAAGAAAGATGCATTTTCTTGGACTCTAGAAGCAACTAAGGACTTTGAACATTTTAAAGAGGCAATGTGCCAAGCATTGGTCTTAGCTACACAAGACTTAAAAAACACCTTTATTGTGGAATGTGATGCCTCAGGAAATGGAATTGGTGTTTTTTTAATGCAAGAAGGAATACCCATTTCTTTTGAAATTCGTCCAATCAAAGGAAAGTATTTACACAAACCTATTTATGAGAAGGAAATGTTGGCAATACTACATGCATTAAAGAAATGGTGACCTTACCTAATGGGAAGACACTTCAAGGTAAAATTAGATCATGATAGTATTAAATACTTTTTGGAACAAATATTATCTTCAGAAGAGAAAAAAAAATGGGTCACAAAGATTTTGGGTTATGACTTTAAAATTATCTACAAAATAGGGAAACAAAATGTTGTTGCGGATGCACTCTCAAGAAAGGATGAGGATGTGGAAGCATTACTTTGTGCTATTTATATTATCCAACTAGATTAGATAACCGAAATAAGGGATGAATGGAAGAATGATGAAGAAGTGTGGACACTTATTCAAAAGTTGCAGCAAGATCCTAGTACATTTGATAGATTTAGCTGGAAAAATGATTCATTATGGTACAAAGATCACTTATATCTTTGTAAGAATTCCCAACTCAAACAAAAGATTCTTTTGGAATTACACACCTCTCCCTTAGGAGGGCACTCAAGATTTTTAAAAACTTACCATAAGGTCAAGAAGGAATTTTTTTGGGATGGCCTTAAATCTGATATTCAAAATTTTATGGTGGAATGTTTGGTTTGCCAACAAAATAAAGTTGAGATAATTAAGACCCCAAGTCTATTAAAACCTTTAGCCATTCCAAGTCAATGTTGGGAGGAGGTCTCAATGGATTTTATCATAGGTTTACCCAAGTCTGAAGGAAATAGTGTCATCATGGTGGTAGTTGATAGACTTACCAAGTATGCACAGTTTTGTGCATTATCTCATCCATTTAAAGCCAGTAGAGTTTTTATTGCTATGGAAACAATTCAAAATATACATGGAAACCCAAAGATTATTATAAGCGACAGAGATCCCATTTTCCCTGGAAATCTTTGGACACAATTATTTTCTTCTCTAGGTGCTCAATTAGCTCATAGCTCATCTTATCATCCTCAATCTGATGGGAAAACTGAGATAGTGAACAAAAGTTTGGAAGGATATCTTCGTTGCTTTGTATATAATAAACAAACACAATGGGTTAAGTGGTTATCTCTGGCTGAATGGTGGCATAACACTTCCTTCCATACTACAACAAAAATGACCCCATTTATGGTACTTTATGGATATCATCCACCGTCCATCACATCATATTTAAGAGAAAATTCTAAGGTTCAAGGAGTGTAAGATCACGTCGAGCATCAAAAAAAAGTTCTCCAACTCTTAATGGATAACCTCACTTTGGCGGAGAATTGAATGAAACAATAGGCAGGTCAGCACCACAGCGAAATAAGTTTTGATGTCGGCTACTTGGTTATTATATAAGGTTTATAGAACATTTTTCACATATTGCTACACCTCTATATGCACTGATAGGTAATGTTGACTTTCTTTGGATAGAGAAATGTGGCCGTGCTTTTCAGGATCTGAAGAAGCTTGTGTCCACAGCTCCAGTCCTTCGAGGACCAAATTGAGACCTGTCATTCCAAATATCATCAAATGCCTCAGAGACAACTATTGGAGAAGTCCTTGGGCAGGAAGGAGATAAAAAATCATATGCAATTTATTATATTAGCAAGAATTTATCCCTTGCTGAATTGAATTATACTGTTACTGAAAAAGAATTTCTAGTTGTAATACACGCTGTCAATAAGTTCAGGCATTACATTACTGGATATCCTGTTACCTTGTATACATATCACTCTGCCATAAAATATTTAGCAAATAAACCAATCACAAATGGTAGAATAACTAGATGGCTGATTTTATTGCAGGAATTTGATATTACAATCAAGGACAGACCTAGAAAAGAAAATCCTGTAGCTGACTTTCTCTCGCGAATGCCAAAACCAGTGGACGCAACAGCAGTTGAAGATCAATTTCCAGATGAGCATTTGTTTGTTGTCACTGTTAAAACACCCTGGTATGCTGATGTTGTGAATTACTTAGCAGTAGGTAAATTACCAAAACATCTGACCCCCAATGAATGAAAATAGATTGTCCAGCGAAGTGCTCGATTTTCCTGGATTGGGGGCTACCTGTTCCATACAAGAGCAGATATGCACATCAGGAGATGTGTCCGGGAGGATGAAATTTTTGATATTTTGAAAGCTTGTCACGACAGACCATGTGGCGGACACTTTGCCAATCGGAGAACTGGACATAAGGTGCTGCAAACAGGGTATTATTGGCCTACGATCTTCAAAGATGCAAAGAAGTTTGTGCAAGCTTGTGACAGTTGTCAAAGAGCAGGACGCCCTGGTCAGTCCGATGAAATGCCCCTGAATCCACAACTGGTTATTGAACCATTCGAGCGATGGGCACTTGATTTTGTTGGTCCAATTAACCCATCCTCGAACCAGAAAACATATATTCTGGTGGCAACAGAATATGTCACCAAATGGGTTGAAGCAGAAGCATTGCCAAGAGCTACAGAGGATTCTGTCATACAGTTCCTGTTTCATATATTTGTGCGATATGGGCTTCCAAGAGACATAATTACAGACGGTGGACCACAGTTTGCTGGTAACAAGATTGCTGCAACACTTAAAAACTATCATATCCAGCATAAAATTACTACTCCATACCACCCACAGGAAAACACTCAAGTAGAAAGCAACAACAAAATAATAGAAGCAATCTTGAGAAAAACCATTGCATCACATAGACGCGATTGGGCTGCAAGACTACTAGAAGTCTTATGGGCCTACAGAACAACATGGAGAAGAACTACCGGCTATTCACCATACCAATTGGTGTTTGGAAAGCAACCTATTTTCCCCATATAATTCGAAATCCAAACACTGCAAACAGCACAAGAATTCGGCCTAGATCTAAACGAGGCACAGATTAATAGATTACAGCATATCAATGAGCTAGATGAAATCAGGCTCTCTGCCCTTCAACACACTGCATTAATCCAATAGCAGCGAGCTAAATGGCATGACGCTCTCATTAAAAATAAATTCTTCCGCGAAGGAGATTGGGCGCTCTTATACGATTCCAGGTTTCAGGATTTTCCTGGGAAACTTCAGACTCGCTGGCTGGGGCCATATGAAATCCAAAAGGTACATGATAATGGCACCCTTACTCTAGTCACTATTGACAGATCTGGACATACCTTTAAAGTAAATGTCCATCGAGTTCGATTATACCGCAAACCACTTACTCGGGAATCCTTCTACCAGCAACTACGTAAAGACTCCGATATGAAAATTTTACAGGAGGAAGATAAATCTTCCTCACCTGTGAGTCATTAAGTAATTCACCTATTTTTACACTTTGTACATAATTTCTTTGTTTTGTTAAATTAGTTTCTGTATATATTTTGTATTTCTTTCCTGTTGTTCCTTTTTCAGAAGAAATAACACTATCGTTTTTGCTATTCCTTTTCTGAAGGCACAACATTTGTGTGCACTTTTATCGTTACTGATGTTCCTTTTCCAAAGGGACAACATTTTTGTGTGTTGTTCCTTTTTCAAAAGAGCAACACCCTTTTTTTCAACCGTTCCTTTTTCATTTTCATTTTTGTTGTTCCTTTTCCAAAGGAACAACACTTTTGATTTTTGTTGTTACTTTTCCAAAAGAACAACATTTGAGTTTTTTGATGTTCCTTTTCCAAAGGAACAACACTTTTGATTTTTGCTGTTCCTTTTCCAAAGGAACGACATTTGAGTTTTCTGTTGTTCCTTTTCCAAAGGAACAACACTTTTGATTTTTGTTGTTCCTTTTCCAAAGGAACGACATTTGAGTTTTCTGTTGTTCCTTTTCCAAAGGAACAACACTTTTGATTTTTGCTGTTCCTTTTCCAAAGGAACGCCATTTTAGTTTTTTGTTGTTACTTTTCTAAAGGAACATCACTTTTTGATTTTTGCTGGAAGTTTTCTGTTGTTCCTTTTCCAAAGGAACAACACTTTTTGATTTTTGTTGTTCCTTTTCCAAAGGAACGACATTTGAGTTTTCTGTTGTTCCTTTTCCAAAGGAACATCACTTTTGATTTTTGTTGTTCCTTTTCCAAAGGAACGACATTTGAGTTTTCTGCTATTCCTTTTCCAAAGGAACAACACTTTTGATTTTTGCTGTTCCTTTTCCAAAGGAACGACATTTGAGTTTTCTGCTGTTCCTTTTCCAAAGGAACAACACTTTTGATTTTTGCTGTTCCTTTTCCAAAGGAACGACATTTGAGTTTTCTGCTGTTCCTTTTCCAAAGGAACAACACTTTTGATTTTTGTTGTTCCTTTTCCAAAGGAACGACATTTGAGTTTTCTGTTGTTCCTTTTCCAAAGGAACAACACTTTTGACTTTTGTTGTTCCTTTTCCAAAGGAACGACATTTGAGTTTTTTGCTGTTCCTTTTCCAAAGGATCAACACTTTTGATTTTTGTTGTTCCTTTTACAAAGGAATGGTTTTTTTTATTTTTTTTGTTCCTTTGGAAAAGGAACAACACTTTTAATTTTTGTTGTTCCTTTTCCAAAGGAATGGCATTTGCGTTTCTTCTGTTCCTTTTCCAAAGGAATGACACTCTTGGTTTTCTTGTTGTTCCTTTTTCAAAGGAACAACACTTGTATTCTTTTGCCCTTCCTTTTTCAAACGACAACATTCTCGTATTCCTTTTACTTATGCTTAAATATACTTGTTGTTCCTCTTGTTTCAGGTCTTTTGGAGCACATCTATACACTCATGCAATGGATACAAAGCTAGAGCATACTGAAATCAGCAAATGATATAAAATCGCTACTTTTACAAGAAATTGTTGTGAATTGATAAAGAGGAAAGAAGAAAGGACACAATTATTCATCACTTTGTTGTCATTATCCTACTAATACTGACATTGGTCATCTTTATCATGTTGGTTCTTTTTAAATTCCCATAATCTTCTTTGATCATTATTAAGGAATAATAACAAAGGGTTTATATTTTTCTATTGAGATGTTAAGACTTCTTCCACCATTCCTACTCTTAAGGAGGGTTGAACCACCCTTTGTGTATAGATAGCAAAGCATTTTATAGAAAAAGAAAAAGAAAAAAAGAAGAATGTTTTGAATTGTCAAATGCAGAATAGGGGGTCTCGTCAAGAGCCAGCCTACCATGATCATAAGGAAGAAAATTGAAGTGGCATTCCCACTATAGCCACCACACCAGGGACATGATCCAAGAGGCATATCAGAAGAAATAAAAGAGTCCTTGGAACAGGAGGTCTCATCATGAGTCGACCTACCCACCTTTCACTCCTTCCTGGTGAATGGCATTATGATTTAACTGGTTACGAAGCCAGCGTAATGGCCTCCATTGTGACATTGTATAGCACTTCCTAAACATACACAAAGGATCATGGTTCCATGGGTGAAATAAACAACTCTGCCAAGGTTATGGACACCTGTCGGCAGCAGAGCTCTGTTAATGGTATTGAAGTCACATTCTTTATACACCAATAGCAATCATTAACACCCTTCTCTGTCTTATACCTTTGTAATCCATCAAATAAGATTATGTCTTTCACTTCCCCGAACCATTAAATGCATGAAAAATCTATCGTAAACAATCATGACGAAAAAGTCAATAATGGTCGCATTAGACTGGTTGTGCACGTCAATTGTCCTATCCTCCCAGCCTCGCATCATATCATAGCATTCTCTTATTTGTTAAGCGATCCTATTATACGCCTCGATTTTGGTAACCTGCTCCTTTTGTAAACATGGAATTTCCACATACGTTGTTCCTTTATGACTCTGTACCAAGAAAATTCGGCACGCCGCTCCCTCATTTGACGGCCGAGGACGGCCTATCACATTGCAGGGGGGAGGCTGACCTCATAATTTGTCAGCATACGTGTCAGACTATTATTCGGCAAACTTTTACTTGGGAATAACAAGGCTTAACGGTATCTCGTTTTTCAATTTGCATGCCTTGCTATCCCGAAGCTATTTCCGCATTATACTTTGCAGCAATTAATAAGATTTGAACAAGCCTTGTTGTTTCGTTATTTTCTCTGTGTTTTTAATAGTTTCAACAACCTGTTGTTCCATTGCCATCTCTGCATTTTTACAGTGAGCTAAAAGCATGGGAGGAAGGTCAATTCGAAGAGAACCACAGGTATTGACAGTTTCTGATGTTGCATGGGAAATCCTGGCAAGGGCAGGATGGTTAGTCTATCTTAATCGTTTACAGGAATCCAACAAGACCATGGCAATAGAATTCTTACAGAACTTACAAGAATATCACTCCACAGTAAGGGGAAAACACATAAGAGTCACCGATGACGTAATTGCAGGGGTTTCAGGATTGCCAGCCACTAGACCTGTGTGGACTCTAAAGAAGGAGAGACTGCAAAAGATCATGAAGATCTTCCAGGATGAAGGTCAGAACTTGACAGTCAGAGGAAGGGAGTCCTACCAACAACATTAGGAGAGCCATGGGTAGAATTGGTGAAGATCATCGTAAGCTACATCACCTTTGAAGGCAGGAAAGACATGGTAAGACCACGACACCTTAAACTCTTAGCTGTATTAAAAGAGAAATGCTTTGTTAACCTACCTGCATTTTTAAATTCATTACTTCATGATGTTGCCCGAAGCATGAAAAAGTCATAACATGTAGAATCGGTAGTAAGTCACCATGGACTGATACGGCTGATAGTTAGCCATAGTCTTGCTCAGCAACAGAGCAGTTGGGAAGAGCTAATTGCTACGATAGATGGGGCACCGACTCCGCCATCCCCAAAACACAAACATACTGCCGGTACACCAAATAGACCACCAAAAGGGAGAAAATCAGTTATATTGGCGCGGATTAGAGGGAGGTTGGAAAATCTCCAAGGGAATACCAGCCAACCTATGGAGATAGACGACTCAGGGGACGAGAAACCCCCGCAATTGGAAGGAGAAGAGAATGAGAAAGAATTGGAAGGAAATGAGGAAGGAGAAACAGAGGAAGAGACCGAGTAGCCTGAGCAGGTGGAGGCAGAGACAGAGCAATGCGAAGAGAGTCCATTGCAAAATCCATTGCAAGAGGACGAATTGGCCAAAATTCTGGCCAATATGGGCGAATATGCCCAACCTCTTAGCCTGCTAGGCCTCCAGATTGAGGAAGAACCAAAAGAGCATTCTGCTCAAGACAAAAATGCACTCGAAGAATTGCGCGACGAGGAAGAAAATGAAGAGAATCATTCTGTTCATGATGAAAATATGACAGGTGAAGAAAATGATGAAGATATAGAAGGGGAACAATCCGCTCCCAGCTAGACTACACCGGAAGAATTGCATGAAGAAGAAGGGGTGGACAAAGAAGTTACCCAGGAAATAACAGATCCAGCTAGGGTTTCTACTCCTGAGCAACCTGAACAAAACAGCGAAGGAGCACCCCAAGAAGAAAACCAGGGAATTGGCCAAGATAACAATCCAGGCCCGAGTAAATAGACAATTGTTCCTTCTAAGGAAATAGAAGAATTAAACGATTACGAAAAGACAACAAAGATTACTAAATGTGATAGCTCTACTTCGACAACAAATCAGGGTTTTTAGAATGAGAAAGAGAGAAAAAAGGACTTCAGGGGTAAGACATGCAACCACTCCGATGAGACCCCCCAAGAAAAAGGTTCGGAGGACCCATGTTTAGCCTGCTGTTCAAAACCCTGTCGAAGAACAGTCTGTTGTTCAAACCGTTGTTGAAGAACAGTCTGCTGTTCAAACTCTTGTTGAAGTACATACTGCCGTTCAAAAGCAAAAGGAACATCATTCCACTGTTGCCCATGTTGAAGTACAAACAGACGATATATCGGCGTATGAAAAAGAAGTTCAGACAGAGGTACAGTCCTCTGAAGGAATGCAAACTATAAACACGAGGCGACACAATAAGAAGATTCAAGTAAATCTTCCACTGGCCACTACTACGTGGGACAACGATCCAAGGATAGTAACCCTATGAGAGAGTTTGATTCAAGCATAGCAAGCAGTAGAAAAAATCACAGAACAAACGGTTTCTTGAGAAAAATATGAAGAATTACAACAACAGCTAAGGAATGTCAATTTATCCAAAAGCCAAGCCTTTGAAGGATGGCGAAAGGAACAAGAAAAAGTCGCAAAGGTAACTCATATATTAGATGTAGTTATCAGACAGATGGATACCTTATGCTCTTTGTACACTGACGTCCTAGCATGTAGAGCCCTTGCCAAGAATTATGCCTTGTTTTTAATGGAATGATATTTGCAATTGAAAATTAAGGCCGTCAAAGCAGGAGCCCCTATACAAATTAATACCATTGATGATTTTATAAATTGTTGTAAGCACTATGGAGTAAAGGTTCAAAGACTACTGTGTGAATTCTATCTGCATAACCTCGTATTAGATCAGGAGACAGAGCAGAACCCTGGCCCTTTCATTGGGGATATCCAACTGCAGGCATTTGTTTCATTTGGAGTTAATCAAATCAAATGGCTTAAAGCCTATAATGCCTTCCAAAGACAAGAAAATGGATTAGACTTATGGGTAAGAGTTGAGCCTAGAGATCCATTACAATTATGGAACAAACATAGGAGCCTCATGAGGACTCCGGGCGTGATTGACGCGTTAGGACCCATTCATACAGCAATCAATCGACAAGGGATAGAATACTTTTTTACCATTAAGTACCTTGCCATTGCAGTTGCTAAATTTCGATATCAAACCTCTAATCCGAACATCCAACTCAGGGAACCATTTAATTACGAGAACTTTAAGTTAGCCGCTGATCGTTTGAGCCTTTATGGTGAACTTATTTTGAGGGCAGGGCCATCTTGGTTAGGATATAGGTTTCGGAGTCTGATTATTTGGCACCCTGCACCTAGATACCAAGCCCTGTATGAGATGCTTGAGGGCCAGACAGGCCATCTTTTTGAACACCTAGTTAGGCATCATGGCTGTAGACCACCACATGAGATTCTGTCTCCAGCTTACTCTCTCACTACCTTACATGTCAACTACAATGTTTTCATGAGGGCATGAAAAAGAGTAAGCAGGGGGTGTGTGGAGTACTGAAGAATGTATGTTTTATTGATTATTTTGTCATATTTTCTTTAAAGACTTATAATCCCTTTGCATCATGAACTAGGTAATTAATAAGAAAATATGGCAAAATCTATGAGAATTGTATGTAACGCAAGATAACTAATAATCGCCATTTTCTTATGCAGAAAAAGGGAAAAACAAAAGATTGTCATCCCAAGGAAAAAGACAGAGCAGAGTTAACCACTATCCCTATGGCAGGAAACCATATGCAGACATGGCAATCCAAACTGAAGCATATTAGCCAAGGAAAGGAAAAGGAGATATCGAATCGGCGCAAGAAAACAAAGGGATAACTGGAATTAACAGTTTGGCGAATCCCTCAGGATCCTCTGATCCTAAGGGATCGCAATCTTAACTATTTTTGCATCATTGATATCTCCACCCGACTGTTATAAAAAGGGGCAGCACTGCTAGCCCAAGGGATGGGTTGTTGTTACTTTTATGTAATTTCTTGTTGTATTCAAAACTTTGATCATCGACTCTCGTTGAGAAGTGATCCACTGTAACTCTATTTTAATGCTTTAATATAAATCTGGTTTTTGTTCCATCTTTGATCCTGGAATAATTTCAAGCGGTGTGTCCCTGGAGGCTAAGGGCCCGACCCTAGTGGAACACTTGCTCCTTTACCATTATCTTTAGTTCGTGTGTGGTTTCCATTATCAGCTTTGATTGGTAATCTGGTGTGTTTTGTTATTTTATCATAGCTCTGTTATATTTACAATATCATCTCGGTAACAAGAAGGTCGTATTGTTCACTCTGACTTCATAACGTATTGTTGTTCCTTTAAGTCATTAATGTAACATTATTGTTCTTTACAGAATGCTATCGTTGTTCAATTACAGAGTAACCGAGCTGCAATATTCTTAAGCTGATATTACTATATTCGTCTATGGTTTATACTTCATTACGATTGTTGTTCAATTGACATTGTTGTTCCATTATGAATTGCGATCGTTATCCTTTATAACTGAGATCAATATTTGTGGTATCGGAGTCAGATTACTATTTCTCTTAATATCTATGTGTGTTGTGTGTGTTATTTATTTCGGTACTGTATATTCACAATTGGCTACAAGCGTTGTTCTATATTTCATTGCTAATTGGTTGTCGTTCCATTTCTATTTGTTGTCTAATTTATTCTTAAAGTAAGGATTTCTCTTTGATTCCTGTAGGGTACGATTGTTGCCTTCATTTTCATAGCGTAAGGTTTCGCTATGTATCAAGACTAGTTGCAGTTTCATTTCCTAGTTGCTGTTCCATTTTCTGTTATTTGCATTGCCATTGCATTGAATGATCTGAAACTGTAGTGAGAATTGACATTCGTTGTCTAGTTCCTAGATTGACGATCTGTTCCTTGATTGTCTTCAGTTACATCAGTTTACAGAGGGATGAGTTATTGTTACTATACCCTTGACTGATAATTTACTTAGTCTTCTGAATGCATGATTTAGGCTTTAAATTGCTTTGCTGTAAGTAGATTTTCTTTTAGCATCCATTTACTCTTGTATTTTCTTGAGCACTATACTACTAGCATTAATCTGACAAATGACCGCCTCAAACTGAGTACACTCTTTGAGATAACAAATCGTTCTTGGATTGACAAGTTAATGTGGGGTAATTAGAGGTGGAAAAGACCCTTTTTACGGTCTGACAACCAGTACAAGAAAGCCAAAAAATGATTCCAAAGATTGGCAGAAAGTACTGCAGATTTATGAAGAAAAGGAAGCTCTCAAAACAAAACAAAAAGCAGCAATAGATCCGCAATGGACTCAGGAACAAATCTCTATATATCAGCGGTTAGTTAAAAGCTGCTCAGAAGACCCTCAGAAGTTTTGGGAAAAAGAGAGCCCCAAGCAAGAAATTGTGACCATGCATGATAATGGAGTAAAAGGTAAGTTAATTCCTTGTACTCCTTCTGATGAACAAGAAATCAAAAAACAGATTGAAGAATTGTTGAAGTTGAGATTGATTGAACCGAGTGTTTCCCATTATTCATGTTCTGCATTTTTGGTTCGAAATCATTCTGAAATAGTTCAAGGTAAAGCAAGAATGGTGATTAATTACAAACCATTGAATGCAATCACTCAAAGCTTTCATTATCCCTTACCTCGTCAAGAAGTAATAATGCAGAAAATTCAGAAGAGTAAAATCTTCAGTAAATTTGATATGAAATCTGGTTATTACCATATTCAGATTGAAGAAGCAGACAAACATAAGACAACATTCACATGCCCTGCAGGATTTTACCAATCCAGATTTGTTCCAATTGGATTAAAGAATGCTCCTGCTTTCTTCTAGAAAAGAATGGATTTTCTATTTGGTAAGTATGATTTTATCATAACTTACATTGATGATATTTTAATCCATAGTCCAGATTTACAAACACGTTTGGCTCATCTAGAAATATTCTTTCAAGAATTTCAAGCTCATGGTATTGTCCTCTCAGAAAAGAAAATGGTGTAATTCCAAAATGATATTGATTTCCTTGGAATTCATGTAATCAATGCACATATATAGATGTAGCCGCACGTGCTAACAAAGCTTGCTGAGTTCCCTGATGAACTCAAAGACACCAAAATGATTCAAAGATTTTTGGGTGTTTTAAATTACATCCATAAATACATTCCCAGGCTATCTGAAAAAACTTCTCCTATTCGAAAGCATTTAAAATCAGGTTGGTCTAGTCAAGCCACTGCCACTGTCAAAAATCTCAAAGAAGAATGTAAGTCCCTGCCAAAATTACAGCCTCCAGGAGAAGGATTGTTAATTTTACAAACAGATGCCTTAGATGATTTTTGGGCAGCTGTTCTTTTTGAAAGAAAGGAGGAAAAAAAAGAAGAAGAATTATGCGCCTATGCATCAGGATAATTCCTCCCCAATCAGAAAAAATTATTTTACTGCTGAAAAAGAAACTCTTGCAATATTTAATGGCATTCAAAAATTTGAATTGTATCTTGCACCAAGAAAATTCTTGATTAGGACAGACGCAATGAATTTTAAATATTTCTTGTCAGCAAAATTATCAAGACAGATGGCAAGGGGAAGATTATTAGCATGGAAAATTTGGTTCCAACGATATGATTTTGATGTAGAATGGATTATTGGAAATTCTAACTATATTTCCCATGCTCTTACCAAGGAAATGAATAAAGCTCATAGAATTGGCCACAGCCGAACAGAAGTCAAAGGAAGCATTTTTGATATTCCAGATCAGCAAGACAATCTTGTCACTTTGGCAAAAATATTCAAAATTCTCGAGAAGCATGTTGAAGATCTTTGTCTAGAAATAAAAAAGGTAGTTGGACTCAGGGTTCGAAGAAACCAGTGGATTCAAAAATTTCAAGTCTGGCAATAAAAGAATATTGGCACACTTCTTGGATTGGATCTTGAATTGGTAAAAGTATACTCTTTACCAAATATGAAAATCAAATTATATTTTAGAACATTTGATGATTTATGGTCCAGACAGTATACTCAATCTATGATTTGGGTCTTGCAAATTTTAAATTATTATCAGATGATTGGTTGTATTGGTTTTGCACTTGAAATCTTTACAAGTGCTAAGATGATGGACCTTGATGATGTTAACATCAAGATAGAAGTTGTTCAGTTTTTACAAACCTTAAGAATTCCAGATCTGTTCGAGGAAATGGAAGCATCATATCTACAAAGAAGAGATCTAGATTATATGCATTCAGATACTTTTCCTCAGTATGAAATCTTCGAGCCCTTTGCAGATTGGGAAATCAAGGACGGATACTGCAAGAAGAAACAGGTTGAAAGACAATCTCAATGTGTAGAAATAACTCTACAGTATATTAAAATCTTTATAACACCATGGGATTTTAATAGCCCAGAAATAAGAAATGCTATTGAGCCAAATCCCTTTTCACAGGTTTTTGCAAATCAGTTTTCAGAAAGTTCCGCATTTGCAGAAAATAAGGATGAAGTAAATAGAGTTTTGGGATGGTTAAAAGAATTTCCCATGCAAAAGTTTGCTGAAAAATTCATATTATAAAAAAATTGACCGAATCGCAAGGGAAGCATCCTGTTTTAAAGTTTTCAATGAATCGAAAGGCACTAATCACAGTTGGAGTAAGTTCAGGAAATTGTACTGTAGATACTATATGTCTGATTAGTCTGTTATTATCAACCAGGTTATGCACAGCATTCAATTTTGAGTTTGGATGGCAAGAAAAGGAAGGTGTTAGTGATCACTGCAAAATCTGGGTACAACACACCATCGAAACAGCTACTAGTATGTTCCAGATTTTTAAATGCGAATTATTGGATGGAATATAACTACCAATACAATAGATGACATCCTTCTCAAAAGCACATAAAGATTCTTCCTTATATATTGAGATAAATCCTACATCTTACATCAATAGATGGAGAAAGAAAGATGACCCATTCAAGTTACCCTACCAAAGCCATCATCCCTACAAATATCGAATAAATTTGGAAGTAGGACAGTCCTCTAAAGCAGCTACATCATCTACAGCAACAACATCTTCAAAAGGAAAGGACAATTTTTTTTTAGATGTGTACCAAGATGCTCAAGACCCCACCGAGCCAGACTATGAAGAAAATATCTAAAGATAATGGAGGAAGCGTATTTGCAACAGAATCAATCTTCTGACAAATTCGATGATTATGACTCAGACCGCAGCCCTAAGGGACCATGGTGATAGTCCTTAGATTCCTTGTAAATAGTTGAAAGTTTGAATTATTGTTCTTTTGAATTATTGTACTGGAATATTGAGTAGACACCGTCAGACTATGGCAATGCCGACAGGACCCTCAATTATTTCCACTTTGAATTATTGTTCTTAGTGTGCTTTTGAATTATTGTACTGGAATATTGAGTAGACACCGTCAGACTATGGAAATGCCGACAGGACCCTCAATTATTTCCACTTTGTGTCATGTCTAAAAAAAAAAAGAGAGTCTATAAAATAAGAAATCGGCAGAAGAGAAGCCCACATTGTTGGACTGAGTGCTTCTAAACTCTGAGATTTCTTGTTTTCATATTGTAATGCTCTGTAAGTTTTCCTTTTGAGTTAATAAAAGCTTCGCGCACCTTTTTACTCTAAGTTGAGTTGTTCGCTTGATATCTTCTTCTAAGTATCAGTAAGGCTGCAAAGGAGGCGTTAGTAAAGCTGCTGAGAGAAGTGCCTGAGGAGAGGCCAAGGTGCAGAAGACGTGCGCAACAAGTGCTAGAAGATACCGTCTCAAGGAACTACTTTTACTTACGAGTTTGGTTTTGTTTTCTCGATCTTTTACTACTAGTGTGCAGCAAGTGCTAGAATATACCGTCTCAAGGAACTACTTTTACTTAAGAGGTTGGTTTGGTTTTCTCGATCTTTTACTACTTGGTATCAGAGCCCTGTAACGTTCCTAATGGCTAGTTTAATCAGATCCTTTTCTACTCTGGAAAGACGTGTTGTTACTGAAGTTGATTCTAGATCTCTTGAAAAGGAAATCGATTCTGAAAAAGAATTAGAGATAGTAGAGAATCCTGAAAGTTGGAATCCTCCAACTCTTCATGCAGTCGATGTTTATAAAACTCCTCTCTCTAATATCTTTCAGAAGAAAATGCTTCTAAAAGAAGTGGAAGTTAAAATCAAAATCTCAGGTCCTTCTGTACAGATTGTGTCTCTCTCTTTGTTTACCACTGAAGAAATCAAAAAATTTCACCAATATGCAAAAGACAAAAAATATTCCTATTTACATTTTGGAGGTATAAGGATAGGTTTAGCCCCTTTGTTTAGACATGGCTTAAATACTCCGTGCATATCTGAAGTTTTTGATACTCAACACCAAAACTATGATCATGCTAGAACAGGTACCATTTTTGGTAACCTATCTATTGGTTGTCAATATGGAACGATTTTTCTTGATTACTCTATTAGTCTTACGGATCCTCATCTGAAGGATTGTTGGAAAATTATGGTAGGAGTTCAAGGATTACAGATGGTTGATGAAAGTGAATTTTTATCTGTAACAATTAATACATCCTTCCAGTTGACTAATATAGTCCATCCGAAATTAAAACAGCCAGTGCTCAGAGATTGTGTGTCAGTTGGTTTAAATAATGCACAAGTAGAAGGAGTGTCTTATGATTCTATCTGTTTACCAAAGGACTGGTATTTTCAATACAAGTCTTTAGCTGATGAAAAGAAACCAGGAAGCCTGACAAGAAATGTTCGTTGCAAGAAGGTAGAATAAGAATACTTCAAGAAAAGCCTTCCATCCCGCGACCCATCATTCATCCGAGAAAACATTCATTACCAGTCTCAGAATCTACAGAATCCTCTGCCCAAACAGCCAACACTTCTAGTCAACCTATGTTATCTTCAAATGAATTGTATATACCTGAAGTTAAGCCTTTTCTTGCTGTAAATAAGATGTTTAGAATTTCTAATTCCCAGATAGCCCCAGTTGAAGAATGGCAATATGCTAATCGTCACTTTGTAAAAGGAGGCAAATGGCCACCAAAGACGAAATTCTGTACTACTTCGTCCTCCTCAAAGCAACCTCCTACAAGAGCTGATTGTGCCCCTTTAGTTGAACACAACTCCTCAAATACAAATGATTTAGACCAGTTGTATCAAATTGGTAATTATATTACCACATGGTGTTCTTATGCTGAAAATGCTATAGATGATCTGGGTGCACAAAATGAGCTCATCCTAGCCAATCTCAAGCTCTTACATGATGAACAACAAGAAGAAAGAGCCGAGAAAGAGGCAAGGATGCAGAAAAAAGAAAGAAGAAGAAAATCTAAAGCAGCTCAAAGCTCAAAATTTTCTATAGATATGTCGACCCCAAATTTTTGGGATTTAGAAGAAACAGAAGCTAGCACCTCTGAAACACCTTTCAGACCAATGAAAATAGAGTCTATTCCAGAAAAGCCAAGAAAAACAAAAGCAGAAATAGTGACTCTTGAAAATGCAGCTTCTAAGTTTCCATCTTTTATCATGCCATCAATCCAAAAAGCAAATTTTTTTAAAGAAGTCCAAAAATATCCCAGAATAGAAGAAGATTTGTTTTCTTCTAATTCTAAGATCTGTTTGAGTTTTCAAGTTTTCACGGCTTCTATTTTACTTTGCTTTCTAGTTTGTTTTCTTCTTTTCCTAGGTTGATTTCACTTTTTTATTTTGATTTCAATTTGTCATATTCCCAAAATATAAATGGGGGAATCTTTCCTATGCAACATCAATTGGTTTACAGGGGAAATTTTTTCTCTATCATTTCAATAGGATTTTGTTTATCGAAAGGTCTTCTATGCAAAGTTTTCACTTTTCTCGCACATCCACCATTAACCATGGGGAAAACTAAGATATGATTCATGTAGCAGAAGTTCATTTTTATAATGGAACAAAATATTTATAACCCTTGCTTTGTATCCCTCTCATACCTGTCCACAATTAAATCCTCAACTTTGGTTTATGAAAATAAAACTAATGGGGTCAAACTTAACTAGTATTGTATCTAGTTCCTTAATTATGATTCCTCTTGCATCACCCCACTCGCTTACCCCAATTTATGAAAGCAATTCTCCAAATATGCTAATCAAAATGGCGGAACATAAGAGAGTTGAAAGCACATATGTGTGGGAAATAAGAGTAAAATTGTCGAGGCTATGGATGCTCGTTGGTTGTGGGGCCACGCTTGTATGGTGTCAAGACATCTTCGTCAGGGCTATGGATGCTTGTGTGTAGCAAAGTAATGTTTGGAAAGAGAAGTAATTTATAATCAATAGATGTATGCTAAACTTGAAACCTCCTGGTTAAATATTTACTATACAATAATAGAGAGGAAATTAAAAGCCTAATAAATATTCTCTAAATTTGGATTTATTTTTTTAGAGCTAAGTGATTCAAGTACTTTCAGTTCTTATAGAACTTACCTAATTTGATTTTGTATTATGTGAGACCTTTGGAAATGGTAATATATGAGACTATTTGGAAGATTTTATTTTGATCTTTGATAAATTTAAGCCTATTATTATAAACCAGAGATAATTGCTTCGTCCCCGTGTGTCGCCAATTGTTTAGGCTTCAAGAACCCCTTTTAATTTTGGTAATGTCATTTTTAGTCCACTTCTTTTACTTTGAGTGTTTTCGACTTGTTTGATTTTGATTTTTTATAGCTCCATTTCTTTCATCTCCTTATTAGTTTTCTAACAACAAAGATTTTGCTTCATTTAAATTTATGGTTGAAAAGATATGCTTGATCAAATTTTAGCTCATTTTCACTCCTTAGGCATGAAAACATGTAAATATATTTTGTTTAATTTATGTAAATGTTATTTTAATTTTTTAATTTAATATTTAGTTATATTAATTTAATTGTATATTATTTAATTTGTAAATATAATTATAATTTAATAAAGGCCCAAGGCCTAGAACCACCACAGCCAAGCCTTGTATTTCATATAATAATCATTACCAAGAGCATGTCAAAACATATATTACCCATGCCCATCCACAAAGGCCTTTTCACTGTTCCACCTGCCATGAAAGAAAGAAAGAAAGAAATTATTTTAACGTCCATGAGGCTAAAGATAGCCTATGGGACAGATTGCTTCTTCATCTACTTGATGTATTCAACCCTTTTTCTATGAAGTTTCACAATAAATGCTCCCAGTTTCTCGAAAAACCCATCGCTAAATAGATTATCCCAAGAGCTAGCTGCCAGCATATCTGCATAACTTTCCCTGTTGACTTTGAAGCCCTCATATTCTAAAATGAAATGTTTTTCTATTTCCACTTTTTCGGAAGAACAAAAAATGTGTACCCTTTCCTCCCACACTTCCTTTGGCCTTTTCAAGCACCCTGTTTCACAATGGAGTTGATGAGAATTAGTCCTTAACTGAGCAATAAGAATTTTGGCTCTCCAAGAGATATTGACCTCTATGTATGCTTTTGGTTGATGATTATGAGTGGGATTAAACACTTCAATATAGTAATTTTTCTTTCTTCCTAGCTCCTTATCCCAAGTACGTTTGTGGAACTTTTCCATAACAAAAGTTCTTATCTCTTTGTTGTTTATGGGACACGCGTTCAAGAAAATACCCCATTTACTAAACCATTTTTTATTTTGTTACATCCAAGGTTTTTTCCTCTTGCACAATCTATCATTAAAGACAACCTTAGGCCATCTACCCTCTTCCATTTGCTCAAATTTTTTTAAATACCTTATGACTCGCACCATAGCAATTGCTTCAATAGGAGCAGTCACTGTTTCACTTAACAAGATATCATAAGGAACTGCACTTTTAATCTTAAATTTGTTTGTAATCAAACGCTTCTGAATTTTCTCAATTTGTCTCCACCGCATGTCGGAGGTACTGCTAGCCCACAGTTCACAACCATAGAGAATCACCGAAATAACTAGAAGCCCAAAAAGAGTTTGAGTGGTCTTCCAATCCTATAACTCTACCTCTCTACACCTATTTTGAAAAGCATAAAATGCTTTCCAACCACCCAAAGTTCTTTTCTTTCTACAACCGTTCCAGCTTAGATTTTTGTTGAAGTCATTTCCGAGGTATTTGTAATCCACAATTTCTTCTAGAATGTTTCCTTCAAAGTAGAACTTATGCTGGTTATGTTTTCTTTTCTTAGAGAAGACCACTACTTTCGTTTTGTTGATATTGAATTGCATCCCCATACTTCTAAAAAAATTCTCAAGGGATAGTAAGTGCTCTTGCAAACCAAGAGCCGATTTAGCAATCAGAATAAGGTTATCTGTATATAAAAGAAGCCTTATAACAAACTTGCACAAATAGATACCATAACCCCCTTGCGAATTTAACCATCCTCAAGCTTGTCGATATCTAAACCAAAAAGGGTAGGAGATAATGGGCAACCTTGCTTGACCCTGATATCGCTTCTCAAACTTTCAGAAATGCCTGTTGAAGTTCTAATTTTGACTTTCACCTCTTCATATAGCCTATGCACAGTTGCTCTCAAATGTTTAGGAACCCCAAGTTCCTCCATTTTGTGCCAAAGTGTATCCCTAGGAACCGAGTAAAACGCTTTTCTGAAATCAACAAAGCAACAAAAGACTTCTTCCTTTTTCTCCCAAAATTTTTCAATGATGTGCCTTAAAGTTATGCAATGATCAACTATCCCCGCTCTTGAAAAGAGGTATTGCCAGAATAGTTGTCCAATCTATGGGGAGCCCTTATTCTATGATGTTGTTGAAGATTTTTGTAATGTGAGGTGCAAGAATCTTTGAGCCCCACTTTAGATATTTTGCTTGGTGTTCAGCTAAGGCTTTTGCTTTTCCAACACCCAACTTCTTGATACCCATCTATACCTCTTGTACCATGAAGAGTTTAGTATCAGTGTTGACCTAGGGAGGAGGGTCAACCTTGGGAACCTGCTCATAGAGTTGTCTTGCATAGTCAAACCATTTAGAAATTGTAATAGTATTTCCAATTTGTATCTTTTTCGGTTGGAGCTCCTTCCAAAATAATTTGGGATTATTTTTCGCAACGAAGATTAGTTCTTCCCTCCTTGAAACCATGAAATCAGTGTTTTTCTTGCTTAATAATTGCATGTAATATTTGAGATTTATGTTATCCTTGTTTGACTCTTTCCACATTCTCCTTGCCTTTTTGCATTCCTCGTCAAACCAAGCATTTACTGGAAAGCAATTTGTTTCAGACTTCTTAATTTTTATTCTTTTGCACTTTGCAAGTGCACATTGAATTAAATGTGTTAATTCATGACTATGAAGGCTGTGAATTGTAATTTTATCCTTCTCAAAGGGCCTATCTAGCGTCATTTTGAAGGTATTACAATTTTCTGGGATCAAAAGAATTCTGCCCTGTGGGAGATTTTGTTGGACATGCTGAATTTTTTACTCTAATTGTTTCTTTCCAATCCAAGAGGAAACATAAATAAATTGGCTTGTGATCTGATTTCAATTCCCACAGTTGATCTCCAACCAAAACTTCTTCCATTTTCTCACACAAACCATGCAAGAAAATTACATAATCTACCACACTTGCTCCATTGTTAGTATTGCAAGTGAAATTACCAGACTTTTCCCATCTAGTCAAGCCATTACAAATGACTAAAACAAAGGCCCCACATAGAGTAAGCAATTTTTCACCAAAGAGATTGCAGCCCTTGTCTTCTAAAATTCTTTCCAACTGATCATTACTCTCTTCTGTAAGTCAAATAGGGTCATACTCATCTTTACAACAAAGAATGCTAGCTTTCTCACTTGCAGTCCTAGCATTGAAATCACCCGCTATAAGGACTTCACCTAGTTGTGAATATGTTGCAATATCCACTTTTAAAGCTGCAAATGGATCTTTGTGGTCAAGCCCTCTACCTTTGTAGATTTTTGAAACCTGTAGCACAAAACAACATGCTACAATTATGATGTGGTTTCCATTTTCTGATATTTTAAACCAAATGAATTGCTTATTTGAGTCTTCTTTTTCTAACTGAATGAGACAACCTTCTTTCTCCCTTATTAAAACCATGATACCCCCATGCCCTTTGCCATTCCCTGCTCCCTTGTTCCACTGCCATCTTCCAGTATCCTTCAAACAAAGGTGTCTTGCGCCCTTCATTCTCATGTGTTTCTATGAGGCAAATTATGTCTCTATTTTCCGCAATAGGCACTAACCCAAGTCCTCGTCTCGATGGGTAACCTCTAAACTTCCAACAAACTAATCTTAAGAAAACTTGGGTATGAGTTGATTGCTATTTATTTTGACCTGCAAGACCCACATTTTAGTCTTTGTCCCTGTTTTCCCATACTGACCTTGTTTTCTGATTTCCTGTTGAAGAGTTTGTTGCCTCTTCTTTATTACCATCTTGCTGCTCTATTCTAGAAGGGGGTCCAAATTGCGCTATCACAGCTTTGCCTTTATAAATCCATGCTCTCTTTCCTTCATCTCTTGCTGCCCTAACCTTTAAAATTTCCTCCCTTCTTTCCTCCTATTGTTTTACAGTTAAATCTTCTTATAGGAAAAAATAAGAACCCCTCAAGAGATGTTTCTTGCTTAGAATGATATATTTATCACGCAAGCTAGGCATAATGACTTTTATGGGCCTGAATCTCTCCCCGTTAAACTTATCCACCCTCCATGCTTGGCATATTTTTCCTTGCCATAACAACTTGTCTTTCAATAAGTCTCTTGCAAGGTCAAGAGTACATTCATTTTTCCCATAGTCTTTCACCCCTTTAATAATTATGTTTGTTGCCCTATTTTTTCTTTCCTTGCCTTCACTATCTTGCATGTTGTCAACCTGAATATTTTTTTCTCCTTCCTTATTAGCAAAATTCCTAATAACTTAAGCCCAAGTTTTGGAAACTTTGGTGGAATCTTGTTGGCTTGTATGGGCCTAACCTAGCTTCAGAGGTCATTTAGCCAAGAAAATCCTGGTACTACTGGCCCTTTTGGCAATAGTCCGCGGAGTACGGCTGAGGTATCACTCGAAGTAGTATGGGAGGGTGCTGGAACCAGGTTTCAGCACCCTAGGGATGTCTGATGAGCTTCTGGGGGTCTGTGGTTTAACCCTGCACGCACGTCGCCACGCGCACTTGCTCTCCCTTCACAACCTGCGATGCTGCTTCCACACAGCCCTATTTGGGGCGAAACACGTAATATCCAAGTCCGTTGCTATTTAATATGTTATTATCTGGTTACTTAACTTGTTTATGTAAGACTAAGGATTATTACAGCATATTCAGCAATCATATCAGTGCGCGCGATAAATAAAACAGTATAAACGTAAAGAAGGTAATGCACAACAGATACACAAAAATAGGAATCAACTTTTCTTTATTAATCTTCAATCCTGATTACAGACTTGACACCGCCCTGCGCACTCAGCTGCAGGGGTCCGCGCACTCAGCTGCGGACTCTACTAGGCCTCTGCGCACTCAGCTGCAGAGCCTCTTCCTACTACTACGACCCAATACACTTAGACTCCTACTCTAAGCTCGAACCATTCGTATTCTTTTCTCTTCCTCCTTCGTCATCTTTACAACTTAGAGCCTCGCTCTATTTATACAATCCCATGGTCCGCGGACCATGGGTAGGCTGACATGACTTTACATTACATTACATTACTTTAGGGTGGACAACCCTATGACTTAACCTATACTTCGCGCTCCGCGCCCGCAAATCGCGAAGTCTTACAAAACCTTTGACTAAAACTTGGGCTTTGAGCCCCAAAACATGTTGTGGGGGGATTCCATGCCCAACAGGCCCCCAACACAATCATCGTGACTCATCCTGAGTCACTCTGCTGGTGCGACAACCTTGGCGCGGAGCCCCTCCAACTGGTCCCGTACTGCTCGGAGGTCCACGATGCATTGTTCTGCGGTTTTTTGGACCTACTGCATGCACTCCTCCAATGCTTCTTTGTGAGGATCCGCTACTTGCCTTAGCGCATATAGTCCCTACATCTGTGCGAGCTTGCCCTCAATGTCAGCCGTAATGGTGAAGGCCTCATCAATCCAAGGCTAGATGTGCGCCTTGAGAATTGCCTCTTTCTGTCTAGTGGCATCCACCTGCTCTTTTAGCGCCCTTGCTTGCTGTATCTTTGCTATTCGTTGGGTGAGGATGACTGTCTGTGCAGTCCCCTGACAATATCATACTATTCCTGCAGTTCGCGCGCCTCTGTTTCCAGGCTCTATATGTTGGGGTCCTCCTGCAAGGATGTGAGGACGTTAAAAGCTTGGTCCAACATCCCGATATAGTCCTGCACTGCCTGTCCAATTTCTTACAATCCTGTTTGAATCGCGCTAACGCGCTACTCTCTAACTTCAGCAGGAGTGGAAGGTTGCACCTTCATCTGTAGCTCAACAATCTTGAGGTTTAGCTCCAGCTCCACCCATGTTGTTTCCTCGCGCGCACTTCGAACTCCACTTGCCAGACAATGGATATGCATCTCTGTTGGTAGATCTGTGGCGATGGACAACTCTTTGACTCACCTACATGCTTCATCCATTGTCTTCATGATCTATTGGTTCTATGATGCCAGTTCGTCCTGCTGCAAGTTGAGCTATTCGATGTTGATCTTCTGTTCACTCATCACCTGAATCATGTGGCCTTCCCTGACATGGAGCTCTACTATTATGCCATCCTGCAACTGGTACAGTGTGTCTCGTGAAAGGGTAGCCAAATCTAGGCCAAGTCCCTTGATCCTACCCACCGCGGCTTTGTCGTCCTCTTTCTCTGCTGTTAGTGCTCCTTCTGATAGCACTACGGTATTGGCCATCTTTCCGCGTAACAACTACTCTGCTACTGATGTACCTACTACGCTGTAGGTGGCTACAGTTCCTTCCTATGGGGGTCACACCTATAGTTCCTGCAGTTGTGCCCTTAGGGCCCCCAAGACAATCTGCTACACCGACATGGCTTCCCAGATCACTTCTTTGGTGACCTTGTGAACCATGTCACCTATGTTGTAGAGGTTGCCTTCTATTAGTGTGATTGGTTCGATGGCCAATTTGGATGCCTTGACCTTTTTTTGTGGTCCTGATCTCTCCTTGACACACGGCCTTTTCAGCTGAGTATACGTTGTGCACGGGTCGGCGCCTTCTTCTGTGTCCTCTGCTCCCTGTCCTGTAGACATGTTCTAGCCCTCCTCATCCTGCGTTGTGGTGGCCCCTATTGCCTACGTTGCTGTTGCTTCTTCGGCGACCTTTGCTTGCTTAGTGGCTACCCTTACTGCCTCACGGAAAACCCTTACCTCCGTGGCCACTTGTTCATTGCACCTTTGTTGGGCCAACTTCGTGACACGCAAATTGGTTTCATCCTTCTTCTTCTATGCTATTATTCTATCCATCTCCGCCAGATCTGGGGTGCACCACTCGAGGGGCCATGATTCTAGCACTGAAAAGATCACATCATCGATAGCGATGAAGGGGAGCTTGGTCCGTTGCTACGTCGGGTCCTTATGCACCTTGATGTACACATTATGCATGTCCCCCTTGATGTCTACAAAGCTTCGCAGACTGTTTTACACTGTGGGGCACAGGCGCGGCCATCTGTTGATCCACATCCGGATGATCGCCTCCATAAGTAGCCAGAAGATCTTGGTGTCCTTGGTGGCCCAGAGCGACGCGTACTTTGCAGCCTCTAGTAAGTCCTATTCAATACTAGGGAACTGACTGTCCTCGGGTAGTTCCCATCTTACCAGTAAAATAGACAAGATAAACCACGTGTAGTGGAAGGTCTTGCCCTTCTCATGATCTTCCTTGCAGTTAGTCAGGAACTCCTCATAGAGGAACTCAACCTAATTGAATTGGACCCCCTCTGTGCATTGTTCTGCCAGTGCAACTACTAACGCTGGTACCTCATCTCCGCGGCATTTTCTCATTACCTTCCCAGCCAGGAGCTGGGTGGCTACGCGCACCCCTTTATCTTTAATGTTGTTGATTGCATAACCCCTCTTTTTCTTCTCCAGTTTGTATTTTTTCTTCATGGCCTCTGCGAGCGCCAAATCTCCGCTTTTTCTTGTTATCACCACGAGGTCCTTTCCCTTACAAGGGAGCCGGGAAATCCTATGGATGAGATCCGCCATGATGGGAATAGTCTCTTCCAACCATAATTACCCATCATGCACCAGGTAGAGCAGTTGCCTAATGACGAAAATAGTAATAGGCGTGCGGTGAAAGTGTGGAATCCACAGCAGATGAAGTAATCTGGCCTTCTCCACACTGCACAACCATTTCCGCGTCTCTACTATTGTGACTGACCCCTCCGTACTTTGCTTCATGAGGCTCTCCGTCTCCAAGTGTGGGAACTTCTCGTTGTCCGTGAGGACCCAATCTTCAAACTTCATTATGGGTACAAGACCCAGGTGCGAGCCCTCAAACACAATTCCATCGAGGAGGAGTGGGGTCTGGAGTGCGCTTTTAGTAGCATCCAAGTCCTTGGGTATCTTGGCTTTCTCTTTTCGCGGAGTAATGTACTTGAGAAATTTTGTTGTAGCACGCACCAGCTAGATGTCCTCTTCCATCTCTTCTGCTACCTATATCTCATCGATGAGAGCCTATAGGTCCTCCTCCTCATCATCTGTCTCAATGGTGACAGCCTTGCCCTTTTCTTCCATTGAAAGTTTACCGAACTGTGGATTCCTTGGGGACATGTGAACTGGTCTGTTGCCTACTTATCTTTCTTGGGCCTCGGCGTCCGAGGCAATTTCGGGATTTCCGGTGCGACCCCAATGTCTCCAGGAACATCATGTATCACGGGGCTCTGCGCAGCCTCGTCGGTGGTTCCTTCTACAGGGCCCAATCCTCTCCTAGTAGTTGTCATCTTGCTTGAGCTGTCTATGGTTGTTTGCAAACTTCGAGGCTCAAATCTTGCTCGGCGCTCACCACTTTATGCTCTAATGAACTGCTAAAATCTCAAATGAAAAAGTGTTGTCTCGTGGTTATCCCTTGGAGTTTTATAGCACCTCTTGAATTCAAATCAGATCGTTCCCCCCAATTCTGGGCCATCAATGCTTTCTTGGTGGCCGATTGCCCCAAATCTAGCCCTTAATTCGTGTCTTAAATGCCCGCCACCCGCTCCCTTTTGCCGTAAATTGGACATCTCGTCATGAGCAGTGACACCAATGGTTACTTCCCAGCCTACCCGCGTGGCAGCACATCCCCCCATGCGCGGGCACGACCCTTGTGTCATGATGATTCTGAGCGCACCTCCCTCATCACGCAGCCCCAAAACAAACTCTTTTAGAGTCCCGCACTCTCCTTCAACTATCTGGAGCGCTGAGACTGTGATCCCTATGGCAATTCAGATGGTCACACCACCTATGCGAGACTTCAACTTGCCTTCCAGCATAGTCAGCGAAAACTCCTAAATTGTCTGCGTGACCACCGACACTGCTCGTTCTACTATATGCAGTACGCTTCCCTGGTTACTGGGTTTGGTGAGGTGCAGTCGTAGCCATGGCAGCAGAGTCATAAACTCTTGGCGAAAATCTTCTAATGCAATGGTATGATCATCCGTATCTTGCTTTGTCATCTTTGGTTTATCGACGAGACATGCTTGTGTGATCTTGTTTTCTAGCCTTTTGATTTCAGCATCCATCCAAATGCTTTTCTCCCTTAATCGTACCCGGTCCTGTTTGAGTTTGCGAAGTCTGCGATTTCCTCGGCGGATGGCTTCCTGAATCCTTATATGTTCGTCCTCATGTAGATGTGTGATTTATTCCTCTTGGCCATCGCGCACTGTCACAATTGCAGGAGCTATTTGATGTGGACTCCTTTTTGTATTCTCTTCAGAAATTACAGTCTTTACTCTGTTCCGCATCTTTGGAATCATCTCTGCATTCAGGGTTTTGCACATGGTCTGATAGGCCCATTGAACCATAGGTATGCACAGGTCCCAATCAGTTCGTCTCTCCTGGTGAACCTTGTTCAATACTTCGCACACCCTATCAAATGCCTCATCATGGAGAATTGGTAGCATGCGTCGCCTTTCCTACTACTATGGTTTGTTCTGATTCTCTAGTCTGGGGGTGGTGTGCGCTTGTACAGACTGTATAACATATGTTTGTAATCATCGGGAAAGGTGGGTGCACAAGTTGTTCCACCCCTACTGATTGGCTTTCATTCGACGCTGGGGTTTTCCAAAACGTAAGCGCATCATCCTTCTGCATCCGCGCCAGTCCTGAAAATTTCCTTGATGTGTATCCCACCATCGTGCGGGTGTTGCTCGCAATGCCCACTTCAGCGCATCGAATAGCTGCTGTTCTGGTACTTGGCTTTCAAGTTTGCTCAGAAATTCATCCACTATTGTTAATCCATCATATGTCAGTATCTCTCTTGCCTCTGTTGTCACACAACGCAATGATCTAATCATCAGGTTGCAATTCAGTGTTGTTACTCCATGCAGTCGATTCTTTCATTGCTCTATCTCTTCGTCTGAATCTGAAGTGCAGGAGATTTCATGCTCCCACGAAATCCTTCCATCAGCAATTGGATTCACACAATCCTATTCTCGCGTAGTTATCTTATAAATACAATCAAGATCGTCATCACTATCATCGTCGCGCACTGGTTCAGTGTATCACGCTCCTTCCGTTGGATCGAGCGGTACTACCACGCGTAGTGACTTTTTCTCAAAGATCATTTTGTGCTTCTTCAGATTTATGACTCCGTTCATATCGTTGGCCTAGTGTATTCCTAGTGGCGTGGGATAGGGATTGCTATCATTGACAATCTCTATCACTTCAAAATCTGTCTGCGTGCTCGCACCTTCAATATCGACTGTTACCCCTTGCAATCTTCCCATGGGAAAAATCTTTTGTTGGTTTGCTTTTCATAACTGAATAGGGGACCATTGTAACGCGGCTCTACCCATGCGTTCCCATGTTTACTTTGGTAGTAAATTCACGTCTGAACCCAGATCCAGGATTCCCTGATCCATTTCATATTCACCTATTTGTGCAGTCAACCTCATTTCCCTTCCTGTGTGCAATGCATGTTTTCTATATTTCCAAACCACGCGCGGTTCTCCTGACCCTATTCACCTAGTGATAAGTTTTTGTAGTCCTTTGACCGCCTTGCTGTCGCGCATCAGTTTCATGCATGTCTCCAAAAAGGTAGTGAGCATTGAAGGATCCATCCCTGGTTCTAGCTGATCTTTACTACCTGAAGTGGAGGCCTCCATGAAGCTCTTCTTAGCTTCCATGAATGTCTCATTCATGTGTTCTAAATCAAACTTGGGTTCCTTTGTAGGAGCCTTGCGAACCCATGCACTTTCTTCTGGCTGCTTCCCTTTATCATCTTCCGTGGTCATACTGCTCCTGAGCATCACGTTTACATTTGAGTCTTCTTCACGCGGCTCAAACCTCATCATTTGTAAATTCTGGGTCGGAGGGAGCTGGAGTACCCCCTTTTTGTGCATCCTCGCTATCAGTGAAGGGCAATCTTATGCCTCATGATCAAACTGTGTACAGTACCAACATGATATTCTTATCGAGTTTGTACAATCGCGGGCATAATGCCCTGGCCCTCCGCAATTGTAACAAATTAGTTGTTCGCGACCCGTTCCTAGTCCCATTCTGCCTCAACCCCGACCATGCCCCTAAAATCCAGCACGCGCTATCCCTGCATTTGGGTCAAGGGCTCGCATTTCAGTCTACACCCTGTAGGCAGGATTCCAAGCCATCATTAGTTCGTAGCTTCGACAGGTGCATTCATGATGGCCTACTAACCTGCAGAAATTACAAAACAATTGTTGGGACTTCTGCGTATACTTTTGCAACAGATGACATGTCTGTAGTGTGTTTTCCTCCTATCTGGAAAATCATGCACCATAGGGCAGAGGTCGCACTCGACCCTGCCTGTGCCTTCGATCTTAACGGAATCGGCCCTCCTCCTGCCAAGTAATTCGCGAACACTAGACAGTGGTCCTTGTCATTCCCTTGGCCTTTGCATTTTTTGCACCATACTTCCTCGCGCACCTCCGTCCGAGGTGTCCTGTCATGTTTCAAACTTTGCATTTCCAGACACAGATTCTGTAGTTGCGCGTGGATTTGTTGGACTCCCAACCCAAGGTCTTGTATAGGGGTCTCATGTAATTTCATAGCCATTTCCAATGCTGTGGCCTGCGTGGAAAGTTTTTGTTGTGACAGCGCCATCCTTAAGTGTGGTGTAAGTGAGGCCACAAACCATGTGCGATGTTGTTCATCTGTTAATATCATATTGGCTTCGTGGATCGTACTCTTCAGCCTTTGGTCCAAATCCTAGGGGGTCTCGCCTGAGAGCATCGCGATCTCCTTAAACATGATGATTGATCGCGTTTCTGATTTTGGCCTGGATCTCTGCGATTCCTGCGTTCGGGTGGCCATTAGAATGCTTGATATACCATGGTAATGCGCGATCCTGTAGCATGCTCACCAGCGTAGCCTTTTTAATATTATCATCCACAAAGCCTTGTGCTTCCCATATTGCTCTTACCACGAACCAGAATTGCTCTGGATCTTCATTTCCCACTCCTCTGAATACCAGTAGTTTGATCGCACTCGCCATACTGAACTATGGTGGTGACAGAGGTGGGGTGGGTCGAGATGGAGGTGAGGAGGGTGAGACTGGTGGCGGTGTGGGTGGTGGTGGTAAACACAGAATACGCTGCCTTATCAGACTGACCGTGCTTCTCGAAGAAACTTTCGTGAGATCTTCCTCGCTTTCCCGCGAGGGTGAAATTAAGGCACTGTTTTCCAACTCTTCACTACTTCCGCTTATGTAGATCTTCCCGCTTCGCGTAGTGCCAAATATTAATTTATTCGCATAACTTGCTTTTCACACAATAGCATCTTAATCCAATTGTTCAAAGATTCAATATACTTATCTTGCGGTCCCTTGAAAAAACATCGTTCCGCCTCACTGTAGCTGACGGTCGTGTTGACCGTGAACTCAATGATAAATCCTCCTATTATTCAGTCGAGCCAATGGTTCACAACTCACGCTATCTTATCTCCTGATGCTTCTAGTCTGCGCACTAATTCCAGATGTTGGCGAGGCAAATCCCCTCTACGGATAGAGGCGATCCCTATTAGCCCAGAATGGGTCTAGCAACAATCAGTCAATGCTACTACGCAAGTTCCTAGTTGTGATTAAAAGGTAGGAAAAGAACACCTACTTGGAGTCCAACGCTGTTGTTTGGTGAAGAGATGCCACCTTCGCTCCTTCGCTCTGGCTGGTCACGATCCTCCGCGATCTTCGCGAATAGATACCTGCACACACGAAGAGAAGACAAACACAAGCGTGAAATCTAATAAAAGCAACTATACATCAGTCAGAAAGGATGTAATTCACATTGAACATTGCATAGACAAATGAGAATGGAACAATAATAGTAGTCATCTATTATTAATCAAAACAGAGAAGAGTACAACCAAGTGTTCTGACGTCGAGTCCTTCTCTTGAGGGTCTAGCCAGCAAGTCTCTTAAGCATTCACCCTTGGAGGTAAGTTCTCCCAACACAAAAAGCTCTCTCTCACACAAGTAATACTCACAACCTTCCTTAAGCTTCCTCTACCAAAACCACACTTGTCACACCAACTACCTACTAGCAGCAGCAATCCAAGCACTATGAATTCCACACTATCCAAACTATCCCAAAAACTAAAAACTAGCTGCTCATGGCAATGGTAGAGGCATAAATAGGAGAAGGAGTCTCCACAAATGGTGGGAGGATGAGCTTATCTCCAAGGAAGGTGGCTTAAATGACGAACAGACATGCCATATAAGGGAGGGCGACATTTACAAGGCCAACAACCAGGTCTGGAGTCATCTGGAAGGTTGGCTGTTAGAACAAATTCGCCCA
Source organism: Pinus tabuliformis (assembly GCA_031772625.1). NCBI lineage: Eukaryota > Viridiplantae > Streptophyta > Pinopsida > Pinales > Pinaceae > Pinus > Pinus tabuliformis. The sequence continues at coordinate 48,214,568 of CM062808.1, forward strand.
AACAGGATCAGCGCGGATTATAACACGACTGGCGCGCTGACGTCGCACCTCAATAACTGAGAAGGCCATGTCAGCGTGACTTAATACAAAGGCAAGACGCGCTGGCTCATGAAATTCGATCAGCGCAGAAAACAGGTGTACTTCTGCGCTGGCAGCGCATTTGGTCTTTTATGGAGCGCCCATCAGCGCGGTTATTTGGACAAAAGTCGCGCTGATAGCAAAAACTTTGGCAAAGTGGGTTATTTGGCTAGTTTAGAGAGCATGAGCATGGTGAATTTGATTTCATGACACAGTAGGGATACTGACAGGATGACAGTGACAAATTGCTGTGTAACAGATGCCCCCTTAAGCATGAAGCCCGAGAGAGTGGGAGGGGTGAAATGCTTTACAAAACTGCCGAACTGTAACACCACCAGGAAGGACCTGCACGTATGTACAACTGATAGCTTGATTACATGTAGTCTAGGCATGGGCGCAGCCATCCAAAAGACATATGAAGAAAGGTCTGTGGTATGGACGTAGCCACCCAGCTGAAGAGACCATGATGATAACAAGGTATGGTCGCAGCCATCCTAAAGGACTCAGGTATGGTCGCAACCATCCATCAATGAGTCATGTAATATCAATCCACAAAAATCGCAGCCTGGCTCACAACAGACTAGAACCAGGGTCTTATGCTCCATCCCAATCCGAACAAAGTACAAGTTCAAGCACGTGAATACATGAGTTGAAGTCGAACATGCATGAACATCGTCTGATTACCAGTCAATAATGAAAACTGTTAACAGACGCGAGAGGGGCCACCAATAATGACAATGGTCCTCAAGGTACTATAGGTACAATCCATGGCATGCGAATCAATGAGTTGGTGTCGAACACCCGCGGAATCATTCGATCGGAGGCCAATGATGAAAACCTCGCGTCGAACATGAAGAACCTGCCATTGAGGCATGCAGGCTCTAAGGCACCTGGAAGGGGTCTCTAAGTCACTGTCCTGGATAATGAGCTGAAGTCGACAGGAGGTAACCTTGATCGAAGGTGGGCCATAATGTTTCCCACATCATCGACACGAGACAAAGGAAGATTAGTGTGATGAATCAGAAGTATGTGAGGCGTCAAGGGTAGGTTGTAACTCTGCAGAGGTCAACTTCTCTTGAACATATCGGCGGCACGATAGCGGACTTGGCAGTATTTGACATCAAATGAGCAGGGGTCATGATGACAAGGAAATGAGCAGATGAGAGGTCAAATAGGATAACCCAAACCCACGGAGGCCAGTGAAAAACAAGATGAGATGGTCCCACCCAAACACGAAGCAGAGGAGTGCCATGTTCAAGAGCAACATACTGCCGACGCGACAATTATTACAGTTCCATTTTCCCCACCATTTCTGGCAGGTACCCCGGTTATTTTTGGATGTCAAGCTTGACGGGGATAGCATATGCTTGGAGAGTGTCATTTCGACAATGCCCAATGTCATCAAGTTTTAACGAGTCTGACAAAGGAAAAACTCGGCGTCTTTTCTTGTTTAGAGAGTCTGAAAAGACAGTGGAAAAGAAAACTCCAGGGGGGTCCTTTTTCGTAAAGTTGTCTCTCGAGCCCGAAAAAGTATAAAACAATGCTCGAAAGAACCGCCCGACCAGTATGATCGAGGAGTACTTTTTGTAAATAGTGACTTCGACCCGAAAAAGTAAAAAAGCGGTTAGAAGTACGTCGTTTTGGGGCCGATAACGAGTGCGAAACGACAAACACCCGGCGATCTTTTTAGTTTAAACGGTCGAAAAAAGAGCTTTAAAGGCGACCACCTCTCATTCCTTTTAACGAGCTGAGAGGGGGACTCGGCGATCTTTTCTTCTTTAAACGGTCGGAAAAGAGCTGAAAGCAGACCTCCATTTTTATTCTCTTTAACGAGTCAAAAAGGGAAAAATACTCGGCAATCTTTTCACATTTTACGAGTCAGAAAAGAGCTTAAAGGTGACTCGTCCTAGAGGAACGAGTGGTATAAAAGGTAGCAACTGGTTCCAGAAATGGTGGAACTGCTCAAAACATGTAATGGTCAAGAGGCTGGCTAATAAAACCACTCATCGCTGCGGTTCCTAGGAAAGGAAAAACAACCAAGTGAGAGCATATGATTAGCCAAAGAGATGGTAGCAATGGAATGAAACAACCAAGGCTCATCGAACAGAATTCAGCAGATAAAAATGGCAATCACGAGATGTAATTCGGGTATGGGTTCATTTTTACACAAGCTTGAACCATGGATAACTCTGCGTGGATTTGGTTTCATGTTTACACAAGCTTTAAACGAGAAACTATGCTTGTTATAAGTTCGCATGCCCCCAGGCATAATGACGCAAAATGAGGTACATGCCCCCCAAGCTTCATTGCATTCAACAAAGTGGATGGAATGAAGGTTCACTCTCGAGATCTACGAAAGACTCGACTTGTATTTTACGAGATCTTAAGCAAAAGACTCGATTTGGAAAGGGAGGTGTTTCATTTTTTAATGAGGTTGACACAGTAAAAGAACTGTCCTCATAACCCTTGTTTCATTTTTAATGAGCTTGACACAAGATCAGGAACTATGCTCGGAACACTTTGTTTCATTTTTTAACGAGCTTGACACAAGACAAGGAACTGTGCTCCAAACAAACCTAGTTTCATTTTTTAAGGAGCTTGACACCGGAAAGGAAATATGCTCCGCCAAACCTAGTTTCATTTTTTAAGGAGCTTGACATAGGAAGGTGAACTATGCTCCGATGCCTAGTTTCATTTTTTAAGGAGCTTGACACCGGACAGGAACTATGCTCCAACCGAACTTCATCATAATGAATACGAAGTCGGGGCTTCCAAGATTACCACTCCCGATGGAAGGGAAACATCTTGGAAGTCAGGACCCAATGCCCCCAGGACACTATGCACGACGGTGACATTGCTGGATATAGGCACGGGGGAGGTGGCCACGTAGTTGATCTGGGGTGAGACAGATGCAACAGGTGGATGAAAACCAGGAGCAAAGGACAATTGTGCCGGAGGGGCTTGTGGACGAACGAACGATAATTGATCGATCGTCACTATTCTTCCATCGTGTGGAAAGCAAACCACACGGAAAAGTGAAGAAACAAGGGCTCCCATGGCATACACATAGTCACGACCAAGGAGAAGATTGAAGTCTAAAGAACCTTGGGTAACCGAGACGTCTATATAGACGGTCTTGCCTCCCAAAGTAATAGGAAACTGTGGAAGGATCCCTAATGGTTGACTCGTTCCTCCGTCAAAGGCGGTGAGATTCAGTGCGACAGGTACAAGCGATGGGGAACCCAAAGCCTGCCAAGTAGTAACAGGCATAAGACTAACCGATGCGCCTTCATCCAACACAGTGCCAGGCAGCGCCATATGGGAGGCATAGGCGGTGACCCAGAAAGGCACATGGGATGGAAGGGGAGGGGTAGTCAAACAACTCCAATCGAAGGAAATGACTGAACTACTTGGTGGGGGAACCATATGGGTGCCCCCCTGCTCGGAAGGAACCGAATCGCGATTCTCCAGAGAGGTTGGGACGGGCAAACCATTATCAAGCTCAGGAGAATTCGATGAGACGAGAAGAACATGGGAATTTTGCTCTTCCGAAACAGGGTGGTCGACAGGAGGTGGACTCCAGTCAACACTCTTTCCGACCAATGGTTAGTCTGGAACAGGCTGGACACAGCTAGGTTCGGGAAGAGGGGCCTGGACAAGAGAAAAATGTGAACCAATCTCATTGTCGGGAGGCGAATGATCTGCAGCTGCAGAAAGACGTTGATATCCAACGGGGAGTTGGGGTGAAGGAGCTGGGAGACTTTCCAAAACAGTGGAGGCTTTATCCATGAGTGGACAAAGGTGAAGGGGATGATTGCCTTCACAAAGTCTACAGGGAATTCGAATCTTCCCTTTTCCCTTGCCATTCCCAACTGATGAGGTAGCGTCGCCGTGAGACTCAGTGGACGATGAGGGGTGGGCCGGATCACGAGACCATACTTCTAAGATCCTGGGAATGCCAGGACAATCATGAAGAAGATGGTCCTCCTTGCATAATCGACAAGGAAACTTAACCTTCCGCGGAGGAGTGAAAGGGGGCCCGACTTCAGGTGTACTCGAGGGAGTAATAGTCGTACTTGCAGCCTCTCCCTTAGGGGACTTCTTCTTCTTGGTCTTCTTCTTCTTCTTCTTAGCCACCTGGTTACTCGAAACGAGGTCTTCACCAGGCGAAGTAGAAGATGAGGACGTAGAAGTAGGCGTCGAAGGGGAGAGGTCCACCTTAGGATCAACATGATGTTGTTCAGGTGGAGGGACTGATGGACTAACAGCCGACACGGCAGGGACCAAAGAGGTCGAAAACAACCAGACAGGCAACCCAACAGTTAACCCTGGTAGGGACAATGTTGCCATATACAGAGCACCAACATTCCCAAGAGGAAGGAAATGCCCAAGATTCCCGTCAGGAGGGGAGCTTGGGTTGGTGAACCCTGGAAAAGTTGCCATTGAGAAATAAAATGAAACCTACTCAAGCTAACGCACACAAAATCTAACCAGGTAATGTTATCGTGGCCGAATAAATTTTTAAGACACTGGAACTAAACTTGACCTTTTCATGTTTCAAGAGTCGAGAAAAGGACGAAAAGATGACTCCAGTCTCCTTCGAATGTTTAATGAGCACGAAGTGACAAGACGCTCACAGGCACCTTTTCTTTTAAGGAGTCCGAAAAGGATCAAAAGTGACTTCTCTGGAGATTCTAGGCAAAAGGGTTTACCAGGCAATCCGTAAAACTGCTTATACACCTTAGCAATCGTATGAGAGCCAAGGACTTTCCGTACTGCAGTCAATCTTCCCGAATGCTGTGTTCGGTGCGTTACGGCTCACAAGGCGGCAGACTCGGCTTCCTATGGATCAAGGATGATAACCTAGTGGAGTCTCCCCTATATACGCGACGGTACGTGGGAGCACAAGTCCGTGCTAGGCCACTATCGAGTCACAAAAGGAGGAATCACCCAACCATAGTGTGAAACAACAGTGACTAGGTTTAACGACGCCGGAACACGTCTCTAGCCTAGACCTCTAGATATTTGCGTTAAGTTCCAATGCGTTTTTAGATTTATTCAGTTTATTTTATGGTTGATCTTGAATTAAGTTTCGATTTCAGGTCCTACCGTGTGTTCTCTCACAATTACTTAGATGCAAACTACATGCCAAAGAATACCATTTCGTTCGATGAATTCTAGCTATGAGAAGGTTAAGAGTTTTCGATCAAACAAAATGAACGCAAGCAATCAAACAATCTAATGCAGCTAAAGGCAAGGAAACGAAACTTTTCTTTTGAGAATGCAAATCAACGAAATGTTCTTTTCCTTTTCAATTATTGAATACAAAGATACTAGTTTGATTTTTTTTTTTCAATGGCACAAAGCACCTAAAATGAATTTTGAGGAACAGGAACACCAAGAAAAAAAGGATAAAATCACTTAATGAAAGCACACAAAGTTCCCAAGACACCAAAACAGTTTCTCCAAATCAAAGGAAAAACAAAGGCTTGTACGAGCTATGTGATCTAAGCCCAACAAGGCAAAAAGGAATTCAAGCAAGAAGGAAGCAAGTGTGAACTGATCAATCCAAACAATCGTAATCTATGCTTGGTAGTGAAGAAATTGAATCAACATAAAAAAGTGGTTCAATAATCGACACTAAAAATCAACCAGCAACAAGCAGTGAAAAAGCCTCAAGCAAATCAATAAGAGGGTTGTGGATGAACCTTGAATAGACAAGTAACCCAAGCAAATGGTTTCTCGATGAAACTTCTAAAGGGCTAGGTCACATGGTCAAAAAACACAAGACTCACTCGAATGAAATCAAAGAGAGAGTGCCCCTAACCAAAAGTAATCAAAACAAGCTAATGAGGGACAAGAAACAACAGGGGATAAGAAAGATTGGTGAATTCAGGAGATAAAGTTATAAAAACAACTTTTCAGGAGTCAGCGCAAGTTTTACACTGAGAACCCGAGATGATCAAGGGTCAGCGCAACTTTTACACAGACCACCCGCGCTGTCAGCGCGACTTTTGTCCAAAAAACCGAGCTGATCTCAGAAAAACACAGTCGTCGCGGGAATTAAGCTAGAAACCCAAGGTCAGCGCGGGTAGAAAGCTAGCAAGTGGCGCTGACATCGCGACTATACACGTCTTTTCCGCGCTGATCCGATTTTCCAGGATCGTCGCGACTGTTAGGCGTATTTACGCGATGAACAGGATGTTGCAAAAGGGTGAGCGCGATGTCAGCGCGACTGTTAAAATTAAATCCGCGATGGAGCTCAAAAATAGTGACAGGCAAATCAAAACTCCCAAATCAAAACAGCCAATCTTTCAATCAAACAGGGGCATTTCCCAGATCAACCCAGGAAACGCAAAAGACTGATAATTAATCCCCAAAATTTCAAAAAGAGAGCAATCAAACAAACTCAAAACAAGGATGAATGAAAAAGGACAAAGGCCAGCTCCCCAATATGGTCGCCAAATTGTTGGAGAGGCAAATCCCCTCTACGGATAGAGGCGATCCCTACTAGCCCAGAATGGGTCTAGCAACAATCAGTCAATGCTACTACGCAAGTTCCTAGTTGCGATTAAAAGGTAGGAAAAGAACACCTACTTGGAGTCCAACGCTGTTGTTTGGTGAAGAGATGCCACCTTCGCTCCTTCGCTCTGGCTGGTCACGATCCTCCGCGATCTCCGCGAATAGATACCTGCACACACGAAGAGAAGACAAACACAAGCGTGAAATCTAATAAAAGCAACTATACATCAGTCAGAAAGGATGTAATTCACATTAAACATTGCATAGACAAATGAGAATGGAACAATAATAGTAGTCATCTATTATTAATCAAAACAGAGAAGAGTACAACCAAGTGTTCTGACGTCGAGTCCTTCTCTTGAGGGTCCAGCCAGCAAGTCTCTTAAGCATTCACCCTTGGAGGTAAGTTCTCCCAACACAAAAAGCTCTCTCTCACACAAGCAATACTCACAACCTTCCTTAAGCTTCCTCTACCAAAACCACACTTGTCACACCAACTACCTACTAGCAGCAGCAATCCAAGCACTATGAATTCCACACTATCCAAACTATCCCAAAAACTAAAAACTAGCTGCTCATGGCAATGGTAGAGGCATAAATAGGAGAAGGAGTCTCCACAAATGGTGGGAGGATGAGCTTATCTCCAAGGAAGGTGGCTCAAATGACGAACAGACATGCCATGGAAGGGAGGGCGACATTTACAAGGCCAACAACCAGGTCTGGAGTCATCTGGAAGGTTGGCTGTTAGAACAAATTCGCCCAAACAGGATCAGCGCGGATTATAACACGACTGGCGCGCTGACGTCGCACCTCAATAACTGAGAAGGCCATGTCAGCGCGACTCAATACAAAGGCAAGACGCGCTGGCTCATGAAATTCGATCAGTGCGGAAAACAGGTGTACTTCCGCGCTGGCAGCACATTTGGTCTGTTATGGAGCGCCCATCAGCGCGGTTATTTGGACAAAAGTCGCGCTTATAGCAAAAACTTTGGCAAAGTGGGTTATTTGGCTAGTTTAGAGAGCATGAGCATGATGAATTTGATTTCATGACACAGTAGGGATACTGACAGGATGACAGTGACAAATTGCTGTGTAACACCAGATTCCACACTATTGGTTTGTCGAGCCTACACCTTCTCTCGCTGTCTGATAACTTCGCGATCCATTCATACAACTCAGAAGGAAAGGATGTAAATAAAATTTTGTGGATTTCTGTTTTCCTGTGTCGCAAACTCGTGAATCTTCTTGTCCAACCACTCTTCGATTTCTTTCTTCATTGGATTCCAGTGGCACGACATCAGACATCTTTTATGTAGATCCCGGTCCCGGCAACAGAACCATTTGTTGGCTTGTATGGGCCTGACCCAAGTTTAGAGGTGATTTAGCCAAGCAAATCTCGATACTACTGGCCCTTTTCGAAATAGTCCGCGGAGCGCGCACTGAGGTCTCACCCGAAGTAGTATGGGAGGGTGCTAGAACCAGGTTTCCACACCCTAGAGATGTCTGATGAGCTTCTAGGGGTCTGTGGTTTGACCCTGCGTGCACGTCGCCATGCGCACTTGCTCTCCCTTCGCAACCTTCGATGTTGCTTCCACGCAACCCTATTCAGAGCGCAACCTGTAATATCCAAGTCCCTTGCTATTTAATCTATTATTATCTAGTTACTTAACTTGTTTATGTAATACTAAGGATTATTACAGCATATTCAACAATCATATCAGTGCGCGCGATAAATAAAACAGTATAAACGTAAAGAAGGTAATGCATAACAAATACACATAAACAAGAATCAACTTCTCTTTATTAATCTTCAATCCTGATTATAGGCTCGACACTGCCCTGTGCACTCAGCTGCAGGGGTCCACACACTCAGCTGCAAACTCTATAGGCCTTTGTGTAGTCAGATGCAGAGCCTCTTCCTACTACTACGACCTAATACACTTAGACTCCTAATCTAAGCTCGAACCATTTGTATTCTTTACTCTTCCTCTTTCACCATCTTTACAACTAGAGCTTCACTCTATTTATACAATCCCATGGTCCGCAAACCATGGGTAGGCTGACATGACTTTGCATTACATTACATTACTTTAAAGCGGACAACCCTATGATTTGACCTATACTTCGCGCTCCGCGCCCGCAAATCGCAGAGTCTTACAAAACCTTTGACTAAAACTTGGGCTTTGAGCCCCAAAACATGCTGTGGGGGGTTTCCATGCCCAACAAATCTCTTTTCATTTCTCCTCTTGCATTTTCTTCATGGTCATTCTCTTCATGGTTGTTTATTTGGGCAATCATTTTCCCTTTATCCTGGGATAATTTCACATTCACCACCTTTGTACTTGTCACTATAGATTTCTTTATGTTTTACACATCCACCTTCGTGTGTTGCCATTCTGTCTTCCCTATCAAGAGAGCTTCTTGTAGCAATGCCACCTGTTCTTTTAAAGTTTTATTGCTTTCTGCTAATGCCTTGTTCTCAGCCGTTATTATATGAATTTTATGATCTATTTCCTGCCCTTTAGCTTTTCAAACCTCCAACCTTTATTTTGCATTTAACAATTCTTTCACATAAAGATCAGATGACCAGATGAGAAGTGTGGATGTGGGACTATATAAGATAGAATCATCATTGACTTTTCCTTTGGACTTATTGTTGCCACGTGCTTGTGGAGGAGACTTGTTTGAGTGCTTTTTGCGAAGGGCTCGATTACTTTTCTTTTTAGACCGTTTCTTCCTTGTTTGCTCCCATTTTAGATGGGCTATTTTTCATTTTAAAATGCCTCGATATTGTTTGGCATTGACCCAAACCCACTTCCTAGCTTTGGCGGATGAAGTTTACTTGTCCTAAATCATTTGTCTCCACATGTTCTGAAATTTCTGGTTTCTTTGTCATGTTTGAATGCATTTGCTACTGCTTGCTAGCTGCTTGATACTTCTGCTGCATAAAAGCTCCCTGCTCTCACACTACTCATTATTCACTGCTGCCCACACTGCTCTGCGCATACCACTAAGCATGTTGCTCTACTCATAAATGCCTATTATCAGTGAACTGTTAGATGTCCAAAAACACAACAGATCGTCTGTGACTGTGTGAAGGGGTTTTATTTATTAATTTGAAAACTTGAATATGGCTCTTGGTGGCCAACTCATGGTCGAGAGTAGAGTGCTATGTGGTCGATATTTTCATTCGGAAATCCACACACCAAAACACGATGGCCACAAGTCTTGACGTCTCGACGATAAGTGCTACAGTTCAACTCATGATTCGAACTTTCAGTGCATCAATTTAAATTTTATTGGAAAAATAGCAAAATTTTTCGTCTCTGAAGATAAATGGCCCCGGCAATGCCAATTACAGTGCCATCTCTACACTCGTTCTGTTCAAATTTATCACCGGGACACCAAATTTTTTGTCCGCTACACTCGTCCTTAACAAATTAATCACCATTACAGCAGAGCTTTTGTTTTAAAGCCAAGACATTGCCATTCAGGATTTACCAAAGTTGAGGGTTCATACTCATGAAAAACTTCATAGACATATACTCATTGATCGGATTCAGTATCCCTTCGTAGTGATTCCTTGATGCCTTTCAACCTACTGTCGTTGATCTCTGATTTAATGCGGCATCGAGATTTTACCAAATGCCGAGTTACTTCTAACCCTGGAGGAATATAATTTGGTGATCTATGATTCAATCACAAAATCTCAACTAAATAGAATCATTTGAGGAAACAAGTTTTCAATTTGAGGATTAATACGAAATTTTGGGTTAATGTGATATTTATTTAACTCTAATCAATTCATTTGTTATGTTTTTTTTAATAGTTTGTTTGTAGATATGTTATAGGAATTACAAATCATGCCAAGAGAGAACCAAATTCCAAGAATCACAGTTTCAAACAAGATGAGAAGCTTTATTGGATGTCACCTACCTTATTCTAGTTACATAATTTCATAAACAGATAGGTGAAATTGGTGTATAAGTTAGTTGTTTACACTTCTAGCAAATCATATCGGTATCGATCAACCAATAGTGCATACATCAAGTTTGAACAAACAAATTTAAGGCATGATTTTTGTTAAAAATGACCCTTTTGTTATGAGATCAAGGGAGGAGAGGTTATCTTTAGTTCTTTGTTGAAAATTATAAAATTCCCAATTTGAGAGGAGTTAGGGGTTCTGAATCCATAAACTATAGGGGGACATTCTGCAAGAGGAGACTATCGATTACACTATTATAAGAGGGAGATATTTTTTCTATAGAATCAAAAAGGTTTTGATTTCTGTAAGGAAGAGGTCATTGCACTACTATATAACTAATTCCCCAAAAAATTGAGACTTATTCGACTATACTAAAACATATACACTTAGAGTTAATGACAAGTTTACATTTCCATGCGAGATTGTATGATTTGAAGGCTTGTTTTTATTTATTTTATTGTAATTGGATTTTGATTGAATTATGTTTTGAATTAGTGTATTGATAATTGACAATTTTAGCACTATTGTTAATTTTAGTTTTTTTTTACTATTAAAAATCTTGTAAAGCTATCTTTGTAGGGCCAGATAGATTTTGAATCAGGATTTGATATTAGATTCAAGGAGACTTGTGTGTAGTTTTTGATAACTACTTATAAGTTTAATTAAAATTGTGTTTTATATTAACAATTATTACATTAAAAGAAATTTTTGTCGCTGCTACAACCACCCTCCAAAAATTTTCCCATGCTTTGATTTTGGAGCCTTCCGTTCTTTTCACAGGAACTTTTCATTCAATGTCGTCAAGTATTCATGTTATGATCAAGACTTATCTTTTCATGATTTTATTTTGATGTATTGATCTTGATTTGACATATTTCAGGCACAAGCTATATATGGACTTGACTTTGCAGCATTGTTGGTCTTCCCTCCAAAAACTGCGAAATCTTGGAAGGTAGGCCATCCTTGAGGATATAAAGTGTGCAATCTAGATAAGCAAGCTAGCCTTGAGATAAAAAAAATGTGCAATTCTGGGAGACAACCAAGCCTTAAGCTTAGAAACTGTGCAATTCTAGGAGACAGCATGACCTTAATCTCAGAAACTGCGCAAAGCTTATTGAGCTCAGAAATTGCACAATTCACTAAGTCAAGAAGTTGCCTAGTGTTTGGAAATTGCGCAATCCTTCTTGGCAATGTGAATGGACAGTTTCCTGAATATATATATATATATATATATATATATATATATATATATATATATATATAAACAATCCCTAAAAAATATTGAGTGGATAATGAGTTTCCTGAAGGATGATACAAGTTATTTTTTACTTTTTGCCAAGTATCACTTTTTCCTTGATTTTAGGCATGCACGTCATAAACCCTAACCAGCCTAAATATATATAATAAACACCCCTAGAGCTCATTTTTATATTTTATCTTGGAGCTCCAACCTTCCCAAGGAGATCAAGGAGCCTTTGGTGGAGTTTGTGACGCTTTTCTGGGTGACTTTTGCTTTTGTCATATTTTTTCACTTTTTTTGTCACTTTGGTTGTTTCACTTATGTGGGTGTTGTTTAACTTACTTATTTTCATGGTTGTTGTTGTTTTAACTTATATTATCTTGTACAAGTGTTGGTTCAGTCTGTCATTTTCCTTTTACAAGTGTCGCATCAATTTTCTTGTTTTTTCCCATTAGTGGTTGTCGTTTCGGCAACTCCCTATGCATGTTTGTTTTTCCTTTTGCATGTTGATGTTATGAACTTAATATTCACTTATATATATTTTCTTAGTCATATTTACACTCCAACTTGCACAATCACTGAGATTTGCCACTTTCCCGTCCTCTCTCCGGGCAGATCTGCCCTTCACTTGGCCAGCAATTGCCTTGCTCAGTTGGGCATTTCCCAAGTCCAAGACTCAAGCTTCAATCTTGGCCTCTGAGATTGTGCAATGTGCAGTACTTGGCTAGCCCAAATGTGCATTTTGTAGTTCCAGGGCTCAAGCCTATCCCTTGGCCATTGAGATTGCGCAATGTGCAGTCTCTCCCTTAGTCTTCCCAAGATGAGACTACGCATTGCACAGTCTCTAGCCTCAAACTACTCCCCTGGCTACTGAGACTATGTAATGCGCAGTTCATGCAGCTAATACCTCTCCCTTCACCTCAAGAATTGCACAATTTTCCCATCATTCATGTGGTTGTTGTTGTGATCTTGCATTGAGAGTCAATTTTCTGAAGTTAATTCATGTTTTCCATGAGTTTTTTTCCTCCTATAGGTATCACAATTGTTGAGCACTTCTCTTCATCATTTATTGTCATCATGGCACTAAATATATCTTCTTCAAAGGACACCACTGGAAGCAGCATCGAGGAGGCAGTTGAGAGTACTCAAATGAAATTAACAGTTTTTGTAGATACTCAATTGTTCATAGAAAAAGAGTCATGCATAACATGGCATAAAGTGAATGAGGCTTTCTCATTACTAAACTTCAAAGCAGATCTTGAGGACTGGAAGGTGTATATTAATGTCCAAAACTCAAGGTTACATAAGGTTGCATGCAGGTACCCAACTTTCCCTTGTGAAAACGTTGTCAGCTATATAATTTCTCACATAGATTCCAAGACTATGACTCTGAACAATGCCAGCGGATAAAGGCTTTCTTCTTTTCTGGAACAGGATTACCATCTCATGTACCATTTGTCGGAGCCTAAATCGCTCATGGATTCTTACTGCTATGCAACTAACAGCTACTTGAGCACCAAGGATATTGTTAAAAGATGGGTGAAAGAGCCAACAAATTTCCTTCAGACACCCACCAACACCTACAAGAAAAAATATCTCAAGAGGGCATATTAGTTCTTAATAATTCTATGTTGCAGAAGCTATGGTTAGCAGAGCAAAGAGACCTTCCTTGAAGGGTGGGAATTCTTACTAAACTAGGTTGTGAATGAATGAATACCATTAAACTAGTCAAACTTGTTGTCTCAACAGCTAAAGATCCATGTAGATAATGCCCAAAATCCTCCCAAGAGTAAGCAAGCCAGATTTTACATGTTTGTATACTTGTTGGATGCAATTTGCACTCAAAATTCATTCCCTAGCATGAATTGGACCTAGACACTAAGAGAGTCTTTCAAGGATCCTCATCATTTCATCGCATAGATTGAAAATAAATACTTTCATCAATCTTTTTGGCTTGAGGGGGCCTGACCCAAGTGCAGCTTTAGTTAGCCAAACAAATCCCTACACTACTAGCCCTTTCGGCATCAGCCCACAGAGCGTGGACTGAAGTCTCACTCAAAGCAATATGGGGGGATGCTAGAATCAAGTTTCCACACCCTTGAGATGGTTGTGAAGTCGGTTTATTCCAACTATACATGCCTTTGCACAGGTTGTTTATCCCTTTTCTCTATCCTTCAATACCTTTGCGAAATTTTATAATCGGCTACCGTGCAGCCCTAACCAGGGGGTGAAGTCCTTCCGCGCTGCTAGGGCAGCGAACTACGATATCTCCTAAACTAAGCTAAGTATATTACTTATCTTATTAAGAGATATTAGTTAGCTTCGCATAAATAGATGTTCTTAATTGCGTTCACTTAACCAATACAATTATACACATTCACGCATCATATAAGCATTAGAAGTGAAATTCATACCCAATATATCAGATGCATAAACAGTAAATAAAGACGCATAAATGATAGAATACTCTTTTTTATTGATAATTCCATATAATTACATACTTGACTCACCCTGTGCACTCAGCTATAGGGGTCCACGCACTCAACTATAGACTTATAGGCCTCTGCGCACTCAGCTGCAGAGCCTCTACTTATGCTACGACCCAAATCTTAGATTTCTACTTTCGATCTATCTCTCAATTCTTTATTACTTCCATTGCTTAGTTGATGTCTCTTACTACTTAGAGCTTAGCTCTATTTATATAATCCCATGGTTCGCAGACCATGGGTAGATCTTCTACAGCTGACATCACATCATCATAATCAGGGTGGACAACCCTGTGACTCTTTAACATCTACACGCTCCGCGCCCACAAAATGCAGAGTCCTTACATTTAGATTACAAAATTAGACCAAAATATGGGCTTTAAGCCCCAAAACTTCCCTTAGGGGATCCCGCACCCAACAGGCCCCCAACACAAACATCGTGACTCACCCTCGAGTCACTATGCAGGTGCGGAGATCTTAGAGTGAAGACCTCCCAGCTCTGTTTGAATCACTGCAACTTCAGCAACGCACTGAGTGGCCGCCTGTCGGACTTCTTCCATGCGTTGTTCAGTGACCACTGCTGCTAAACTGTTGCCCTGAATCCTCTACTGAGTTTCTTGCAGTTGCATGAGCTTTGCTTCAATAGAGGTTGTAATTGTATAAGCCTCGTTGATCCATGGTTGTAAGCACGCTTTTAAGATCGTTTCATTGTGCCCAGCGACATCCACCTGTTCC
The DNA here is from genome assembly GCA_031772625.1 of Pinus tabuliformis. Classification (NCBI taxonomy): domain Eukaryota; kingdom Viridiplantae; phylum Streptophyta; class Pinopsida; order Pinales; family Pinaceae; genus Pinus; species Pinus tabuliformis. The sequence continues at coordinate 48,229,614 of CM062808.1, forward strand.
TTGAGAACCTTTGCCTGCTGCATCCGTGTAAGCCTTTATGTAAGGGCAACTGTATGCACAGTTCCTTTTACCTTGTCATACCTCTATTGTAGCTCATACACCTCTGTTTCTAGGTGCTCTATATTCAGGTCCTCCTACAGGGTGGTTAGGACCTCGAATGATTGTTCAAAGAGCTGCATGCAGTCTGCCACTGCACTGTCAACCGCCACTATAGTTGTTGTAACCACAGTGGTACATTGTTCTTTGATCTTCGGCGGAGTTGAAGGCTGAGCCTTCAACTGCAGTTCTGCGATCTGAAGGTTCAGCTCCAGCTAAACCCTGGCCATCTCTGCTCTTGCATCACGCACCCCTGTAGCTAATTTACGGACGCGTGCCTCCACCGGTTCTTTTGCCTGAATGTCCAACTCCAGGACCATCCGGTAGGCTTCCTCCACAACCTACATTATCTGTTTGTTCTACTCCACTGCCTCGTTGCACTGCAGGCCCAACTGTTCAATGTTGATGCACTTCTCAATCATTACCTATAGAGCGCAACTGTCCCTGGCCCAAAGTTCTGTGGTGACTCCATCCTATAAGAGGTAGAGCGTCTCCCAAGGGAGTATAGCCATGTTCAACCCTACCCCTGTCAAGTTTCTCACCATGGGTCTGTCGACTTCCTTCTCTGGAGTAAGTGCCCCATCTAGTAGCACTATCGTGTTGGTCACCCTTAAGTGCAACATCTCTTCAACAGTTGAAGTGTTTACTGCGAGGTTGGTGGACATTGTGCCAGCCTGTGGAGTGTGAACCTGCAACTCTTGTATTTCCGTCCAGAGAGCCCCCAATACTAGTTGTTGTTGTTCTTCAAATTGTTGGAGGGCCTCTGCGGTGACATCCCTCACCGTTTCGTCGATATCATGCAGATCCCCCTCAGTGAGGGTGATTGGGTCGAAAGAAGTCTTTGATGCCTTTGTTTTCTTTCGTGGCACTATCTTCTCTCATGGTTGTGGATGCTTGAGCTGGGTGGACGTCGTCTGCAGGTCCACGCCACCTTGTTCTGTGTCTATCTCTGGTTCGGGTGAAGGTGACTTCTGTCCTTCGTGCTCTTCCTCTCCTATTTTCTGTTATTTTGCCAACTTCGCAGTGTCGTGCTCTGCTTGGGACTTAAACGTTCATTCCTCTTTCCTGCGCTTCTCAGCCAGTTGCGCCACTCAAAGCTTTGTCTCTTATTTCTTGTGCTGCACAGCGGACTTTTCTGTGTCCACCGCGAAGCCAGCTGGAGTGCACCACTCTAGCGGTCAAGACTCAAGGACTGCGAATATCACATCGTCGGTCGATAGGTATCGTAAATCATACCACGTATTGATAGGGTCCTTTCGCGCCATGATGAAGACATGGTGGAAATCCACCTTGAACTCTGCAAAGCTCTGCAAACTATTGTAGATTGTGGGCGGCAATTGCGGCTTGTGATTGATCCCCATCTGAATATTCATCTCCATTAGGACCCAGAAGATCTTGCTTTCTCTTATACGTTGCGCATCCTTGGTCGCTCATAGCGAAGCGTACTTCGCTGCCTCTGGAAGTTCCAACACGACCGAAGGGAATTGGCTATCTTCGAGTAGCTCCCATGCCACCAATACTATTGACAACAGGAGCCATGCATAATGAAACATTTTCCCCTGCTCTTGTACCTCGCGACAGTTCGCAAGGAACTCGCCGCATAGATAGTTCGCCTAGTTGAACTGGACTCCTTCCACACATTGGGTCGCTAGTGCAACCACTGACATGGGTACCTCATTCGTGCGGCACTTCTGGATCACCTTCCCTGCTAATATTTGTGTCGCAACCTTGACTGCGGGATTGTTGATGCTGGAGATGGAATACCCTCAATTTTCTTCTCCAACTTAAAATTTTTCTTCATTGCTTCCGCAAGGGCTAATTTGCCACCTTTTCCCTCCAAAATGTTTGTTGGATCCTCTCCTGAGTAAGGTAACTGTGTAATCCAGTGAATCAGATGGTCTGTGATGGGGATGGACTCCTCCAGCCACAAACACCCATCATACACCAAGTAGAGCAGTTGCCTGATGATGAAGATGGTCACTGGGGCACGGTAATAGGGGGTTTGAAGGGCACCCGTAACCACACTTTATGGGGTCAGGGGCAGCGCCCCGGAAAATTTTGGTTTTGGACCATATGTTAGGTTGGGCGGACCCACCTATGGTTTTGTGCATGATTTTCGCACATGTTTTTTGGACGCGATGGTTTTCGGTCCATGGTATTGGATGCTTCGGCATGTATAAATATGTATTGTAACATTGAAAGGAAAATAATGAAAAATCAAGTTGGTAGTCCCGGTTTTGGGATCCATGGAAAAATCTTTCTGCATATGTGTTTTATGGGTTATGCTCTCGCATTGTTTATTTTCTTTGTTTAAGAATTCGTATGCAGGTAATTTCTGTACAGGGTTAAAACCTACATTTGGTATCAGAGCTGTTTTGGCTTCAAGGGGATGCCTTTGTTGCTGAGGGGTTTCGCTCGGGCCTGTCGTAGACCCTGTTCAGTGGGAGATCTTCGAGATCGATTCTGGTGGTGAAAGAAGATGGCGAGTAGTGGAAAGATAGAGATTGAGAAGTTCAATGGTCAGAATTTTGAGTTGTGGAAACTCAAGATGGAGGATCTTTTGGTGGATAAAGATCAGTGGATCGCGGTAGATCCGGGTACTAAACCATCGGGAGTGACCGATGAAGAATTGAAGAAGTTGGATTGGAAGGCAAAGAGCACAATATGATTGTGTGTCTCGGATTTAGTATTGTTGAATGTGTCAGGGGAAGCTACGGCAAGGGCTTTGTGGGTCAAGTTAAGGACTTTGTACCAATCTAAGTCTCTGGTGAATAAACTGTTCTTGCGGAAAAAGCTGTATAACCTGAGGATGAAAGATGGAGACTCGGTGACAGAGCATCTGAATGCGTTTAATACTATGGTAAGTCAGTTATTATCTGTTGATATTAAAATTTCAGATGAAGATAAGTGCATCAGTCTGTTGTGTTCTCTACCAGATTCGTGGGATAGTCTGGTTATTGCAATAGGTAGCAATGCAACTGCTTTGTAGTTTGATGAAATAGTCTCAGCCTTGCTGACGAAGGAGATGAGACGGAAAAATATGGACAGGCAGAATGGTGATGCCTTGTCTGTACGAAGACGGTCCCAGAACAGAAACAAAAATAAGTCATCGAGTGGGAGATCTAAATCTAGAGGGAGATCTAAATCTCCAGGAAAACCTACAAAGGTGGTGTGCTGGAAATGCGGAAAGGAAGGGCACTTCAGAAGGGATTGTAAATCTAAAGCTCCTGATAAAGGAAAGGGATCTGATGATGCTCCTTCTGCAGAGGCGAAAACCACCTCAGATGAAGGTGGGGATGTGTACTTGGCTTCCTCAAGTACACATGTAGATCATGAGGCATGGTTGATTGACTCAGGTGAATCCTTTCACTTCACTCCCCATAGAGAGTGGTTCTGAGAGTATGAGAAATATGATGGTGGTGATGTCTTCTTAGGAGGTGATAGGAAGGCTAGAATCATTGGTCGGGGAAAAGTAAAGTTGAAGTTGCAAGGTGGAAGGGTTAGAACACTTCTGGGTGTTCTACATATTCCTGCATTGGCCAGAAATCTAATTTCTGTAAGCAAGTTGGATGATGCAGGTGTAAAGATGGTGTTCGAGAAAGATACTTGCAAGATGGTTCGAGGAGCACTGATATTAATGTGGGGAGTTCAGATTGGAACTCTGTACAAGCTGCAAGGTAGCACTGTTGTTGATGGGTGCAATAGTTCTATGGTTCCTGAAAATGGAGTAGAGAATCTAGTGGTCTCTGGAGAGAAGACCATGTTGTGGCATCAAAGTCTTGGACATATTGGAGAGAAGGGCCTTCGAATACTTCATGGTAAAGGTATGGTATAAGGTATGAATAATAGCTCTCTGGATTTTGATTTCTGTGAAAATTGTGTATATGGGAAGCAGAATCGGGTGAGTTTCCCCTCTGGTGGTAAGAGGACGAAACAGATATTAGAGCTTGTGCACAGTGATGTGTTTGGACCTGTGAAGGTTCCATCACTGGGTAAGTCTGTGTACTATGTATCATTCATAGATGACTTCTCAAGGAATACATGGATATATTTTCTTAAGAAGAAATCTGAAGTCTTTGACAGGTTTAAAGAATTTAAGGCTCTGGTGGAAAATCAGACAGAGAAGAAGATAAAGGTGCTGAGGACAGATAATGGTGGAGAATTTTGCAGCAAGGAATTTGAAGAATTTTGTAAGAAGTGTGGTATAGCATGGTAGAAGACTACTCCATATACACCTCAGCAAAATGGAGTCGCAGAAAGAATGAACAAGACGTTGATGGAAAGGGCAAGAAGCATGCTCAGTGGTGCCGGGTTAGGACAGGAATTCTGGGCAGAGGCGGTGGATACTGCATGTTACCTGATCAACAGATCACCTTCATCAGCGTTGGAGGATAAGACTCCACAAGAAGTATGGACTGGTAAGAAACCCTCTCTTTCACATCTAAGGGTATTTGGATGTGATGCATATGTACATGTTCCAAAGGAGAAACGAAACAAGTTGGATAGTAAATCTGAAAAGTGCATCTTTATTGGGTATAAGGATGGTTTAAAGAGTTATAAGCTTTGGAACCCAGTCACACGGAAGGTTGTGTACAGCCGAGATGTGTTGTTCAGAGAGGTAAAAGATGTTATTCAACATGAAGTCCAACCAAAGGAACCTGAGAAGATAGAGTTTGAGCCAAAGGAGGAAGAATCAGACTCTGCAGCAGAGGAGGAATCAGAAGATGAAGAGCCACAAACTCCGGCTGCGAGAAGATCAGTTCGAGAAAGAAGGCAGCCAGAAAGGTATAGTCCATCTGCTTTGAGTTCAAATTTTTCTTTGTCTGTTACTGATAATGATCCCAGAACTGTGAAGGAAGCAGTGGATTCAGAGGATGGAAAACTCTGGAAAGAGGCCATGGTCGATGAAATGGCATCTTTGCACAAAAATGAGGCTTGGGATCTGGTGGAGTTGCCGGCTGGAAGGAAACCCATTGGTAGCAAATGGGTGTTCAAGAAGAAGACAAATGCAGAAGGAAAGGTGGAGAAATACAAAACTCGGTTGGTAGCAAAAGGTTATTCCGAGGTGCCGGGAATTGATTTTGGTGATATTTTTTCTCCTGTTGCCAAGGTAACTTCTATTAGATTACTTTTATCTGTTGCTACTGCTTTTGATTTTGAGGTAGAACAGATGGATGTGAAGACAACATTTCTTCACGGGGATTTGGAAGAGGAAATCTACATGAAGCAACCTGAAGGCTTTGCGGTGAAGGGTAATAAAGAACTGGTATGCAAGTTAAAGAAGTCTCTATATGGGTTAAAACAATCACCAAGGATGTGGTATCAGAAATTTCATACATTTATACGGGGACTTGGCTTCACCAGAAGCAAAGCGGATCATTGTGTGTATTTTAAATTAATTGGTGACTGTATTATTTATCTGGTCTTGTATGTGGATGATATGTTGTTGGTTGGAAATGACAAAGAAATTATCCAGGATTTGAAGACCCAATTGTCCTCCAAATTCGACATGAAAGATCTTGGTGCTGCAAACTATATTTTGGGCATGGAAATTAAAAGATATCGGTCAAAGAGGAAGCTCTGGTTAAACCAGAGGAAGTATGTCGAGACAATACTCCAGAGGTTTAATATGCAGGATAGTAAACCGGTGAAGGTTCCTATTCCTGTAGGTGTGAGGTTATCTGCTGAACAGTGTCCCAAGACACAAGAAGAGGAAGAGGACATGTCCCGTGTTCCATATGCAAGTGCAGTGGGTAGCCTGATGTATGCAATGGTCTGTACTAGACTAGACATTGCACATGCAGTGGGAGTATTGAGCAGGTTTATGTCAAAACCTGGGAAGGAGCACTGGACAGCAGTGAAGCGGGTTTTCAGGTATTTGCGTGGCACTAGTGATTATGGTTTGTGCTACCAAGGAAGACCAGGATTGGACAGAGTGTTGGATATTCATGGCTTTGTTGATGCAGACTGAGCTGGAGATCTGGATCAGAGAAGATCTACAAGTGGGTATGTGTTTAACCTATTTGGAGGTGCAGTCAGTTGGATGAGTAAGAAACAATTTGTGGTGGAACTATCAACTACAGAGGCAGAATACATGGCAGCCACTCATGCAAGCAAGGAATCAGTTTGGTTGCAGAGATTGTGTTCAAGTATGGGGTTAGTACAGGGAGCTATAAGAATAGACTGTGACAACCAAAGTGCAATTTTCTTGGCAAAGAACCCTGCTTATCATTCAAAGACAAAGCACATTGATGTTCAATATCACTTTGTGAGGGATATGATAGAAGACAGAAAGGTGTTGCTGGTAAAGGTGGACACTTTGAAGAATACTGCAGATGCATTGACAAAATCTGTGAGCTCTGAGAAGTTCTCTTGGTGTAGAGAAGCAATGGGAATCTCAGGGCTGAAAAATGACTAAGCTCTCCTGTGGCCCCCTGTGGAAAGAAAACAACAAGTGGGAGATTGTTGGGTTCTGTTATATTCTTTCCACGTAGTTAATAGGGGGTTTGAAGGGCACCCATAACCCCACTTTATGGGGTCCGGGGCAGCACCCCGGAAAATTTTGGTTTTGGACCATATGTTAGGTTGGGCGGACCCACCTATGGTTTTGTGCATGATTTTCGCACATGTTTTTTGGACGCGATGGTTTTCGGTCCATGGTATTGGACGCGATGGTTTTCGGTCCATGGTATTGGATGCTTCGGCATGTATAAATATGTATTGTAACATTGAAAGGAAAATAATGAAAAATCAAGCTGGTAGTCCCAGTTTTGGGATCCAGGGAAAAATCTTTCTGCATATGTGTTTTATGGGTTATGCTCTTGCATTGTTTATTTTCTTTGTTTAAGAATTCGTATGCAGGTAATTTCTGTACAGGGTTAAAACCTACATCCCAATCCAATAACATCATACTTCCCGTAATCACCCATCTCGATATGCATCTAGAGATATTCCTCCTCCAGGTCACTAAATAACTCTTTGTCCTCAATCATGTGGAATGAAGCTCCATTGTCTAAGTAACATACACTTCTATCATTGATGACATCATGCATGCAATGAGGGAAAATTCCAATTTGAATTGAGAGGCCAAAGCCTCACCCACCACTCCTCTTAAGGACTTCTTCTTGGACTTCTTAAGTGGACAATTTGTAGCAAAAATGACCAGCTCATGACAATGAAAGCACTTAACTTTCCTCATGTCTTTCTTCTTACCTCCATGATAAGAATATGATTTAGAATGGGAATATTTCCCTTTCCCCTTCTTCACCTTAATAGCTAAGGCACAGTTCTCTTCATAATCAATCTTTGATGAAGAGCCATCCCTAGTGTTCCTCCTGATCTCCTCCTACATCAAATCCGCCCACAATCATTCCCAATACGACAACTTCTCCTGACCATTGACAAAGTCCTGATAACTATGCTAACTCTTTGGGAGTCCTTGAAGAGCAAGACTCACCATATCATCCTCGGCAACCGTGATTCCAACACTTCCAAGTTCATCATGACATTGAGTGAACTTGTTCAAGTATTTTTTAATCATCTCGCTTTTCTCCATTTTGATTTTTTGAAGTGCAACCAAGATCATCCCCATCTAGATGGCCTCACATGGTGTCTGACTCGTAGCAATGTACTTTGCCTCTACCAAACTGAGTGCTACCAATCTTTGTTTCCTGTTGTACCAAGAAATTGTCACTGACCCAATACTGAAGATCCCTCTCGATGTGCTCTTCATGTTATATGGACTCCCTACCCAATCTGCATTAGTGAAGCCTTGAAGCTTCACTCCCTTTGTCCGTCTGTACCATAATCCATACTGAAAAGTGCCCTTGAGGTATCTCAATACATGCTTTTGTCGCCTTCCAATACAACTTGGTCCACACACATCTGAATGGACTCGCTCTAGAATATCCTCTGCTCGACTTTCTCTGTCGTGAAAGGAAGAGTTGGTGTATTTTTCCAAAGTACACCCTTGCATGTGTCAACTTTCTCAAGCATACCTTTGGGAAGACCAGTAGAGATCTACTACAATATCTTCAAAGCCCTATCATGTAAGTGTCCCAATCGCCTGTGCCACAACTCGCCAATGTCTCTGCTCTACACCCTTTTTTCTTTTGTGCGCAAAGCAGCACACTCCTCTACCTACATCTTATAGATATTCTTCACCCAAATCCCTATCTTCTTTACTTGACCCATGGCTATGTGTTGAAGGAACGCCTTTCCTTTTGAGAAGATTGCATCATAGCCTCTATCCTCAAGCATGGCAATGGATACCAATTTCTTCTTTAGCCCGAGCACATACATAACATTCTTTAAGGTGAGTGGAGCCCCATGCTCCCTCTAAAAATTAATCATTCCAAATCCAGTAACACTATACTTCCCATCATCACCCATCTCGATATGCATATGGATATCTTCATCCTCCAAGTCACTGAATAAATCTTTGTCGCCAGTCATGTGGAATGAATTTCCATTGTCTAAGTAACATACACTTCCTATCATTAGTGACACCATGCATGCAATTAGGGAAAATTCCAATTTGAATTGAGAGGCCAAAGCCTCACCTGCTGCTCCTCCTGAGGACTTCTTCTTGGACTTCTTGAGTGGACAATTTGTAGCAAAATGGCCCAGCTCATGACAATGAAAGCACTTAACTTTCATCATGTCTTTCTTCTTACCTCCATGATAAGAATATGATTTGGAATGGGAATATTTTCCTTTCCCCTTCTTCGCCTTAATCGCTAAGGCACAGTTCTCTTCATCATCAGTCTTTGATGAAGATCCATCCCTAGTGTTCCTCCTGATCTCCTCTTGCATCAAATCCAACCACAGTCGCTCCCAATCTGGCAGCTCCTCTTGACCATTGAAAAAGTCCTGATAACTATGCCAACTCCTTGAGAGTCCTAGAAGAGCAAGACTCACCATATCATCCTCGAAAACCGTGATTCCAACACTTCCAAGTTCATCACGACACTGAGTGAACTTGGTCAAGTATTTTTGAATTGTCTCGCCTTTCTCCATTTTTATTTTTTGAAGTTTGTCCTTTAGTTCCAATTTCCTTTGATCACTATTGTGATTATACAATTCCATCAATGTTTTCCACTTAACATACGGAGTTTCATGGAGACTCGAGACAATGTGTTCTTGAACTTCCTCAAGGATTATCCACCTCGCCTTTGCCACACACTTCTTCCATTCGGCCAAATTATGTGCATCCAATGTTGTTGGATTAGGAATTTCCATATCAATGAATTACTTCAAGCCATTATCCTCTAGACAACCTCCATTTTGTCCCTCCAGGATATAAAATTCGAGTTTCCTTCCAACTCATACTCTAGCCGCAAACTGTAGAACGTCATCTGCCGATCCTAAATTATGTATTGCAAATTCAAATTTCACCTGTAACCCAAAACTCAAAACTTCAAAATCTCCTCTAGTATAATGTTCTCAGCTCTGATACCATGTAGAAAATCCTATAGATTCACAAGCTCATGTAATGTACTAAAGCAGAGGACAAGAAGCTACTTCTACTTTCAACCAGCGAAAGCCAATAGATTGACGAAAAAAATATGAACAAAAAGAAGATAAAATCAATGGCACATAACACAAGATGTTTCTGGGGAAAACCATTGCTCAAAACTCCGCTATCTATATTGCATATATTAGAAATATGATTGAATATACAAAGCTTTTTCTCACTAGAAAAATTCCGCACAAGTATGCTCAACTCTCTCAGCTCACAAGCTATCTCAAGCCAAATCCTTAGCCTATTCAACAACTCTCCAAGCCCCTAATCTCTTGCATAATTCTTAGGATGAATAGCCCATATTTAAAGGGAATTCATGTTTCCAAAATTGTGCAATCCATACATAGGATCAATCTTTGATGCATGCATGATATTTACACTCCAGTAATAATACAACTGATAGTACATTGTCCCTGCATTCTAGTCTCAACTAGGTCTTTCTTAGAACTGACATGCATGAGTTTCTATTGAGGGAATCTTCAGTTAACTAAAGTGACACTTGTGGATGCACTAGTACACCAATTGACTGTTAACTCTTTATTAGTTCCACAAACAGTTTGCAACTAATTTAACTTAACTTAACTCAGTAAACTAAGTTATCTAATTACAATTCACAATTAAACTCATATTGGACCCCTAAAACTTAGGGAGAACATACACATGACTTCAAAAAGACTTCCAACTCGAAATTCCTAAGCTAGTTAAGTTAATTAAACTTAATTAACTATTTACAAGTGGATATGAGAATAGAATTCGATTTTAATTCTTAGTTTAATTCAAGGAAAAATTAAACTGTAATTTCTTGTTTCCATTTCTCAATAGGCTAAGTGTGGGAGGCAAGTGAACCTATGCAAACTTGACATTGTGATAATACACTTAGCATACTTTGACGACGAGACAACACATACCACTAGTACAACAAGACAAAACACACCCTCGGTGAGACTGTCTTACAGCTGAAAGTGACAAGCGCGACACTTGAGATAGCCCTTCGGATGACCGTGAAGACACTTGTGTGATAGTGCTTGCAACTTTGTGTGTGAGTAAAAAAGATGTTTACATAGCGAAGACAACCCAAACACACAAATACAAACCTTCAAACTCACCAAAACAAGATTGCAAGCATGAAAAAGCAATCAATATTCCTAAAGATAACTACTGGTCGAACAAGCAAAAGGGCGAAAATACTTCACAACAGCTCTTGGGTTGAGCTCGAGTGTTTGCAACAATCAAAGGAAAAACCAAGGAAGGCTCCGAAATTTGGATATAAGCCAAAATTTTAGAGGGTGTTGCAGCCACTACAACATGTGGTCAACTCCCTTCTTATGCCCTCCTTAGAACACAACTCCTTAAATGCGTTCATGTACTCCCACCATTATTAGACCTCAACACATCGATTTTTCTGCCAGTTTTATTCTCAACCAAGGCCTTAAACTCTAGAAACTTCAAGAATACCTCATCTTTCTTCTTTATGAAATATATCTAGGTCTTCCTTTAGTGATCGTCTATGAAGGTTACATAATATTTGTACCCACTGAGGGATATTGTAGAGAAAGGACCACAAACATCTAAGTGAACAAGGTCCAAGATACCCTTGGCCCAATTGTCTCTACTAGGAAAATATGACCTGGTATACTTTCCAAGTGTGCAACCCTTGCACACCTCATGTTGATCGACACTACACTATGGCAATCCTATCACTATCTCCTTAAAAATATACTGCATTCCATGGTGTAGATGCCCCATGCACCTATGCCACAAACCTCCAAGCTTTCTTCCTAAGTCATAGCCTCCTCTGCTAGTCAATGTTGCAGTTGTCTCCAATTGCAATATGTACAGGCTCTTATGCCTAACCCCAATCTATAGGTTTTAACCCCGTACAGAAATTACCTGCACACGAATTCTAAAACACAAAAAATAAACAATGCGAGAGCATAACACATAAAACGCATATACACAGAGATTTTCCCCTAGATCCCAAAACTGGGACTAGCAGCTTGATTTTTCATTATCTTCCTTTCAATGTTACAATACATATTTATACATGCCGAAGCATCCACTACCATTGACCAAAAACCATCGTGTCCAAAACCATGGACCAAAAACCATCGCGTCCAAAACCATGTGTGAAAAACATGCACAAAACCATAGGTAGCTCCACCCAACCTAACATAGGGTCCAAAACCAAAAAATTTCGGGGTGCTGCCCCGGACCCCATAAAGTAGGGTTACCTACACCCCTTGTTACACAAAAATATCGTCACCATGATTATTTGCAGTCAGTATGGGTCTATCATCACTTGTACTGTCCTCCTAAGCAAGTCTCAGACCTCAGCTCTTCAAATCAAGCTTTGGAAATGAGAGAAAGACATTAAAAATCAATGTAACTCTGGTTCCGCACTTTCTCTCATGGTCACCTACGGTCCCGCACCTTCTGTGTACAAAAACTACGGACCTGCCCGCTTTGTCCCTAACGGTGTAGGTTCGGACCCCTGTGAAAGTCAAAAGGCGCAAGTTTTATCTTAAAAAACTCACTTTGGGTTAATTCTAGAGGTTTCTAGAAGGAATTTTGACGTGGATTGTTCGCTCTGAGGTGGTTCATGCATCCCAAAAGAGAAGGAGCTAATCCCTTGATGAGAGGAGCTATCCCTTTGAAGGAGGGCTTTATCCCTTTGAAGGAGGACCTAGTAACCTCCCTCCATTGCACTATAAATACAGGCATTGGGCTGGTTGCTGAGGAGGTTAGAAGCTGAACATTTTTTAGGGTAAATGCTGGTGAAATCAAGACTTCCTAGTTGAGCTTAAGAGGAGAGATCACACATCTTTTTGGCTTCATTGGGGAGTGATTGAAACTTGTCAAAGTAGAGGATACTTCTTGCTAGACCCTGGGAGGAGCTTGTACAGCATCAAGGCAAAGGTTGTAAAGTTCTTCTTCTTTTGAATTAATACAATCAAACTCATTTTTCTCAACAAGTATCTTATGTTATTTGTTTCATGGACTCCTTGACTTTCATGTTAAATATGTTTTATGCAATTGGCTTTTCAGGTGCTATTTAATTTGTTTGCCTTGTTTGTGTTTGCAGATTCGCGAAAAGAAGCTCACTTGGATCAAAGGAGCGAGGGCATCCACAAGCTTGCGTTGGACCTAAGGTAGGCCCTAAAAACACTTGTTTGCTTTTAGAGAAAGATAGTGTCTGGTTGGTTTGCTTGTCATTAGGTCTTCTTTAGATTCTAGGAAGGTCTATCTTGTCCGCAAGATCGACTTATTCCACGTGACAAAATGGAGACCATACTAGGGACTTGATTGTTTTCCTTGTTTTTACTTTGACTTGAGAAACTCTATTTTTGTTCTGTTTTTGGCTTGTTGTGTGTAAAAGTGGGTAGAGTTTGTAGATCCAGGGTTATTTTTCGTTTTTCATAGCTTTGGGAGAGGACCGCACCCTAGCCGTTTAACATAGTGCGTACTTACCCGCAGCTTGGCTTTTAGCACAGAGCGGGACCGCACCTGTGTCGAATGTGGGCCTGCGAACCCTGTCAAAATTTTGAAAACCCTAAGATTTCCTTTGTTAGTCGGCTTAGTTTGTCTTTAGAAATTGTTATCCACTGCCCAGACCTGCATATAACTTGTCAGAAGCTTTCCTTGGATTGATTTCGTTAGTGTTAGGGTTTTAGGTGAAATTCCTAGGAGTTTTGCTTGTTGGGTTTGTTTTTCATTTTAGTTGTGTAGTAGCTCTGAGCTTAGAAGCTGTAGGGACTTCAGATCACCTTAGTGTCTACCAGCTTTCTTATGAGTCTGACCATTTATGAAATCTCCCCTTGTTTGAGGAATCCACTTTGAGTTTTCTCTTTACAAAACTTCGAAAAGCTTGTGTTTGAGAGTTTGGATTTTCATTTTCAAAAAGAAAACGAAATTGGTTGTTCTTGACTGATTTGTGACTCTACAGAAATTAGTCCTTAGCTTGCATCTAGCTGAGTAAAACATCCTTAAAAAAGACTTTTAGTAGGCTTTGACTTCAAATAGGATTTTATAGTTTGTAGATCTCAAAGTTAGTCGTTTGCATTAGTTTTGAGTGTTTTATAAAAAATATAAAAAAATCTCTTTTGAAAAAAGTTTGTTTTTTGTAGTGGTTGAGTGTTTTGAAACGAAAAAGGGAAATTTTTGTGAAATAACTAGTTGTCGCGTTTTGAGTGCTTTGGAAAGGAAAAGCTCTTCTTTTAATTTGTTTAATTGAGAAAGATTTGTGTTTACAAAGTATTTGCATTCTCAAACTCTTTCTTAGTTTAGAAGTTCATCGAAGAGAAAAAGATTGTTTAGATCATCTTAGGTGCATTTTTAGTGATTTTAAGTCGAGTCTTCATACCACGAGTTTCATCTCCGCACCTTTGGACTTAAACAAAAACCACTAAAATTAATGCTTAAAGTAAAATTCACCTAGTAACATTTTTATTTCTAGGGCTCTGATACACCAACTTAGCTTAGGCTAGTGTCTTGGAGTAGGAGAGTAATTAACTCTCCAAGACAGTAAAAACAAACAAGTAGTTGTATCTTGTGGTAGGGAAGAAATCCAATTGTTGCATTTATACTCTAGGAATGCTCCTCTTAAAGGAGAAGCACGAGATCGTGTCCGAACCAGTGTGGGAATCAATCCTTCCTCATTGGGAACGACGCCAGATATTCACGTATTAAAAACGGTAAACCTCGGATTAACCATTGTCGAGGAGCCTGGGGTCACTTGTTGGTAAACCTTGGATTATGTCAAGGAGCCTTCAAGGGGATTGAGCTTGCTACTCTGCCCTTGCGTGCGTATCGGATCGTACACTGTTCCCCCAGGTGTATTTGTCTCAGTTGGTAACCTTAGTGGCCATATTCTTTAGGACTCTTCCTAAGGTGACAGTGGTGGGAAGATCCCACTGTACCTGGAGCAGACATCGGCTAGACTCACTTGGATTTTCTAGGGGGTTCACTTCACTTGAGACGGTTAAGTGGAGGAACTTGTGCCAGTCTATTCATTAAACAGGTTGCCGGGGTAACTGTTCCAACCGCCATTTCTGTATTGAACTCTGTGATGTTGGATTTCATCACCAACTAGTCTTTTCAGTCCGGAAAGTTACTGTTTGTGTGTGTTTGATCTCCTAGATTCTTTAGGCATGTGATTCAAATTTGTTTGGTTCTTTAGAGACGTTAGGTGCTTTTCATTGAGATTTTACTTTGTTTGCGAGTGAAGTAGTTAAAAGTTTTTAACTGTGACTGAATTACCAAGACAGTCCCGTAGACTTCGGGGCCAGTCTCCTGAGATTGTAAACGTGGCTGAGTTACTGAGGAAGTCCCGCAGACTTTGGGGCCAACTTCCTGAGGAAGTACCAAGCCAGCTTGAAGGCTTAAAAGTCCTCGCAACTCCTAAAGACAGTAGAGTTGGTGTTGGGCCGTTAATATGCCATTATTATTATCACTTTTGAACACTTATTCCACCCATTTCTATTATTCTTTATCATATCATTTATTATAATTTATCATTTAAATCCATTTTATAAATGATTTATGCACTTATGGATGAATATTATTTATTCTCCTTTATTTCTAATAAATTGATGATTATGCATGATTTTATCAATGATAGTTTTAATAAATCAGTTGTAACATTATTCACCATTTTTAGCCTCCAAGATAATTTCCAGATTGAAGATTTGATAATTAAAAGTGCCAACTCAGAAATTCGCAGGAATAAGAAGTGACGGTTTTGCGGTTGAGATTCTGATCAAATGGAGCAGAATCTGGAAAATCCGGAACATGGGTTTTGTCCAGAACGGGTCCAATTAACTTTATGTAAAGAACGGTTTGCCCAAATTCGGCTTGTACTGAGAGAAATGCAGGGTTATTTGAGCACGATTTTCTCAGATTTGTTGTTGCGACCGTCCTCCAAATCTCAGCTGCAAAGCCAAATTCTTCTTGCTCTTGTTGAAAGCTGGATGGAAATATATATTCTTGTTTATCAATTGGTTGGAAACAATCTAATTTTGTAATAGAAATCATGTTGTACTTATCTTGATTGTAACTGCTCTCTGATCTCTCTTTATTTAAATCACAACAGAGATCAGAGAGGGGTGTGATTTTAAGGTGATTTCAGAGGGATTCGAATGATGGAATTAAGGATGAATTAGAGCTTCAGAATTGAGGATGGCAGAGAGAATGGATAATGGCTGAGAGATTGAGAGATTTCTTGTTGTAATCCACTGTAACTCTGCTTTGATATTTTAATATAAATCTAGTTGCCATTTCATCCTTGATCCTGAAGTAACCCAGCAGCGTCCGCTGGCGGCTAAGGGCCCAGCCTCTGGTGGAGTACGCTGCTGCTGCTGTATTATATCTTTATGCTTCATGTGTGGTTTGATCTCTTTTCTTTTACTCTGTTCAGTAATCTGACGCACTTTACCATTTTACATATCGGCTCTGTTATACTTGATTGAATATTATTGTTACTTACAACAGGGAATGCTATGCATCACATTATTGTTTATTTTGGCAAATCATATAGCATTGTTGTTCCTTACAGATTACAAGTTAACTGCGCTGTATATTCCTGAATTGGTACTAACGTATGATTTATTCTTAAATCATGACTGATGTTTATTCGAAAGTGCCGTTCTATTATTTCATGGCCGTGATTCATGCATATTGTATCGAAGCTCAGATTACTGTCCCTTTTAATGATAAGTGTGTTGCGTGCTTGATTTGGATTGTTGTGCATTCATATTTGATTGTTGTTCCATTTACTGCTATTCCATTTTAGATTTGTTGTTCCATTTTACTTTCTGTCGTTCCATTTACTTGCATTTGTTGCTTTGGTGTGAGAGAAGGTCTAAGGCTGTAGTGAGCCTCAGCAGTCGCTGCCTAGCTCCCAGACCTATGGTCCATGCTCTAATTTCCTTTCCATCAGTTTCTAGAGGGATGGGTTATCGCTTCCGCACCCTTGACTGATACAATGCTTGGTGTGATTTAGCCTTTTGAAGTAGTTAAGTTGTAGACATGCACCCATTTACTTTGTTGTTCATTTCTATTGATTAATTGCACTAGTTTTCTTTTAAAGAGTTTTCCTAGTTTACTTTCAATGGCAGCTTTAGTTCAAGTTCAATTTCCTTTTGATTGCTTTAAAGCAGGACTGTCAACTGTAGAGAACATTGGTTATTGCTTCCTCGTTCCCAGATTGATTGTCTTGTTCCAGTTTGATTTCAATTGCATCAATATCCAGAGGAATGAGTTATTGCTACTGTATCCTCAATTGATGTTTGCTGAGTGAATAGTTGGATTTCAGAGCATTTGAGTTTATGTTGTTGTTAGATTTCTTTTTCAAGCTTTCATTTACTTTTGCATTTTAAGCACTATATTGCAAAACATTACTCTTGAGCAAATAGCCGCCTCAGACTGAGTACACTCTTGAAATAAAAAGTCGTCCCTGGGTTGATAATTAATGTGAAGGTAATTAGGAGTTCAAAAGACACCTTTTTATCACTCCACATTTTGGCGCCGTTGCCGGGGAGAGTGTAGCCATTTCTAAAGAGTAGTGTGAATCTGATGAGTGCCTGTTAGGGAAGAGTTGGATCTTAAAAACGGAAGGTAAGAACCTGCGTACGGAGCATGTAAAAGCCCTGCTCCACTGTCCGCTTTCCTAACAGATTTGCTGTTGCTTTCTTGTATAGAAATAGATGTTTGAATTTTTGTGTGAATGACTAGGGAAAAAATAGAAATTTTGAAAAATAAATCACATAATTTCACTCAAGTGGTGATGTAAGCACCACCCATTTCACTAACTAATTGACAGGAATATTGGAAGAAGGAGCTTCGAAGGAACACATGAAGGACATCTTCTGTTATGGTAAGAAACTGCCCAACATTTTTTGAATTTCCTGCTCAACTAATTCCACACCTTCACCGCAATAAACCAGTAAAACATGCTTACAGTGTTGAACTATCAAATTTACCCACCCTTCCCACCCATTCTATCTCACATGTTCCATTAGAGAAAACTTACAATGAGATTCAGAGTGTTTCAAATTCAAAAATTGTAGAAGCTATGGAAGAAAATGAGGTTCCTTGTAGGTTGCACCAACAAATCATTTTAAAAGCTCAAGAACTTCATGGTATGATGGGAAATCAAGAAAGTAACGGATATATTGAAGATTGGTTTCACTCCATCACATGTTTATATCATCACTCCATATTTCAACAATTTTTGAAACCATCTTTTCAAGGGAAGTTGGCTTCTCATACCCTAATTTTTATCAACATGCATTTTTCGAATTTGGGTATGTGCATACATGAGGCCTTATTTCTAACATGGTTCCACTGGAAATACTCTTATACATAAACATATTCGATTCTCAAAGAAGAGTAGGATAGTGGAGAAAATAAAATAAATAAAGAAATAAAACAAACACATTTTTTTATTTTTGTAAAACTAGTTGTTTCTTTTGTTGCAACACGCTATCGAAATCAACATCGGTGATAAATATTTCAATCTATTTGTGTCATAATAGAAATAATAAGTTCTACAAACACTCATTTTCATTTTTATCACCAATTTGAAAAAATGCTTGAATATCATTTTTTTGGCTTGCGGGCTTGATGAACTTTCTGGAAAAACAGTCGGGACAGTCATGTTTTGAGGGACCAAAAGTGAATATTTTTAAAACCTGTTTCTACTCTAGGTAGCCCTTGATTTCTACTTTCTAACCCAATTTTAACCACTCAATTTGGATTTGAAACGAAAAAGTTAGAAACAAAACATTGACAGGGTGTCTAGTGGGCAGCTCAGGAACAGAGCTGGGACAGTCAGTTTTTTGAGGCCTAAATGAATGAATTTTTAAAAACCGTTTCTATGGTAGATTCCCCTATGAATATAGTTTATAATGCAATTGGAATCACTTATTTTTGATATCGTATGGGGAAGTTATGATCAAAATACTGACTGTCTATTGTAAATCAGCACCCTTAAAACTATGTCTTTCTCGCTGTTCCTTACAATATTTGACTTATCAATTCTTCTTGTCTTCAAAACCTGTTTCTATTGGAAATAAATAAATGAATATACTTTCATTTCCAATTTGAATCATTTGAATCCGACATCCAACGAAAACTTCATGCTTGAAATATCAACTGTTGGTCTAAGATGGGTAATCGAAAATGACTCTGTTAGACAGGTTGTTCTAACTAAAACTGAAATATCATATCATTGAATCTTTAAAACTATTTCTACTGAGATAAACCTTTGAATTAGCTCTCATTTGGCTTTGGAATCACTCAATTTTGACAAAAAACAAAGATGTTGTGATTAAAACACTGCAGGTTAGCATGATTGGCCACTGCTCTCCCGCAGGTGACAAATAAATTTTACTTTGTTATTTTCTCCATGGATTTGTTCTACAGAGTAACTACCTATTAGTTTTTTTGCATAATTCTTGGATTAGGGGAGCTGTGCACCTCTCTTTCTCCATGATTTAATGTTTTATTGCAGGTAGACACTCGTTTTTTGCAGGTCCTAGGAGAAAAAGAACGTCAATTTATGGACGAGTGATTCTTGAAACAAATTTTAATAAAACAAAGGAATTTCATTCAACTCATTACCCAACGGATTCATAATAGAACAAATGAAGAATTGATTTCGATTTGAAGATTCATGTCTTGTCACTGCTGCCAAAACATTTTTCAAAAAGATCATTTTTTTTACATAATATCATAGCTGTGGTAACTTAATTAAATAAAATGTTGTTTCCTTTCTAATTTCTCTTATATTTTGTGTTTCAGGTGTTGCTTCATTCAAAGTGTAATTCATCCTCAGCATCAATGCCGTGAACAGCTAATTTGTTTTTTTGCATGTTTGCATTTTATGATTGTCCATTTTGCTGTTCCTTTTCGAATGGAACAACACTTCTGCACTTTCACGTTTTGTTGTTCCTTTTCGAATGGAACAACACTTCTGCACTTTCACGTTTTGTTGTTCCTTTTCGAAATGGAACAGCACTTCTGCACTTTCACATTTTGCTGTTCCTTTTCGAATGGAACAACACTTCTGCACTTTCACATTTTGTTGTTCCTTTTCGAATGGAACAACACTTCTGCACTTTCACGTTTTGCTGTTCCTTTTCGAATGGAACAGCACTTTTGCACTTTCACGTTTTGTTGTTCCTTTTTGAAATGGAACAGCACTTCTGCACTTTCACGTTTTGCTGTTCCTTTTCGAATGGAACAACACTTCTGCACTTTCACGTTTTGTTGTTCCTTTTCGAAAGGGACAGCACTTCGACACTTTTCATTTTTGCTGTTCCTTTTCCAAAGGAACGACACTTGCGTTTTTTTGCTGTTCCTTTTCCAAAGGAACGACACTTTTGATTTTTGCTGTTCCTTTTCCAAAGGAACGGCACTTGTGTTTTTGCTATTCCTTTTCCAAAGGAACGACACTTTTGATTTTTGTTGTTCCTTTTCCAAAGGAACGGCACTTGCGTTTTTGCTATTCCTTTTCTAAAGGAACGACACTTTTAGTTTTTGCTGTTCCTTTTTCCAAAGGAACGGCATTTGCATTTTCACACTTTTTTGTGTGTATTCTTGCTTTTTTTTGTGTGCATTTCCTTTGTTGTTCCCTATAAGGAACACCACTTTTTGACTGTTTTTGTTGTTCATTCAAAAGAGCAACACTTTGGGATTATTTTCGAGAGCAACCCTTCCTTCCTCTTGTGGGATTATTCCTAATTCATCTCAACCACATTTTACTGATTTCATTTTATGGCATGAAGTACACTACTTTTATGAGGACAAGAATTATGGATTCTATTGAAGCGAGTTAATATCATTCACGTTATGATCTTTAACAGGACAGCTCCTTGATGATAGATTTTTTTCAAAAGGGACACAATTATTTATATACTACTTTACTGCATTGTTTTCTGTTGAACATGATATTGATTGATCATCTTAATACCATGCTGGTTCCATCATCCCTGGTTATAATCTTCTCTGTCTGTAATAAATGAGATTATGGGTATATTTTTTTCTATTGACATCTTCAACTTCTTCCGCCATCCCTGCTCTTAAGGAGTACTGAGCCTCCCTTTTTTTTATCATAAAAATGTGTAATAATAACAAAATTTTGTTCGCAGATGGAGGATAGGGGGTCTCATTACGAGCCAGCCTACCATGTTCATAAGGCTGTAACAAAGTGACATTCCCATTATGGCCACCACACCAGGGTTATGATCCATTGGATAGCCAAATTATCCATGGAATAGGAGGTATCATCACGAGCCGGCCTGATCACTTTTGCTACATCATAGTGAATGGCAGTGTGGTTATCTGGTTACCATGCCAGCACATTGATCTCTTCTGTAGAACAACACTGAAACTCTCTAGTTATAAATTGAGGATCCTGGCTCATATGGGTTAAAAAGCAACCCTGCCGAGGCTATGGACGCCTGCTGGCAGCAGCGGCTCTGCTTATGGTATTGAAGTTATATCTTATCGTCAATTATTATTATAATACCCTTTTCTTATTTTTCTTTTTATCAGAGAAGTTATTTCCTTAACTTTTTCCCTGTTTTGAACCTTTATGCATGAGAAATTGTTTTCAGATCAATCACATCATTTTCAGCTAGAATACCATCAGCAAAGCATCTTTTTAGCATATTGTTGTCCTTTTTCGTTTTGCATAAACTATCATCAATCCAAAGCGTCCTATCTCTTATTCATAACTATCTTTACAAACTTTGCTCTCAATATAACCATAACTTTCACCGTCCTGTCATTGATAAGTGTACTCTGCTTCACTTACTGATATATTGTTCATTCCATTGCCTTGTCGTCAGCACCACCCCTTTCATATGCTTTATGGTTATGGAACCCATTCTCCAATTGGAGGGGGGAATGTATGCATTATGGGATTTCATGCAATATGATTACTGCACTCTGCCATAACTTGTTGATTTGACCAAATATTAATATTGCATGTATAAAAAGTTTTTCTGATTGACATTTTTGCATGCATCTATTCAAAGCAAACACTATGGATTCAAGAACATTGTATGCAAAATAGTGCTTTGTTTACAGGAGCACAACAAGTATCGGCAAAATTCTATTCGTAGCATGACCACACCATTGCACTTAACAGAAGAGGCTCGCGAACGTGAACAATTCTTCAGACATGATGTGCTTACCTGGATTCCACCTTTTGCATCACTTTCCGCACCAACTCAGCTTCAAAAACTGCCAATCCATATATGTCATTTCACATTTTTCTTTTTGGAGGTAAAACTCGAGGTAAAATAGCATAATTTTCTAATTTATTACAAATTTAGGAGAATTTAATGCACATCCATTTTGAGCATTATTTATCATCCTTCATTTCACATCTTTACCACTTCCCCTTTTTCAACAGCATATCATTTCCGAGTGTGGGGGAGTGTTCCTTCATTTATTTCTTCTGACCACGTCATTCATATTATTTATCATCCATTGCTATTCTTATTCATTCTCAACACCTCCCTTATTCCATGTTGTTTTACACCAAGCATAGAATTCAACAGATAGTAGCAACCACCTCTATTTGTTTTCTATCATCGCATGAGGGCATGCTAATTTTTCAAAGAGGGAGAGGAATTGCTACGCATGATGGATGTTTTCTATTTTCTTTCTCATTTAAGGCATACAATTTCAGTGTAGAAATTGATTTCCATAATATTTTTAAAACTATGAACTCAGTTCTTGTGATCTCTAGGAAACACAGACATACTATTAAAATACACATACCTAGATAATTTCAAGATAAATTGGTTCATAAAATTTCGGAAATCATGCACTCTCACCTATAGCCATTTTGTTTATATCTCATGATCCGTGCATCAAAACGATCTGATTTTTGGATCATAGAAGCCTTCATATATTACAAATCTACTTGCAACATTTCAACAAAATCTGGTTTGTAGTTTTGGGAAAATGGTTAATGAAGTTTGTTGTTATCTATGTCATATTTTGCTGCAACTTCATACATATAATTGAATGTCAATGTAAAAATTGTTATGCCTTCATCAAGATTACTAAAAGTGAATATTCATTAATTAAGGAAGGATTCATTTGTTCTATCCATTTCATGAGCTGAGATGAACATATTTTTTATTGCTTGGTTAACACATGGGTTTTCGTCTTTGGGTTGCATGAGGACATGCAATATATTCAGTTTTCGTTGCATGAGGACATGCAACATATTGAGTGTGGGGGTATGTTGGGCCGTTAATATGCCATTATTACTATCATTTTTGAACACTTATTCCACCCATTTCTATTATTCTTTATCATATCATTTATTATAATTTATCATTTAAATCCATTTTATAAATGATTTATGCTCTTATGGATGAATATTATTTATTCTCCTTTATTTCTAATAAATTGATGATTATGCATGATTTTATCAATGATAGTTTTAATAAATCAGTTGTAACATTATTCACCATTTTTAGCCTCCAAGATAATTTCCAGATTGAAGATTTGATAATTAAAAGTGCCAACTCAGAAATTCGCTGGAATAAGAAGTGACGGTTTTGCGGTTGAGATTCTGAGCAAATGGAGCAGAATCTAGAAAATCCGGAACATGGGTTTTGTCCAGAACAGGCCCAATTAACTTTAATGAAGAACGGTTTGCCCAAATTCGGCTTGTACTGAGAGAAACGCAGGGTTCTTTGAGCACGATTTTCTCAGATTTGTTGTTGCAGCCGTCCTCCAAATCTCAGCTGCAAAGCCAAATTCGTCTTGCTCTTGTTGAAAGCTGGATGGAAATATATCTCCTTGTTTATCAATTGGTTGGAAACAAACTAATTTTGTAATAGAAATCATGTTGTACTTATCTTGATTGTAACTGCTCTCTGATCTCTCTTTATTTAAATCACAACAGAGATCAGAGAGGGGTGTGATTTCAGGGTGATTTCAGGGTGATTTCAGAGGGATTCGAATGATGGAATTAAGAATGAATTAGAGCTTCAGAATTGAGGATGGCAGAGAGAATGGATAATGGCTGAGAGATTGAGAGATTTCTTGTTGTAATCCACTGTAACTCTGCTCTGATATTTTAATATAAATCTAGTTGCCATTTCATCCTTGATCCCGAAGTAACCCAGCAGCATCCGCTGGCGGCTAAGGAACCAGCCTCTGGTGGAGTACGCTGCTGCTGTTGTATTATATCTTTATGCTTCATGTGTGGTTTGATCTCTTTTCTTTTACTCTGTTCAGTAATCTGACGCACTTTACCATTTTACATATCGACTCTATTATACTTGATTGAATATTATTGTTACTTACAACAGGGAATGCTATGCATCACATTATTGTTTATTTTGGAAAATCATATAGCATTGTTGTTCCTTACAGATTACAAGTTAACTGCGTTGTATATTCCTGAATTGGTACTAACGTATGATTTATTCTTAAATCATGACTGATGTTTATTCGGAAGTGTCGTTCTATTATTTCATGGTCGTGATTCATGCATATTGTATCGAAGCTCAGATTACTGTCCCTTTTAATGATAAGTGTGTTGCGTGCTTGATTTGGATTGTTGTACATTCATATTTGATTGCTGTTCCATTTACTGCTATTCCATTTTAGATTTGTTGTTCCATTTTACTTTCTGTCGTTCCATTTACTTGCATTTGCTGCTTTGGTGTGAGAGAAGGTCTAAGGCTGTAGTGAGCCTCAGCAGTCGCTGCCTAGCTCCCAGACCTATGGTCCATGCTCTAATTTCCTTTCCATCAGTTTCTAGAGGGATGGGTTATCGCTTCCGCACCCTTGACTGATACAATGCTTGGTGTGATTTAGCCTTTTGAAGTAGTTAAGTTGTAGACATGCACCCATTTACTTTGTTGTTCATTTCTATTGATTAATTGCACTAGTTTGCTTTTAAAGAGTTTTCCTAGTTTACTTTCAATGGCAGCTTTAGTTCAAGTTCGATTTCCTTTTGATTGCTTTAAAGCAGGACTGTCAACTGTAGAGAACATTGGTTATTGCTTCCTCGTTCCCAGATTGATTGTCTTGTTCCAGTTTGATTTCAATTGCATCAATATCCAGAGGAATGAGTTATTGCTACTGTATCCTCAATTGATGTTTGCTGAGTGAATAGTTGGATTTCAGAGCATTTGAGTTTATGTTGTTGTTAGATTTCTTTTTCAAGCTTTCATTTACTTTTGCATTTTAAGCACTATACTGCAAAACATTACTCTTGAGTAAATAGCCGCCTCAGACTGAGTACACTCTTGAAATAAAAAGTCGTCCCTGGGTTGATAATTAATGTGAAGGTAATTAGGAGTTCAAAAGACACCTTTTTATCACTCCACAGTTGGGTCACCTGAGGAAGGAGAATATTCTTTGATAGTGCATCCTGATTTTCAACCGTTAGTAGCAGATTATAATCCACAGTCAGTCACTGTCTCAGAAATCGCTGGTAGCTTTTCATCTACTAGTGATATAGGTGAAGAACCCGAAATATCCGAGCCTGAAAGTGAATTTGCTGCTACTTCGACATCGGGGTTTGTTTCTCCAACTTTTAGTGGTCCTGGTTCACCTAGGGTAGAAAGAGTAATCACCCAAGATCTTCCTTCTGGACTTATTGCTATTGAAGAACTTGCTCCGGAAGAAGAAGAAGTAGGCATCCCTATCCCTGAAAATCAACCGGTTATTGAACTAAGGGAGCGTGAATCAATTTTTTACAGTCCACCTAGGAGCAGTTCTTGGTATCTTTCTTTGACTAATTATTTAGAAAACTCAGGGTTAAGTTTTTCACCTCCTCATGCTCCTTATCACTCAAAACCTAGAGGTTTTTATACCCCCGTCAATATGGCAGGGCAGTCATCCATGTTTACTCAATCGCCCGAATCTTTTTGTACGGCGGTCCTTCTGTTCCCTCCGGGCATCAGTCACTTTCTGGTACTTTTTTGGGAGCATCTCCTCAACCCATTGAGCAAGGGTTATTAACTGGAAGCAATGGTACAAAGCCGTTGAGCGTAGAAGACATTCTTATGATGTCAGGTTCTATTCCCAATCCTCAACCTCAAGGTGGCCAGTTACTGCCTGGGGGGCAACCTCAAGGTACACAATTTGCATCTGGGGGGCAACCTCAAGGACAGTACATACCTATGGGACAGTACGTTCCTCAAGGTCAACCCCAGACTCAATATGTACACCAAGGTCAACCCGAGTATCAATTTATACCTCAAGGTCAACCCCAGTATCAGTATGTGCCTCAAGGGTATCAACCCCAAGGTCAATACTCGAACCAAGGTTTCCAACCACCCCAAGGTCAAACGTTTTTTCAAGGAACCGGAAATGTAGCTTTCAATTATCAATCCTACCCTCAACCCGGTTATGGTCCTCAGTATTCTCAACCAGTTATGGGTCAGTACCCCAGAATGAATATAGTGTGGGATCCATCGCAAACCCAACAGGTGTTGCAGCCAAGTGTACAGTTGTCATCTCAAACTGGACAACCCTTAGCTTCTGGTACACCCCAGCAACCAGTCCAGTCTAACATTCAAACTTCTGTACCTTCGGTAGTTTCTCAGCCTGGGCCTAGTACACCTCGTACTCCACCTCAAACGACTGCTACAACTGCTGCAACATCTGTTCAATATACCCCACCTACTTCTGGAGTATCGACAGCTCCGGTTTCTACTGTTCCTGCATCTACTCCTCAGACATATTTACCACCGTCTGGATCTACGATTCAAACTTCGGTTCAGATGCCTATAGGACAACCTGGTTTAAGTACGGTTGTCACTAGTCAACCACAATTCACCTATCGACTGTATCCTGGGTACACTTATCAACAACCTCAACAACCCCAGTACGATCCAGTTAATCCTAGTTTTCCGGGAGGATACAACATCCTGAACGCGATTCTTATTCCTAGTTATCCTGGATATCCTCCTCTTGGGGCTGGTCTCATGACCCAGAGTTTTAGGGATCCTAATCGACAGTTACTGTTTATCGCAACTTTGGACTTGCCTGACTTGTCGCGCCTAACGAACGATCCCATTAATTATCTTCCGTTTTGGCCGCCAATGCCGAATAAGTTACCCAGTGACATTCCCAAGTTCGAAGGTAAATCAAGAGAGGACCCGTCGAACCATGTGATGACTTACCACCTCTGGTGTGTGTCTAACTCCATCACAGATGATTCAATCCGTCTTAGACTTTTCCAGCGCACTCTAATTGGTCTCGCGGCCAGGTGGTACATTGAGTTACCGCGAGGCACTTTTTATAGTTTTAGTCAGTTAGCTACCTCGTTTTTAACTCATTTCCAGTTGCCAGTCCGACATGACAATGGCACGGAATTGTTAACTTCGCTAAAACAATCAAAATCCACTTACATTTCAGATCATATTCATGAGTGGAGACGTCGACCTCGTTTAGTGAAGGTATTTATTCCGGATCAAATCTTGGCTGAGTGGTTTATAAAATCTTTGTTGCCAAAGATCACTGAAGATGTTGCTAAAGTCGGAATTGTTACTGAGGAGCAAGTCATTTCTCAAGCACAGTACCTTGACTTGGTCTATACTCAGTCAGGTATGTTACACGAAAAAATCCTCGATCTTCCCAAGCAAAATCAAATCGCTGCAACTCCTTCGGGATCTCATGCCGCTGATGGTATGATTGGCACAGTTAACACTAAAAGTAAGAAGAAGTCTTCCAAGAATTCTTCTCCCATTATAACCTTTCCTGATTCCCCAACAGGAGATTCTTCTGCAGAGATTTCTGCTGATATTCACATTGTAGAGTCATCTACAGCCAAATCAAAATCCGGTGGGAAGAAGAAAGGAAAGAAGAAGAATAAAACGGACAAAAGTTCAAAGGAGAAACCTGAAAAAGCAGAATCCAATGATGAAAAGCGCAAACCTCGTTATCCTTGTCTCATTTGTGACGATGAACATTTTACAAGAGACTGCCCTCATCGTGCAAAGGTTGCTAAAATTGTCAAGGGTTTCCAAACTCTTGATGTTTTGAAGGATCCTTTTCCGGCTCAAGACAGTAAGATGATAGGTTCATCCTCGAGTGCCAATGAAGAACCCATACTGATGATGTCCCATGTTAGGATTTCGAATCGATCGCAAGATTACGGTAGTAAGAGTCCTGTTGATGGTAAAGAAGCAGAATCTTCTCATTCTAATCCATCAACCTCAGCTCCCGGTTCTGATCCACTACAGATCAAGAAACCTAATCCAGACTTGGTAATCAAACCGCCCGCCAAGGGTATACTTTGAAAGTCAGTTTTCAATCCACATGCGAGAGCGGCTCAGAATTATAACATTGTTGAGGATTTAGCTGTTTCACCCTCAGCAATGTCGGCTTTGGAAGTGCTGCAATCATGCCCAGCACAACGTAAATTACTTTTGTCGGCTATAGGGGCTGTTGATGTTCAGGACCCGAACCTAATAATTTTCGATCTAGAAAATAGTACACTGTGTTTGCCTCATCAAATGGCATTCCAGATTCCAGTGATAGTCAAAAACAGGCCTATTCCTCGAACTGTAATTGATGAGGGAGCCTCAACGTGTATTATGTTGATACAGTGTTGGAGATCGCTTGGTTCTCCTTCGCTAAATCAATCCCTGACAATTCTAAAGGCCTTTGATGGCCGTGGGTTTCATCCTTTTGGCATTCTACAGTATTTGCCTATAGGGGTTGAAGGAAAAACTGTTAGTCTAGATGTGGAGGTGGTTGATGCCCCTCTAGATTACAACCTTCTCTTGGGTCAAATTTGGTCTTACGCTATGACAGCGGTCGTTTCATCGGTCTTTCGAGTAATAAAGTTTCCACACAATGGAAAGATCGTAACAATAGACCAGCTGGCTTACTTTTCATCCGACCCAGCCTCTTCTGAGAGTATTCAGCATGTTGGTAAAACGACTATCCCATATAAGGATGTTGGAGTAGGATTAGTTAAAGATGCTGGTTTACTGGGAACTTTTCCTTTTCCTCCAATCAACGCATCATCTTCATTTGCAACCATTCATATGATTACATCAGACACCATTATTTATGATGATCCTTGGATCATCCCTTCTGAATCTGAGATAGACTCATTTGGTAATTCCATGCCTTTGAGTCCATATGAAATTGCCTATGAAGTCGTGCAGTCTTTTGCCGACCCATGTTCAACCGAAAATAACTTAATGAATGTGGTCCGTGAGGAATCACTTTTCACATCAACCTCAGATTTAACTACGTTTTCTGAACTTGTTCACTCTGATGAGCAAATTCGTGAAATCCTATGTGTAGATGATTTACCCTGGGAAGATCTCCATCACAGATCTTCGTTTTTACCTGAGGATGACCATTTTGAAAATGATTTCTCATCAATTTTTACAACTGAATATGTCAAGGAACCTCAGAATCCAATTGAACATCTTGATTCAGAGTTAAATTTGGGAAACATCTCTCGAACTATTCCTATTGACATTTCGGTTAAGCCCGGAATTGTTGAGAACATTCATATAGGTGCCTCGTGTACAGATGACGAAATTCAATTATATAAGGCCCTATTTCAAGAATTCCGCGATGTGTTTGCCTGGTCCTATGAGGAAATGCCAGGAATTGATCCCGCGATTGTTGTTCATGAGATCAAGACTTACCCGGACGCTAAACCCGTCCGGCAACGTTTGCGTCAGATTCACCCACGAAAAGTTGCTGCAATTAAAGCAGAAGCTGAAAAACTATTCAAAGCAGGTTTCATTTATCCGATCCCGTTAACGGATTTGGTATCGAATATTGTTCCGGTTAACAAAAAGCAGGGAACAATAAGAATATGCATCGACTATAGGGACATTAATTGAGCCTGTCCAAAGGACAATTACCCAACTCCCTATATCGATCAAATCATTGATGATTGTGCTGGCAGTGAAATATTCTCCTTTATGGACGGTTTTTCTAGATATAATCAAATCAACATTCTACCTGCCGATCAACCAAAAACGGCTTTCATTTGTCCATGGGGGACATTTGCTTATTGCAAATTACCTTTTGGGCTTAAGAATGCTGGAGCAACTTTTCAAAGGGTGATGTCTTATGCGTTTCATGACATCAAGCACATTGTGCAACCCTATCTCGATGACTTGCCTGCTCATTCATTACATCGAGCTGATCACCTCGTCCATTTACGAGCAATCTTTATGCGGTGTAGGCATTATCGTATTCGATTGAACCCACACAAATGTGTCTTCTGTATAGAAACGGGTCGATTGCTGGGGTTTGTAGTTTCGAAAGCCGGCATTCGCGTTGATCCCTCAAAGGTCGAAGCTATCATCAAATTGCCTCCTCCTTCGAGTCTTCGCCAACTCCAAAGTTTGCAGGGGAAAGCAAACTTTTTACAACGATTCATTCCTAACTACGCCGAAGTTACAAAGGGTTTTACCCGGTTGTTGAAGCAAAACACTCAATTCTATTGGGATGAGATAGCTCAAAAATCTTTTGATGCACTCAAACACACGTTGACCCATGCACCATTGTTGCATCCTCCCAACTACAACCAGGATTACTTCTTGTATCTCGCCGCCTCTCATTCCACCATTGGAATGGTCTTAGTTTAGGAAGATGAATCAGGAATTGAACATGTGATATATTACCTTAGTCGAACTTTAAATCCAACTGAGCTAAAATACTCACATGTGGAGAAATTGGCATTGGCAGCCGTTCAAACTGTCCAACGTTTTCGTCACTACATTCTACTACGTAAAACTACAGTAATTTCGGATTGCAACCCTATGATCTACATTTTGACCAAGCAATTGCTAGGGGGCAAGTACTCTAAATGGATCGTTATCCTGCAAGAGTTCGACTTGGAATTTGAGAAATCTAAGTCTAAGAAATCTTTATTTTTTGCGGAGTTAATGTGTGACTTCCCGCGTGCTGACACGGAAACTGTGGTGGAGGAGCCCATTGCGAATGAATCCTTGTTTCTAATCAGCACTTTAGATCCGTGGTATGGGGATATCATTGTTTATCTCCAGACCCAATCCTTTCGGCCAGAAATTTCAAGGTCAGAACGTCGAAAAATTTGACTCCAGTCCCAACAATTCAGGATTATTGGAGATACTCTTTATCGCCGTGGGGCAGATTCTGTTTTTCGACGTTGTTTAACTCACAAGGAAGCTGAAAGGGTTCTAAATGACTGTCACTCTGGAGCATGTGGCGGTCATATGTCTGGGTATGCCACAGCCCGAAAGATATTGCGCGCTGGCTACTTCTGGCCGTCTTTATTTAAAGATTGTATTACGGCGGTCCGAAAATGCCACAACTGCCAGATTTTTGATCGTAAGATGCGCTCTCCACCTGCTCCTCTCCACCCTATAATTGTCGTTGGTCCTTTTGCCAAATGGGGTATCGATTTTATTACATGTAACCCTCGCTCGGCCGGGGGGCATGCATATATCATCCTTGCGGTAGATTATTTTACTAAGTGGGACGAGGCGATGCCTACATTTGAGGCAGACAGCAAGACAGCTGCAATTTTTGTGTTCAATCATATAATTGCTAGGTTTGGTGTCCCGCAAGCGATAATCACTGATCATGGACGCCATTTTCGAAACGTTATGATGGCCGAACTTACAGGCCAGCTTGGTTTACGTCACGATAGTTCAACCCCTTATTATCCACAAGCGAATGGTCTGGTTTAATTCATCAACAAAGTTTTAGTTATCATGATCCGACGAATCATTGGGATTCATCGGTCGAATTGGCACAACATGCTATTTTCAGTGCTTTGGGCATACCGAACTTCAGTAAAAACATCAACAGGGTTCACTCCTTTCCAACTAGTCTATGGTTTGGAAGCTGTGTTACCCATTGAATGTGAAATCCCGTCACTGCAAATGGCCATCAAGTTGCTTCCAGCCACTTCCAGAGAGGGAAAATGTTTGTTATACTTGGCTCAATTAGATGAGAATCATACATGTAAATTTACATTTGCAATAATCATACATGTAAATTTAAAACCATTCCATAACATGATTTACAAGATAAGCCGGTAATAGTGATATATATATATATATATATATAGGAGTGTGTCAAAAAATACATCGTCCTCGATCATAGGTTGAAAAACACCTTATGATCGTAAGATGCGTGCTCCACCTGCTCCTCTCCACCCTATAATTGCCGTTGGTCCTTTTTCCAAATGGGGTATCAATTTTATTACATGTAACCCTCACTCGGCCGGGGGGCATGCGTATATCATCCTTGCGGTAGATTATTTTTCTAAGTGGGCCGAGGCGATGCCTACATTTGAGGCAGACGGCAAGACAACTGCAATTTTTGTGTTCAATCATATAATGTAACCCTCACTTGTAAATTTACTTGGCTCAATTTACATTTGCAATAATCATACATGTAAATTTAAAACCATTCCATAACATGATTTACAAGATAAGCCGGTAATAGTGATATATATATATATATATATATATATATATATAGGAGTGTGTCAAAAAATACATCGTCCTCGATCATAGGTTGAAAAACACCTTATGATCGTAAGATGCGCGCTCCACCTGCTCCTCTCCACCCTATAATTGCCGTTGGTCCTTTTGCCAAATGGGGTATCAATTTTATTACATGTAACCCTCACTCAGCCGGGGGGCATGCGTATATCATCCTTGCGGTAGATTATTTTACTAAGTGGGCCGAGGCGATGCCTACATTTGAGGCAGACGGTAAGACAGCTGCAATTTTTGTGTTCAATCATATAATTGCTAGGTTTGGTGTCCCGCAAGCGATAATCATTGATCATGGACGCCATTTTCGAAACGTTATGATGACCGAACTTACAGGCCAGCTTGGTTTACGTCACGATAGTTCAACCCCTTATTATCCACAAGCGAATGGTCTGGTTGAATCCATCAACAAAGTTTTAGTTATCATGATCCGATGAATCATTGGGATTCATCGGTCGAATTGGCACAACATGCTATTTTCAGCGCTTTGGGCATACCGAACTTCAGTAAAAACATCAACAGGGTTCACTCCTTTCCAACTAGTCTATGGTTTGGAAGTTGTGTTACCCATTGAATGCGAAATCCCATCACTGCAAATGGCCATCGAGTTGCTTCCAACCACTTCCGAAGAGGAAAAACGTTTGTTATACTTTTCTCAATTAGATGAGAATCGACGTGATGCTGCATTGGCGATCGAGACTCACGCAAAACGAATGAAAGCTCGGTATGATCGAAATGTGACCCCTCGAAATTTTTCGGAAGGAGATCTAGTCTTAGTTTATGATCAAGCTAATGATAAATTAGGCGCTGGAAAATTCGTTCCTATGTGGCATGGTCCCTATATTGTCAAGCAAAAGCTAGCCAAAGGGGCCTATGAATTGGTAGACTTTGATGGGGACTCTTTGGGTAAACCCAGAAATGGCCTTTACTTGAAGAGGTATTATGCTTAAAAGAATGGGTATGGAGATTTTTAGTTAGGATAGTTTTTCTTTCTAGCTGGTGTGTTTTAGTTTAAACAGTGTGCTTAGCTTAGAGAGTGTTTTTTCGTCATTATTCTTGTTTATCTTGGTTTTACTCTTGATATTGCAGATGTCGATGCCTCTCCAAACATACATTGGTTTCGCTGATGGTGCTTGTCGTAATACACAGAACATCTCTTCCGCAGCTTGGGTTATCTATTCGCCCCCTGACGAGTTAGTATCTATGCATGGGGTAAGCCTCGGTCAAACAACGAACAACATTGCCGAGTATAGTGCAGTGATTGAGTTATTATCTAAATCTATTTCATTTGGGATTCGGAGTTTGATAGTGAGGTTAGATTCTGAACTCGTTGTATTACAGCTTAATAGAGTGTATGCCATTAGAAATCCAGTGTTATTAAGATTACTTTTGAGAGTGCGTCTCTTGGAACGTGAATTTGATTACATTGAATATCAACATATTCCGAGATCTTTAAATACATTAGCAGATGCAATTGCTTCTTGAATGTTAAATAGACATTTGCAATAATCATACATGTAAATTTAAAACCATTCCATAACATGATTTACAAGATAAGCCAGTAATAGTGATATATATATATATATAGGAGTGTGTCAAAAAATACATCGTCCTCGATCATAGGTTGAAAAACACCTTATGATCGGCAAAAATGATAAGTACAAAAAAAAAAATGTCATATGTGCCCACAATAGGTGATCGTCCTATCACTGGTGATGATCTCTATAAGAAACCACTGCACGGGCCACCTTGCAAAGGAACCTCCTAAAAGGTCCCAGGACTCCAATCACATAGCGCTGAAGTCAACATAGAATGTCGTCTATAGTGGTCTCAGGAATATCTCCTGTCAAGCGCTCGAGATGACCCTCCAACTCGGCCAAAACCTCTGCTGATTCGTCCTATGGGGCTGGCGCGGGTGCAACTGGTTGTTTCCTCTCGAAAGGCTGGAGAGCGGCTGGTCGCTGTGGACCCACATCTGCATTTTAAAATTCTATCAGTTTTGAGACGATGGAAAAATAAAATAAAAATAAAAATAGGAAAAATGTTGGAAAGGATTTTACCTGACTCGTCCCACTGCTCTCCTGGTGGAAGAACTATGTCTGGGTCACCACGAAAATCTATCCCAGCGTAAGGGAAGTCCTGAATAGAAAAGACCTGCTTTTCCAGCCATTGGAAATACTCAGGTTTGAATCGAGCAACCTCTGTCCTCTCGTCCAGGTGACGGGCCATGACTGCAACCCATCGCATCAGTTTGGGCTCTCGAGGAAGCCCAGGTCCAACAGTAAGGTGTTGTGGGATCAGCATAGGAACCCTCTCCAGGCCAAAACTCACGACTAAAGCCCCATAACCAAAGGTCTTTAGTCGTCCGTTCTTGGCCCTGGTCAGTTGGCCTTTCACATTGGCCAACACGGCATCGCACCAGTTGAAGATGGTGCCTCGAAAGCAATCAACTACCATACGCATCTGGGATCCGGTGGCAATATGTAGTGCGGAAGCTCCGCCAAGTCTGGTGACAGTGAATGCAATCACCAAGAGCTAAGGATGGGATATCGTCTTTATGTCTATCCCTTTGTCTCTAGCCTAGCTGTTGCAGTACTCTAGCCGGAGGCTATCGACAGACTGGCCACCTGGCCTAGTCCCGTGCAGAGTCAAGTCTTCGCCTCTCTTAGGCAAACCAGTCAAGAAATATATGTCCGTCGGCTCAATTTCGAGCTGGTGGCCGCCAATGAAGAAGCATTGGTCCTGTATGCTCCATCTGTCAACCAACCACTGTAAGAAATCCACCTGAGCCCTCATGCCAGGAATGGCCCAGAATTTATACAATCCGCACGCCCTCAAAGCATCAAGTGAAGGTTGATGATTCCATGCGGCGGTATCCACGTCCTCATGCTCTCGTTCACGCCAATCTAGCATGATGTACTCTCTGCATCAAGTATAAAGACAAATTACAATGCTAGAAAATATTTTGTGTGGTCCATTTTTGAGAATTTTTGGGTTCAAAACCCTTGCGGCGGGGTACGCACCCTCCGGGTTAGACATAGTGCGTGGGACCGCACTTTTTCTACACGGAAGGTGCGGACCCCGAGCTTTTTCCCAATGGAGAAAAAGTCGGGGTCCGTAGGCCCGCAATGGTAAACCAGCGAGCCCCGCGCGCGGGTTTTGCGCCTAAAAACCCTCCCAAAAATGAAATAAAGGACCAAAACAAAAAATTAAACAGTTAAAAATGAAGAGTGGGATGATGTGGATTACCTGGAGAAGACGGCGTTCGATTTCGACGGTTTGATTTTCTGCAATCTTCACGGGAAGTTTTCTGAGCAAAAGCACTATTTTCTCACCCAAACTCAAACGGTAAAAATGAATTGACAAAGGCCCTTTTTATAAGTTTTTTGAGTAAATAAATTGCAAATTTGTTTATGTTTCACTTTGAAAAGGTATTTTGCGACATTTTTATCCATTTCAAACAGGTATGAGTAATGTTTGTGTTTTTGTGTAGAATAAAGGATTATTCAGGCGAAATCTATCATTTTCAACGAAAAAGCATGTAGAGTCATCTTTAAGCTCTTTTCTGACTCCTAAAGCATGAAAAGATCACCGAGTGTTTCTTTTGAACTCGTTAAAACGGAATTAAAAGACAGTCCACTTACAGCTCTTTTCGGACCGTAAAAACATGAAAAGATTGCCGGATTTTTTGTCGTTTCAAATTGGATATCGGTCATAAAACGACGTGTCATTGATCACTTTTTTACTTTTTCGAGTCAAGGGCACTAATGACGAAAAGTACTCCTTGGTCGTAAAAGATCAAGCGGTTCACTCAAGTATTATTTTATACTTTTTCGAGCTTGGGAGACACAAATTTACGAAAAAGGTCAACCCTGGAGTCTTCTTAAGTTTTTTCAAACTCTCTAAAATTGAAAAACGCCGAGTTTCTCCTATACTGGACTCGTTAAAATTTCACAGTAAAGGACCTGTTCAATTACAAACAGGAACGAACCACTCCTTCTTAGGGTTCGAATTTAAACTAAGTTGGACTCATCCGAAGGATGAGCTTATAATCAAGCAAATGTTATCCTCCTCAAGCTTGTCAAAAATAAAGAGGTACTTGCCAGAAATGGTGGGGGAAAAGAGAGAAAAACGAGTCTGTTTGTCATATTTTGTAACCACTCTTGAACACGACACTTTTATTCGCCTGGGTTGGGAAATCCTTTGCCTAACTGTTGATCAAACCACATTGAAAGTCTTCAGCCGGTTTCTGGGTATTAACTTTGGGTCAATTGTCACCAAGCCATCTGTCGTGTCGTTATGTGTTCAAGAGGTCACTGCCAATAAGCCATTCATTTGCAAAATATCTGTCATCCATCTTGACCATCCCTGAGTCAGTCCTTGCAACTAAATTTCTTCAACTTGATCTATGATTTCTTGTTGTGGGCTTGCCTACAACGGATCGCTTTCTATCGACATCAGCGCATTATCTAGAAAGATGATCTAGGAATCGTCAGTACCTTGAAGTCTGCATGCCTCAATGGCAGGTTTCTCGCCTTTGACGACAAGTTACATCATTGACTTTCGATCAAAGGATTCCGTGACATGTTCGACATCAACACATTTATTCGCATCTCATGGATTGTACTGGGTACTTTGAGAGCCATTGACATCACTGGTGGTTTCTCTCACACTTGTTGACAGTTTACATCATTGACTGGTAATCAAGTGGTTTCTACCATGTTCGACATCAACACATTCATTCGCATGGATAGAATCGTACTGTTTCGGTAAGTAGAAATGAAGACCCTGGATCTAGTTTCCGCAATCCAGGCTGCAAGGAATTTTGTATTCATTGTATAATGGACTATTCATAAACAGATGGCTGCGTCCATACTGTGTCCACATGAGTCTATACTTGTGATGTTTTACAAGATCATTCCTGTATCAGAGCAGTAGTTAGTTTTTCTAGTCAGTTTTGATCTGAGCATGGGAATGCCTACCTCAGCGATAATATGATCTCATATATATATCTTGCATTGAATGTTTTTACAGGTTCCAACCGGGCTCTCCACAAGACGATCCTCGAAATGATAAAGTACTTCACTCTTCGTAAATGATAAGAAATCCTCCTCTACTACAGACTTCGCACTTTAGGGGGCAATCTGTTACACAAAAATATCGTCACCATGATTATTTGCAGTCAGTATGGGTCTATCATCACTTGTACTGTCCTCCTAAGCAAGTCTCAGACCTCAGCTCTTCAAATCAAGCTTTGGAAATGAGAGAAAGACATTAAAAATCAATGTAACTCTGGTTCCGCACTTTCTCTCATGGTCACCTGCGGTCCCGCACCTTATGTGTACAAAAACTGCGGACCTACCCGCTCTGTCCCTAACGGTGTAGGTGCGGACCCCTGTTAAAGTCAAAAGGTGCAAGTTTTATCTTAAAAAACTCACTTTGGGTTAATTCTAGAGGCTTCTAGAAGGAATTTTGACGTGGATTGTTCGCTCTGAGGTGGTTCATGCATCCCAAAAGAGAAGGAGCTAATCCCCTGATGAAAGGAGCTATCCCTTTGAAGGAGGGCTTTATCCCTTTGAAGGAGGACCTAGTAACCTCCCTCCATTGCACTATAAATACAGGCATTGGACTGGTTGCTGAGGAGGTTAGAAGCTGAACATTTTTGAGGGTAAATGCTGGTGAAATCAAGACTTCCTAGTTGAGCTTAAGAGGAGAGATCACACATCTTTTTGGCTTCATTGGGGAGTGAGTGAAACTTGTCAAAGTAGAGGAGACTTCTTGTTGGACCCTGGGAGGAGCTTGTACAGCATCAAGGCAAAGGTTGTAAAGTTCTTCTTCTTTTGAATTAATACAATCAAACTCATTTTTCTCAACAAGTATCTTATGTTATTTGTTTCATGGACTCCTTGACTTTCATGTTAAATATGTTTTATGCAATTGGCTTTTCAGGTGCTATTTAATTTGTTTGCCTTGTTTGTGTTTGCAGATTCGCGAAAAGAAGCTCACTTGGATCAAAGGAGCGAGGGCATCCACAAGCTTGTGTTGGACCTAAGGTAGGCCCTAAAAACACTTGTTTGCTATTTGTTTATCAAAGCATATTTAGAGAAAGATAGTGTCTGGTTGGTTTGCTTGTCATTAGGTCTTCTTTAGATTCTAGGAAGGTCTATCTTGTCCGCAAGATCGACTTATTCTGCATGACACCCCTCAAACCCCCAATGACTCCCCTCGCTACGTAATCAGCGGAACGAAGGGGGGGCTCCGTCCTTCTAATCCCCTGGTTAACTACGTGGGCTAGTCATGGAAAGAATATAACACAACCCAACATTCTCCCACTTGTTGTTTTCTTTCCACAGGGGGCCACAAGAGAGCTTAGTCATCTATCCAGCCCTGAAACACTCATTGTTTCTCTACACTAAGATAACTTCTCAGAGCTCACAGATTTTTTCAATGCATCTGCAGTATTCTTCAAAGTGTCCACCTTTAGTAGCAACACCTTTTTGTCTTCTATCAATCCCTCACAAAGTGATACTGAACATCAATGTGCTTTGTCTTTGAATGATATGCAGGGTTCTTTGCCAAGAAAATTGCACTTTGGCTGTCACAGTCTATCCTTATAGCTCCCTGTACTAAGCCCATATTTGAACACAATCTCTGCAACCAAACTGCTTCCTTGCTTACATGAGTGGCTGCCATGTATTCTGCCTCTGCAGTTGATAGTGCCACTACAGATTGTTTCTTACTCATCCAACGCACTGCACCTACAAATAGGTTAAACACATACCCACTTGTAGATCTTCTTTGATCCAGATCTCTAGCCCAGTTTGCATCAACAAATCCACGAATATCCAACACTCTATCTAATCATGGTCTTCCTTGGTAGCACAAACCATAATCACTAGTGCCACACAAATACCTGAAAACCCGCTTCACTACTATCCAGTGCTCCTTCCCTAGTTTTGATATAAACCTGCTCAATACTCCCACTGCATGTGCAATTTCTCGTCTAGTATAGACCATTGCATACATCAGGCTACCGACTGCACTTGCATATGGAACACACGACACCTACAGGAATAGGAACCTTCACCGGTTTACTATCCTGCATATTAAACCTCTACAATATTGTCTCGACATACTTCCTCTGGTTTAACCAGAGCTTCCTCTTTGTCCGATCTCTTTTAATTTCCATGCCCAAAATATAGTTTGCAGCACCAAGATCTTTCATGTCAAATTTGGAGGACAAATGGGTCTTCAAATCCTGGATAATTTCTTTGTCATTTCCAACCAGCAACATATCATCCACATACAAGACCAGATAAATAACACAGTCACCAATTAATTTAAAATACACACAATGATCTTCTTTGATTCTGGTGAAGCCAAGTCCCCGTATAAATGTATCAAATTTATGATACCACATCCTTGGTGACTATTTTAACCCATATAAAGACTTCTTTAACTTGCATACTAGTTCTTTCTTACCCTTCACCGTAAAACCTTCAAGTTGCTTCATGTAGATCTCCTCGTCTAGATCCCCATGAAGAAATGTTGTTTTCACATCCATCTGTTCTACCTCAAAATCAAAAGCAGCAGCAACAAATAACAGTAATCTAATAGAAGTTACCTTGGCAAAAGGAGAAAAAATATCACCAAAATCAATTTATGGCACTTGGGAATAACCTTTTGCTACCAACCGAGCTTTGTATTTCTCCACCTTTCCTTCTGAATTTGTCTTCTTCTTGAACATCCATTTGTTGCCAATGGGTTTCCTTCCAGCTGGTAACTCCACTAGATCCCAAGCCTCATTTTTGTGCAAAGATGCCATTTCATCAACCATGGCCTCTTTCCAGAGTTTTCCATCCTCTGAATCTATTGCTTCCTTCACATTTCTGGGATCATCATCAGTATTAGATAAAGAAAAATTTGAACAAAAAGCAGATGGACTATACCTTTCTAACTGCCTTCTTTCTCGAACTAATCTTCTCACACCCGGAGTTTGTGGCTCTTCATCTTCTGATTCCTCCTCTGTTGTAGAGTCTGATTCTTCCTCTAGCTCAAACTCTATCTTCTCAGGTTCCTTTGGTTGGACTTCATGTTTAATAACATCTTTCACCTCTCTGAACACCACATCTCGGTTGTACACAACCTTCCTTGTTACTGGGTTCCAAAGCTTATAACCCTTTAAACCATCCTTATACTCAATAAAGATGCACTTTTCATATTTATTATCCAACTTTGTTCTTTTCTCCTTTGGAACATGTACATATGCATCACATCCAAATACCCTCAGATGTGAAAGAGAGGGTTTCTTACTAGTCCATACCTCTTGTGGAGTCTTATCCTCCAATGCTGATGAAGGTGACCTGTTGACTAGGTAACATGCAGTCTCCACCGCCTCTGCCCAGAATTCATCTCCTAACCCGGCACCACTGAGCATGCTTCTTGCCCTTTCCATCAACATCTTGTTCATTCTTTCTGCAACCCCATTTTGTTGAGGTGTATATGGAGTAGTCTTTTGCCGTGCTATACCACACTTCTTACAGAATTCTTCAAATTCCTTACTGAAAAACTCTCCACCATTATCTGTCCTCAGCATCTTTATCTTCTTCTCTGTCTGGTTTTCCACCAAAGCCTTAAATTCTTTAAACCTATCAAAGACTTCAGATTTCTTCTTAAGGAAATATATCCATGTATTCCTTGAGAAGTCATCTATAAATGATACATACTACATAGACTTACCCAATGATGGAACCTTCACAGGTCCAAACACATCACTATGCACAAGTTCTAATATTTGTTTCACCCTCTTACCACCAGAGGGGAAACTTACCCGATTCTTCTTCCCATATACACAATTTTCACAGAAATCAAAATCCAGAGAGCTATTACTCATACCTTCTACCATACCTTTACCATGAAGTATTCGAAGGCCCTTTTCTCCAATATGTCCAAGCCTTTGATGCCACAGCATGGTATTCTCTCTAGAGACCACTAGATTTTCTGCTCCACTTTCAGGAACCACAGAACTGTTGCACCCATCAACAACCATGCTACCTTGCAGCTTGTACAGAGTTCCAATCTGAACTCCCCGCATCAATACGAGTGCTCCCCGAACCATATTGTAGGTATCCTTCTCGAACACTATTTTTACACCTACATCATCCAACATGCTTACAGAAATCAAATTTCTGGCTAATGCAAGAATATGAAGAACACCCGGAACTGTTCTAAAGCTTCCACCTTGCAACTTCAACCTTACTTTTCCGCGACCAACGATTCTAGCTTTCTTGTCATCCCCTAAGAAGACATCACCACCAGCGTATTTCTCATACTCGCAAAACCACTCTCTATGGGGAGTGAAGTGAAAGGATGCACCAGAGTCAATCAACCATGCCTCATGATCTACATGTGTACTTGAAGAAGCCAAGTACACATCCCCACCTTCATCTGAGGTAGTTTTCATCTTTGCAGAAGGAGCATCATCAGATCCCTTTCCTTTATCAGGAGCTTTAGATTTACAGTCCCTTTTGTACTACCCTTCCTTTCCGCATTTCCAAAACACCACCTTTACAGTTTTTCCTAGAGATTTAGATATCCCTCTAGATTTAGATCTCCACTCGATGACTTATTTTTG
Source organism: Pinus tabuliformis (assembly GCA_031772625.1). Lineage (NCBI taxonomy): Eukaryota > Viridiplantae > Streptophyta > Pinopsida > Pinales > Pinaceae > Pinus > Pinus tabuliformis. The sequence goes on from CM062808.1 coordinate 48,271,381, forward strand.
CTTCTGTTCTGGGACCGTCCTCGTACAAATAAGGCATCACCATTCTGGCTCTCCATATTTTTCCATCTCATCTCCTCTGTCAGCAAAGATGAGAATATTTCATCAAACTGCAAGGCAGTTGCATTGCTACCTATTGCAATAACCAGACTATCCCACGAATCTGGTAGAGAACACAACAAATTGATGCACTTATCTTTATCTGAAATTTTGATATCAATAGATGTTAACCGACTTACCACAGTATTAAATGCGTTCAGATGCTCTGTCACCGAGTCTCCATCTTTCATCCTCAGGTTATACAGCTTTTTCCGTAGGAATAGTTTATTCACCGGAGACTTAGATTGGTACAAAGTCCCTAACTTGTCCCACAAAGCCTTTGCCGTAGGTTCTGTTAGCGTTTGAAATTTCACCTCATGCTGAGAAGGCAAATCTCAAAGCTACATCAAACCATTTCACCTCGTAGCTAGCCCTACGGGGTATGAGAAGGCTCTCTCCGGTCTATCTCGGCAAATTTTCAATGGGATGAGATGACCAAACATAAGTAACACTGATATTAGGCTAGTAAACTGATTAAAAGGTTGATTTGGGGGTTTTTTGGGGTTTTTGGTGGCAAATTGAGGGGCTGCAATTTAGGGTGCGGGGATTCGACACAGTTTCTGCAGGGGGGTCTTTGGGGCAAGGTAGGAGCTTGTGTAGATGTCTTTAGCTGAAGTGGGTGAATCAGGAAGAAAGATAAGAAGGCTAAAGAGAGCAAACAATGGTTTTGAATTCTCCTTAGACAGTAGAAAACATAGAAATTAAACAAATTTGAAAGCAGAGCATGGCAAGCATGAATTCTAACTTTATCACTTCATTTGTTTAATATGCAGCAGTATAGAAAGGAAATGAATCACATAACAAAGCTTACAATAACATGAAGAGACACACCATCAACACAATGAGTCCACAAGAATCCCAATGATGACTGCAAAACCCTGGTCCTCCTTAGCCAAAAATTGCAGAGATACAAGTGAAAAATACAATGATAGTTCCTTCCTCAAGAGTCCAACCATGAAAATGAGCATGAAAGTACATAATATAGATGATCTAACATCTTTCCCCACCTCTAGGGGTCGAGCTCACTATCCTAGGAGCTGTTTGAACAACTTCTAAACTAAGCACTACAAAATAGGCAATCAAAACAACTTGCCTCTAAAAACTTGGAAACCAGTTCATACAGTCAATTTTACCCTTTTACATGAGAGAAACTTCTAGAAGAGTAAAACAAGAGTAAAAGTACCCAAAAAGTGCCACAAGTACAGTCAAAAGGATCATCATCGACCTCAGCAAGTCAAACTGGTGCTAATCTGCAAATTCTGGGCTAAACTAGTCAAATCTGGCCAAATCTTCTCAACGGGTCGCGCACATCCAGCTCAACGGGTCGCGCACTTTGGAGGCCTTTTTGGAGGCCTTCCCGGTGTCAGAATGAAGTGCAAGATAGCTCGTGGGAAAGGTCTCTGAGTCTAATTTCCAACCCCACCGGAATTTTTGGATTTGGAGTTCATTTGCATAGTCAAAAGTCAATTCTCCCAAGACTACTTCTGCAGCTCAAAAAAGGGGCAGAAAGTCAAAATTTGGCTGTATTTTGACCTTTTGGAGGCCCAAAACTCCATGAAAACTCTAGGTAATGGATGGGAATATGTAACTTTGCATGAAAAATCCACCAATGCTGAGTTTCCGCAAAACGGAGCTACGATGACAAAGGGTCTCACCGGGGGTGAGACCCGTTGAGAAGCCAAAACATGTAAATTGCCCAAAAATGCCAAAAATGAGCCAAAACTTCCAAAATTTTTGTACTTGGTGCTGTGAAGAGGCTAGTGAGTGTCATGATGAGTGAGAGAAGCCTCGGCCAAGATGCGGAGTGGGTTGGCCTTCTTCTTCCTCCTAAGAGCCTCGGTCAATCTTCTTTGGAACACCTTCATCTTTGCTTTACAAACGTGCATCCTAGCCCAATAGTGGTTTTTCATGTTCCTTAGCAACCTTTTCTCCTGGTTGGCCTTAGCCAACAGCCTCTCCAAATGGGCATTCTCCTGAATAAGCAAAGACTCCCGGTCAACAGGCAATGGATCACCGGGCCTCCTACGGTTTAGGACTCGATCACTTCGAATCCTCCAAATCTCATCAAGGGCCTTCTCCTCCTCCAGCTGAGTGTTCCGCTGCTCTAAATATGTGATGGTCCACTGAGCACCCTCAAGTCTCCGCTGCAAAGTATCATTCTCGGCCCTGAGCTGCTGAATGATCTCCTTTGCCTCCTGGCTAGGAGAACTGACCTCAAGATCGATCACTGGATCCTCATGAACCATGGGCTCTTTGCCCCTCTGCAATACATCTGCTGGTGATGAAGGCGAGGCCCCTTCCACATGCTGTGGAGATAACACTCACTGCTCTGAAGATGAAGGCGAGACCCCTTCCACCTGCTGTGGAGATAGTACTCGCCTAGCTGCTGCAAATAAGGCCCTTGGGCCTTTCTGATAGGTGACCATAGGAGTAGAGCTGACATGTCGGGTGATGGGAGCATCGGGCTGCTGTGATGGTCCTCCCTCCTCATGAATAGCCTCCTGATGTGGCTGAGGTGGCACTGTGAAAAACTCACGGGAGATGAACTCCTCCCATGAGATGCCCTGCTGTGTCAACTGATGCAAAACAATGAGCTGAATCAAACCATAGTGACAAAGACTCCTGTACTGCTGGGCCGGGGTCTTCCTCTGCAACATGGGCACCATCCTCTGAATGTTCTGAAACAGGAAGACCGGGAGGTTCATCATCCTCACCCGGGTGAAATGCATCAACAGGCGAATGTGATATGAATACACCTGTGAAAATCTGCCCTCACATGTGAAGTAGTGCATGATGAGTCTCATGAGGGTGGCATACTCACTCCAAAGAAATCTAAATGGGAAAACACCCGTCAACAATCTCACAAATGCTGGCCAGACATAGGGCTCAAAGTGAACAAAATCAAGAAGTCTGCGCTTCGACCACACCTCACCCACATTCGGTATACCTGTAGCCTCTGAGATCACCTCAGGTGTCAATATGAAATTCACCCCTGCAAGAGTGACATGTCCATCATGGAGGTGCAAGACAAATAAGTGGGCCAACTCTCTATGATGCTGAATCTGAGAGAGCCTCTCACAAAACTGGTAGCATGACATATACTGGAAACAACTCAGTGCCAAAGGACAAGCCTGTAACTCTGCCAATGAAGTAGGCTCCTCCCTCTTATGGTGACCTCCCTTTCCCCCTCTACGAGGCCTCCTCTGTTCCTCAATCTCTGTAGATGATGAATGGTCATCACCTTGCTCATAAGTCTCGGTATCTGACATGGTTTTGGAGCAAGGTGGGCAAACTGAAGGAGAAAATGAACTGCTGCCTCTGCCTGCAAAAGTACTGAACTCTATGCTGTTTCAAGGGGAAAAACATGAGGGGAATGTTAGGGGAGGGAACTTCTTAACAAGGAATGGGAATATATGATAATAACAGAGAATTTTTTAAAGGAAACTTTACAAATTGCCATGCATATAGGAACACAATTTTAACATTGGGAAATCATTTGCAAAGAATATCTCATATGGGATAAAACATGTATGATAATGAACATGGAAGGGGCATACATGAATCAATAGGGACATAGGGACACCATACACCAAATCCACTTAGGAGTTCATGTGTGTTATAAGGCAGATTCTGCTCTTTTTGTTCTTTAAGGATTACATGCACATTAAGGAGTACATACTCATCATTTTCACATCAAGGGAAAGTGTTTCATGTACAAGGGGATGTCAAGGATATATAGGGGTTTGTGCATGCTTTTTAAATATACAGCGATATTAAATTTCACATGACTCTTTTCTTTCTTTACAAATTTATCTTTTCTTTTTTTGTTTCATTTTTGCATGTGTATGGTAGAGGGAATTAGGGTTTGAGTGCTTGTGAGATGGGTAGGGTTTATAACTTAGGGATGGGGGGAAAAGGAAACATTTTATGTGCAAATGAAATGGGACAGAGATGCATGCATGACTATGAATAAAAGAGGGGAAAAAGGAAGGGATCAATGGGACAATAAACACTTGAAACAGTCACAAAACCCTAGCATTTTACAAACATTAGCAACAGCCCTATTAATCCATTCACTTGCAAATTTAAATGATAAAACCATGACACACATCATTAATTTCACCACCCATATCAACATTCATGAATTGAGTGCCTACCTCGATCGATTTAGCAAGTTTGAAGAGGAATGAGGGAATTTGTTTGCAGTTTTGGAAGCTGGCAGACGAACGGGTCGCGCACACCCCTGGACGGGTCGCGCACAGCTCAACGGGTCGCGCCCGTTGTGTTTTTGCACTGCTGGAGGCTGCTGGACGGGTCGCGCACCGCCCAACAGGTCGCGCACGAGCCTGGACGGGTCGCGCACCTGTAAACTGCCTGAAACCCTTATATTTTCGCCTCCTTCTCCTTGCACGCTCTCACAATCACTCTTGGAAGCTCGAAATGCACAATGAGAGTTAAAGGAGGGAGAATTACCTTTTATAATCTCACTTTTGAAAAAATTTCATCCAAAACCCACTTTATAAAGTCTATTTGGTCACTTTTTAAAAACACTGATTTTCTTGGTTTCCTTTATCCTGAAGTTGATTTTTTGAGTGCTTTCACCTGATTCTTTTTGCAGGGAGATCATCTGAAGGACTGTGGCAAGGGGACCAGGGTTGTTGCTGCCTTTCTGAAGATTTCTTGGACACTTATTCTTTTTACAAAAATTATCATGACCTTGGCTTTAAAAACAGGGTTTTTAAATCCAAGGTTAAAAATGAGCTATACATGATGAAAATTTCAAAGGAACATGTTTACCATCCTCCCTCTGGCTTGCTGGTCACTCAAGGACTCTCAGAAACATGACCTTGCTAACCTTACTAAGACAACTGACCAAAACCCTAGACCTAGAATTTTGACATTATGACCAAACAAGAGCAGCTTGACAAACTCAATGACCTGATATGACCTGATCCAGCAAAGCCAAAAGGGATATGAACGGACCAGCTCCTCCATCAGGGTTATGGCATGCCTACCGGGATGCAAATTTTGACATTGATGAGACACCTACTAATGCAAATGCAAAGAGCTTTGATCACTGATGGAGGGCTTTCAAGACCGACACTAACATTGGCTCCAATGGGGATGGTAGTTCCTTGGAGGTACCAAGAACCTCAGACCTCTGGGAGAGCAGACCAGTGCTTTCATCATTGGGCAATGGAGTCAAATTATTTACATGTGACCAACCTGAAAACAACTTTACTTGACTTAGACAATTAACTGAAATTCAAGACTTTATTTGGACACCAACTCACTAACTCTATACAGGACATGAACTGACATGAAACAACTTGAAAAACTCACACCAACCAATCACCATTTTCAGAATTATAGCCTTCACCGCGGGCCCCAAACTGAAAACGGAAATCAGCTTCACACTTGCTGCAGAAAGTAAATGACATGATATTTACAATGAGAATGATTAGAGCAGAAAATGCTCAAGCATGATACCTTTTGAGCAGCCGGCCATTCACCGACCCTCCAAGACATTCATCTCCGTTCATTTCTTTGAGAAGGAAAGCATTTGGACCACGGTATTTGTAAGGACCCTTCCATAAGTTGTCGAACTTTCCATGCTTCCCTTTATCCTCATTTCGGGCATCCCACCGTAACACAACATCATCAATCTGAAACTCATCTGCCTTGGCCTTTTTGTCATAGATTCTCTTTATGCGCTCCTGCAACTTAAGGGAATTCTGATGGACTTCTTCTCGTGTCTGCTACAAATGAATCATTTGACTGATCCGTCGTTGCATAGGATCCTCTTCACCACTAGCTTCTTGAAACAACTTGGCCACCGGGACACTAAGTGAAGTAGGAAACACTGCATCTACTCCGTAAACAATTTCAAAAGGTGACATACCAATTGACTTCTTTTGGCTTACCCGATCAGCCCATAGTGCATTTATTAACTTCTTATGCCAGCTCTTCTTGTTTATTTCCAGCAATTTCTTTATAATATTCACAAGGGATTTGTTTGAAGATTCGGCCAGCCCATTGCCTTGCGGATGATAAGCGGTTGAATGGCCCAAACTGATGTTATATTTAAAACAAAAATCAACTAACTTCTTTGATTTGAATGCAGCTGCATTGTCAGTAATCAACTTTTGTGGACAGCCGAAACGTGACAAAATATTATTCTCAAGAAAGGAAATAATTACCAAATCTGTGGCCTGTCGGGTGGGAATGGCTTCAATCCATTTTGTGAAGTAATCTGTAGCTGTCAAGATCCACCGATGTTGCCCAGAAGATGCAGGGTGAATTTCGCCAATAAAATCCAAACCCCACTGCTGAAATGGTGCACTGATTTCCACCGGCTTGAGAGGCAATGGCTGTAATTTCTGTTTTCCTTGAAAAATTTGACATTCATGACAACTTTTTACTGCTTTATATACATCGGAAAATAAAGAAGGCCAATAGAAACCAGCTCTCAAGATCTTATTAGCCGTGGTCTTCCAAAATAAGTGACCCCCACAGTCACCCTTATGGAAATCATTTACTGTTGTTTTAGCTTCCTCTTCGACCAAACAGTTCAGCAAGATGCCACCGGGATCCTTTCAATAAAGTGCAGATTTGATAATGCAAAATTTGGCAGCCTTAAGCTTCAATGTTCTAGCTTTGTTTCTAGGCATGCCAGGAGGTGCAGATAAGTTTTGAAGCACATAAACTATATCAGCATACCAAGGAGAAGACACAAAGATATCGGACACCTGTAGAACTGAATTCTCTTCATCTTCATCCGACAAGGCAGCAATCAAATTTATATCAAGGACATGAAGGTTTGCCTCAGCCATCAACTTAGCTAAACCTTGACCTTTAATCAACTTGGTAGGCTTAATTTCAACATCATATTCTAAGAGTGCAGCAATCCACTTACCCCTTCTTCCTTCCGGTTCCGTTTGCACTAGAACATCCTTCACAGCTGCATTGGGAACATATGCTAAAACATGAGAATTCAATATGTAAACTCGAAAATCTTTCAATGCTTTGATCAGGGCCAATGCTTGTTTCTCAATGATATTATAATTCAGCGCTCCGTCTCTTATGATACGGCTGAAAAAAGCTATGGGCCTCTCAACTCCATCTCTCTTTTGCATCAACACAGCTGCCAATGTATGCTCAGAGGAAAATGAAAACAAAATAAAATCCTGTGTATAATCCGGGCTAATCAATGTTGGAGCTGAAGATAAGATTACCTTTATCAAATTAAACGATTTCACCGCCCCTTCGGTCCATTTGAGCTCGCTGTCCTTTTTCAGCATATTTGTTATCTCTCTAAGATGTTCAGCAAGATTGGGAATGAAACGACGCAGAAAATTCAACTTACCGTTGAAAGACTGAATTTCTTTCTTGCTACGGGGCTGCTCCACTTGTTGAATTGCTTTTACTCGTGCAGGGTATATACGAATGCCATATTTAGAAATGATATGGCCCAGCAGCTTGCCTTCACTCATAGCAAAAAGACTCTTCTTCGGATTCAATGAGATGCCATATTTTCTACACTTTTCAAACACCTTAGTCAAATGAAACAGATGCTCTTCATCTGATTTGGAAAACACGGTCAAATCATCAAGATAAACAACTAAAAAGACATCCTTCTCGTTTGCAAAGGCCATGTCCATTGCCCGCTGAAATGTAGCACCCGCATTTTTCAAACCAAACGGCATCTTGGCATAATGAAATGTACCCCATGGAGTAGTAAATGCTGTCTTGTCACGGTCATCTTCGTGCACCAAAATCTGATTATATCCGGAGTAACCATCAAGCAATGACATCCTAGATGCCCCCACAACCCGCTGCAATATGTGATCCATCTTGGGCAGCGGATAATTGCCCTTTAATGACACTTTGTTCAGATTTCTAAAGTCTATACACAAGTGGATCTCACCGGTTTTCTTCCTCACGGGCACCAAGTTTGAGATCCAATCGGAAAACCGGATTGGCACTATGATTCCGGACTTATACAACCTGTTGACTTCCTTCTCAATCAATGGCAGCAATTTAGGATTAATCCTTCTCAACTTTTGCCGGAAAGGCTTTTGATTTGGCTTTATGGGAATGGTATGCTGAATAATACTTGTATCATAAGTTTTCAAATCTGAATAATCCCATGCAAAGACATTAGAATACCGAGACAATAATCTGATATACTCTTGCTTTACCTTAGGCGACAATGCTTTTGAAAGCTTCACCATCTTTGGATTTGCAGCTATCCCAAGGTTCACATCTTCAACTCCTTCGTCCGTTGGCCTCAAAGTTGGCTTGCGGGCCACATCATCCTGATCAAACAATTCCTCTAAAGGAATCAATCCTTTTGGAATGTGATTGTCTTTAAGCTGCAATACATCCATCTGATTCACTCCTTCAGCTTCCGTTTCTATTGAGATGTCTTCGAACTTACCCTTAACTTGCGGAAAATCTTTGATTTCTTCGTCATCTTGGAACACTTGCCAACACCTTTGGTTATCTGGAACTGTAGGACGATGCTTCACATATATCTCGAACTTGTTGCTGGAATTCATGGGTATTTTCAGATTACTTGCCGCCTTAGCCAATGCATCCGCAACACCATTTTGAATCCGGGGCACACATGTCAAAGTATGTTCAGAAAATCTTTTCAAGATGTCTAAAACAACATTTCTATAAGCTCTCATGCGAGGATGTTTGGCCTGAAATTCACCTTTCACTTGCTTGATAACTAACTCGGAGTCGCCATATACTGCTATTTTCTTTGCCTTTAACTTTAGAAGGATTTTCAAACCAGCAATAAGAGCTTCATATTCTGCCTCATTATTCGAGCAATCAAATGCCAATTTATAAGAACATACCCGTACCTTGCTTGGGACTTGATCTTGGACTGAGAATGGGCTTCGAATCCACACACCGATACCAGCACCATCGCTGCCCACTGCACCATCGAAATCCATAGTCCAAAGACCCTCTTCATCATCTTCTAAGTGCTGAAAATCTGATTTTGTTTCATGCTCTGCTTGCTGCCCATTTATTTCTGCATTTGGCTTTATGACAGCAGACCTTTCTTCACTTTCCTTCCTCAAAACTTCTCTGAAATTTTCTGAAATGTCTGGTATATCTTCTACTTGAACTAACTGACTATCTACCTCATTGAAATTCTCCGCAAACAAAACAAAAGATTCTAAATCTGTTTGTACATAATTTACAGGATGATTCACGGGCTTTTCCTTACTAGTGATCATGTATTTCATCATTTGTTCTCAATATAACTTCCTCATTTGACCGAAAACTGGAATTGAAGCATATGAAAAATCAAGCTGAATTGTACCTTTGAGTTTGGCTCCCCATGACCTTGACAACAACATGCCAAATCGCGGAGGAATGTCCGCCACCACCACATCCATCAAAACATTCTTCGCTGGAATTTGATCTAGACTCACCACTAAGTCTTTGATCAAACCAATGCATCTTACCCGGCTGGAATCAAACGAATACAAATCATGGTACTTCCTTGTGATGTCAAGCCCCAGCTTCTCCATGATTGTTTTCGGCATCAAATTATGTGAAGCTCCCGAATCAAACATGGCATTGTGCAGCACAAACTCATGCAATCGCAAACTGATACAAAATGGAGGAATGTCACTCTCGGGAGACTCACCATTCAAAGCTGGCCCAAAGATTAACTCCGGCTGATCATCTTGTACATTCACCATGTCTAGCATTGGGTCAAAATTCAGCAACCTGGAAATTTGGCTTCGGTAAGAGGCATTCTTCATGACCTCCGTTAAAGGAATAGATATCTTCACCTTTGCAATTTCATTCTCCAAACTGAAAACTGGGAACTTCTCACCTTCCTTTGCCGGATTATCTCTCTTCTCAGCTTTATCTTTTGGCACATTTGATGGCTGGTCCGCTTTAGCTGTTGATGATGATTGAATTGTTGAGGGACCAACTATGTCTTTACCTTTTGAAGAAACTGAATCATTTTTTGCTGCAATGTCTTTCCTTTTCTGCACGGGATTGATAGGAATAGTCCGGCCTCTTAATTGCCTTTGCTGTCCTTGCTGTGCTGATAATGCATTCAAGTACCCTCTTTGATATTCTTCAGATTCCTTCAAGTATTGTATCGCTTGACAAAATATAATGCTCATCTTGAGGAAAGACAGAATTACTCACCAACTCATCTTCTTCCGTGATATATGTAGGCATATCATCAGGGGTAAAGAAATGATTTTCTTCGCCAACATTGTCACCCTCATCTTCAGACTCTTGACTAACAAAATTCTGCTGAAAAGGTGGTTTCATTTGCTGCTGAACTGCCGTGTCTTGTGCCTTTGTTTCACGCTGCTTGATTCTATATTGTTGCTGCGGTTGACCTCTAAAATTGGGATTACGAATTTGAGGCTCTGGCTTGTCAATAGTCATCTTTTCAATTGCCCTCTTTATCTGCTCAACTGACTGAAGAACCTGATTTGATGTGGATGCTTCCTCCTTGATTGTAACTCGCTTTTCTGCCTTCATCCTTGCTCTTTTGTCATTCAAATTTGCCTCAACGCTGACAGCAATTTTCTGCATATCCTCCAAAGTAGGCGGATCTCTATCTCTCAACGAATAAGCCATCTCTGGATCAAAACCATCCGGGAATTTAAGAAGTGCTGATTTTCTAGATGGCCTCAAATCATCGGGAATAGCATTATAAACTGTATTGAATCTGATTATATAATCTTGAACTGACTCACCCGGATTACGCTTGAGGTTGTTGTATTCGGCATTGATTTGAAGCGGATCCTTTCTGATTTCCCACCGATCTAAGAACTGATTTTGAAGCGCCTCCAAAGTAGTGATGCTGTTAGCTGCCAACCCTCTGAACCATTTCCTAACTTCTCCTGCAAATGTTTGCACGAACAACCGCATGGTAACATCCTCTTCATCTAACTCATATAGATCAAAGAATGTAGTCATCTTGTCGATGTGCTGCTGAGCTGTAATACTTTGTGGAGTGCCATCAAACATGGGGATTTTACTTTGGTAATCAGCAGGCATATCATGAAGATTTGCAGGTAAAACCAATGGGGCAAACCGGGCAGCCATTGCTCTAGGTGGGGGAGTAGGATGTGTATGTGGAGGAGGAGCTGTGATAGCAGGGATTATAACAAAAGGAGGTGTAGTTTGTGGAGTTGGAGGAGTCGGAGGAGTAGGAGAAGAAGGCGGAGAACCAACTGCTGATTCGGGATATGTGATTATAGGTGAAACTGAAACATAAGGAGGATAAGCTTGCTCGTGTGCCGTGATAGAAGATCCAATATGTCCAGAGATATTTTCAAGGAAATCAGCAAGAGTGGTAGCTTGTATACGTGTCTGAAGATGTCTTAAGATGAAATGTTCAACCAGCTTATTATGTCTTTCAAATTCAATAGCAGCTCCAAAATCAGGATCAAGGACTAAAGAATCGAGTGCACTTTCAGACTTAGCTTTAAACAGCGATAACTCAAAGCTTACGTCAAATTCTAAATCTTCAAGATAATCAAAAATAGCTGGGCATGAATTAGATCTGAAAATGGTTTTGGGATCTGTAGCCAGCTTGTTGTCTCAAAATAACTAAGAAAGAAAAAGCATTCAGCCTGTGAAAACTCTCAACCTATCATCCACGGCTAAGAGTTATCAAACACATGGGGATAATATGTCAAAGAAGCGCTATATTCACAAGCTCACGGAGATTGACTGAAGTAGCGTTTATCTACTTGCGCTGATGTAAAACAAGAGCGTTTTCGAAGGCTACCTGGCGTAACTTCAGGCTCCGTCTAAGACCTATGAAATAACACGTCAATGAGCAAAAGATCAGTTTGTTCTTCTCCAGTATGGTCGCCAGTATGTTAGCGTTTGAAATTTCACCTCAGGCTGAGAAGGCAAATCTCAAAGCTACATCAAACCATTTCACCTCGTAGCTAGCCCTACGGGGTATGAGAAGGCTCTCTCCGGTCTATCTCGGCAAATTTTCAATGGGATGAGATGACCAAACATAAGTAACACTGATATTAGGCTAGTAAACTGATTAAAAGGTTGATTTGGGGGTTTTTTGGGGTTTTTGGTGGCAAATTGAGCTGCAATTTAGGGTGCGGGGATTCGACACAGTTTCTGCAGGGGGTCTTTGGGGCAAGGTAGGAGCTTGTGTAGATGTCTTTAGCTGAAGTGGGTGAATCAGGAAGAAAGATAAGAAGGCTAAAGAGAGCAAACAATGGTTTTGAATTCTCCTTAGACAGTAGAAAACATAGAAATTAAACAAATTTGAAAGCAGAGCATGGCAAGCATGAATTCTAACTTTATCACTTCATTTGTTTAATATGCAACAGTATAGAAAGGAAATGAATCACATAACAAAGCTTACAATAACATGAAGAGACACACCATCAACACAATGAGTCCACAAGAATCCCAATGATGACTGCAAAACCCTGGTCCTCCTTAGCCAAACATTGCAGAGATACAAGTGAATAATACAATGATAGTTCCTTCCTCAAGAGTCCAACCATGAAAATGAGCATGAAAGTACATAATATAGATGATCTAACATCTTTCCCCACCTCTAGGGGTCGAGCTCACTATCCTAGGAGCTGTTTGAACAACTTCTAAACTAAGCACTACAAAATAGGCAGTCAAAACAACTTGCCTCTAAAAACTTGGAAACCAGTTCATACAGTCAATTTTACCCTTTTACATGAGAGAAACTTCTAGAAGAGTAAAACAAGAGTAAAAGTACCCAAAAAGTGCCACAAGTACAGTCAAAAGGATCATCATCGACCTCAGCAAGTCAAACTGGTGCTAATCTGCAAATTCTGGGCTGAACTGGTCAAATCTGGCCAAATCTGCTCAACGGGTCGCGCACATCCAGCTCAACGGGTCGCGCACTTTGGAGGCCTGTCTGGAGGCCTTCCTGGTCTCAGAATGCGGTGGAGGATAGCTCGTTGGAAAGGTCCCTGAGTCTACTTTCCAACCCCACCGGAATTTTTGGATTTGGAGGTCATTTGCCTAGTCAAAAGTCAATTCTCCCAAGACTACGTCTGCAGCTCAAAAAAGGGGCAGAAAGTCAAAATTTGGCTGTATTTTGACCTTTTGGAGGCCCAAAACTCCATGAAAACTCTAGGTAATGGATGGGCATATGTAACTTTGCATGAAAAATCCACCAATGCTGAGTTTCCGCAAAACGGAGCTACGATGACAAAGGGTCTCACCGGGGGTGAGACCCGTTGAGAAGCCAAAACCTGTAAATTGCCCAAAAATGCCAAAAATGAGCCAAAACTTCCAAAATTTTTGTACTTGGTGCTGTGAAGAGGCTAGTGAGTGTCATGATGAGTGAGAGAAGCCTTGGCCAAGATGCGGAGTGGGTTGGCCTTCTTCTTCCTCCTAAGAGCCTCGGTCAATCTTCTTTGGAACACCTTCATCTTTGCTTTACAAACGTGCATCCTAGCCCAATAGTGGTTTTTCATGTTCCTTAGCAACCTTTTCTCCTGGTTGGCCTTAGCCAACAGCCTCTCCAAATGGGCATTCTCCTGAATAAGCAAAGACTCCCGGTCAACAGGCAATGGATCACCGGGCCTCCTATGGTTTAGGACTCGATCACTTCGAATCCTCCAAATCTCATCAAGGGCCTTCTCCTCCTCCAGCTGAGTGTTCCGCTGCTCTAAATATGTGATGGTCCACTGAGCACCCTCAAGTCTCCGTTGCAAAGTATCATTCTCGGCCCTGAGCTGCTGAATGATCTCCTTTGCCTCCTGGCTAGGAGAACTGACCTCAAGATCAATCACTGGATCCTCATGAACCATGGGCTCTTTGCCCCTCTGCAATACATCTGCTAGTGATGAAGGCGAGGTCCCTTCCACATGTTGTGGAGATAACACTCGCTACTCTGAAGATGAAGGCGAGACCCCTTCCACCTGCTGTGGAGATAGTACTCGCCTAGCTGCTGCAAATAAGGCCCTTGGGCCTTTCTGATAGGTGACCATAGGAGTAGAGCTGACATGTCGGGTGATGGGAGCATCGGGCTGCTGTGATGGTCCTCCCTCCTCATGAATAGCCTCCTGATGTGGCTGAGGTGGCACTGTGAAAAACTCACGGGAGATGAACTCCTCCCATGAGATGCCCTGCTGTGTCAACTGATGCAAAACAATGAGCTGAATCAAACCATAGTGACAAAGACTCCTGTACTGCTGGGCCGGGGTCTTCCTCTGCAACATGGGCACCATCCTCTGAATGTTCTGAAACAGGAAGACCGGGAGGTTCATCATCCTCACCCGGGTGAAATGCATCAACAGGCGAATGTGATATGAATACACCTGTGAAAATCTGCCCTCACATGTGAAGTAGTGCATGATGAGTCTCATGAGGGGGGCATACTCACTCCGAAGAAATCTAAATGGGAAAACACCCGTCAACAATCTCACAAATGCTGGCCGAACATAGGGCTCAAAGTGAACAAAATCAAGAAGTCTGCGCTTCGACCACACCTCACCCACATTCAGTATACCTGTAGCCTCTGAGATCACCTCAGGTGTCAATATGAAATTCACCCCTGCAAGAGTGACATGTCCATCATGGAGGTGCACGACAAATAAGCGGGCCAACTCTCTATGATGCTGAATCTGAGAGAGCCTCTCACAAAACTGGTAGCATGACATATACTGGAAACAACTCAGTGCCAAAGGACAAGCCTGTAACTCTACCAATGAAGTAGTCTCCTCCCTCTTATGGTGACCTCCCTTTCCCCCTCTACGAGGCCTCCTCTGTTCCTCAATCTCTGTAGATGATGAATGGTCATCACCTTTCTCATAAGTCTCGGTATCTGACATGGTTTTGGAGCAAGGTGGGCAAACTGAAGGAGAAAATGAACTGTTGCCTCTGCCTGCAAAAGTACTGAACTCTATGCTGTTTCAAGGGGAAAAACATGAGGGGAATGTTAGGGGAGGGAACTTCTTAACAAGGAATGGGAATATATGATAATAACAGGGAATTTTTTAAAGGAAACTTTACAAATTGCCATGCATATAGGAACACAATTTTAACATTGGGAAATCATTTGCAAAGAATATCTCATATGGGATAAAACATGTATGATAATGAACATGGAAGGGGCATACATGAATCAATAGGGACATAGGGACACCATACACCAAATCCACTTAGGAGTTCATGTGTGTTATAAGGCAGATTCTGCTCTTTTTGTTCTTTAAGGATTACATGCACATTAAGGAGTACATACTCATCATTTTCACATCAAGGGAAAGTGTTTCATGTACAAGGGGATGTCAAGGATATATAGGGTTTGTGCATGCTTTTTAAATATACAACAATATTAAATTTCACATGACCCTTTTCTTTCTTTACAAATTTATCTTTTCTTTTTTTGTTTCATTTTTGCATGCGTATGGTAGAGGGAATTAGGGTTTGAGTGCTTGTGAGATGGGTAGGGTTTATAACTTAGGGATGGGGGGAAAAGGCAACATTTTATGTGCAAATGAAATGGGACAGAGATGCATGCATGACTATGAATAAAAGAGGGGAAAAAGAAAGGGATCAATGGGACAATAAACACTTGAAACAGTCACAAAACCCTAGCATTTTACAAACATTAGAAACAGCCCTATTAATCCATTTACTTGCAAATTTAAATGATAAAACCATGACACACATCATTAATTTCACCACCCATATCAACATTCATGAATTGAGTGCCTACCTCGATCGATTTAGCAAGTTTGAAGAGGAATGAGGGAATTTGTTTGCAGTTTTGGAAGCTGGCAGACGAACGGGTCGCGCACACCCCTGGACGGGTCGCGCACAGCTCAACGGGTCACGCCCGTTGTGTTTTTGCACTGCCGGAGGCTGCTGGACGGGTCGCGCACCGCCCAACAGGTCGCGCACGAGCCTGGACGGGTCGCGCACTTGTAAACTGCCTGAAACCCTTATATTTTCGCCTCCTTCTCCTTGCACGCTCTCACAATCACTCTTGGAAGCTCGAAATGCATAATGAGAGTTAAAGGAGGGAGAATTACCTTTTATAATCTCACTTTTGAAAAAATTTCATCCAAAACCCACTTTATAAAGTCTATTTGGTCACTTTTTAAAAACACTGATTTTCTTGGTTTCCTTTATCCTGAAATTGATTTTTTGAGTGCTTTCACCTGATTCTTTTTGCAGAGAGATCATCTGAAGGACTGTGGCAAGGGGACCAGGGTTGTTGCTGCCTTTCTGAAGATTTCTTGGACACTTATTCTTTTTACAAAAATTATCATGACCTTGGCTTTAAAAACAGGGTTTTTAAATCCAAGGTTAAAAATGAGCTATACATGATGAAAATTTCAAAGGAACATGTTTACCATCCTCCCTCTGGCTTGCTGGTCACTCAAGGACTCTCAGAAACATGGCCTTGCTAACCTTACTAAGACAACTGACCAAAACCCTAGACCTAGAATTTTGACATTATGACCAAACAAGAGCAGCTTGACAAACTCAATGACCTGATATGACCTGATCCAGCAAAGCCAAAAGGGATATGAACGGACCAGCTCCTCCATCAGGGTTATGGCATGCCTACCGGGATGCAAATTTTGACACTGATGAGACACCTACTAATGCAAATGCAAAGAGCTTTGATCACTGATGGAGGGCTTTCAAGACCGACACTAACAGGTTCCCTTGATACATTCAACAATATTGAATCTGAGACACACAATCGTATTGTGCTCTTTGCCTTCCGATCCAACTTCTTCCATTCTTCATCGAACACTCCCGTTGGTTTAGTACTCAGATTTACCACGATCCACTGATATTTATCCACCAACAGATCCTCCATATTGAGTCTCCACAACTCAAAACTCTGACTATTAAATTCCTTGATCTCTATCTTTCCACTGCTCGCCATCTTCTTTCACCACCAGAATCGATCCCTCAGATCTCCCACTAAACAAGGTCTACCACAGGCTCGAGCGAAACCCCTCAGCAATAAAGGTGTCCCCTTGAAGCCAAAACAGCTCCGATACAAATGTAGGTTTTAACCCCGTACAGAAATTACTTACATACGAATTCTAAAACACAGAAAATAAACAATGCGAGGTTATAACACATAAAACACATATACACAGAGATTTTCCCCTGGATCCCAAAACTGGGACTACTAACTTGATTTTATATTATGTTCCTTTCAATGTTACAATACATATTTATACATGCCGAAGCATCTAATACCATTGACCGAAAACCATCGCGTCCAAAACCATGGATCGAAAACCATCACGTCCAAAACCATGTGCAAAAAACATGCACAAAACCATAGGTAGGTCTACCCAACCTAACATAGGGTCCGAAACCAAAATTTTCCAGGGCGCTGCCCCGGAACCCATAGTGGGGTTACCTGCACCCCTCAAACCCCTTGTGACTCCCCTCGCTACACAATCAGTGCAACAAAGGGGGGCTCCGTCCTTCTAACCCCCTGGTTAACTACATGGGCTAGTCATGGAAAGAATATAACACAAACCAACATTATCTATTTTAGCACCTTAGATTTCGATAGTTTTATGAAAACCCTATCCTGTTTGAAGGTCACCTCATACCACTTATCCTCCAAAGATAAAACTAAAATGTGATTCTTCTTGAGCCTCAATATGTAAAGAACATCTCTAATATATAGAGGGTTCCTAGACTCCCTCTCAAAATGAATTGTACTAGTACCCTCAACTCAATACTTCCCATCATCCCCCATCTCAATATTGAAATACATGTCATTTTCTTACATTTTCCTGAAATACTTTTTGTTTCACGTCATACGATAGGACACACCCCACTGTCCACATACCATAAACTAGTAGCCACCGAACTTGGCATACTTTAAATGAGAGAAAAATCCTTCTCAAAATGTGAAGAGAACTCATCTATCCCTTCAGAAGCTACTTAGTCCTTCTTGGACCCTTTCTTCCTGTTAGGGAATTTAGTAGCATAATTCCTAAACTAGTGGCATGAAAAACACTTGATCTTACTAAGATCATTTTTCTTATTCTCACCCTTAAAACTCGATTTACCACCACCTTTCTCTTTTTACCCTTGGAATTAGTCCCTTTACTATATAGAGTGAAATTTTCTTCTTCTTCCTCACTTTTAACACAAGATCTAACTTGATATTTCTTGTGAATCTCCTCTTCGACGCAATCACCCATAAAATCTCCCAATATGGAAATTTCTCTCGAGCATACATCCCAGCTATGAAGGCTTCCCATCACTTGGTGAAACCCAATAGGGTAAAATTTACCGGATCCCTATCAGAAACTATCTCACCCACACCAGTCAACTCTTCCTTTACTTTGCAAAAATTAGTGAGATAAGACACTACTAAATTTGATTTGGACAGTTTAATGCTCCAGAGCTTGTCCTTCAACACCAACTTTCTAGCCTATCTTGAACCCTGATAAATACCACTAATGGTAATCCACATGTTTGTAGCCTTCTTTTTCCCATACAAGTGATAGATAATGTGGTCTTTTACTGCTTCCAAGATGATCCTTCTTACCCTCGCATCCTGTTGGAAAATGTAACTAGGTTCAGTCTTGATTTAATGTATTTGAGTCATCTTGTAATGTACTTGTCAAAAGAATAAAGAAAAGGATTTTTATTATTATTGTGACTTATTAAATCATGGGTTTCATGCTTGGGTCACCATGTTTTAGGTCAAATTCCCCATTGAGGACTTCTAGGATTTATTCTGAGTCAATGAGTCATTGTACTTTTAAAGAGGCCCTTCTTGGGATTTTGAATCATGTAAAAAGGTTAAGTATTGAGTCAAATATGATTTATGTATCCTCCACACCAAGTCAGCCTAGAAGATATCAAGTCGGCCTAAGGACATCAATTCTACCACCCTTAAACCCTATAAATATGATCCAGTCAAATTCATTTGGAGCATACTCTCTCACAAGAAGTTTGATATCTCTTGTAGATGGAAAAAGTGTGAAGCTTGCTGTCGGGAATCTAAAAGAAGTGCAAGTTGGGTGGTGTCTAAGGAGAAGAATAAAATCAAAAATTTGGTGCCTCTCTCTCTATTTCATGCCCTAGATTGGGAGATCGAAGCCTTAAAAGTTTCGTTGTTGTCGAAAGTTGCCTATTGTCAGAAGCTTTAGCCTAGTCGAAGTTGTTGGAAAGGGGTCGAAGATCTGGGAGGCTAACTTGGTGTGGAGGGAAGGTTTGGGCTTTGTCTAGGGTGAAGAGTCTCAAAGAATACTATTGAAAGGAAGAATTTTCTTGATAGGGTTTCTGCCTCTAGGGGGGGTTTTCTCTAGCATAGTGCCTACATTTTGAGTATATTGTTTTATGTGTTGTTGTTTTGGTAATTTCTTGATGAAATAAAAGAAAGAAGATATAAAGAATCATAATAACAAGAAAAAACACAAGTAATTATCAAGAATAAGAAAATCTTTCTTCCTTTCTGATTTTCTAACATGGTATTAGAGCTTTGGTGAAGAAGGAAGAAAAAGGCAATCTCAAGCACTTGATCAAGGAACCATTCAAAGAATTATCATAGGGAAGGAGTCTACTATATTCAAGTAAGATGTCTAACACAATTAAGGGAGAGAACAAACTTGAAGGAGCTTCAAACTATAGATCTTGGAAAAAGAGGATTGACTTCATCCTTGAGAAGAACAAGGTACTAGACTTGGTCAAAGGAAAAATGAAGAAGCCTACAGATGAATCCAGTGATGTTGACAAAGTGAAATACAAGGAATTAGAATTGGTAGCCTTGACTCTAATGATAGAAGTAATAAATGACAAACTTGTCCCATTCATAGCTAACATCTATCATGCTCAAGAAATGTATGAAGCCTTGTCAAATTTATTTACTATTAAGAACATTGATCAAGTAGAAAGTTTGAACAATGAGCTAAGGACCACAAAGATGACTAAAGAAGACACAGTGTACTCCTTCTTTGTGAAAATGGCAAGAATCGGGGATGATTGTTTGGCCATTAATGAAATTTTTCCAGACAAAGAACTCGTGATCACTACCCTATTAGGATTGACACTTACTTGGGGTGCATTTGTTGTAGGACTTAATAATTGGAAGGTAGCTCCCACCTTTGAAGAACTATGGACTGCCTGCAGTCAGGAAGAATTAAGGATCTCATTAGCTGCCAATCCTGAAGGAGTATCAAATGCCTACATTTCTAAACATAAAGGAAAGAAATTGAAAAGACAAAGGAAGAAAGTTGACATGTCTAAGGTAGAATGCTATCAATGTAATAAAAGGGGTCACTATAGGAGTGACTGTCCCAAAAATCCAATAAATAAGAAGAGAGAAAGAGATCAATCAAACATTGTTGAAGATGGAGACTCAAAGAAAGTCAAGCCTGAAGAATCTGACATTAGGGACTTACACTACTAAGTCCTTTACTCTTAGCCTTAGATAGTCTATTTTTGTATTTTTTATGTTTTAGAATTTATTAGGCTTTTAACATATTTTTGGAAAAGACAATTTTTATTGTTTTTATAATTTTATAGGTATCCATCAAGCTTTGGAGGGAGCCCCCAACAACTCCCAAACATAAGTGTATCATTTATTTTAAGTTTTTGGTTTCATATATTCATTTAAGTTTTTATTATATTAAATACTAATCACCTTTATCCCTCTATTGTCTTGATCAGGAGAAACATCTACTATATTCCCAAGGAGTATGGAAGAGGACCTCCCAAGACAAGGTTTGTCAAGGAAAAAAGGTATGCTTTAAAACATTGACTTGTTTATAATAAATTTTTATTCATTTGACAATATGTTACTAGCTTTGTTGTGTATAGCTATATTGAATCATATTGATTCTTATTTGGGTAATTCATCACTTGATAAATCTACCCCACTCCTATTCTTAACTGATTTTATAGAACCCTAGATAGGTTATATGGAAAACCCTAACCTAAGGGTATGCTAAAGTGGATGTCTAAAACCATAAACTGCTTAAGGATATTGTGAAATTCTATTTGAATTTTTATTGATGATGTCATGTTTAGGATTTTGGTATGATCGGGAAAACCTAACTTGTTAGGGTTGAATGATAAGGTCTAAAATCCCTAACCTTTTAAGTTTTGGTAATTTTTGGGTTTTCTATGTTTCTATATTGAAACCCTAACTCATTAGGGTCTAGTGGAATGTGTAAGAAAGGTCCTTATAATGTCTTATAAATTATTTCCTTGTTATGTGTGTGTTTGTCTAATCAAACCCTAGTATAATCAAATTTGTCTTATTAATTTTTGTGAAGTTTGGTTTGACTAACATGTGATATGAAATGCCTTTGCATGATAATGAAACCCTAGGCATATAGATATGTCCTTTTGGTTGAAACCCTAGCTTGGTTTAGGTCAGTGTATGCCTAATATATTAATGTTGTCGGACATATGATATGCTTATGCTTGATAATGAATTCTTAGATACATGTGTTGACCTAGTTATTCATGGCCTTAAGTATTAACATTAATATAAGTATTGGTCTCAGATTATAGGATGATATTTGGAAATCTAGGGTTGTGTAGTTAAAATCTCTAGTATATGTGATATAACATTCTGATATCTATTTATATAATGATTTTGAGATTGTGAAAATAAAATTCTAGGGTTTTGGAGTTCAACCTTAGTAGAAATGAAATATCCAATGATTTTGAGATTTGTGTAAGATTGTTAAAATCTGCGTTTTTGGTTGGGATTGATATTTGATTGAAAATCTAAGGTTTGCAACTAACCAAAGTGGGTAACTAAGTTGCGATTGGTTTTGATTGATTTTTTTGTAAGAAATCTAGGATTTGTAAGAATCCTTAGTGGAAAGTTTAACATATGAATTCTAAAAGTTTTTAGATGCCTTGTAGATCTATATTTGTTTGAACTGTTTCTAGGGTTTTCTATATATTGTAGTAGGGCATGCCATACCTTTGGTAGAAACTTTGAAACCATAGATGTAATGAAAGTTTTTATGAAGTAGTCGAGGGTTTTTGACAAAGTCCCTAGCAAGATGTTGAAGTTATGTGTCTATTGTTTTAGTATCTGATATGTATAAAGTTGAAATGCTTACGTGATTTTGATATGACTAAATTCTTTCTTCTATAGATTTGGTTGTACTTTCTATCTAAGTTCTACAGGTATACAATCTTCAATATGGTGAAGATTCTCATTGATGTGATAAGCATGATAAAGATAATGATAACTCTGATGAAATGATTGGAAGCCACAAAAGATTCTTTGATGATGAAAAGAAGAAGCTAATCTCCCTAAGGAAGCCTAAAAAGAAGAGTTATCCCTAATAATAAGAGGGAGTCAAGATAAAGTGACGCTCCTTGGTTAAGAGGGATGGCATAGCTTGCTTTCGATTGAATAATGAAGTTCAGAGGATATGTTGCTGCATGAAAAGTAGGAAGGAAAGTATATGGTTGAGGAATATTCTATCATAGATTTGGTGGATAGTCTTACTATCAAAAGTTGAGAAGCAACATCAAGTTGTTTAAAAGACCCCAGAGGTTTGTCTTTTATTATGTACATGTCAAATTTTATTATTGATTGGGGTTGTGTTTGTACAGGTGACTGTCTTGAAGGATTTGATAACATCTTGGTTACCAATCAGTTTTATTCGGAGAGATTGGTCACTCTTGGTATGTCGGATCAAGGAGTGTTGACGCATTGTGAGTGAACCATTTCTTTGGAGGACATCTGGCCGGCACTATTGTGTTGATGTCTAGGTCCCGAAGTTGGAAAGGTGGTGTTGATTATAGAGCTCTGTTTTTTATACACACCTACGTCCTTGGATTGGTGGTTAGCAAGTAAGCCTGATGATACCTAAAGGGGATGAAATATTGATTCCATCTTATTCCCACCTAGATAGATTGCCCTGGTCAGGAATATAGTCTGTGGCATTGTGGTGCCTAAATTGATGAGAGACCAATGGATAGATTTCCGTGTTCAATAATCTAGTCCATGGAATTTCGATGCCTAAAGTTCTTCATTGTTCATATAGTTTGAGATCTTCCATTGTACTTGTATATGATGAATGCCTCCCTAGTTAAGAGGGAGTGTTGGAAAATGTAACTAGGTTCAGTCTTCATTGAATGTGTTGATTCATATTGTAATGTACTTGTCAAAAGAATAAAGAAAAGGATTTTTATTATTATTATTGTGACTTATTAAAGCATGGGTTTCATGTTTGGGTCACCATGTTTTAGGTGAAAGTCCACATTGAGGACTTCTAGGATTTATTCTGAGTCAATAAAGTCATTTTAATTTTATAGAGACCCTTCTTAGGCTTTTGAATCATGTAAAAATGTTAAGTATTGAGTCAAATATGGTTTATGTATCCTCCACACCAATTCGGCCAAGAAGAGATCAAGTTAGCCTGAGGACATCGATTCAACCTCCCTTGAAGCCTATAAATACAAGTAAATCGAATTCATTTGGAGCATATTCTCTCACAATGATATCTCTTGTAGCTGGGAAAAGTGTGAAGTATGTTTCCAGGAAGTGAAAATAAGTGCGAGTTGGGTGGAGTCTAAGGAGAAGAAGAAAATCAAAATTTTGGTGTCTCTCTCTTTTTCGTGCCCTAGATTGGGAGATCAAAGTCTTCCAAGTTTTGTTGTTGCCGAAAGATGTCTTCTGTCAAAATTTGTTACCTAGTCGAAGTTTTTAGAAAGGGGTCGAACATATGGGAGGCTAACTTGGTGTGGAGGGAAGGTCTGGTCTTTGTTTAGGGTGAAGAGTCTCAACAAATGCTATTGAAAGGAAGAATTTTCTTGACTGTTTTTTTACATGACATAGCACCTACATCTGGTGTCTATTGTTTTATGTGTTACTTCTTTGGTAATTGCTTGATGATCTAAAAGAAAGAAGACTGACACAGATTTGAACGACACAGATTGCTCCTAACGAAAAAGAAGACTGACCTTACATTCTTGAAAAGATGCAAAGATTCGTCAATTGTAAAGCATGCACAGATTTGAACGACACAGATTGCTCCTAACGAAAAAGAAGACTGACCTTACATTCTTGAAAAGATGCAGAGATTCGTCAATTGTAAAGCAAGCAACTAATAAAATTAAACAATAATACAATTAAATATAACAATTAAAATAATTTAAAGACTTGTCAGCGAAGCATCTCATGCATCTCTATATATATTTGGCAAATAAGACCAGTCTTTCAATTAATTCTCTCACATCCTGAAGATGAACCACCGTTGCTGGTTCGAAACGTCGATCTAAAAAGAAATTAAATGCGATGAATCCAGAAGAAAATCTACACAAACATGAAACTCGCAGAAACCTCAAAGACAAAATACTCACCCAATACAGAAGGGAGATTATGAAAGAAGTGTGCAGATTTGAATGACACAGATTGCCCCTAATGAAAAAGAGGACTGACCTTACATTCTTGAAAAGATGTAGAGATTCGTCAATTGTAAAGCAAACAACTAATAAAATTAAACAATAATACAATTAAATAGAACAATTAAAATAATTTAAAGACTTGTCGGCTAAGCATCTCATGCATCTCTATATATATTTGGTAAATAAGACCAGTCTTTCAATTAATTCTCTCACATCCTGAAGATGAACCACCGTTGCTAGTTCGAAACGTCGATCTAAAAAGAAATTAAATGTAATGGATCCGGAAGAAAATCTACACAAACATGAAACTCACAGAAACCTCAAAGACAAGATATAAAGAATCGTAATAACAAGAAACATCACAAGTAATTATCAAGAATAAGAAAATATTTCTGCCTTTCTGATTTTCTAACACATCCATCTTATTATCCTAAGCCAACTACTAAGGATCAGTGGATGTAGCTAGGACATTATCAACAAATTATCAAACCCCTTGTTCATCCAGCACCATTATTATCTGTTCAAGCCACAAACAAAATTTGGACACTCCATCCAATGTATCTTCAAATTTGAGATCCTGATAAACCTTCTCCCTTTGAATCACATAATTTTCTCCTAAAGATAAAATTTGTGCTTGGTCTTCAATAAAAAACTAAGCTCTAATATCATGTTAGATTTGATTTAAACCCAACAACTGATTTATGATTTTCTAAGTATAAAAACTAGAAATACAAACAATAGTTCCATTGGAACTGAAATTTCATATACAATGAGTTTTATAACTTATCATGCACATTAGAAAATAAATTAGAAGAAAAACACACCAACCGTAGAACATAAGATATACCAAAGAAACCTCAACTCTGGGGAAAACCTACAATGGTGTGTGTTTTATTATTTTCTTCAACAAAGGATTTTCTTCTAAGAATTGCAAGAATGGAGAGATTTCTCTTTTATCACAAGAACAAAAATCGATCACCCTGCAAGTAAATTGATCTCCCTTCCTATGCATTATATCTACGAGACTCCTGCACAAATCAACAATTCAACCCACACATGCAAGCTCACTTCCTCTCTCATGTGCACACATTACAATGAAATACTGCATTGGGTTGTAAGAGCTTGACCCTCAATCAATTTATTTTGCTTGGATGTTGAGTCCTGCGATCTTCTAAAAACCTTGCCTCTTCCTTTGTTGATCTCTCACACCTGCTTGTGCTCAATTGAATTGCCACTAACTCACTTTATCTCCTCTTATAATTTCGATCTCAAGCCTAATCTCCCTCTCAATAGATGAGATTAAATCACAATCAACGATCAAAATTAAATCATAATAAACGGTCAATATTAAATCATATGTTAACTTCAGAATTTTTAATTTTCCATATTTTTAACTTTAGAAAATAGCGAATTAAATTAATAATCTACTTAAGTGGTTGTCACGTGGGTTCTTCTACTAGCCTTATCACTTAGGCAAGCATAACCCTTCTTCTCTACTCTAATTAAGGAATTTCTCCCCTCAACACACACAAGAACTAATAGGTGAGATGGAGGAATACTAATTTGATGTTGACCTATACAGGAGCTAAGAACAAAAGAAATTGTTACCATATAAGAACCTATTGATGGGCTGGAATTTTACACCAAAAATCAAGGGGATCTCTCTGGTGTAGGTTCCCAACTAGAGCCTGCACCATGTGTGTTGGAGATCCCTTCTGGTATGTAGGCCCAACTACCATTCAGTTTGGTAGAGCTAGCTTTGGACCAAGGTGGGATATGAACTTAATCAAATATATGAATTTTAATAAACACAAGAGAATAATTGACAAATATCCTATACCATATATACCATGAATAGCCAAAATGTAAATAACACAATCTTATATAAAGTTACTGTTAGCAGGACTTTAGATAAGACTTATGTATACTAGATGAATAATGCTTAACGATTGCAAATCAATTCACGACAATCAACCATTTATATTCGTACATAACTGTGTAGTCAAGACAGATTATACTAATACAAAAAGAAATAGTTCACTGGCACAAGCATAGAGTTAGTAAGACAAATACCATTCATACGTAGCAAAACCAGATTTGAAGTATGAAACAGCATGTGAGGAGACCGCACATCAAATAGCTTTCTAGAACATTTGATCCATCAAGTGAGGAAAATACTCATGGCACAAGCACATAGAAATTTGAAGAATCCAATTGTGAAGACATACAATCAACTCTTGTATTAATTAGAAGGACATCAATTCTCTCAAGTAATATATATATGTATCTCCAAAATAGTCCTCAACAAAAAGCCATTACAAATGAGGCGTGAGGTTACATTTATACGATAAGAGTGACCCCTGGTCTACCCTTGACTCTTGGGCTACCTCATGACCTTTCATCTACCAGATGACTCTTGGAATTCTACATGACCTTTCACATTCACAAGGGTTTCTGTGCTACTGTAGTACACAATGTCACAAAAATGGCTATCAACCTAATTGAATAATCTACTAATGGCAAGTTCTGGAATGTTGAGCCCGAGCTTTTCTGTCAGATAAGTGCGCCATAAGTTGTATTCTGCCGCAATAGGAGAGATCTGTGGTTGGCCTTCATCATGTCGATGTAAGCACTCAAGTGCATCCAGGAGGAGGGTATTCTATTTGGCATGCACATGATTATTCAAGGTACCTAGCTTGGTGTAGAGCCTCACTGGTTCTACTACAAAATGCTTGATATTTTCTCTAGTGATCGGCATACCTCCCATATGGGCTACTTGTCTATATGTCTCTACGAATTCCCATACTTCATTGTTCATATCCTCCTCATTCTTTACCTATCCAATCTCTCCTATTGAGGGGGACCCATGTAGTTCGATCATTGATTCCAAGCTGCTGAACAACTGTTTGTAGGAGACTAGCACCCTCTCCGCATCTTTGGCTAAATTTTCTATGGACTGAACTTTGATACAAAGTTTGACCCTAGTATTTTGCATAGCGATCCAATCTTTCCTAGGGACCACTGCTAGAGCTTCGGGGTACTTTTCAAACCATTTGTGTATTACATCCAAAGCGGTCATGGCTTCTTTGAGCATGGCAACCCTCTCTTTTGAGTGAGTCTGAATGGCCACGATGGGTACTACAGTGTGGTGTCGTTTTTCCATTTCCATATAAACTACTTCCATGGTCTCCCCCGGGATCTTTGTTTCTGATGCAATTATCGCTTGAAATTCTGCTAAGGTTGTGTGTAATAGGCGGAGTGTCACGTTCTCCTCCATCCTTTTCTTCTCCTGTTCTGTCGCAGTGGCCCTTTGCTCGGATGCGTACAACCTATTTTGCAAGTCTACAATTTGTTTACTCATTCAGGCTACGTTGTGTTTTGTGGCAGCCATGAAAGTTGTTCCAACAGAGGCAATCATTTGAGGATTTATCGTGACATTGGGCACGATATCCATTGCCATAGTTACTGAAAATGGGTCGGCTGGGTTCCTGCTGCAATATTTCTTCCTTTCCTGTATAATTTTGAGGTTTACTTCATCAAATGTGATTTTAGTAAGATCTAAGACCTCCTCGTCTTGATCTTCTGAGATGCCCAGCTCTCAGAGGGGAAGATGTCTGCCAGTGAGGGGAGTGGTGGGAGGTACATCTAAGGGAGGAAGCTCACCTTGTCCTGAGCTGAAGTTGACTGCTTTTCTTGTCTCCCCTTGTTCATTTTTCTTGGCTTCCTTTTCCTTGTCCATCCTAAGCTCTTCTTCCCACTACCTCTTTTCTCCCTCTGCTAGTGCCTGTTGCCTCTCTAGTTCCTCCTCCATGTTCTTCAGCTCTTGTTCTAATCTTTTGTTCTCTTCTTGTTTTCTCCTTTCAACTTCCTCTGCTTGCTTTTTCTTTTCAGACTCTTCTGCTTGTTTTTTCTTTTCAGCTTCTTCTTGCTTTTTTCGTTTCTCATTCTGGCTTTGGTTGCCAGAGTCCTGAGATTGTTTTCTCTCTAGTTCTCTTTACCTCTTGAGCTCTCGCTTCTTCCTTGCCAATTTGGAATTTCTTTGTATGAGCATAACTTCCTCCTCCTCCTCCTCCTCCTTTACATTTCCTTGTTTCCTAGACTCCCTTTGGGGTTTCGTGTCGTTGTTTCTTCACAGTCAAAGACCTTTCTTTGAGGCTTATGTCCTTATGGGAAACGTCGAGGATCTCGTCCTCTATGGCCTGTTGTTCACTTGGGTTGATTTGCCTCGTGGAGTTATACCAATTCCTAATCCCATCCTTGAGGTCCTTCTTGGTGAGGGCATAATACCAACTAAATTTTGCCTTCTTGCAATGGGCGGCTATGAACTTATCAGGATCATATGGTTGGTACTTCAAGGTTACGAAATGGATCCTATCCAACCCTTCAACTTCTACCTGTTTGAAGTTTTCTACCACGTATGCCCCAATAATGAGAGGAAAAGGTGGCCATGGTTTCTTCTTACCTTTGTTCAAAACCTTTGAGAAACCCTACGTCATTTGGTAACAGATTTCTCGCAGAAGTATCCTATCTGTGACGAACTTGGGAAGAGCGTGAGGAGCTTTATGAGTACCGAACACTCTAATGACCATTCCTTCATCAATGGGGAACTAATGAGCTACTTTGACCATGGTCTTCATGGCTCTCAGTGACATGCAATGCGATTCTTCCCTGAACAGCAGTTGGTATAATGGAATAATAAATGTTTCTAATATCACATCCAACATGCTTCTATAAGTTGTGTCCTAGAAGACTTTGTAGTGGCAATGGACGGATTTGGCTACTGATATGTCCCAATAACAGCTCCAGTGCTTGAAGTAGCACCTCGAATAGACAGCATCAAGGAGGTATGATGACATATAAAATTCTAGAGGTTGCTCGAGGGGTGGGCTTTTGGCAGCAACTATGTTTGTCCTCAAAGACGATGAGAGGATTCTTGCCCAATTAAAAATAGTTCATTGAGTGGCGACAACATACATGAGAGGGACCCATGTGCTGAAAAAGACATCACGGTCTGCCTTGACATATAACCGACACATAATCACAACGATTAACTAATATACTTTGTGTAACCCCTCTGTCTTGTAAGCCTGGTTGGCCCTGACTCGAAATTTTGCCGAGTCTTGCCACCAATCCCTTAAGATGTCTTTCGTTGGGGTTGTGAACCCGGTGAGCCACTTGGTGTTAAAAGTTTGTTACCTCTCAGGCAATCTGTAGTAGGTGTTGATGTCTGTTGAAGAGATGGTGGCTATGGGTGCCTCGTCATGACCCCTGATCATCCAACCATCTATATCTATACACTACAAGATCCATTCGATGATTTCTGTGCACCAGAATACTGGGGGACGTGCCACTACTTTATGAAACTTTGACTTCTTGACATTGATATATACTTGGAAGTCTTCTTGTGTTTCTGGGGTATCCTTTTTAGCAAATTCCTTGTAGATCATATACCAAGAGAGCTTGGTGGTTTTACTTATGTTGCAAGCAATTTCTCCGAAGATAGGTGGATGTTATTCTGGATCGGCCTCCCATGCCTCGCTTCCCGAGGTGCCTTGAGCAGCTTTAGTAGTCGAGTGACCCATTTCATCTTCGAAAGAAGAAATGGATATGCACTCGAGCTCGACGTCACCTGGCATGTCAAAAACACAGTCCCACGATGAGAGAGATGGCATGAAAATCAATTGAGATCATACAACAAAGGAGTCTTAGCTGGTGGCAGGAAGGTTGCGGGGAAGGCAAGTTGCACGGTCGCAGATTTCAAGAATGCGACTGAGCGACTGAGGTCATAGGTCACAGTTTTAAATAAGGTTTCAAGGTCACGGTTTATGAAAATGGGTCGGAGGTCGCACAATAGGATCAGGTTGCAAGTCACAAAATAGGATCGAGTCGCAATTTGGAACCAAATGGGGGACGCGAAGTCATTAAGTCGTGAAGTTGCGAAGTCGTGAGGTCACGAGGTCACTTTAGGAATGGTATCGTGGTCATGGGATGCTCCATTAGGGCTTAAAGAAGCTCAAAGAAGGTGCTAAATGGACTTGGGAGGCCAGGTTCAACCTTAGAGGAGTGATTTTTAGGCTTATTGATAAAGGTGAGGGGATTAGGCTAGGACAAAACACGCTCTTTGAGTGCAGGCACGAGGTGGAGAGGCTAGGGAAAATTGTGAGGTGAAAAATGAGAGAACACTAAGTAAAAAGGATAAACCCTAGGGCGAGAGATCAACTAGAGGTCGAGAGGGTCAGATAGTGACACTTGGAAGAAAACAATGATTGCAGGAGGGAGGAGCGTTACTTACCAGAGCTGGATACACGCGCAAATTCGGGTCAGACGGACTTTTAGCTTCCCATGCGACCAACAAAGCCTTGACAAATGTGACTGGGGTGGCCTCCTATTTATAAAATAGTCACACGTGTGGGGGTCGCAAGGGTCAGGAGTGCATCTGTTGCAACTAATGCGACCTACGAGGTCACATAGTCGCGTTTGAGGATGGAAGGGTGTGGAGCAACCTAGCCACCTTGTGACCTCGCGACCTTGCGGGTCACGAAGTCGCATAGTCGCAAATTCACACATATGACTGACAGGGAAGTGAGATGAATTGCGACCTTGCTACCTATGCGATTTGGAAGTTCATGAAATCGCAAGGACTTTTTGAGGTTGGAGGCGCGACTATGCGACCTTGCGACCTAGTTTAACTTAGCAAAAACTTATATTTCTCCTCATTTCTACTACCACTTATGAGCTTCTTCGGGCTGAACCTAGTGGGACCGAAGGCTTGACTTGTGTAGGGGCTCCAAAAATTTAAGGATCCCCAGATTTTTGGAGGGGTTGTTGTAGTAGCTACAACAATTGGTAATTCCCTGGGAGAATCCATGATCTTTGACGTTTAAGGGCCTCGCTTAAGGGGACTTAAGTAAATATTGTTTCATGGAGTTGTGGGTCCCACTGATGGTATTCCAGGTTTCGCTTTCGAGCCTGCTCGGTTGTCCCGACTGGTCTGACATGATATTTTCATACGCAATATGGTGCTACCTCCCATTGTCTTGGAAGTAAAAGGGAAACTAAAGTTACACTATGAGCTTTGAAGTTTCTTGGTATAGTGTTCATGGTACTCTGGTGTTTCTCTGCTTCCAATGAGCCTGAAGAGTACCCCAGCGGAGTCAGTACCTAGAAATCGTGAACGTTGCTCCCTTTCCAGTGAGCCTGGTCAGCACCCCGGCAAAGTCATTTCCTCACCTCTTTGCGTAGGAAGCCTTTCTCAGTCCTTTAGCCCTTATTATGAAAGGATGAAGGTGCTCATTGGCACTTATTTTCCTATGCATATTGTTGGCTTTTTGGGGCCTAACCCAGGTTCATAGGTGATTTAGCCAAACAAATCCCAGTACTACTGGCCCTTTTAGCAACAGTCCACGAAGCATGGCCTGAGGTCTCACCTAAAGTAGTAAGGGAGGGTGCTAGAACGAGGTTTCCGTACCCTGGAGATGTCTGATGGTTTCAAGTGGTCCATGATTGCGCACGATGCTACATGCACTTTGTTGTACCTTGCACCCTGAGATACTACCTTTGCGCAACCCTACTCGGGGGCCGAACAATGTTATTACCCAAGTCCTTACTAATCATCCAATATTAGTTGATTAACTTAGCTTATTTGTATGCTTTCAGTTATACTTAACAATATTCACAATTCATACAAGTGCACGCAGTAAATAAATAGTATAATTGCAAATGATATCAAACATGTAATAACTCAGAACAGATGCACAGAATTGGTAACAAAACCTTTCTTTATTAATCTTTTCTCTAGTTACAGACTCAACTCTACCTTGCACATTCAGTTGCAGGGGTCTGCGCACTCAGCTGCGGACTCTACTAGGCCTTTGCACACTTAGCTACAAAGCCTCTTCCTACCACTACGACCCAAAACACACTTAGATTCTTCTTCTATGCTTCGCTATCTCATTCTATCCATTAGATTCTATCCTCATGATATGATGTCTTTACAACTTCGAGCTTCGCTCTATTTATACAATCCCATGGTCCGTGGACCATGGGTAGGCTGACATTACATTCAAACTTAGGGAAGACAGCCCTATGACTCTAAAATACATTTTGCGCCCGCAATTCGCGGAGCTTTACAATAATATCACTCAAAAATTGGGCTTTGAGCCCAAAAAACATGTTGTGGGGGGATTCCATGCCCAACAGGCCCCTAAAACAAACATTGTGACTCGCCCTCGAGTCACTCTATCGGCGCGACGATCTTGGCGTGGAGTCCCTCCAACTGGTCTCGAACGGTCTTGATGTCCACAGTGCACTGAGTTGCTGCTTGTTGAACCTACTGCATCCGTTCTTTTGAGACCTCTGTGTCTGGCGTGCTGCCCTGCATCTGTGCATGCATCCCCTGAATGTGCGAAAGCTTCCCTTCAATATTTATTGTGATTGTGAAGGCCTCATCCATGTCTGAACGCATTCAGCTTCTCCTTTAATGCCTTGGCTTGCTGCATCCTTGCAAGCCACTAAGTGAGGACTACTGTCTGCGCAATTCCTCTGAGGTTGTCATACTTCTGTTGGAGTTCGCACACCTCTATCTCCAGCCACTGGATGGTGGGGTCCTCCTTCAAAGTTGTGAGTACCTCAAGTGCTTGTTCCAACATGTCGGTGCAGTCATGCACTACACCTCCAATTTCTTCCAACACTGCTGCAATAGCGTTGGCGCACTATTCTTTGATTTCTGGGGGAGTGGAAGGTTTCACCTTCAACCGCAGTTCAGCAATCTGGAGATTTAGCTCTAGCTACACCTTTGTCATCTTTTCCCTGGCCTCACGAACTCTAGTTTCCAAACTGTGGATCCGCACTTCTACCAGTAGATATACTGCGATGGCCAGCTCTGGGACGCGTCGAAAAGCGTCATCTACCATGTGCACCAAATTTTGATTTTGCCACACCAACTCGTCGCTCTGCAAGCTAACCTATTCTATGTTTATTTTTATACTCACTAAGAACCTAGATCGCACGGCTCTCCCTAGCCTGCAGCTCTGCCATTATCCCATCCTGTAACTGATACAACGTTTCCCAGGGAAGGGCAGCCAGATTAAGGCCAAGGCCTTTCATCATGCTAATCGATAACCAATCCATTGCATTGGACAACACTAGAGCTCCCTCTTGAAAATTTTCCATTCTTGCACAAAACACCTGTTCTGCTACTAAAGTTCCTACTATGACGTGTGTTGACAGGGTACCTTCCTGAGGGGGCCACACCTATAACTCTTGCAGCTGTGCCCTGAGGGCCCCCAACACAGTCTGATGCTCCTGCATGAACTCCTGAAGCACTTCACTTGTGACATCACAGACCGTCTCGTCGATGTCATGGAGATCACCTTTGGTTAAGGTGATCGGGTCAATGGCCAACTTTGAGGCCTTGACCTTCTTCCTTGGGCCCAATCTCTCTGCGATGTGCAGGTGCTTTAACTGTGTGGACGCGGCCCCTAGGTCCATGCTCCCTTCTGTTGTTTCTGTTTCCTCTACCTCCTGCCCTGAGGACGTTGCTTGGCCCTTTTCTGCCTGTGATGTGGCTGCCTCTGCTGCCTGTGTTATTGCTGCTACTTCTACGACATTCTTCTACTCCATGAATTTCTTTATCGCTTCTCATGCTGCCCTTACCTCAGCTACTACTTTTTCGTTCCACCTTTTCTCTGCCAACTAGGTGATGCATAGCTTGGCATCGTCCTTTTTCTTATGTGTTGTCGCCTTCTCTAGTTCTGCCAGATTCGGGGCACGCCATTCGGGAGGCCATGTCTCCAAGATAGTAAAAATTGCGTCGTAAATGGCAAAAAACGGTAGCTTCATCCACTACTTCACCGGATCCTTTCGCGTATCAGCTTTGAAGTCTGAAAAACACTGCAAACTATTATGCATCGTAGGTGATAAGCCTGGTCTCTGATCGATCTGCATCCCGATGCTCACCTCCATGAGCACCTAGAAAATTTTGGTGTCGCGAATCCGTTTCATGTCCTTTGTGGCCCAGAGCGAAGCGTACTTCGCGGCCTCTGGTAACTCTCTGTCAATGTTGGGGAATTGACTGTCCTCCGGCAGTTCTCCCGCTACTAGCAATATGGATAATAACAACCACGCATAGTGGAAGGTCTTACTCTGCTCCTGGGCTTCGCGATAGTTTTTCAAAAATTCCTCATAGAGGAAGTCGGCCCAACTGAACTGGACCCCCTCTGCGCATTGCTCAGCCAACACAACCACCGGTGCTAGTACCTCATCAGCACGAAACTTTCTCATAATTTTGCCTGCCAGGATTTGGGTTGCTACACACACCCCTTTGTCCTTGATGTTGGAGATGGCGTAGCCCCTCTTCTTCTTCTCTAGCTTATATTTTCCCTTCATGGCTTCTACAAGAGCCAAATCGCTACCTTTTCCGGCTATAGTCACAGGGTCCTTTCCTTTATAGGGGAACCAAGAGATATGGTGAATGAGGTCTATCGTGATGGGAATAGGTTCCTCCAGCCATAGATACCCATCATGCACCAGGAAAAGCAGCGGTCTGATGATGAAAATGGTGATGGGCACGCGGTGGAAATGTGGTATCCATAATAAGTGTATCCAACTGGCCTTTTCCACACCGCACAGCCATTTACGCGACTCTAACATTATCACTGCCCCCTCGATGTTCTGCTTCATTAAGTTCCCAATCTCTAGGTGCAGGAACTTCTCGCTGTCAGCGAGGTCCCAGTGTTCAAATTTCATGGTTGGTATGCAGCTTAGGTGTGTGCCCTCAAATACAATGCCATCAGGGAGGAGCGGGGTCTGGAGTGAGATTTTTGTTTCATCCAGGTCCTTTGGCACTTTGGTTTTCATTTTCCGCGGAGGGACATACGCTGGCAATTTTGTTGCAGAGCGCAATGGTTGGATATCCTCCTCCATGTCTTCTTCTTCTTCTACTACAGAAATCAAGGCCTGCAAGTATTCTTCTTCCTCATCTATTTCTATTGTGACTACTTTCCCCTTCTCTGCCATGGATAGTTTGTTGTGCCGCGGATTCCTTGGGGACATGTGTACTAGACCCATTGCCTATTTATCCTTCTTGGGCCTTGGTGTTTGCGGTGATTTGGGGATTTCTGTCACCACCCCGGTGCCTTCTGGAACATCCTCCACCATTTGGGTCTGCGCGGCCTTGCTGGTGGTTACCTCTTCAATTCCCAACCCATCCTTAGTGGTTGTCATCATCTCTAGGTTGTATTCTATCTCTCGCGAACTTAGGGGCTCAATTATCGCTCAGATCTCAATGCTCTGTGCTCTGCTCAAGCGCTCAATTCTCAAATGACCAAGTGTTGTTTGCTGGCTAGCCCTTTGAATTTTATAGCGCCTTTCGAATTCAAATTCGATCGTTCCCCCAATTTCGGGCCATTAATGCTTTCTTGGCAGCAGATTTTCCCAAATCTTGCCCATAACTCATGTCTTAAATGCCTACCACCCACTCCATTTGGCCTCAAATCGAACATCCCATCATGAATAGTGACACCAATGGTCACTTCCCAGCCAACCCGCGTGGTAGTGCATCCCTCCATGTGCGGTCGAAAACCCTATGATGTTCTGATTTTGCGTGCATCTCCAATATCGTGCAGCTCCCATGAAGAATATTTTATAGTCCCACACTCCCTTTCAACTACCTGGAGCGCTAAGATTGTTCTTCCTACGGCTATTCAGGTGGTCGCACCACCTGTGCGGGGCTCCATCCCGTCCTCCAGCATGGTTCGCGGAGAATCCCCATCCTCCATTATGGTGATCGGTATCGTGCACTCTAATATTTGCAATACGCTACCCTGGTCACTACGTTTGGCGATATGCGGTCCCAACCAAGGCAGCAGACTAATCAATTCACGACGATAGTTTTCCAATTTGTCAGGATGACTATGCGCACCTTGCCTTGCCATCCTTGGTTTTTCGACGAGAAATGCTCTATTTATTTTGTTTTCTAGCTTCTTGACCTTTGCGTCCATTAAAGCACTTTTCTCCCTTAGTCGTACCCGGTCTTTTTCAAGTTCGTGAAGTCTAAAGTTTCCCCATTGGATTTCTTCCTCAAGTCTTATATGTCTTGTTTCTCGTAGTTGCATGATTCCTTCATTCTGTTCTGCGTGGACCATCGTATCTACGGGTGCTGTTACACAAGGAATCAGCTTTGCATGCCCCACAGGGATTACAGCCCCTGCTTCATACTTCAACTTTGGAAGTGCTTGCGCGGTCAGAGTTTTGCACATAGTCCTATAAGCCCATACAACCGTTGGTACGCGTAGGTCCCAGTCAGTGCATTTCACACGGTGGACCCTGTTCAACACTTCGCACACCCTGTCAAAGGCTTCCCCGTGTATGATTTTTGGCATGCTAGGTTTTATCATACTTCACCGTTCGCGCACTTGTCTTGCCTGCTTCTACTTGTTGTTCATGTCTCCTATTGTGAGAGCGGTGTGCGTTCATGCAGGCTGCATAACATACGCCTGTACCCATATGGAAAGGTGGGCATGCAGGTTGTTTCATCCATCATGCCCGGCTTCCATCTGCATCTGAAGCTTCCCAAATCCTAAGTGCATCATCTTTCTAAATTCATGCCAGTCCCCGAAACTCTGCTGGTGCGTACCCCACCACCTTACGGGCGTAGTGCGCAGTGCCCATTTCAGAGCATCGAACTGTTTCTACTCTGACACTTCTCTTTCAAATTTTTTTAGGAATTCATCCACCACTGTCAACCCGTCATACATAGGCAGATCCCTTATCTCTGTTGCCACACAACGTAGTGATCTTACCATCATGTTGCATATGAGTGTGGTTACCTCGTGTAACCGGTTCTGCCATCGTTCTATTTCTTTGCCCGAATCCGAAGTGCAAGAGCTTTTGCACTCCCACGAAATCCTACCATCTGTTGTTGGATTCACCCAATCCTATTCTCGTGCAGTTATTTTGTAGATACAGTCGAGATCGTCATCACTATCATCGTCGTGCACCGATTCTGTGTAGCGCGCTCCTTCCGCAAGGTCTAGAGGTACCACTAGGCGTAGTGACTTTTTTTCAAA
This sequence comes from Pinus tabuliformis, assembly GCA_031772625.1. NCBI lineage: Eukaryota > Viridiplantae > Streptophyta > Pinopsida > Pinales > Pinaceae > Pinus > Pinus tabuliformis. Next base: position 48,308,946 of record CM062808.1, read on the forward strand.
AATCATTTTTCGCTTCTTCATATTTATCACTTCGTTCATATCAGTGGCCCAATATATTCCTAGTAGCGCAGGATAGGGATTGATTTCCTCAACAATTTATTTCACTTCAAAATCCGCAAGCGCGCTCACACCCTCGATGTCTACCGTTATTCCCTACAATCTCCCCATCGGTAGGATCTTCTGCTGGTTCACCATTCGCAATTGAATAGGGGACCATTGCAACGCAGGCCTTCCCATGCATTCCCATGTCTTCTTTGGCAGTACGTTCGCGCCTGATCCTAAATCCATAATCACTTGATCCATTTCATACTCTCTTATTTGCGCAGTCAATCTCATTTCCCTTCCTATTCGCGATGTGTGCTTTCCGAGCTTCTGGACTACGCGCGATTCTCCTTACCCAGTGCACCTAATTATATGTTCCTGCAGTCCTTTCACAGCCTTTTTGTCGCGCAACAGTTTCATGAATTTCTTCAGAAAGGTAGTAAGCATTGAAGGATCCATCCCTGGTTCTAGTTGATCCTTACTACCTGAAGTGGAGGCCTCCGTGAAGCTCTTCTTAGCTTCCATGAACTTCTCCTTCACGCGCTCCAAATCAAATTCAGGTTCCTTTGTAGGAGCCTTGTGAATCCATGCACTTTCTTTAGGCTACTTACCTTTGTCATCTCCTGTCGTGATACCACTTCAAAGCACAATGTTTATATTCGGGTCCTCTTCGCGCGGCTCAGACCTCATCATTTGTAGGTTCTGAGTCGGGGGAGGCTGGAGTACTCCTTTATCGCGCAACCTCGCTATCAGTGTAGGGAATTCCTCTGTCTCATGATCAAATTGGGTACAATATAAACATGATGCTCTCGTTGGATTTGTACAATCGTAGGCATAATTCCTTAGCCCTCCACAATTGTAACAAATCAGTTGTCTACAACCCCTTCCTGGTCCCATTCCACCTCAACCTCATCCGCGCCCCTAAAATCCAGCGCATGCGATCCCTGCATTTGGATCGAGGGCTTGAGGGCTCGCGTTTCAGTCTGTACTCTATAGGAAGGAGTCTGATCCATCATTAGCTCGTAACTTCTGCAGGTGCACTCATCATGGCCTACCAACCTGCAGAAATTACAAAACAATTGTTGGGACGTCTGTGTATACTTTTGTAATAGGTGACAGTTATCTATAGTGTGTTTTCCTCCTATCTGAAAAATCGTGCACCATAATGCAGGTGCCGCGCTCAGTCTTGCTTGTTCCTCTGGTCTTAATGGTATCGACCCTCCTTCTGCTAAGTAGTTCGTGAAGACTGGACAGTGGTTCTTGTCATGCCCCTAGCATTTGCATTTTATGCACCATACCTCCTCGCATGCCTTTGGCCGAGTTGTCCTGTCCTGTTTCAAACTCTGCATTTCCAGACACAAATTTTGTAGTTGCTCATGGATTTGTTGGGCTCCTAGGCCAGGATCTTGTATTGGGGTCTCATGTAGTCTCATTTAAATCTCCAAAGCTTCAGCCTGGGTGGATAGCTTCTACTGTGACAACACCTTCCTTAAATGCAGCATTAGTGACACTACAAACCATGTGTGGTGTTGTCCATCCGTCAAGGTCATGTTGGCTTGGTGAATCATACTCTTCAGTCTCTGATCCAGATCCCATTGGGTCTTGCCTAGAAGCATCGCAATTTCCTTAAACTCGATAGTTGACCGTGTCTCCGATTTTGGCCTGCTAAATTCCCTGTTCAGCACAGCCTAGATATCTGCGATCCCCACGTTTGGATGGTCATTAGAATGTTTAATGTACCATTTCAGTGCGCGATCCTGCAACGTGCTTACCAGCATTGCCTTCTTTATATTGTCATCCACAACTCCTTGTGCTTCCCATAAAGCCTTTACTATGAACCAAAATTGGTCTAGATCTTTGTTCCCTACTCCTTTGAATACCGGAAATTTTATCACACTCGCCATATTAAACTGTGGTGGCGACAGAGGTGGTGTGGGCAAAGATGGGGGTGACAATGGTGAAACTGGTGGCAGTGTAGGTGGGGGTGGTATGAGTGGAATTCATTGCCTTATCAGACTGATTGCGCTTCTCGGAGAAACTTTCACGAGCTCTTCCTCACTTTCCCACTGTGGCGAAATCAAGGGGCTATTTTCTATCTCTGCACTACCTTCATTTCTATAGATCCTCCCACTTCATGTAGCCCCAAACATCAATTTATTCGCATAACCCGCTTTTCACACAATAGCATTTTAATCCAAGTGTTCAATGATTTAATGTACTTACCTCGCGGTCCCTTGAGGAAGCGTCATTCCACCTCGCTGTAGCTGACGGTCGTATCTACCGCGAACTCAGTGATAAACCCTCCTATAATTCGATTGATCCAATGTTCCACAGTGCACACGATCTTATCTTCTGATGCTTCTAGTCTACGCACCAATTCTGGAGTCCACACAATTAGTTTTTCGAGCCTACACCTTCCCTGACTGTCTGCTATCTTTGCGATCCACTCATACAACTCAAAGGGGAAGGATGCAAAGAAAATTTCGTGGATTTCCATATATAAGTAGCACTCCAACAATTGTTCCTTTGATACTCGCGGATTCTTGTTTTCCTGCGCCGCAAACTCATGAATATTTCTGTCCAACCACCCTTCAATTTAATTCTTTGTTGGATTCCAGTGACACGACATCAAACATCCCTTATGCAGATCCCTGTCCCGGAAACGAAACCATTTGTTGGATTGTTAGGGCCTGACCTAGGTTCACAGGTGATTTAGCCAAACAAATCCCAGTACTACTGGCCCTTTCGGCAACATTCTGTGAAGCGCAGACTGAGGTCTCACCCGAAGTAGTAAGGGAGGGTGCTAGAACCAGGTTTCCGCACCCTGGAGATGTTTGATGGTTTCAAGTGGTCCGTGGTTGCACACGTTTCTATGCGCACTTCCCTGTACCTCGTAGCCTGAGATACTACCTTCACGCAACCCTACTTGGGGGCCGAACAATGTTATTACCCAAGTCCTTACTAATCATCCAATATTAGTTGATTAACTTAGCTGATTTATATGCTTTCAGTTATACTTAATAATATTCACAATTCACAAGTGCGCGCAATAAATAAATAGTATAATTGCAAATGATATCAACCATGTAATAACTCAGAACATATGCATAGAATTGGTAACAAAACCTTTCTTTATTAATCTTTTCTCCGGTTACAGCCTCAACTCTACCCTGCGCACTCAGTTGCAGGGGTACGCACACTCAGCTATGGACTCTACTAGGCCTATACGCACTCAGCTGCAGAGCCTCTTCCTACCACTACGACCCAAGACACACTTAGATTCTTCTTCTATGCTTCGCTATCTCATTCTATCCATTAGATTCTATCCTCATGATCTGATGTCTTTACAACTTAGAGCCTCACTCTATTTATACAATCCCATGGTCCGCGGACCATGGGTAGGCCGACATTATATTCAAACTTAGGTCAGACAGCCCTATGACTCTAACATACATTTCACGCCTGCAATTTGCAGAGCTTTACAATAATATCACTCAAAACTTGGGCTTTGAGCCCTAAAAACATGCTATGGGGGGATTCCATGCCCAACACATATATGCACTTATTTGATGAAGGCTTGAAGCCTGGGCGGACGAGGGATCCCGACTTATTTGACTTGCAAAGAGATTGTTTCTAGTTTTTCAGAGACCTTATTGTTTTCTCGAGATATATGTATGCTCATTACTGGTTTCTTCAGTTTCTCCTTCATTCTCAGAATTGCAGGTGAGCTAGAAATGGCTTCAAGAGTTTTGACCATGTAAGCAGCTGGGACATACTGACGTGAGCATGAATGAGGACCTGTGCATGCCATCGAGTTCCCCATTGTCACCAATCTGGCCCACAATACTCTTGTCGTGACTTAAGCTTTGGTCCGTTAACGGTTCCGGAAAGCATCTGCAGGAGCCAAAGTGCAGGGCTTCTCTAACCTTAACTTTCCATCTCAACTTTATTCCGAAAGACAACAACTACACTAGGAAAAAGAAACTAACTGACAGCAAACGATGACTATCTACGAAAGGAAAGGTAAACTATAGTACAAGGTGGGGCCAGCAACTCTAGGGTTGCTAGGTGAAGTAACATTTGAGGTCATGGTCGTTCACTAGGAGGGGTTCCACTCGCCTTCCCAGGGTTTGCAATTTGAAGATGTGATGACCAAATTTTTCCATGATCTGGAACGGGCCTACCCACAAAGCTTGAAACTTTGTGTGTTTTCCTTTTTCCTCGTGGGCCCGATCCCACTTGAGCACGAGGTCCCCTACCTCAAACTTGTGGGACCCTGCAGATTTCCTATCGAACCATCTCTTGATTCGGGCTTGGTGGATGGCGAACTTTTCTTTGGTCTTGGACCTTTCTTCTTCCAATTTTACCAAGGTATCGATTCGGCTTTGAATGTACGAACACAGGGGTGCCTTGTGACACTTGAGCCAGCCTAAGGGCGGGGAGATACAGATTGGGTGGTAGGATGGCTTCTTTCCTGTAGCCTAGGAAATACGAAGATGTGTTGATCGAAGTTTTGGGAGTGACCCAGTCAGCCCAAAGAGAGTTATTGAGGGAATTGTGCCAATTCTTCTGCTGCGAGAGAAGGATTTTTTTATGATACGAATGAGGCTTTTGTTGGTTGATTCTTCCATGTTGTTGCCTTGGGATAGTAGTTGGCCGAATGTTTTAGCATGATGCTATTTTCTAGAGCAAAATCATACAATTTCAAAGATGAAAAGTAAGTAGCGTTATCAAAAAGGAGGTTGGAACACCAAACCTGGCTATGATGTATTGCTTAATAAAGGGTATTACCTCATCATCGTTAACATTTCGCAATGGGATTACCTCTATTCATCGGGTGAAATAGTCAGTGGCTATGAGTAGGTATCTATGCTGCTTTGACGAGTTAGGGATGATCTCACCTATGACATCCAAACTCCATTGTTGAAAAGGTTCCTCGACTACTATGGGTTGCAGAGGAGCAGATGACCTTGCCTATCTGTCTGCATGCTTCTAGAAAATCAAACACTTTCGTACATAGGCATGAGCATCTTTGAAAAGTGTGGGCTAGTAGAAACCTGCCCGCATGACCTTGTGAGTCGTGGTGTCACCTGCATAGTGACCTCCTGCTGGTCCATCATGTAGATCTTTCAGCACCCGTTGAGCTTCATCGTATTCTAGACATCTCAGTAATATACCGAGGTGGTGCTTTCTGAAAAGGTTCCCTTGGACCATTTGATATGAGGCAGCTTTAAGCCTGACGACTCTCCTCTATTTAGCGAACATGGCTTCAGGCAAAGACCCCTACACTAGGTATTGTTTTAAATCAGCGTACCATGATGAGGAGTCGTGTGAGCCGAGGAGTTCATTCTAGTACATTTCGATCTCGTGCTCCCATCCTTCTGTTTCCTGAGCCAGTCGATCGGACTCCATGTTCTAATGATCAGTGGCCTCGGCGGCCAGTTTACAGAGACCATGCCCTTTCACAGTGTGGGAGGGCTTAAATTCTAAATCATATTCTTGGAGGGATGTCATCCAGTTGGCTCTCCTCTCCCCCAGCTCCTGTTGTACAAAGAGGGATCTGACGGCAGGATGGGGGACCATCACTGTGACATGGTTCTTTAGGATGTATGGTCTGAAGTGTTTCACTGCTTTGTAAATCGGATAAGCCTGCTTATCGATGTCCGGATAGTTTAGCTTTGTCCCTTGGAGTCATGTACTCATGAATGATATAGGAAATTCATTGTGATCACAGTCTTTTTGGGTAAGGACCGCAGCTAAAGATGAATCTGAAGCAAAAGTGTACAAGATAAAATCTTTGTTGAAATCGAGGCTGGAAAGGGAAGGTGCTTCCGTGATAGCTTCCTTAATCCGATCAAAATATTCCTTTTCTTCTTGATCCCATTTCAAAGTTGTATCCTTCTTTATCATGTTCTGTAAAGGTTTAATGATTTGTGCAAAATCTGAAATAAAATTGCGAAGGAAATTAATTTTGTCGAGGAAAGATTGCATACCTTTCTTGGTCGTCGGCTGAGGGATCTGTGCTATGGCTTTTACGCGGGCGGGGTCTACAATGATTCCTTTCTTCGTGATGATGTGGCCTATCAGGTTTCCTTCTGAAGCCACAAATATGCTCTTCTTAGGGTTGAGAGAGATCCCATATTTCTTGCATCTTTCGAAAATCTGTTTCATGTGCTACAGATGATCACTTCTTTTCTTTGAAAAAATGGTGACATCATCCAAGTAGACTACCACACTCTGACCCATTAACCCTCGAAAAGCGATATACATATCCCTCTGGAAAGTCGCCCCGGCATTTACGAGTTCGAATGGCATACGACGAAATGCAAATGTCCCCCACTTTGTCTGGAATGTTGCCTTGATTTGATCCGGTTCTGATACTAGAACCTAATTGTAACCAGAGAATCCATCCAGTAGAGAAAATACCTTGGCTCCTGAAACAATTTGGAGGATTTTATCCATGGAGGAAAATGGGTAGTTATCTTTGTCCGACGCCCGATTAAGGTTCCAAAAATCAATGCATAGAAGTATTTCTCCATATTTTTTCCTCACTAGAACCAGATTAGATACCCATGTCGAGTGCTTGACCTTAAAAATAATGCGAGCATCCGGTTATTTCTTTAATTCCTTCTATATGAGGGGTTCCAATGTGGGATGCACCTTCCTCAGTTTCTGCTAAAATGGTTTGACCCCCTCTCTGGTAGGAATAGCATGCTGAATAATCTGAGTATCATACGTCTTCAAGTCATCATAAGTCCAGGCAAAGACATCACAGTACTTTCAAAATAAGCTGATGAATGCTTGTCTTTCCTCTAGGGTGCACCCTGTTCCCAAGTTAACGTACCTGGGGTTTGACTCGGTTCCAAGGTTGATTTCCCGTGCGAGAGAGTGGAACTATGCGTCTTGTTATTCGGTGGACCTCTAAAATGATTCTAAAGGTCGAACAATTTCTCCAACGACACCACCCCTTTATTTAAGGGGTTTCCCTTCCGCGAATCCACTTCATCTTGTAACGATTTCTCATGTTCCTCTTCGTCGATAGTTGCATCTTTGAATACTTCCACGTTTGCCATGAACTCCAGAATCTGTTGGTCATCATTGAACACGCGCAAGTTAGTTATGTTGTCTGGTACTGCTGGCTTATACATAATTTTAATAGAAAAACCATCTCTAAGGGGTGTGAATCTAGCTACAACATTAGCTAGAGTGTCAGCAACAACATTGTTAAATCTAGGAACATAAATGATATTGAAAGATTTAAAAGAATTTATGAGATGCCATACCTCTTGCTAGTATTTCTTTAGGTGCGGGGACAAAATATATATGGTATTGTGTACCTACCTCGTAATGATTTCTGAATCCCCAATGAATTTCAGGCAATCTTCTTTTAAGTTGATGGCCTTTTTGAGGCCAAGAACCAATGCCTCATATTCCGGAGTGTTGTTGGTACATTGGAATTCTAACCTGCAAGAGATCAAAAATCTATCCCCTTTGGGATTTATCACGACACATCCCGCTCCTGCTCCATCGTGGGCTTTCTATCCATCATAATACAACATCCATGTCTCCGTGCTTAGGGAAGGTAAACCTGACGTATGTAAGTTTAAGGAAAAAATCTCGTTATCGAGGCTCGAGGTTTGTATGGGAATTTCCACCTGGGTATCCAGGGAAACGGTTGATATCTAAGGATAATAGCACCTGAATGAAGATTCAAGGAGGCATACTCATAGATCTTGTTGCGCATAACTGATTGGCTCATTAGAGCCTTCAAGGTTGGTTATAGTATGTTTCATACTGTTAGAAAATTATATATTACAGAGCAATGGAACACATAAAATATTGCAGAAAGATAAACACAGAAAACGCATAAAAAAATAGAGACACAGATATACATGTTTCATCCAGTTTGGGCTATTTCCACGGAGAAACAGCTAGTCCTTCCTTTTATATTATCCAGCAAACTGAAGAGATACAACCTACAGCAGATCCATTGTAATTCCCTCTTCGCTCTCAATCTCCTCTCTCTTCCTCACTCAGAATACAGATCTACATAGATGCAATACAATTCCCTCATATATAGCGAGGGGTTGCCTTCTAGGGGAAAAAACCCTAAATTAAACATAACTTCTACCATCAGATCTCCGTCTAATGAATGGCCTAGATTGACTACGAAATTACAACATTTTACAAGGCAATTTTACATCTATTTTTAGCTTCGTGGGCACTGCACCCGATCCCCCGCCAAGGGGGGGCTCCCAAAGGTCACAGCCGCCCCCCCTGGACCCACCCTGCAGTGAATATTTTACGGGTGGCGTTTTTGCCCCATTACGAACTGGGGTCCAATGCGGCGATACCTTTGAATACAGAAGATAATCAGGCTCCACACCCAACAATCTCCCACTTGGAGACTGATTATAGCAACTCCACCACTGCTTCATTTCTAGACAATGACTCCACTTTGGACCTAGTTGTTTCTCATCTTCTTCATCATAATTGAAGACCAATTGAAACTGAGCAGACTCTCAATTTCTCCCTGGTTACAACTTTTGTTAACATATCTGCAGGATTCTAGCTAGTGTGTATCTTCTCCAGCTTCAATTATCCATCTTCCAATGCTGACCGTATGAAATGGTACTTGAGCTGTATATGTTTAGTATTGGAATGAAATGCAGAGAATTTTTGAAAGATGTATGGCACTCTGGCTGTCACTGTATAACCTACCCAACTCCTACTTCTTACCCAATTCATCTCGAAACCTTTGTAACCAAATAATTTTTTTACTAGCCTCTGTAGCAGCAACATACTCTGCTTCTGTTGTTGAGAGTGCAACAACACTATGGAGTTTTGAGACCCAACTGACAGTTGTTCCACCTATAGTAAATGCATACCCTGTTGTGCTCCTCCTGTTATCTCTGTCACCAACCATATCTGCATCAACATATTCCTGTAGAGCAATGTTTGAACCACCAAATCATAATGCTTGATTTGTGGTACCTCTCAAATACCTGAGAATCCACTTCACCGCCATCTAATGTTCTTTTCCTAGATTGTTCATGTACCTACTTACAATGCCCACTGCTTGTGCAATATTAGGCCTTGTGTAGACCATTGCATACATTAAGCTTCCAACTACTGATGCATATGGAACTTTAGACATATGAGCCATTTCTTCCTGAGTCTTGGGACACTCCTCCTTACTTAATTTGAAATGGCTAGCCAAAGGTCTACTAACTGGTTTTGCATTCTGCATATTAAACCTTTTCAACACCTTTTCTATGTACTCACTTTGAGACAATGTTAATTTGTGATTCTTTCTGTCTCTAGTTATTCTCATACCAAGGATTTGTTTTGCAGCACCCAAATCCTTCATTGCAAATGAGTTCGCCAATTTTCTTTTGAGCACATTTATTTCCTGCATGTTAGAACCTGCAATAAGCTTGTCATCTACATACAATAACAATATAATATAGTTGCCATCATTTTTCCTTTTGATATAAACACAATGATTAGAGTGACATCTAGTATAACCTTGTTCAAATATAAACCTGTCAAATTTTAGATACCACTGCCTTGGAGCGTGTTTTAATCCATACAAGCTCTTCTTCAACCTACACACTAGTTTCTCCTTCCCTTTTACCTCATATCCTTGTGGTTGTTGCATATATATCTCTTCCTCCAAATCCCCATGGAGAAAGGTTGTCTTTACATCTAACTGCTCAAGATGCAAATCTTCAGCTGCTACTAGACTTAAAAGAGTTCTGATTGAAGTAATTTTAACAACAGGAGAAAATATCTCATCAAAGTCTATACCATTTTTCTGTGCAAACCCATTCACAAAAAGTCTAGCTTTATACCTTTTTCTACCTCCATCTTCTTCCTTCAACTTGTAAACCCATTAGTTCTGCAATGTTGTTTTACCTGCAGGCAACCTAACTAAGTCCCAAGTCTGGTTATGTGTTAAGGAGTCCATCTTTTCTTTCATGGATTTCTCCCACTTCTTCCTGGTTTCTACCTATACTGCCTCTTCATAACATTCTGGTTCACCAGAATCAGTCAACAATACATAATATAATGAAGGAGAGTATCGTTCAGGGGGTCTACTTATCCTGGTAGATCTTTTAACACCACTTTCAAGTGTTTGAGGTGCTTGTTTCTGTTTTGGTTGTTGTTCTGGCCGTTGATCATTATGGTTTTCAAGCACCATCACTTTCTCTATGATCTCTTCAAGAACTGTGTATTCTCTGTTTTCTTTTTCTTGTTTCTTTTCCTGCAGTTGATCCTTATACAAAACATTTTCATTTAATATGACATCTTTGCTCCTAATGATTTTGTGTTTTTCATAATCATAAAAATGAAAACCAAAATCAGTAACACCATATCCAATAAAGGTACATTTCTTTGATTTTGCCTCAAAATTTGTTCTATTTTCTTTATTAATGTGGACAAAGGCTTCACAACCAAAAGTTTTTAAAAATGAGTAGTTTACCTTTTTACTTGTCCATGCCTCCTTTGGAATACCACCATCCAAGAAACTTGAAGGCCCTCTATTTATTAGATAAACAACAATATCTACAGCATCTTCCCAAAATTGTAAAGGCAATCCTACATGTAATCTCATGCACCTTGCATGCTCCATGATTGTCATGTTCGTCCTTTCTAACACACCATTTTCTTGTGGTGTTCCTGGAACTGTCTTCTCTCTGTGAATTCCATTCTCTGAACAGTGCCTATCAAACTCTTTGCTGCAATATTCACCTCCATCATCTGATCTGAGATACTTCAACCTTTTTCCTGTCTCATTTTCAACCAAAGCTTTCCATTTCTTGAAAGTATCAAATACATCAAATTTATTTTGAATACAATAAATCCAAGTTTTTCTGGTTGCATCCTCAATGAAAGTAACATAATAACGAGAACCACCAAGAGATGATACCTGAGCAGGTCCCCATACATCTGTATGCACAAGCTCTAATATTTTTCTCTCCTTTTCTTTCCCAACTCTGAGGAATCTGACTCTCTTATGTTTTCATAAACATAATTCTCACAGAATTTTAAATCAACATGCTTCCAACCTAGCAACAAATTTCTTGAGCGAAGAATCTGCATCCCCTTCTCACTCATGTGCCAGAGCCTATGATGCCACAATGTCGTATCTTCTCCTGTATAGGTTAAAGCATTAACAGAATTAGAAATACCATTGCATAAATACAATGTATCAACCTTTTCTCATTTTGTTATTACCAGGGATCCTTTAGTGACCTTCCAAGTTTTATCTATAAAATTAGTCACACAGCCTTCACCTCCCAACTGCCCTGTTGAAATATGATTTTTCTTCAGATCTGGAACATGCCTTACCTCCTTCAATATCCATTGATTTCCATTCTGTTATTTTATGAAAACTGTACCCATTCTGATGATTTTACAGGGTTTATCATCACCCAATCGAACCTGTCCAAAATCACCTTGAACATAATCATGAAAATGTTTCCTATCACATGTGGCATGGAATGAGGCCCCTGAATCTACCACCCAGGCATCAATAATATTTTCTAAAGAAAGAATCAAAGCATATTGCAACACATCACCTATTACATTCACTTCCTGATTATTTTCTTGTTGCGCATCTCCTTCTTTTCCCTTCCGAGACTTGCGGCCTTTCTTTAGGTGTCCTTTCTTCTCGCATTTCCATCACACTATCCCTGATCTGGACTTGGATCTGCCTTTTCTTGACTTACTATGATATCCAGGGCTCTTTCCTCTTTCCATTTTTCTTCCCCTAGTCTCTGCAGTTAAAGTGTTTCCTGATGTCTCACCGGAGATTTTCTGTCGCATTTCTTCACTAAGGATTGCACCGACAACATCATCAAACTTTAAAGTACTAGATCCAAAGACAAAGTTACTAATGGCCATAACTAAACCATTCCAACTTTCTAGAAATGAGCACAGAAATAACACAGCCCTAACTTCGTCATCAAAAGTTACCCCTACAGAACTTAACTGACTGGTCACTGTATTAAATTCATTTAAATGATCAGCAACAGATCCACCTTCTGACATTTTCATATTAAATAAATGCTTCATAAGAAATACATTATTTGAGGTCGAGTTTTTTTCATGTAGTTTGGCCAATGTCGAAATTAAACCATCTGTTCTCATTTCATTTGAAATATTAAAAGCTACTGACGCCGCTAGGCACAACTGTATTGTTTCAAGTGCCTTTCTCGAGAATATCCCATTCTGTGTCTGTCATACTCGTCAACTTCTTTGCCTTTCCGCTCAATGGTCGGTATAGCTCTCTCTGATACAGATAATATTTCATCTGCATCTTCCACAGCTGGTATTTTTTGCCATTAAATTTTTCAACCCTAAACCTACCATCTTCCGCCATTGCTCCCACTCAAACCAGGAACCCTTCTCTCCTCCGAGTTTATCAGCCAAATAGACCTTCAGCTCTGATACCAGTTGTTAGAAAATTATATATTACAAAGAAATGGAACACATAAAATATTGCAGAAATATAAACACAGAAAATGCATAAAACAAGAGAGACATGAATATACGTGGTTCACTCAGTTTGGGCTACGTCCACGGAGAAACAACCAGTCCTTCCTTTTATATATTCCAACAAACTTAAGAGATACAACCTACAACAAATTTGATGTAATTCCCTCTTCCATCTCAATCTCCTCTCTCTTCCTCACTCAGAATACAAATCTACATAGACACAATACAATCCCTCATATGTTAGGTTGTGTTATTCTTTCCACGACTAGCCCACGTAGTGAACTGGGGGGTTAGAGGGGAGGTCGAGCCCCCCCTTCATTGAGTAGCGGGGGGGGTCACAGGGGGGCAAATAGCCCCCCTTGTCTGAGGGGTTTGAGGGGGGTGGGTAGACCCCCTCTATGGGGTCTGGGGCAGCGCCTCGAGAAATTTTTTTTGGACCCTATATTAGGTTGGGCGGACCTACCTATGGTTTTTTGCATGATTTTCGCACATGGTTTTGGAAGCGATGGTTTTCGGTCCATGGTTTTGGATGCGATGGTTTTTAGTCCATGGTATTAGATGCTTCGGCATGTATAAATATGTATTGTAGCATTGAAAGGAACATAATGAAAAATCAAACTAGTAGTACCAGTTTTGGGATCCAAGGGAAAATCTCTGTGTATATGTGTTTTATGTGTTATGCTCTCGCATTGTTTATTTTCTGTGTTTTAGAATTTGTATGCAAGTAATTTCGGTACGCGGTTAAAACCTACATTTGGTATCGGAGTTGCTTTGGCTTCAAGGGGATGCCTTTGTTGCTGAGGGGTTTCGCTCAAGCCTGTGGTAGACCTAGTTCAGTGGGAGATCTGCGGGATCGATTCTGGTGGTGAAAGAAGATGGTGAATAGTGGAAAGATAGAGATCGAGAAATTTAATGGTCAGATTTTTGAGTTGTGGAAACTCAAGATGGAGGATTTGTTGGTGGTTAAAGATCAGTGGATCACGGTAGATCCAGTTACTAAGCCAACAGGAGTGTCCGATGAAGAATGGAAGAAGTTGGATCAGAAGGCAAAGAGAATAATATGATTGTGTGTCTCAGATTCAATATTATTGAATGTATCAGGGGAAGCTATGGCGAAGGCTTTGTGGGACAAGTTAGGGACTTTGTACCAATCAAAGTCTCTGGTGAATAAACTGTTCCTACGAAAAAAGCTGTATAACCTAAGGATGAAATATGGAGACTCGATGACAGAGAATCTGAATGCGTTTAATACTATGGTAAGTCAGTTATCGTTTGTTGATATCAAAATTTTAGATGAAGATAAGTGCATTAGTTTGTTGTGTTCTCTACCAGATTCGTGGGATAGTCTGGTTATTTCAATAGGTAGCAATGCAACTGCCTTGCAGTTTGATGAAATAGTCTCATCCTTGCTGACGGAGGAGATGAGACGGAAAAATATGGAGAGTTATAATGGTGGTGCCTTGTCTGTACAAGGACGGTCCCAGAACAGAAACAAAAATAATTCATCGAGTGGGAGATCTAAATCTCCAGGAAATCTTGTAAATGTGGTGTGCTGGAAATGTGGAAATGAACGGCACTACAAAAGGGACTGTAAATCTAAAGCTTCTGATAAAGGAAAGGGATCTAATGATGCTCCTTCTGTAGAGGCGAAAACCACCTCAAATGAAGGTGGGGATGTGTACTTGGTTTCTTCAAGTACACATGTAGATTGTTAGTGTCAGTGTCTTCACACTTCCGTCAGTGATCAAATTGCTCTTTTGCATTCATGTTAGGCGTCTCATTCGATCAGATGCATTCCATTAGGTCATGTATCAACTGATGGTAGTGGTTTCACTTCAGTTTACCTCATGTAATATGCCTGTTGATTTGTTCAAACATCTTTTCAGTCATTCATAGTCATTCCAATTCATTTCATGTTTAACCAGTCCTAGGGTTTAGTTTCATTAGGTCTTAGGGTTTGTCATCATGGTCATTCAGAATAAACAAAGTGGTCAGCAGGCACATGAGGAGGATAAATAAGGTCATAAAATCATAAATTTACTTCTGTTATGCTCAATAAATCTTTTTTACCTCAAAACTTTGTTTTGAGGTGAAAACAGAGTTTTTTCCATTACTGTAAAAAATTCATGTAATTTAAATGTTTTTGTATGTGATAAGTATTCAATAGTTGTTCCTAGTGACCGAGTGACAAAGTCAAATCCTGCCATTACAAAAAGTCAATGTATAAGTCCACCTACAGAAAGGCAAAAGTCAGAATGTAAGTGAAACAGAGCATTTTTTAAAAAGCTAGAAAAACATTAGAAAAGTGGGTTTTGGTTAGTGAAAAATTAAATGAGAGGGATATAAAAGCCAATTCATTGGTTTTAAGTCTTCATTGTTGAAATTGAACGAGCCAAAGGGAGAAAATCGTGTTTTTGAAGAAAGAAGGTAAAACAGGGGAAAAATCTAGCCATCTTGCTGGTGTTGTGTATTTAACCAGCGTTGTGCACCTGTTGCAAGTTTTCTGTTGAATTTTGGTCTGGCACTGCGCACCTGTTACAAGAAGCAAAATTTCCTCAAAACACCTCCAAACTTCCTAAAAAGCAAATTAATGTCTATTCCAACTGAGTAGATCACTCCTCCTTGCTCAGGAAAGTTATGTTTGGTGGCTTGGATGTGTTTGGTTTTCTTGAGAGCAAACCCTAGCTAAATGGTTAACACAAACCCTAGCTAGTTGCTAAATCATCTCTTGCAAGTTATTGAAAGTCATTTGCTCTTCTTTCTCACCCCATTCATATTGATCTTGTCAAATCCTATTCCCTCTCCCTAAATCATCAAAATTCACTCCCCAAACCCCACTCCCATTTACCAAACCTTAGCCCTATACCCTACTCCCAAACCCTAATTCCCACATCCTACTCCTTCACTACATCCACTTCACTATCAAACCCCTTTTCTCACATTCATAACACCATTCACTTCCCTCATTTCCAAAAAGAAACCCTTCCTCCTAGCATTCACTTCCTTATACACACTGCTTACCTCATATTTCAAAATCTCTTCATACTCATCTGCTTTCACTTCAAATTCATAAGCATGGAGATAGATTCAGATTATGAGAGGGAAAAGGAAAATCTCAGTGATTCTTCCAGAGAAGCTCATGTACCAAGAAAACCACACAAAGGGGGGAATATCATCCGGGAGGAGCCCACCACTCTTACAGAATTACTTGCTTGCCCTCTTTCTGTAACTAGCTTTAAACACCAGTCGTGTTATCAGTTTTATGAAATGGTAGAGAGGGTGAAATTTCATCATGCGCTCACTAGGTTGTTTGTTATTCATCTCCACAATGGCTAGGTGAACCTTGTTGTTATCTCTTTCATCTTGACACCTGCCACCATTTCAGCAGCAACATGCATCCCTAATATAGGTCAACAGTGGAAAAAGGGGTAGCGTGTGGACAGAGAACATTAGGAGCCTTACATTAAGGCTGGATATCACACGCAAATTAGCAAGGTTTTTCCTTTCAAATACTTGCAGAACACTTATGCTCCTCTCATGAAACTCATCATCAAGTATTTCACCTGTGAAGGAAGGTTTTCCCGCCTATATACATATCATATCAGGTTGTTGATGCATTTCACAAGAGTAAGGATGATGAACCTCCCATACTTTATATGCAGGAATATTGAGAAGATGGCTCACTATGTGCAAAGGAAACCTTTTCCTCAACAATTCAATAGCATTTACCACTTCGCACTGATTAAAATTGTTGTCTTGCATCAGCTAAGCTTGCTGAACATACCATGGGATACCTTTATTGCCCATGAGATTTTCAAAGGCCCTCAGGTGATTCCATCAGTGCCTCAAGAGGAAGGAGGGCCATCAAGACAACCAGGTGTTCATGTTCATGAGACTGAAACTACAGGTGTGCCGATGTTTTTCACCTATGAGAGAGGCACCAAGAGGCTTTTTGTTGCTGCCAGGCGAGTACTATCTCCACCAGGGGTGGAAGGGGTCTCGTTTTCTTCACCAGACCACAGGCAAATGTTATCTTCACCAGGGGTGAAAGGGGCTTTGCCTTCTTCTCCAGCTATACAAGTTGGCCAATAGTCAAAGAGAAAAGACAAAGGGAAACAAAAGATGCATGAGGAGGTCCTTCCTGAAGGGCAAGACAAAGATTTTATTTTGATTGAGGAGGATGTCACTGATTTGGGCTCTCAAAGCTCAAGACTCAAGGACATGATTATCAAAGAGAAGGAGGCTGAAATACAAGCCTTATCACTTAACCTTCAGAGGGCCAAATGGATCATCAACTATCTTGAGCAGGAAAACAAGCAACTGGAAGATAAGCAAGCTATTATGGAGCTGCAAATGATTAGAGAAAATAGGCAAGAGGCAAAGAAAAGAAAGATCGAGATGACCTCCCTTGAGCAAGAAATTGAGGCTGACCGAGAATCATGGTTGGAGAGGGTGAACATTCACCTTGAGAAGATGCTTGAGAAAGCCAACAAAGAGAAGAAAATGTTGCGCCATATGGCCTATCACTACCTAACCCGGAACAAAATTTGCAAAACAAGGGTGAAGAGGCTAAAGGCCAAGCTAAAAAGAGATTTGAGGAGAAAAAAGAGCAAGATAAACTCAAGATCTTGGTTGAAGCATCATTGGCTCATCAAAGCACTTAACAAGGGTCAATCATGCCAAATTTCAAGAAATTTGGAGAAATTTTTGTCAATTTTGAAATTTTTAATGTAAAAAACAGGCTTTTTCAATAGGTTGGGGACACTTTCTTGAAAAAAAGTTTATATTTTTTGAATCTGCATGGGAAAATATGGAAGCTCAGAAATGGCTAAGAATTTTGGACAAGTTCTAGGTCTCCAAAAGGGCAAAAAACACCCAAAAAGTACCCTCTCTGCCACTTTTTTACCACACAGGAAGCAGTCTTGGGAGAATAAATTTTTAGAGGGGAAAATGGACTCAAAATTTAGAAATTCAAGTTGTTCCAGAAACTAGACTCATCAAGCTTTCCAACGAGCTATCCTGCACATGATTTGGACTCTGGGAAGCCTTCCAAAATTGGCCTAGAAAAAGCGTTGCGCATAGGATGAATTTTGCTAGTTTTGCCTGATTTTCCAGATTTCGCCTAGTTTTCTCTACAGTTGACTTTTTCTTGCTCTCTTGGTGAAATTAGCATGGAAAATGATGTAACTTGATGTAATTATGGATGTAAAACACTTAATAGGGTAGATACATCAAGTCAAAGGTGGTTTTGAGTTGAATGAATTGGTTTCCTTGGTTTTAGAGGCAAGTTGTTCCACTGCCTATATTCTTGTTCTTAGTTTAGATATGGTTGAAACCACCCCTTTTCTAATGGATTCAACCCTGATAGCTAGCTTGAGTAGTTTCCTTTCCTATATCATGTACTTTTTGATCCATTTGTAAAGGTTGGAATTTGGCAGAAGTGTTGGACTCATTGAACATTTTGTATCAACAGTTTGGCAAGGAATAAAACCAGGTTTCACAACTATTTTTGTGGGATTCTTGTGACAGTGAGTTTATGTATTGTTTCTTCTTTGTAATGAGTTTTTCTGATGTTTTATATGTATCAACATCTCTCTCTCTCTTCTAAACTAAATGAATAAAGGTGAATAGACAAAATACACTAAGTTATAGTGCTTTGTCTTGGGAATGCATTTGGTTTTCAATGTTTTCAACTGTTTGAAGAGGACTCATAGTTTCTTTATGCCCTCCTCAACTCCTCAGCTATCTTAAACTACCATCTCAATCCATTTCTAGTACATAAACCCTTGTCTACATCGCCCCACAGGACATAATTGTATCCCTGAGTTGATTTCCCAGACCAAATCTGCCTTCTCGAATTGATCCAACAACCAAAACATAAAATAAAACCAAAAACTCTAATCTACTACACCTAGCCTAAAATCAGCATTCATTTCAGTCATCTCAATCCCTAGTTGCCAATATGCTAATTGAGATTAACAAGGAGAGAGCCCCCTCCCGACTTGGTAGGGCTAGCTACCAGGTTAAGCGTGGTTTGATGTTACCCTAGACCTGCCTTCCTTCAGCTTGAGGTAGATCAAGGCCCTAACATAGATCATGAGTCATGGTTGATTGACTCAGGTGCATCCTTTCACTTCACTCCCCATAGAGAGTGGTTCTGCGAGTATGAGAAATACGATGGTGGTGATGTCTTCTTAGGGGATGATAAGAAGGCTAGAATCATTGGTCGTGGAAAAGTAAAGTTGGCATTGCAAGGTGGAAGGGTTAGAAAACTTCCGGGTGTTCTGCATATTCCTGCATTTGCTAGAAATCTTATTTCTGTAAGCAAATTGGATGATGCAGGTGTAAAAAAAGTGTTCAAGAAGGATACCTACAATATGGTTTGGGGAGCACTGGTATTGATGCGGGGAGTTCAGATTGGAACTCTGTACAAGCTGCAAGGTAGTACTGTTGTTGATGGGTGCAACAGTTCTCTAGTGGTCTCTGGAGAGAAGACCATGATGTGGCATCAAAGGCTTGAACATATTAGAGAGAAGGGCCTTCGAATACTTCATGTTAAAGGTATGGTAGAAGGTATGAGTAATAGCTCTCTGGATTTTTATTTCTATGAAAATTTTGTATATGGGAACCAGAATCGGGTGAGTTTCCCCTCTAGCGGTAAGAGGACGAAACAAATATTAGAGCTTGTGCACAGTGATGTGTTTGGACCTGTGAAGGTTCCATCACTGGGTAAGTTTGTGTGCTTGTATCATTTATAGATGACTTCTCAATGAATACATGGATATATTTCCTTAAGAAGAAATTTGAAGTCTTTGACAGGTGTTAGAGCCTAGATTTGCCTCAGGCTGAAAAGACAAGGTTCTAGGTCCACATCAAACCACGCTCAGCCTCATAGCTAGCCCTACGAGGACAGGAGAGGGCTCTCTCCGGGTCAATCTCAGTGAAAGATAATCAATGGGGCTTGAGATGAATGAATAACAAACTAATTTTAGGCTAGGTATGAATTTCAAAGGATTTGATTTGAGTTTTTGAGGGTTTTGTTGGAAAAAAGGGACAGGCAATTTTGGGTCCAGGGATGAGGCATAGTTTCTGCAGAGTTCTGATTGGGGCAAGGAAGGCAATCATTTTGATGCTTTAAAGTGAATGAATGGATAGATCATACTGGTGAGAAGCTAAGGAGAGCAATAGAATCTCAAGAATTCTTCTTAAACAAATGAAAACATGGAAATTTAAACAAATTCAAAGGCAGAGCATAGCAGTTAATGGATTCTACCTTAATCACTCATTTGTTCAAATTTAGAAGAAGAGACAAGAAAATTATACACATAACACTAATGAACTTACAATTACTTAGAGAAGAACACCATCAAAACATAAAGCCACATGGATTCCAAACAGTGCTGCAAAACCCTGGTCTTTCCTTAGCCAAAAATGTAGAGATAGAATGTACAATGATATGCCAAAGCAATCCCTAGTGTCCAACCCTGAAAATGACTTTGAAATTACATAATATAGACAAACCAAACCTATTCCCTTGCCTCTACAGGTCGAGCTCATAATTCTAGGAGCTATTTGAACTAATTCTCAACAAGGAACTGAAAACTAGGTAGTCAAACAACTTACCCCTATATGATAGGAAACTGATTCATTCACTCACATTTCACCTTCTAGAACAAGTAAAAATGTGCCAATATTACATCATGGTTTTCAAATTACATCATGAAAATTCAAGAATAACTTCAAGAAGAAAAACGTGTCAAAACTAGGCGAATTGCTGAGCTGAACAGTGAAAAACAAGCCAAATTTCTCTATGCGTCGCGCCAAAATCTGTATGCGTCACGCCACTTTGGATCTGATTTTGAGGAACTTCCTAAAATCCAAATTGAGGCCAACTATGCTTTTTGGAAAGCCCTACCTATCTAATTTCCAACCCAAGTGGAATTTCTGAATTTGGTGCCCATTTGCCCCTCCAAAACTTCAATCTCCCAAGACTGCTTCCTGTGTGTCAAAATAGGGGCAGTGAGGTCATTTTTTGAGTGTTTTTGACCTCTTGGGGACTCAAAACTTGCCCAAATTTCTTGGCCATGCACCAGAAACCATGATTTTTCATGAAAAATCTAAAAATGTAAACTTTTTGTAATTTGGAGCTCCCTAGCAAAAGCGCGCGCCACATGGCGTGGCGCATAGGGAGAAAAACCCTGTTTTTTGTGCCAAAATTTGTCAAAATGCCAAAAATGCCCCAAATTTCTTGAAATTTGGGCTGGATCTTCTTCATTAAGTGTCATTCTGGGCTAAAGAGGCTTTGGCCAATATCTGAAGACGATCAATCTCCCTTTGCCTCTTTTGCTTCCTTATTGCCTTCTTTAACTTTGCCTTTAAATTTCTGATTCGTGCCTTGCAGACCTTGTTCCGTGCCATGTAGTGGAAAGCCATGTGTCTCAGAAATGCATGGTCCTTATCGGCCTTGTCCAACAGTCTCTCTAAGTGGATGTTAACTCTCTCGAGATTAGACTCCCGATCATCATTAATCTCTTGCTCCAATGAAGTGAGCTCAACCCTTCTCCTTTGTGCAGCTTGGCGATTCTCGCGGATGTTTTGTAACTCCATGATTGCTTGCTGATCTTCAAGCTGTTTGTTCCTCTACTCCAAGTATTTCATAGTCCACTTAGCCCTCTCCAAGTCAAGGGATAAGGCTTGGATCTCTTTTTGCTGCTCCTGGATGATCTCCCTAAGTTTGGCAGTTTGTGGGCCCATATCTGTATCATCATCATGAATGAGAATGAAGTCGGTCTCTTGTTCACCTGAAGGCCCCTCATCCTGCATTGGCCTCTTGCCTTTGTCTTGTACATGTGGTGCTGATGTCGGAAGTGAGGCCCCTTCCACACCGGGTGGATATAACACTCGCTTCACTGCTGCAAACAAATGTCTAATGCCCCTATGATATGTGATGAATATCGGCACACTAGCGGTCTCATGGCACTCATACTGATGAGAAGGCCCACCTGTCTCATGCTTGACCTCTGATAATCCCTGTGAAGCTTTGAAGAAGTCACGAGAGATGAAATCATCCCAAGTGATGCCCTGTAATCCAAGCTGATAAACCACCAAAATCTTAATAAGAGAAAAATGATAAACACTATTAAGTTGCTGCTGAGGGGTTTTGTGCTGCACAAGTGTGGTCATCCTCTCAATGTTTCAGCAAATGAAATACGGAATGTTCATCATCCATACCTTGGTGAAATGCATGAGAAACCTGATGTGATAAGCATATAGACGAGAGAACCGTCCCTCACAGCTAAAATATTTCATGATCAATTTCATTAGTGGAGAATATTCATCTTTCAGATACCAGAATGGAAACACTCTCTTGAGTTGCCTCAAGAAATCGGTTTTAATGTATGGCTCATAATGCTGCCGGTCAATCTTCTTCCTCTTGGTCCATGGTTCCCCAATGTTTGGTATGTCGGTTGCTAGTGAGACAGATTCTAGTGTAAGTGTGAAGGTGACACCAGCTAAGGTAGCTTGATCTCCATGTAAATGCAGCACAAATAGACGAGCCAACTCATGATGAAATTGAACATTAGCCACCTTTTGACAAAACTCATAGCATGACTGATGCTGGAAACAAAACATGGCAAGAAGGCGGGCCTGTAATTCAGTGAGGGTGACTGGTTCTTCTCTGATATGTCTACCTCCTCTATGAGGCCTCCGAGGTGCATGTTCCTCCATGGGGGAGTCACTTTGGGTTTCCATTTCATAATCTGATGAATGCTCAGATGCCATGACTATTGTTTTTCAAACTGCCTTGGAGAAAAAGATGCTGGTGTAGGAAAACTATGTTGAACTGCTCTTTTAGTGATGTGTTCAAATTCTGCCACCAAGGGGAAACAAGTGAAACAAAGGACTGTTAGGAAGAGGGAAAGTAGTAAGGGATTAGGAACTATTGGGACTATAGGGATTAGGGAAATGTAGGATGGTTTTGAGGTATTTGATGTAGGATTTGATGTATAGGGTTAGGAATTGTTGTGTAGGGTTTGAGGTGTGAGATTGGAGAATTTGGGACAGAGCATTTAGGAGAAGGAATTAATGAGCTTAGGGGGGTGGAAAATTAGGGTATGATAAAAACAAGGGAGGAATGGGAAGGAGGAGTGACTTTGGTAGCAAAACACTGATTTTGAAACCCACAGCAATTTTCCTTTTGAGGTACTTTGGAGGTAGGGTTTAAGATTTTTGTTTCAATCGTTATCATCCATAAACCACCATAACTTATCACACAATAGGATGAAATACCAAGATAATGACCCTACCTGGAAAATCCATGCAAGTTATGGGCAATTTGGAGAAATTTCAAGCAAATTCGGGCTTTCAGGTGTATGCACCGCGCCGCATACATAATGCGCCACACCGTCGCAGTGCGCCACACCCATTCAGAATTACACTGGACAACTTCTCCCAGTGCGCCGCGCCTCCCCAGTGCGTCGCGCCACCTGCTCTATGCGCCGCACCGGCCAATTTTCCTCCAACTTCACCCAAATCGCACACTAACTCAACCAATTTCCTTTGAGTGGCTTCTCTTTGGTCTTGGCATGCAAATGACATTGATCTTCATGAAAATATCTTTATAAAGACATGGATTTGATTTTTGACTCTCCAAGACCCATCTTTGCAATGTTTTGGCATTGGCACTTTTTCCATTTTAATACAACTCTATTTTTAAATTTCCTTTTTGATTTTTTGGCTGAAATGATGAAATTATTGGCAATGTTTTGCAGGGATAGCTGACATGGAATTTGGAAAAGGAGACTAGGGCTGTGCCTGAAGAATTCAACAACTAAAAAACTTTTGAAAATTATTACAAAAGCGAAATGTTGAATTTTCTTCAAAACAGAGTTTTGAAGAAAAGTCATAATCCATCCATATGATGATGAAAATCTTTGAAATAACAACTTATTAAGAACCTCCCTCATGAGCCTGCTGGCATTATTAGACATTGTTGAAGACCAAATTGACTAACCCTAGACCTAATGACTGAAATAACTCTTGTGATCTAGAAACTGAAACAAGACTGTAAGTGACTTTAAAACTTGATTTTGATGGAGAGACCTGAGCCGGCATGATAAGGCATGAGGGAAAATGTATGACAAGACCTTTCCGTCAGATTTATGGCATGCTCCTAGTGGAATGCAACTGAATGAATCGAGCGAGACACCTAAAAATGAAATGCAAAAAGAGAAATGATCTCTGACGGAGGGATGTAAAGACCGACTCTAACAACAGGTTTAAAGAATTTAAGGCTTTGGTGGAAAACCAGATAAAGAATAAGATAAAGGTGTTGAGGATAGATAATGGTGGAGAGTTTTACAGTAAGGAATTTGAAGAATTTTGTAAGAAGTGTGGTATAGCACAGCAGAAGACTACTCCATATACACCTCAACAAAATGGAGTTGCAGAAAGAATGAACAAGACGTTGATGGAAAGGGCAAGAAGCATGCTCAGTGGTGTCAGGTTAGGACAGGAATTCTGGGTAGAGGCGATGGAGACAGCATGTTACCTGGTCAATAGATCACCTTCGTCAGCGTTGGAGGATAAGACTCCACAAGAGGTATGGACTAGTAAGAAACCCTCTCCTTCACATCTAAGGGTATTTAGATGTGATGCATATGTACATGTTCCAAAAGAGAAATGAACCAAGTTGGATAGTAAATCTGAAAAGTGCATCTTTATTGGGTATAATGATGGTTTAAAGGGTTATAAGCTTTGGAACCCAGTAACAAGGAAGGTTGTGTATAGCCTAGATGTGGTGTTTAGAGAGGTGAAAGATGTTATGAAGCATGAAGTCCAACCAAAGGAACCTGAGAAGATAGAGTTTGAGCTAATGGAGGAAGAATCAGACTCTACACCAGAGGAGGAATCAAAAGATGAAGAGCCACAAACTCTGGGTGTGAGAAGATCAGTTCAAGAAAGAAGGCAGCCAGAAAGGTATAGTCCATCTTCTTTCTATTCAAATTTTGCTTTATCTATTACTAATGACGATCCTAGAACTCTGAAGGAAGCAGTAGATTCAGAGGATGGAAAACTCTGGAAAGAGGCCATGGTTGATGAAATGGAATCTTTGCACAAAAATGAGGCTTGGGATTTGGTGGAGTTTCCAGCTGGAAGGAAACCCATTGGTAGAAAATGGGTGTTCAAGAAGAAGACAAATGCAGAAGGAAAGGTGGAGAAAATAAAGCTCAGTTGGTAGCAAAAGGTTATTCCCAGATGTCGGGAATTGATTTTGGTGATATTTTTTCTCCTTTTGCCAAGGTAGCTTCTATTCGATTAATTTTATCTTTTGCTACTGCTTTTGATTTTGAGGTAGAACAGATGGATGTGAAGACAATATTTCTTCACGGGGATCTGGAAGAGGAGATCTACATGAAGCAACCTGAAGGTTTTGCATTGAAGGGTAAGAAAGAAATGGTATGCAAGTTAAAGAAGTCTTTGTATGGGATAAAACAATCACCAAGGATGTGGTATTATAAATTTGATAAATTTATACGGGGACTTGGCTTCACCAGAAGCAAAGCAGATCACTGTGTGTATGTTAAATTAATTGGTGATCGTGTTATTTATCTGGTATTGTATGTGGATGATATGTTGCGGGTTGGAAATGACAAACAAATTATCCAGGATTTGAAGACCCAATTGTCCTCCAAATTCGACATGAAATATCTTGGTGCTGCAAACTATATTTTGGGCATGGAAATTAAAAGAGATTTGGCAAAGAGGAAGCTCTAGTTAAACCAGAGGAAGTATGTTGAGACAATATTGCAAAGGTTTAATATGCAAGATAGTAAACTGGTGAAGGTTCCTATTCCTGTAGATGTAAAGTTATAGATGTAAAGTTATCTGTTGAACAGTGTCCCAAGACATAAGAAGAGGAAGAGGATATGGCCCATGTTCCATATGCAAGTGCAATTGGTAGCTTGATGTATACGATGGTTTGTACTAGACCAGACATTGCACATGCAGTGGGAGTATTGCTACCTATTGCAATAACCAAACTATCCCACGAATCTGGTAGAGAACACAATAAAATGATGCACTTATCTTCATCTAAAATTTTAATATCAACAGATGCTAACTGACTTACCATAATATTAAATGCATTTAGATGCTCTATCACCGAGTCTCCATCTTTCATCGTTAGGTTATACAGCTTTTTCCGCAGGAATAGTTTATTCACTAGAGACTTAGATTGGTACAAAGTCCCTAACTTG
Organism: Pinus tabuliformis; assembly: GCA_031772625.1. Lineage (NCBI taxonomy): Eukaryota > Viridiplantae > Streptophyta > Pinopsida > Pinales > Pinaceae > Pinus > Pinus tabuliformis. The sequence continues at coordinate 48,334,751 of CM062808.1, forward strand.
TCCCACAAAGCCTTCACCATAGCTTCCCATTATACATTCAGCAATACTGAATCTAAGACACACAATCGTATTGTTCTCTTTACCTTCTGATCCAACTTCTTCCATTCTTCATCAGACACTCCCATTGGTTTAGTACCCAGATCTACCACGATCCACTGATCTTTATCCACCAACAGATCCTCCATATTGAGTTTCCACAACTCAAAACTCTAACCATTAAATTTGTCGATCTCTATTTTTCCACTACTCGCCATCTTCTTTCACCACCAAAATCGATCTCGCAGATCTCCCACTGAACAGGGTCTACCACAGGCCCGAGAAAAACCCCTCAGCAACAAAGGCGTCCCCTTGAACCCAAAACAGCTCTGATATCAAATGTAGGTTTTAACGCCGTACAGAAATTACCTGCATACGAATTCTAAAACACAGAAAATAAACAATGCGAGAGCATAACACATAAAACACATATACACAGAGATTTTCCCCTGGATCCCAAAACTAGGACTACCAGCTTGATTTTTCATTATATTCTTTTCAATGTTACAATACATATTTATACATGCCGAAGCATCCAACATCATGGACCGCAAAACCATCACGTCCAAAACCATGGACCGAAAACCATCACGTCCAATACCATGGACCGAAAACCATCGCGTCCAAAAACATGTGCGAAAATCATGCACAAAACCTAGGTGGGTCCGCCCAACCTAACATAGGGTCCAAAACCAAAATTTTCTGAGGCACTGCCCTGGACCCCATAAAGTGGGGTTATGGGTGCCCCTCAAACCCCCTGTGACCTGCCCCCCTCTAACACGCAGTTAACTACGTGGGCTAGTCGTGGAAAGAATATAACACAACCCAACAAAAGGGGGGCGAAGCCCCCCTTCGTTGCGTCGATTGCGTAGCGGGGGGGTCACAAGGGGGGTTTAAGGGGGATGGGTAGCCCCCCTCTACGGGATCCAGGGCAACGCCCCAGGAAAACTTTTTTTGGACCCTATATTAGGTTGGGCGGACCTACCTATGGTTTTGTGCATGATTTTTGCACATGGTTTTGGACGTGATGGTTATCGGTCCATGGTTTTGGACGTGATGGTTTTCGGTCCATGGTATTGGATGCTTCGACATGTATAAATATGTATTGTAACATTGAAAGGAACATAATGAAAAATCAAGCTGGTAGTCCCGGTTTTGGGATCCAAGGGAAAATCTCTGTGTATATGTGTTTTATGCGTTATGCTCTCGCATTGTTTATTTTCTGTGTTTTAGAATTCGTATGCAGGTAATTTCTGTATGGGGTTAAAACCTATACTTCTCTCTCAATCTCCTATCTCTTCCTCACTCAGAATACAGATCTACATAGACACAATATAATTCCCTCATATATAGCGAGGGGTTACCTTCTAGGGAAAAAACCCTAAATTAAACATAACTTCTACCGTTAGATCTCCGCCTAATGAACGGCCCAGATTGACTACAAAATTACAACATTTTACAAGGCAATTTTTAAACTATTTTTAGCTTCGGGGGCATTGCCCCTGATCCCCCGCTAGGGGGGGCTCCCCCCTAGACCTCTAGGGCATTGCCCCTCCCTGGACCCCCCCTGCAGAAAATATTTTACATGCAGCGATACCTTTGAATACGGAAGATAATCAGGCTCCACACCCAACACATAGAAGACTCAATAATTACCCTTATTTGGTTATTCCTCCCTTTGTAAGGCAGCTACAAGTGATACTAATCTGTGGCAAAGTAGCCCTGAAGCTTGCAAGACCAATCCCTGCTAAGAAGAAGACCGTAGGCTTCTGGGATGTCCACGATGATTATGTCGATACACTGGTGAACTCAGGAATCAGAAGATAACCAAATGATGACATTATTTAATTCTCCTATGGCAGGGACTTGAGACCTGTCGAGTTGGATAATTTTGGCATTGGTTTTTTCTGGTTGAATATTTAGCTTCTTGCATACCGACCAGGGCATAATGTTGGTTGATGCACCGGAATCGACGAGGAAGTTGTGGACATTGAAATTAAACATCTTGAAGGTTAAAAGAGATGGGGGAGTTGACCCTCTTGAGTTGGTGTTTATGGCATTTACTATAGCTTGGAGGTCGACCACAGTTGGGGATCAGCCTGCAAAGTTTCCCTTGTTTGACGGGGTGGGCTTAATAGGGACAGGGGAAAAAGTGAAGGCTTTGGCTATTAGTTCACGTTGAGCAGTCAATTTGCACAACTCGTATAATGAGATATTATCTCACGTTTTCTTCAAATCTTCAATGATATTGTAATCTAAATCCATGGGTGAAGATTCTAGCGTTATTCATGGTGTTGCCACAAGTGGTTTTAGTGGTAACCCCTTTGGATGCATTCTTAGGTGTGGAAGAGTCTCTTTTCATGCTGGTTGCTGATTTTTTCAGGCATAGATAATTCGTTCCTCTAGGTGAGGAGGAGGATGGTTGGATAGTATCAGTTGGGGGTAAGATCCTACACAACAAAGCCCTTTTCTTGTCTTCCAGGGTAGGATCTGCTACAACACCTTTACTCCTAAGATTGTAACTTTTGGGGGGTTTTTGGGGAGCATCCTTGACGAAGGCTTCTTGCGTAGTGCACATGTCTCCTTCACAGATGACCTCAAAAGTTAACATAGCAGACAGGGAATCGTCACCAAGGGGAGGATCATCTTCTCCCGACTCGTCAGTTTCCTCTTCTGCTTCCCCGGTGGCCTGGTCTTTTAACAATTCAGTGACAACAACAGTCATATTATGGATCCATTGTGGGCAAGTTTTTTTAGAGTGTGAGGCTTGATGGAAAGTGCAGAAGTTATCTTTGCCTAACTCTTCCACATTGAAGGTTGAGCTGGAATTTTGTGAGACTTTAGGGGGAAGATTATTGGTATCCCGGAAAAAGGGCTTAGCAAGCTTGGCCCCTCCCAAAGTATCATTGGTTCTTCGCTTTAGCTCAGACACTTCGTTAGTTAGTTGCTTTAGAGATTTGGTCAGTCCCTCGAAATTGAAGGAGTCTTTATCCTTATCCGTTGTTTTACTTGAGGAGGCCTGGTTTTTCTTACCAGAGGACTTTGTGTCTTCTCGCGACTCATGTTCCAAGGCACCGATTAAAATAATATCCTTTTCGACCTCGAGCATAGTGGCAAATTCTCTACAGGAGTGAGTTTTGCTTCGCGCTTAACAAACATGGCAATGTCCCGTGGCAGGGCCCTTGTGTAATAATCAATTGTGATGGAATCATCAAGGGCTACATCCATGGGGAATTTGTTTAGAATAGTGGTGACACGTTGATTGAAATCTTTTACCTTCTCCTTCTTATGGCATTTCAGCATGCTGAGCTTGGTGAGGAGCATGGAAGGTGTATTATCTTCTGAAAATTTGTCCAGGAAGGATTTCTGGAACTCTTCCCACGTCCAGATGGAGGTGACAGGTAGTGCCCGATACCAAGTGGATGCTTTACTTTCAAGGGTGTGTAGGAATAAGCAACATGCTACGTCGTCAAACTGGACCTTCATCATTTTCAAAGCCAAGTAGAAATTGCTAATGTGGTCATCAGCTGAGGTCCCTTTCTCCGGGTCGAACTTCGGGAGGTGTTTCTCAGAATGGTGAGGCATATCATGAAGTAGGCCTCTAAGGTTTAAAGGGGATTGAGCCATCCAAGCTAGCGGCGGGGGACGACAGTTTGCTCTAGGGTTGAAAAGGAGGTGGTGATCATTGCCTTCTGATTCACTATCTGTGCCTGACCCCCCGCTAGTGCGAGGGGGGTGCCTGCCTTCTCTTCTAGGCACTCTGAGGTGTCCTAGATCTCTAGTGTTTCTCACGTTCCGAGTGTTTCTTAGATTTCTCAGGAGATGCTAATTGTTATAGAAGTTTATGCGGTCTCTAAGGTAGTCCACAGCTCCTTGCCCCAAGATCCCATGAGTGCCCCTAGTGAGAGGTTGATTGTTAATGGGGGTTTCCTCAGTGATTCGTCGATTGTTTCCATGTATTTCCTCTTGATTTATCTAATTATTTTCACCAATAAAGGTGTCCTTAGGCTCACCTCCTTCATCTTCAGGCTGGCTTTCCAATCCTTCGATAGATAGTCTCTCAACAGCATTTGCGTAGTCATCCAGGGCTAGGCCAATTAACTGTGATATAGAGTTAACTAGGTTACCTTAACGCGTATGTTGAAGGTTGGACCTGCAAGAGTTGGCTAGGGAGTTAGTGGTGGGAATACATCTTAGACCCCTGGTGAATTGTCGGGTGATAAGGCACACAACCCTGAGTTGTTCATTAGTGACTTCGTACATAGGGAGTTCCTCTCCTCCGGGGGCGTCTTCAAGGAGGGGAATATGGGATTCTTCCTAGAGTGGTTTCATGAAGGGTGGCCTGAAAGGAGGATTGTATGGTATCTCAGGGGGCATGGGAGGCCGAGGTTGGTTACTTCCTTGATGGGAAGTCTCTGTGTGAGGAGGGATTTTAGTGATTGCCATGCCCTCCTTCTAGTGCCAAATCTGTTGATGGGCTGGAATTTTACACCAACGGTCAAGGGGATCTCTCCAATGTAGGTTCCAAACTAGAGCCTGCACCGTGTGTGCTAGATATCCCTTCCGGTATGTAGGCCCGGTCGCTGTTCAGTTTTGTAGAGCTAGCTTTGGATGGAGGTGGGATATGAACTTTAATAAACACAAGAGAATAATTGGCAAATATCCTATACCATATATACCATTAATAGCAAAAATGTAAACAAAACAACCTTATATAAAGTTACTGTTAGCGGGACATTAGATAAGACTTACGTATACTACATAAATAATGCTTAATGATTGCAAATCAGTTCACAACAGTCAACCATTTCTAAGCATACATAACTATGCAGTCAAGATCACAGATTATACTAATACCAAAAGAAATAGTTCACCGGCATGAGCATAGAGTTAGTAAGCCAAATACCATTCATACGTAGCAAAACCATATTTGAATTATGAAACAGCATGTGAGGAGACCGCACATAAAATAGCTTTCAGGAGCATTCGATCATCAAGTGAGGAAAATACTCATGGCACAAGCACATATAAATTTGAAGAATCCAATAGTGAAGACGTACAATCAACTCTTGTATTAATTAGAAGGATGTCAATTCTCTCAAGTAATATATATATATATATATATATATATATATATATATATATATATATATATATATATATATATATATATATATATATATATATATATATATATATATCTCCAAAATAGTCCTCAGCAAAAAGCCATTACAAATGAGGCGTGAGGTTATATTTATAGGATAAGAGTGACCGTTGGTCTACCCTTGACTCTTGGGCTACCTCATGACCTTTCATCTGCTAGATGACTCTTGGCATTCTACATGACCTTTCACATTCACAGGGGTTTTTATGATACTATAGTACACAATGTCACAAAAATGGCTATTAACCTAATTGACTAATCTACTGATGGCAAGTTCTGTAATTTTGAGCCCGAGCTTTTATGTCAGATAAGTGCACCATATGTTGTATTCTTCCGCAATAGGAGAGATTTGTGGCTGGCCTTCATCATGTCGATGTAAGAACTCAAGTGCATCCGGGAGGAGGGTATTTTGTTTGGCATGCACATGATTATTCATCGTACCTAGCTTGGTGTAGAGCCTCACTGGTTCTACTAAAAAACGCTTGATATTTTCTCTGGTGATCGGCATATCTCTCGTATGGGCTGCTTGTCTATATGTCTCTAAAAATGGCCGTACTTCATTGTTGATCTCCTCCTGATTCTTTACCTATCCAATCTCTCCTATAGAGGGGACCCTATGTAGTTGGATCACTGATCCCAAGTTGTTGAACAATTTTCTTTAGGAGGCCAGTACCCTCTCCGCATCTTTGGCTAATTTTTCTCTGGACTGAACTTGGATACGAAGTTGGACCTTAGTATTTTGCATAGCAATCCAATTTTTCCTAGGGAAAACAGCCAGGGCTTCGAGGTACTTTTCAGACCATTCATGTATTCTATCCAAATTGGTCATGGCTTCTTTGAACATGGCGACCCTCTCTTTTGAGTGAGTCTAAATGGCCACGATGGGTGCTACAGTGTGGTGCAGTTTTGCCATTTCCTCATAAACTACTGCCATGGTCTCCCCTAGGGTCTCTGTTTCTGATGCGATTACCACTTGGAATTCTGCTGAGCTTGTGTGTAATAAGAGGAGTGTCGCATTCTCCTCCTCTATCCTTTTCTTCTCCTGTTCTGCCGAGGTGGCCCTTTGCTCGAATGCGTACAACCTTTTTTGAAAGTCTACAATTTGTTTACTCATTTGGGCTATGTTGTGTTATGTGGTAGCCACGAAATTGTTCCGACAAAGGAAATAATTTGAGGATTTGTCGTGACATTGAGTACCTCCTCGTCTTGAACTTCTGAGATTCCCAGCACTCGGAGGGGAAGATGTCCACCAGTGAGGGGAGTGGAGGGAGGTACATCTAAGGGAGGAAGCTCACCTTGTCCTAAGCCGAAGTCGACTGCTTTATTTGTCTGCCATTGTTCATTTTTCGTGGCTTCCTTTTCCTTGTCCATCCTAAGCTCTTCTTCCCGCTACCTCTTTTCTCCCTCTGCTAGTGCCCATTGCCTCTCTAGTTCCTCCTCCATGTTCTTCAACTCTTGTTCTAATCTTTTGTTCTGTTCTTGTTTTCTCCTTTCAATTTCCTCTGCTTGCTTTTTATTTTCAGACTCTTCTGCTTTTTTTTTCTTTTTAGCTTCTTCTTTCTTTTTTTCTCTCTATCTCATCTTGTGCTTTCTTTTCTTCCTCCTGCTGCCTTCTCTCCTCTCCTTTTTTTCTCCTTTTCTCATTCTGGCTCTGGTCACGAGAGTCCTGAGATTGTTTTCTCTCCAGTTCTCTTTGCCTCTTGAGCTCTCGCTTCTTCCTTGCCAATTTGGAATTAGCGTAAATTCCTCCTCCTCTCTGTCACTTAGGGGGTCTTCAACATCTTTTCCTTTGCATTTCCCCAATTCCTCGACTCCCTCTGGTGTTTCGTGTCGTTGTCACTTCACAGTGGAAGCCCTTTCCTTGAGCCTTACGTCCTTCTGGGAATCGTCGAGGAGCTTGTCCTCTATGGCCTGTTGTTCACTTGGGCTGATTTGCCTCGTGGAGTTATACCAATTCCTAATCCCATCCTCAAGGTCCTTCTTGGTGTGGGCATAAGACCAACTGAATTTCGCCTTCTTGCAATGGGCAGCTATGACCTTCTCGGGATCATATGTTTGGTAATTCAGGGTTACAAAATGGCTCCCATCCAAATCTTTGGCTTCTGCTTCTACCTGTTTGAAGTTTTCTACCACGTATGCCCCAATAGTGAGAGGAAAAGGTGGCCATGGTTTCTTGTTACCTTTGTTCAAAACCTTCGAGAAACCCTACGTCATTTGGTAACAGACTTCTCGCAGAAGTGTCCTATCCGTGACATACTTGGGAAGAGCGTGAGGAGCTTTATGAGTACCAAACACTCTGACGACCGTTCCTTCATCAATGGGGAACCAATGAGCTACTTTGACCACGGTCTTCATGGCTCTCTATGACATGCAAGGTGATTCTTCCTCGAATATCAGTTGGTATAATGGAATAATAAATGTTTCGAGTATCACATCCAACATGCTTCTATAAGTTGTGTCCTAGAAGATTTTGTAGTGGCAATGGATAGGTTGGTTGCTGATGTGTCCCAATTACAGCTCCAGTGCTCGAAGTAGCACCTCGAACAAATAGCATTAAGGAGGTATGATGACATATAAAATTATAGAGGCTACTCGAGGGGTGGGATTTTGGCAGCGACTATGTTTGTCCTCAAAGATGATGAGAGGATGCTTGCCCACTTAAAAATACTTCCTTGAGTGGTGACAACATACATGAGAGGGACCCATGTGCTGAAAAAGACATCACAATCTACCTTGCCATATAACCAGCACATCATCGCAATGATTAACTGATATACTTTGTGTAATCCATTTTTCTTGTAATCCTGGTCTGTCTTGACTTGAAATTTTTCCGGGTCTTGCCACCAATCCCTTAAGATGTCTTTTGTTGGGGTTGTGAACCCCGCAAGCCACTCGGTGTTAAAATTCTACTGCCTCTCAGGCAATCTGTAGTAGGTGTTGATGTATGTTGGAGAGATGGTGGCTATGGGTGCCCGTCATGACCCCTGATCATCTAATCATATGTATTTGTACACTGCAAGATCCATTTGATGATTTTCGTGCACAGGAATACTGGGGGATGTGTCGCTACTTTATGCAAATTTGACTTCTTGACATTGATATATACTTGGAAGTCTTCGTATGTTTCTGGGATATCGTTTTTAGAAAATTCCACGTAGATCACATACCAAGAGAGCCTGGTGGTTTTACTTATGTTGCAAGTAGTGTCTCCGAAGATAGGTGGTTGTTATTTTGGATCGGCCTCCGATTTCCTGCTCCCTGAGGTGCCTTGACCAGCTCTAATGGTTGGGTGACCCATTTCGTCTTTGAAAGAAGAAGTGGATATGCACTCAAGCTCAATGTCACCTAGCATGTCAAAAACACAGTCCCACGATGAGAGAGATGGCATGAAAATCAATTGAGACCGTACAACAAAGGAGTCTTAACTGGTGGTAGGAAGGTCGTAGGGAAGGCAAGTCGCACGATCGTAGATTTCAAGAATGCGACTGAGTGACTGAGGTCATAGGTCGTGATTTTAAATGAGGTTGCAAGGTCGCAATTTATGAAAATGGGTCGGAGTTGGCACAATAAGATCAGGTAGCAAGTCACAAAATAGGATTGGGTCACAAGTCACAACCAAATGTGGGATGCAAAGTCGTGAGGTCGCAAGGTCACGTCACGAATGGTATCGCGAACATGGGATGCGCGACTAGGGCTTAGAGAAGCTCAGAGAAGGTACTAAATGGCCTTGGGAGGCCAGGGTCGGCCTCAGAGGAGTGATTTTTAGGCTTACTGATAAAAGTGAGGGGATCAAGGTTAGGACAAAACACGCTCTCTGAGTGCAGGCACGGGGTGGAGAGGCTAGGGCAAACTGTGAGGTGCAAAATGAGAGAACATTAAGTAAAAAGGATAAACCCTAGGGCGAGAGATCAGCTAGAGGTTGGGAGGGTTAGATAGTGACACTTGGAAGAAAACAATGTTTGCGGGAGGGAGGACCATTACTTATTGAAGCAGGATGCACGCGCAAATTCGGTTCGGAGGGACTTCTAGCTTCCTGGGCGACCAACAGAGCCTTGACAAATGCGACTGGGGTGGCCTCCTATTTATAAAATAGTCGCACGTGTGGGGGTCGCAAGGGTCGGTAGTGCGTCTGTTGCGACTAATGCGACCATGCGACCTACGAGGTCACATAGTCGCATGGGTCGCATAGTCGCGTTTGAGGATGGAAGGGTGTGGAGCGACCTAGCAACCTTGCGACCTCGTGACCTTGCGAGTTGCGAGGTTGCATAGTCGCAAAGTCGCACATACGACTGACGGGGAAGTGATATGAATTGCGGCCTTGCAACCTATGCGACTCGGAAGGTCGCAAAATCACAAGGACTTTATGAGGTTGGAGGCGTGACTACGCGACCTTGTGACCTGGTTTAACTTAGCCAAAACTTAGATTTCTCCTCAGTTCTGCTGCCACTTATGAGCTTCTTTGAGCTAAACCTGGTGGGGCTGAAGGCTTGACCTGGTGTAGGGGCTCCAAAAATTTAAGGATCCCCAGATTTTTGGAGGAGTTGTTGTAGTAGCTACAACAGAACCAAAAATAGAAGCTTTAGGGGAAAGTATTGTAAATATTTTTTATGTCTATTCAAAAGAAGAATAAGAGATTGAGGCTATTGTTCTTGAGATAATTGTTGTTGCAACATCCAAACTTAAGAAACCTAATAAAGTAATTACCCTATGTTATTTTCCATTGTAAACCTTCTTTAAGAAGAAAAAAGACATTAGAAATGGAAAACAAGAGGCTTCAAATCACCATCAAAACACTAACATATGATCATGAGGAAACAAGGCCCTTTGAGAAGCTTGACTACCTTGCCAAGGAAGTAGGCTCTCTTACTGAAGAGGAACCACACCTTGAAGTCACATGGACAACTCAGATCCATAGGAAGGAAATATAAGATGTGGTTGTCCAAAAAATAGACCTTATTCCTCTTTTGATTGATGATACCACTTAGAATGAACAAAAAATAATTGAAGATAATAATATATACGTGGATACCCCAAAGATGTGGGTGAAGGAAAAAGAAGACAAATGGAACCAATTGTTGGCTTCTTAAAAGGAAGGAGTGGTGTTCATTAAGGAGCATCACCAAATTGTCAGAACTATGAGAGAAAAGTGGGCCAAATTATATGAATCCCACATAAGTATATGGGAGGAAGAGAAATCAGAGAAGTAGAATTTGTTTTAGTTGGAGAATCATTTCAACATGTTGGAGAATGAGAAAATACAACTTGGCCTGCTAGTATAATATACCTTTAGTTGTAAGGCCCCTTCTCCACATTACAACACGTTCTTAATAGAACAATTGATAATTTTCCAAAGAAATCCATTATTACTAGGAATCTATTTGAAATTATAATCCAAAATACATTTCTAAAGGGTTATTATGCGTGTACTTATGAGGATAAGAACCTCCTCTATGAGCTTTATCAGTATGACATATTGTTATTTCATGATGTATGGTTGAGGGCATTTGTGTCCTACCTTAATAACCATGTTGCTTGGGTAGTAGCCCATAATATTGTGCAATATAACTTCACTAGTAATTTTTGGGTCAAAGGAGAATACCACCTGCCGCTATAGGTCATTAACATTCATAAGCAATGGGCTTCCTCTACCCAACCTGCAAAATATTTCAATAAGAACAAAAAGGTATCATCACACACTATGGGAAACAAATAAAAATAATGAAGAAACAAAACATGGAAGGATGTGTAGAAAGATGGAAACAAGTTATAAAAGACACCCAAGAAAGACACCCTTTCAACCCTAGCAATTTCAAGATAACATTGGAAATAGTACATTAAATGTATGGAAATCTACTGTAATAACTGGATTGGGTTAAACTTCCACCATCCTATGATATGGATTCCAACTAGGGAATATATAAAAAGCTATAGGTTGATGAGGAACGAAGAAGTAGCTTGTTGGAAGGTGATTTAGGAAAGAGGGGGATAAATGCATGGAGATGAGGCAGGATTGATTTTAGCCTCAATAACCGCTATGGGACTCTCACCTTGTTAGATTCATATTGACTACTAGTTGCATGAGGACATTCAACGAGTTTAGCTGGGGGAAGATGATAGATACTCGAAATGGTATATCTTTAGCACCTATCTAATACTTTTTTTCCCTCTATTTTCCCATTTTCTTCCTTTTCTTATCACTTTTTAATCTATATTAATACATTTTTGGTCAAGGTAAGAATATCCTTCGATGTTCCATTTTAATGTTTATCCATATGCATTTTTCAGGAAATTATTTCCTTTTTGTATTGACAGTGGCATACAGGTTCAAGGACTGTATCAGTATTACTCAGTGCAAGGTCTTGACAATAGCTACAACTCCTTATAGGTGCTACAAATCCCCATAGATGTTGCAACTCCCCATAGGTGCTGCAAATACCTACATGTGTTACAAATCCCTACAGGTGTTGCAAATCCCTCTACTCAGGTAGAATTCAATGGTTGCAACTCTGAGATGTGATTATAGTTGCTACAAAATCTCCACTATTTTTGAAACTCTTCATAATTGTTGCAACTCTCCATTGTTGTTGAAACTCCTCAGCATTGCTACAACTCCTCATTGTTGCTGTGATTTTCACTATTGTGGCTCGTGCTATCCTTAAAACCGTCATTGTAACTCATGTTACCCCTGTCAACAGTATGCTTGTTGTAACTCCCCGTTTTCCCTATTGTTGTAACTCCGGTGACAGTGCTACAACTCCACATTTGTTGTGACAATGTGATAGTCAACCATCTAGTTGTCAAATTGTGGACCAATCAAATGAGTTGACAAATGGTTTCTAATGTAGGGAAATGATAGGGACAGGTGGATGACTGAGAAAAGAAACCGACTCAACCACCACATGTCACACAACTGAATTGAGTCATTTGATGCCTATTTTCACCATTCTTTGAAGAAATTTATGTAACATGATGAACAAACTGATTTTCATAGTTTTATTTCACTTCTTTTGTTTATTTTTAATAGAATATATGTTGTATAAAAACTCCTTTCTCTCCTTGAGTTGGGGAGAAACTTGTAAGCTTGAAGTGGGCAGTTTGTAATCAAAACTGAAGATTTTATCTCTACGATACATTTTTTCCTGTTCAAGTAATTATGTTATGAGCATTCATTTTTTATTATTTTCTAACCAATGCCTCATTTAAGGAGGTAGGTCCCCATCCTTAGTTAGGTACTATCTATATTCATAGCATAGTTGTAGATATAATTTTTGTTTCCATTTCATTTCTTTATATATTCTATTTTTTGTATTGTTGCAACTTTGAATTGTTAACTAATATAACTCTAATAAATTACTAATTTTTGCAATTCTGAATTTTAGGTGTATTGCTGCAACATAGATGTTAATATTATCTTTGTTCTCTCACTAATTTATTTTGTGAAGGAATTACGACATAATGTGATTAGGGTTGTTTTTGCAACTTCCATTGTTATAAATCTGTGGTAGCTTTAACATTACTTTATTTTCAGAATGTTAATAGTTTTGTTTTTTTGAATAGTTTGGATTGATTATTTCACGCATTTGGTTAATGGTTTCAATTTCTTTACTAGCAAGTGTGAGTAAATGTTTTGTAATTGAATTCATTTCCATTGCATGTGCAAGTGCATATTATTTACAAATGGCAAGGCCATTCTTAATACTTGAGAAAATCACCTCTAGAGGCTGATGTGATTTACTTTTCCTGCAAGTGTGATTTACTTTCTTGCAACATAGATTAGACAATGTTCTTTCTATTCCTACCAGCACGGACTTGATTGAAGGTGTGATTTAGATTACTTAATGATTTGTAAATTCATCCTTAAATCTTGAATTGTGACAACCATTTAGTTACAACAACTTCAAAATATATACATGAATGAACTAGCATATATGGTGCAAGGCAGTTCACAAGTTCCCCTATGAACCCTCTGTTGACAATTAAATGAACATTGTTTTGGTTCTCTCTCTAAGAAATTATAAAGTTAAAATCCGTTGTTAACTGGCATATAAAAAACAAAATCCAAAATTTGATAACACTAGAAAACCCGACAAAAAAATCCTTTTGGCCCCAAATGATAGGAAAACTTCCTCTCAAGTGTCTGTGATTTCCTTATCACTTGAGCACCCCAAGCATCAAAATTATAGGACATTGGACAATCATATAAAATTTAATTTTCAAAATCCCTAATATGGCTAAGTCCCAATGGGAAAACTTCAAGAAATGGACTTCCTTTCTATTAAATATTTCCATTAGTTAATGTTATTAGGATACGAGAGCAGTGAAACATAAAAAATAAGACTTTTTAAAAGAATCATATTGTAGAGTATCTTGGTAGAAATGATTCTCTTGACGTGATAATTCTCATCAAATGATAGAAGTGACAAAGAATTGGAGTTGGTTCTTTTCCGTTGTTTTCCCTTGTTCCAGTGAATATTTTCTCTTTGAAAACCAACCTGATATCTCTAGAAATAAAACAATTGTTTTTTTTTACATTTTTTCTCCATACTGCGACCCCTCCTCTACTTCTATGCTCCTTGCACTCTTTGGATTTCACCTTGCACTTGTTTTTTATTCTTCCACGCTTTGTATATTTCAAATGTTCTCACCAATAATTTATTATAATGATTTTATGCTCTCGGATAGGCCTGGGCTAACTTGAAATTTTAATGAGTTGACATATGTGATTTCACCTCGACTTGGTTGAAATCCATATTGGTATACCCTTGACTTGGAACTATTGACAACCTCATATTCAACATAATTCAATTTCGCGTTCATGATATCTAGATAGAGGTGAACATTTAGGAACTTATTGAAAGGCCCTATAGTGATTTTCTGACGTGCATTTCAATTTCTTGAGAATATCTTCATCTTCCTCCTTAACTTACATACCATTGACAACCTCATATTCAACATAATTCAATTTGATGTTCATGATACCTAGACAGAGGTAAACCTTTAGGAATTTATTGAAAGGCCCTATAGTGAATTTCTGAGGTGCATTTCACTTGCTTGAGAATATCCTCATCTTCCTCCTTAACTTCCATATAATAAAATTTAATGATAACTCCCTTGGTACCCTTTTTAAAGATCTTCTCCATTCTAGTAGAGTTGATGACTTGAGAAGGTCATGACTTGAGAGTTGATGTATTATCTACAATTCCATAGGTTTAACCAAAATTTGATGTCCCAAGTGAAGGTTATGATAGCTTTCCCAAAACTTGATAGTTTTTTACCTCACCCTAAGAGAGAACTTGTAAAGTATGCCATGTATCCAATTTTTCAAATGTAATTCCAATCTTTTTACCTAGGGTACTTCTGTATGTCTTCTCAAGTCTTTGAAAAAATCATAGTATGAAATATCCTAGAGAATTGATAAAGCAAATCTATTAAGATCACTCATTGGAAATTTCTTTTAGGACCATCCATAAACCATAACATCCAAAAGGTATATATTTGAAAGTATAGATAAACATAATATCAATTTTTTTTATCAAGTTTCCTTGGCTCTTCTCACCATTCAAAGATTTCAAATATATATATAGGATGATGACTTATTTGAAGTAGCAAAAACTTAGGCTTGTATACCAAATGTTATTAATCACGAGCCTTAAAATTTATAAGAAGTCAATTATTACAGTCCAATTTAGGGGGGAAGACTCGTTTAAAATGAAGTTAATACATGAGATATGCTATGATGATCCTAAGACTAGCTCTCCTTGGTGTATATATAGGAGATAAAGGGTACAATTACAATGAAAAGTTCTAGTTTACCTCCTAATATAACAAACAAAATAATAACAAATGTTTACGAGGGCCTTAATATAGGGTCCCAAGGGCCTTAACACCAATTGGTTGGGGAAATTCTTTGAACTTTCTCAAAGGAACCTTCCAATCTGCACAATAATTTATTGCATACAAGCCATTTATGTGCCATATGTTTGATATATGACCATTAAATTAACCATTGTTTGGATCTATCCTAGTTTTGGACTACATGAATTAGTTTATTTTCTATTGTACCTTTGTGAAGGTGATCTAGTCCTTGCCTATGATATCACCAATGACATGTTAGGGAATGGAAATTTTGGAACCCTTTGGTGAGGCCATTTCATCATCAAACATTGTATAAACCTTCACTAAGAGATCATTCCTCCACCAAGTTCTTCACGCAAGTACGTGAGATCACTATATATGTTTTTTGCACCATTTTCACCATTAGATTTGTCATAATGAGTACTCTCGCATTTTGTATTTGGTTTCATGTGTTGGGTCACCAAAATGCCATCTTTTTACCAACCTTTTCCTTTAATTTTATCTAAATTATGCTTGTGTGTAACCTTGAATTAAGAATTTTTTAATGCTTATATGTGGAATCAATTTCCCTATTTTCCAATACATTTGTTTTAATATTTAAGTGAGGTTATGATTAAATATTAGAAAAAAAAAAGGCATGTTTTCACTTATTCTTGAAAGTTGAGTGAGTCTGGTAATAAAAACAAGCATATTTGGAGATTCTAACAATGCTAAAATTTACCACTTAGCCTCAGATTCAAATTCCTCTTCAACCTTTGAATACTTGATGAAGATTTGGGGTCATTAATGAAATATCTTCGATATGGAAAGAATATTGGAGCATTTGGAGAGACTAGTTGAGAGTTCTTAGAAAAAATATTGGAGTTATCTTTCACTTTCTAGTTTCTAGCAAATATTGGTAATGATAGGAAAAACAAATATGGACCTAGAAGAGATTTATGGATCTTAATTTGTTATTTGTTAGTTTTTGTATAAATAAGAGTGCCTTCTCCATTCCAAAGAGGAGGAATCTTGGCGCATATGTCCATATTATAATGGAATATATTAAAGCTTTTGATATTTCTCGTCATTGTTGGGTATGTGTTATTTTCTTTCCATGATTAGTTGTATGCATTGTTACGTTGCATCAGACACAACGGGGGCTTCACACGGGGGGTGGCAGCCTCCCTTGTCGTAGGATTTGTAGGGGGGCGATAGCCCCCTACATAGGGTCTAGGGCAGTGCCCCGAGAAAAAAAAATTATGTGGATCCAATAATGGTTGGGCATACCTACCCATGGTTTTGTGCATGGTTTTTACGCATGATTTTGGGCATGGTGATTTTTTCCCATTGTATTTTGTAGATACCGTCAAGGGAACTACAATTATGTTCTAATACAAGCTTAATGGATAGGGGCTTATGAATGCTTCAATATGTATATAATTAATTGTAACATTTAAAGGAATATGATGAAAAATCAATTTGGTTTTCTCAGTTTTGGGTTCCAAGAGAAAATATCTATGTATATATTTTTTTGTTCTCGCCATTGCATATTTTTTTGTTTTTAAGAATTCATTTGTAGGTAATTTCTATACAAGGTTAAAACCTACATTCGCATAGTTTGTCCTAAATAATATGCCTTGATTTAGTTAATGATGTTACATAATAGTTTTCTACTTTGTTCTTAGGAGAGTTGAGCTCACTCCACATAGATCAAGGTGGAATTTTATTTCATTTTATATTGTCTTATTTATTTTATGAAATATCATTTATTGTACGTTATTTCTTAGTAAATACATCTCTTTATTTTCTTTAAAGTCACAACCACCCTGACAATATTACTAATTTATGTGTTTTCAATGACGACTAGCAGATACTGCACTTTGTGGCGAACGCTGATGTATTCAAGGATAAAACTATCGACAAAGATGAGCACAAGAAAGTGTTGCAGGATGTAGCTCATGTAAACAAATAAAATACCATGCTGAAAGGTGTGGAATCATTGGAAAAGTTGCATGACTTGCAAAAACCGCTTCTGAGGTCCAAGCAATGCAAAAACCCTTAGTTCAATGTTGTCACATGAGCAAATAATTATTGGGACATAAAAATATCCTAGTTTTGTCAGCCTCGATACTTTTTGCACACCACGGGAGTGGAAATCCTTCATCCACTTGTTTAAGAAGTACCAAGATGTTTTCACGTGGGAATATGACGAGCTCAAAACTTATGGGGCCAAGTCTTTCCAACAAAAGTTACGAAAGATACATCCAACGCATGATCCTATGATTCAAAAGGATTTAAGGAAGTTGTTCAATGCCCAAATCATCTAAAAAGTGTGACATTCAACCTAGGTATCAAATTTGGTCCCATTAAGAATGAAGTCGTGGAAATCCGCTTGTGTGTTGATTTCCGCAACTTAAATCGTGCCTCGGACAAAGATAACTACCCTGTGTCTTCTATGGAATAGATACTACAGACAATATCGGGGTCAGAAATGGTTTCTTTGTTAGATGGATGTTTATGTTATAACCAGGTTCTAGTCTCAGAGCCTGACAGACTTAAAACAATGTTTTGTATGAAGTGGGGCATGTTTGCATTCAGAAGAATGCCATTTGGGTTAGTCAATGTCAGTGCGACATTTTTGCGTGCCATGGACATCGCATTTTGTGGACTAATCGAGCAAAGCGTAGTGGCCTATCTTGATGATGTCATGGTGTTTTCCAAGAATATATATGACCACTTTCGTCATTTGAAGAAAAATTTCAAGCGATGTCAGAAATATGATTTATCATTAATCCTAAGAAGAGAATTTTGCGGTGTCTGAGGGTAATCTCTTGGGCCATGTTATTGCAAAATGTGGGATTAAGGTAGACCCGAAAAGGGTTAAAGCTGTTACGCAGATTCCCTTCCCAGTGAATAAGAAAGTTATGCAGTCCTTCCTGGGAAAGATCAATTTCCTTCATAAATTCATCTCTGATTACGCTTAGATTGTGAACCCTATACAGGAGATGGTGAAGAAGGATGCAATATATAAATGGGATAAAAAGGAAAAGGATGTGTTCTCCCATATCAAGCAAGCTATTGAAGATGCACTTGCTTTGTACAACCCAAATTTCAATAAATATTTTATGCTCTAAACTTTTGCTTTTGATACTTCTCTACCCGTTGTGATCTCACAAAAGGATGATCAAAATAATGAGCAGCATATATCTTTCATGAGTTCCACCTTTCAAGGAAATGAAATCAACTACCCTACCATTGGAAAACAATTTATGAAATCTATAAGGTGGTGAAGCACTTCCGACCCTATATCTTGAAAATTCATTGGATTATCTTTGTGTCACACCTAAAAATCATATCATTGTTTGTTCAACAAGAGTTGGGTGAACGAAGAGTGCACTAGATGATTGGTTCGCAGGAGTATGACTTAGATTTCAATTCATTTCACATGATCAAGGGTCGTGGTCTTTGACAACTAGCAGCATAAGAAATAGATGCAAAAGAAGAAGATTCATCTTGATGGGAGCATGAAATCAAAATGTATAATGTAGAGTGAGCTTCCCCACTACCATCACAAACTCTTGGTACGCTGATGTGTGTCAATATCTTGAGCACAACAACTAGCCCTCTCAATTACCTACACGACAGAAGAGGGCACTCAGGATCAAATCATTATCTTACCAATTGGTGCATGAAGTGCTTTTCAGGAAGCACCACAACGGAGTTTTTCTTAGGTGCTTGGAAGTGCACGATTCAGAGAAAGTACTACGTGATCTCCATAATGGACCAGTCAGGGGACACTTCAAAGGTGACACAATTGCACACAAGGTTATGTGTGCCAGTTTATATTGGCCCAAATTATTCAAAGATTCTCATGCCTATGTCCGTAAGTGTCCAGTCCATCAAAGGTGTGCCGACAGAGGAATGAAATCAATCACCCCATTGTGCATATTGCAGTCAAAGAACCATTTCAACAATGACTCTAAGATGTGATTGGTGAAATTTTTCTACACTTGTCAAAGCAACACTACTACATTCTCATAACCACAAACTACTTCACGTGGTGGACAAAATAAGTACCACTCAAATGGGTGAATGATCAGGAAGTCATCATCTTCCTTAAGAAAATTATCATCTCCAGGTTCGGCATTCTGAATTCACTTGTTTTTTAAAATACAAGGTATTTCTCATAGTTAAATTATATGATTTTGCATTAGAAAATGGCATCATATTGAAACATTTAGCTACTTACTATCCATGGGGAAATGGTCTTGCTGAGTCTAGAAATAAAACCCTCATTCGCATTATCAAAAATACCATTTTATCTTAACAGAGGAACAGACACTTAGCTTTGGTTAATGCCTTATGGGTTGACCGAATCACGCCAAAATCCTCTCTAAATACATCTACCTACTTCTTGGTGCACGGAAAAGAAGTCATCCTACCCCCGAACATCTACTTGCCTACCCTTCAACTTTCACAGGAATCCCAGGCCAAGCCTTGCTTATTGGTTCAGTGTAGGATAGACACTCTTCACAAGCTATAGGAAGAAAGGAAAAAAGAAAAAGAAAATATCTCACTTCACCAGAGTTGTATCAAGAGGTGGTTCGATAAGAATTTTGTAAAGAAGAATGAATTCAGTGTGGGTGATTTATTCTTGAAGTGGGCTAAAGCCCATGAGGACAAAGGAAAACACACTAAGTTCCAATCCTTGTGGATCATACCATTTACCATACACGAAAAGCTTGTCCAACACACATATCGTCTACAATCACTAGACGAGAGGATTGAATCTCTTCCTATTAATGGCCAAGACTTAAAACATTATTTTCAATGATGATCTGGGGTTGTGCCTTGTCCTATGTACATAGTTTATTTTATTTCTTGTTTGTTTGTTGGTCTTATTTTGTTTTCATTTGTGTAAATAAGCATCGTGTGTGAATGTGTTTTCTGGTTCCTTTCTGTGTGGATGAATTGAAAAGAGTCTTGTAACGCCACAACATTTGGCTAATTTTCATCCTCCTTATTTGTTTTGGGTCACATATTTTGGTTGATGAAGTTCCAACGGAAAATACGATTTTCCTGTAAGGAGATTTTTTGTGAAACCATGATCCTTGTGTCTATTCTGGAAACCATATGCCACACTTGGTTCTTATGTTTTGGTGCTTTCACACCTATACAACTAGTAGAAGAAGAAAAGAGGAAAATCTAAATGAGAAAACCTAAATTATAGGTATTTATATGATTCTCTAAAGGAACAAGCCCTCTTGCTCTCAATAAGTCCGGATCCCTCTTCCGCCCATAAAATAAATAAGTGCCAATTGAAAATCATATTTAAATATATAAATAAAGGTGAAAGAAGAGAAAGGATTCCTATGCAGAGAGGTCAAGCAAGCAAATCTGTCGGGGTACTATTCAAGCTCGCTGGAAACAGAGAAATGTTTGTGTTCCTATAGTGACTCCATCGAGGTACTATCTAGGCCTGCCGGCAGTGGAGCAACATCAAAGATGAAAAAATATACTCTGAAAATCTAAAGCTCGTGAAATTCACTACCCTTTCTGATTCAAAACATTATGATATTGTTAAATCCTATGCTTGTCTTCAACCGAGAAAGGCATAAAGGGTACCATGTTTATTCATAGGGTAAGTGGGAAATTCAAAGTGATTTGCACAATGAATCAATACTCCCTGAAGAACTGAGACCCTTCACAAAAGAGTTAATCGAGACAGAGAAGCTGGAATTCCACCAGTGTATCACCAAGTGTTCTCGCTGCTACAAAAACCTCCAAAATTTTGGCCTGCACCAAATTTCGAAGACTACATTGGTCTTGTATATTATCATCACAAACATTGAAATCCATTCCATATGTTTTTTTTAGTGTTTTCGTCCCTTTTGCAAGAAAGGAAAAATGTCATATTTTCGTATGTTATTTGTCGCACAATGTATATAAGCCAATGTTTTAAAAACTGGAACCGATGACTGGACCAATCCACCTAATGAACCAGGTTTCGATCTAGAAGGGTCGAACTAGGACTGTTCAGGTCTAAACGAATCAGTTTTAGGAAAATACATTAAATAATTAATCATCAATGAAACTAAACTATTTTTAAGATTTAAAACCACGATTCCAAGCCAATAGAAACAAAATATGCAAATTTTTCTCATTTATATACTATGTAAAGGTGAATATATCAAAATGGGACTGAGTGCAATACATATTATCGACAAAATACATAAGCAATGAGGCTCTAAATGGCCTATAAAGTCCAAAGACAATGTTGCAAGATATGAGGCCATTAGCCTACTACAAGTCTACAATGTACATATGATCAATCATCAAATTCATCACCACTACTAGACACGGGATCATCATCAGGAACTACATAGACATCATCTGGTTCAGAGTCTGAGGATGCCTTAGCCTGATCCACAACCTCAGTAGAAATGCCACCAATAACAAAAGTAGTGGACCTAATGGAAGTACGAGTTTGTCGAGCTACACGACTAGTGCATTCCATTGGTTCTTTGTCATTCCTTGATGTCACTACTGATCCTGGTTCTGATGCCGCCACTAAATCTACTTCATCCCCCGCTAATGCCATGTCAATATAAAAATCATCATCAAACACAGGATCTTTAGTCTCCTCCACCCATTTTGATGTTGGATAAATATCGTCCAACACAATGGGATCTAGATCAGGTGTTTTGTTCATCATTTGGTTCCTCCTTAGTCAAAGGTTGTATTGCATGAAGACAATATCATTTAACCATTTTTTTTCCAAACAGTTTCTCTTCTTCATGTGTATGCGCTAAAAAATAAACCAATTGTGCTCACAACCTGAAGCACTACAAGTTTGGCTGAGGACTCTAATTGCAAAATTTTGCAATTAAGGACATTGGCCACCAAATGACTCCCACCAATGTGTTGCAAAGAAAAAGACATTAATTAGTAACTTAGTTCATTTCATTACTTATTTACAAATTACAAGTATTTATAAATAATTTGAATTGTAGATTTGTAAACAATTTAACTTAAAAAGAAAAATAAATTGGAAACTGGAATTACTTACCTGGTTGATCCACATCTCTTTCCATATTTGCAAGTTTTTACCAAAGGTACCAGTTATGATACTGAAAACAGTAAGTTGTCTATGTATTTCCAACTGGTCTGCATGGCTAGGGACCATGCACTCCAAGCAATCAATCAATCTAACTCTGACCTCCCCGTCCTGCAGATCTCCTAGCCGAGCTTTATAATGATACTTTGGGTTCAAAAATACCCTGTTGCATGTATAGGATGATGGAGTTGATTGTTCCATCTGTTATCAATAATCTCCCATATACCACCATATGTAGCTAACGTTTCCTTGTAATTTTCCTGTATCTACTCCTGTGCCTAATCCATAGCCTCATAAATGTAGCCCATGGCCATTTTTTCCCCATCCACCATCCTTAGCACCTTAACAAGGGGCTTGGTAATTTTCACAAGCTCTACAAACCTTTTCCAAAAATAATTGCCAGACACTTTCTTTTTGGTGTCTTTTCCATCTTGTCTATGAGCCCACAAAGATTCAGTCCAATCATTAGAAGAAAATAATTTCTACAGGTTTTTATGTTGACCATTGAGACATTGCAACATGAGGAAGTGAGTTTCGAATCTCATAATTGCAGGCCTAACAAGCTCTTTGCCCCCAATGTTTTTCCTCATTAGGTTAAATACCCGTGAGTGGTTGTAAATGTATTTTGTAATGCAATTGGCATGCTCTACATTGTTTTTTACCCACTCCACTTTGCCTATGTCCTCAAGCATGAGGTCTATGCAATGTGCAGTACATGAAGTCCGAAATATGGTCCTATATTTGGACTCAAGCATATTTCCATCAAGAGCATAGTTTGAGGCATTATCAGTGATGACCTGCACAACATTCTTCTCCCCAACTTCCTGAATAATTTCATCCAAAAGATCAAATAGAAGGGTTGCATCCTTCACCTTATCAGATGCAGAGAATTGATCTCAAAAACATGGTTCCTTGAGGGCAAGAAATAAGGAAATTAATGATAGTGCATTCTTTCCATCGGTCCATCCATCTGACATGATGGAACAACCTGTTTTGAGCCATGAGTCTTTATACTCAGACAAATACTCATCAATGGAAGAAATCTCTTTTTGCAAAAGATCTCCTGTCAATTCATGCATACTAGGGCCTTTGAATCCCTTTCCTACAGCTATAATAGAGTCCCACATAGCTTGGTAATAAGGTGAGCGAGCAGCATTAAATGGGATATCTAGCAATGTATTGATGAGAAGTTTCTTTGCATTGTTTTTTCCAATTTTGATCCAAAGTGGGTTGACGATTTGGCTGGGAGGAAGTGGGATTAGAAGAGGCAATGTTGACAGAGTGGTTGAAGGGAAAGTACCCCTAGAGTCCTTTGGGCTGAGACTCTACCAGACTGAAAATTGCTTATACAAAGAAACACACACACACAGCCATCTTTTTTTTACTTTTAAGCAAATTCTAATGTTTAGGGTACATACCTAAGGTCCTACGTCCGAGAAGACCGTTAGGGTGCAAACCCTTCTTGGAGTTCCCTTCTTCTTTCTCTGACCTGCAAGACAAACAAATCAAAGAACTCAACAGTACATGTATAGAAGTTTATGTATAAATCATCTTTATGCTATAAAGTTAGTTATAAATAATCTTTAAGTAACTACTTTCATAAGAATTCAACACAAGAATCTCATAAGCATAAAGAAAGATTATTCGGGAACAAAGACGTGTTTCTTTATATATAAAGGCAAATAAAGTACATATATCGGAAAGATATCACCTGAACACCTTCAGCAGGCTCCAAGCAAGCTTCCTCCCGGATTCGTTCCAGCCTCCAGCCTTCAACAAGAGCTCCTTCCAAGTCTTACTCAATGATGATGTCAAGGATGAATGATCACCAATACACATGGAAACAAGGGTTTCCTATGCAAAATGGGGGAAGTGCAGGATGCACCAAGGACTTCAGACCTGGTCTAAGGGAAAAATATCAGCATAATAATCTTGCTCTCCTTTCTCTCTCCCCTTGGCCTTCCCTTTGATGTCTTTTTATACCCTCTCCAAAGTAGTTTTTTTAGTTAGGAGTTGGTTGGGAACAGTTGGGCCACGGGCACTAACAGGTGATCCAGCAGGTAAACCCGCGATCACCGCCCGAAAAAGAGGAAATTATATTTTTTTAAGTGTTTTAATAGATACACGCGGGTTGGGTATAACAGAACCGCGTGTACACGCGTTTAACACAGGGCAAAGTCGCGTACAGGGAATAAAACACTGTTTTTTTAAATTTTTGGACCAGGTCTGGAAGGAGGGGTTGCCCTAGGCCATAAGTGCAGCATCACAAACCATAAGAGTGAGATTTGGAGCTATAACAGATGCCCCCTAATGTATGAGGTCAGAAGGGGAACATGATGGCCGAAATACATTAAGTAAGTACAAGGAAAGGAACTCTGCCGAAAAACCGAGGAGGACTTCACCAGAATTCAGCCTGCCAAGCCACCGAAAGGAGATCAGAAAGAAACACTGTCTGAGGCGGGCATACCCATGCTCAGGAAAAGTAAAGCATGTCCGCATATCAAGTACAAGCGGATCCACTAAGTATACAAGTATAAATGACTGTAAAAATACATAATGGATCATCTGATCATAATGAGTAAGTACATGTCTGAATATCACATATAAAACTGTCAATGATGCTGAAAGATGCAACGGATCACTGAAATCAAAGACTGATCCCATAAGGTACCAACTGAACATGATGGAATAGGATGGTACTACACTGCAAACTCAGGTGCCAGCATATAGAATGTCGCCATGACTGACTGCAACATATAAGGTGGAATGGTATCAACTAGCAGCAACAGGAGCAACTGTCAAGTGAACCAATGAATGCTGATACAACCTGAGGTCTTCACCGACCGCCGTGGTACATTTCTACACCATGGGAATAAATGATCTGAAGTCGACCATGTGAGAAATCGTTTGATTACCCGTCATTGATGTATACCGTTAACAAACGCGAGACTACTCACCGATAATGATAATGAGCGTCAAGGTACCCAGTACAATCTAACAAGTGTGAATAGATGAGCTGAAGTCGAACACCTGTAAGAATCTATCAATCAGGAGACAATGATGGTTTCCCACTGTCGATAGCGAGGAATCTGCCACTAATGACTGCAAACCCCAAGGTACTGCCAAATGGACTCTAGATCTTTGCCCCAGAGCAATGAGTCGGAGTCGATAGGGAAAGATCCGCTAGAAGGAAGGCATTAAGGCATCCTCCATCAATCTAGCGCGAGTGTAACCCGTAGGCCAATAATGTGGAAGGAATCGGACGAAAGAGATGTAGTAACCCAACCGAAGTACGTTTCCGGCGTACACAAGATGTGGCTAGCGCACGGTAGAAACCCTCTGAACCAACCAATAATGAAAGCTGACACAGAGGCGAGGTATCCACCAATAGGGTCAAATGGAAACCAAGGTACTGCACGAATCCCAATGTGTGATAATGTATGCTGATGTCGAACACAAGGGAAACCACTCAGTCAAAGACCCATGATACTGATCGATGCTGAGCACAAGGTGACCTATCAATAATGAAAATAGGGCCAGGGTGCGGTCTCTAGGTCTGCCCTCAGAGCAATGTGTCGTCGTCGATAAGGACAAGACCCGCCAGCAAGAAGTCAATGGGGACCTTCTCAAACCGGCACGAGTGAAGGACCAATATAACTGATGTGATGATAGACATGACACTGACAACCAGGGATGGCCGACTGAAAAATGAGTCAAGAGACACCGCAGAAAGGCCGACTCAGGCTAACTTCCCTTGAACAAAAGCACGACTCAATGTGACTATGTGGCAGCATATAATGAATCTGTATAAGTTCGTCATGCAGGAGGCACGAACGAACCCTCCATATGATTGGAAGAGATAACCAATCGGGGGAGAACTGACTCGATAACAAGGTTATGGCTTACCTAAGTCAAACTAAATCCCACCCAAGCGGAGGAGACTTTGTTTTGAGTGCTTTGTTCAAGGGCGACACGACTGACTCTAGCTGCCAACAATAAATGGAAATAATGTCCATGTTCCCGCTCTTTTTGGAATATTTAATTTTTTTGTCTTTTTCTGATAAGCCGGAAAAAGAATAAAAGAATGCTATGGTACAGTGGAAAGAACGAGTGTCGGTGAAACAGATGCTCTAGTTCCTGGGAAAGGAACGTTCCTATGCTCAATGCAGGGAGGTGAAAAACTGGTCAGTGACACTCAGAGGTATGTCCCTTCCACGGATCTAGGTATGTCAAGCTGCAGAGGTCAAGGGTATGCAAGGTTGATTTTTGCAGACGTCATGGTCAAAAGTGGGCTTAAACACGAGTCCAAGTGAAGCCGGCTATAGGCCAAAAGGTGCAAATGGTCAACATGCAATGCAGAAGTACAACTCAACACACATAGGAGCCTCTAGGGTATAAGGCCAGAACGAAGCGAAGAAGCAAGGAAGAATGAGTCTTCGACGCATAAGTCATGGCGGGACTACAGAGGACTCCCGAGCCTACTCAAAACGAAGCAGCATGGGCAACAAATGTCAGTGAGGTGCTAACTAGGATGCCCATGTAAAAGGATGGCTCTACCATCATGTCATGATTTAAAGAATCGGCGAGTGAAAATGGCTTGCGAACCATAACATGATGGGGTCGACCCTACGGCAGATGTATCAGTCAAATGGAGGCTAGTATGCATAATGCAACGGAAAAATGGTGTCCCTAACCTATATGCCAGTGAGAACACGATACCTGCCATGACGGGTCAGCAGTCATGGAACCGCCTTGAACCGTCGAAAAATGTCCAAAATGTCCTGAAAAACAACTCAATCTCGACATTCCAAGCTCCCAAGTTAAAAGTGACATGAAACCAAACAAAATAAAATTTTGAAAAAATTTTGCATTTTCAAAACTTATAAAAAGAAATTTTGGATTTACCATTTTCACCGTTTGACTTGGAGAGCAAATTGTGGAGCAAAAGGAGCAAACTTTCCCCGCGACTTATTCAACCGTTCAAACTTGCCGAAAACTTCCAGGTAAGCACTAAACTTGTCTTGCAATCAATTGTGATAGTTTTTAGGAAGTTTAATTAATGTTTCACCGTTAGATTTTTGCAAAAAATTGCTCTGCGGCGTACACGCGGGTTGGATATATATAAATCGCGTATACGACGGCCCTACACGCGACTGTGTATAGGGTAAACCGCGTGTGCGCAGCGAAAAATTTTTATACAAAAAACTAATGGATGAAATTGATTTTTTCTTCCAGGATGACTCTCACGTGGCGTGAAAGAGAGCACTCAGCTGTAGATAATGAAGTTATGGAGAATGATGAGGCATTAGATGCCTTACGGGGATGCGGATTGTTAAAATTCTTTAAGTTGCCGAATATGAAAGCAAATGTGCGTCTGCTCGAGAGACTTATTGATTACTGGGATGTCGAGGAAGAAGCTTTTATGATTGATCAAATGCCACTCAGGATAGAAGTGGAAGATATATATTTCATCACGGGCCTTTCCCGAAGGGGAGAGGTAGTCCACTCCCGGGGCAGGACCCGGAATAGTCTCAGCGTAGACGACTATGTACAACTTTACTGCCCAGGTCATCGGAAGGTCGGGAGTCAGATCTCGATCCCACACGTGGCGAGTTTGTCACTGCGGATAATCCTGTTCACCATAGCTCGAGTGAACGGGTCATCTTCGCTACATCAGGCATCACGAGTAAACATGAGCGTAGCAGTGGACTGTCTCACCACGGTGTTTGACTGGTGTACTCCTCTACTTGCCAACATGAAGGAGCAGCTTGCTTCTATCAGGAAGGGACAGACCAAGAACTTTGGGTATGGAACCATTTTATGCACATTTTTCTTCGAGAAGGTTCCTGCACTCCGCCCCAGGGTAGCAGTTCCCATCAGTAGTCCACGTGATCCACGTATGGGCCGGTGGGCTGACTTGATGAAACGTCTGGGGGGTGGGGAAGTGCCCAGGAATGCATTCGACGACGACTTTTTTGCTTGGTGGGAGCAACAGATCATCGCCATAGACGACTACCCCTATGCTGGACTGGATTTCCGAGGAGATCCTGACCTAGTGCTGCCACCAGATGCAGCATGGGGCGAGATCGGTAAGATTTTTTGATTTTTATGATTTTATGATTTTTAGGATTTTTCAAGCATAATGATGAACTTTGAAAAATATATTTTTTGATGAGATTCAAATGACTGATATGATGATCATGTTCCAGACATTGGGCCTGTGCGACCAGATGGATTCCCACAGCACGGACGGCGTGGCCGAGGAGCCGAAGAGGCGGCTGCAGATGCGGAAAGGACCCTCGCCAACGTCCAGCGACACTTGGCGAGATTGAGCTATCAAGTACCGATGGCCGAGATAGAGGACCTTCCTCCAGATATGCAGCGTCATGTGGTTGGGATGCCACGTGACTGGGTTCGCGTTTTTCGGCGCGTGGCCAATGCTATAGTTAGTTATTTAGCTGCTCATCCAGAGCCGAGGCATTAGATATGCCTGACATGATTATGGGCATTTGAGTCCCAATTTTGTATATTTTTGGACACACATATGTACACTCGAGACGCTTTGTGATATATATATATATACAGTTTGACTTTTTGATGCATGATTTTATGATGATGAATGATTGATATGCCAGTCTAATGCTTGATTAGCGATAGAATCAGCTAACCAATTTTGAGATCTTGGAATATGCAAATAATTAATGTAAGTAAATGATCTTTGCAACAACCTCACCCTTAAATATTGGCGATATAATGATGGATCTCTAACCCGATAAATGTTATTTAACTGAGACACTATCAATTGAGAATCAAGATACACTACCAACGAGTCGATCCCGTAAGAGATTGCCTCGGATAATAAATTGATAACAGCTGTATACTCGGCCATATTGTTTGAAGCAGGACCGATACACACGCCTCTCGATGTCATCAACTGACCAGTTGGGTAATAAAGTACCCAAGCTGCGGAAGCAAGATTCCGAGTGTGCCGACTAGCACCATCGGCGAATCCAAAATAAACCAAATCATCCATCAACACCTGCCAAAGCAGATCAAAAGTGCTGATATCAGAAAAACGCTCGATAAGATATGTACAAATATACATAAAATACAAAGAAGCCATTGCCTGGTAAAACTAAGCAAAACACTTCCTGAGGTAGAGCCCGTCAGGGGGCTCCGCCAACTGATTCCTAGGGATGTTTATAGGTACGACGATCGAACCAATCAATATACTCTCTTCGGCAAATAAATGTGTCGGAGCCAAAGGGACCGTACAAACATCACTAGTCGAACTGGAGGACCGAGATTCTACTTCATGCACAGGGGAATGAAAGTATAACCGACGATGTAAATCTTCCAAAGGTCGATCTACGGCCGTCATTGCTTCGAATATCGCTTCATCCGATGGAAAAACAATATCCGAGCAATCCGATGCAGAGGTGGAATCAGGGGTCCGAAAATGAGCCACATCACCATCTATTTCTTTCCCAGAGGAAATAGTAGAATGGTTATCTACAGAGTTATCGATAGATTCACATCTAGGTTCCGCTGCAGACATAAGAGATTCTATTTCACCCACCTTGTCGTCACCTGATGTGGTCACAGATGAAGCTAAGGTTCCAGGATTCGAAGAATAAAGAGTTTGGACAAACTCTCTCTGTAAAGGATCCCTGGAGGATGAAATTGTATCTATACCAACTGTAGGAGGGGGAAGGTTAAACGTACCCATCAATGAAGAATACATCCCGACTCCTAGACTCTCAATAGGCGGACGGGGGTTACCCACTAAAGGAATGGTAGAGTCAGAGTTTGCTTGAGGATCAGCTGGACAATAGTCCAATTGGTCAACCTTAACGATTTTCCCCTCATAAGGAAAGCAAATGACACGAAATAGAGTCGAAACAACGGCTTCCATCTCGTATACCCAGTTCCTTCCTAATAGGAGATTATAATCTAGGTTAGCGTCTATGACTTCTACTTCAATATTAACGACCTTTCCTCCAACACATATAGGAAAAGCCGGGATAATCCCGTACGGTCTATGAGAGTGACCATCAAATGCTGTCAATAGGGTGGGTGAAGGAACAACCGTCGGTGATCCAATGGCCTTCCAACATGACATAGACATGACACACGTGGAAGCTCCCTCATCTACAACCGTCCGGAAAATATTCGTTTTCTGGTAGGTAGACTTTATCTGGAAAGCCATGTGATGAGGAAGTCTCTTTTTGACATTACTCATATCAAAAGAGAGAGCTAAGGAATTACTTGGATCTACTGCCCCCATTGCCAATAGCAAGGCACTTCGTTGAGTAGGACATGTCTGGAGAACCTCTAACGCGGACATAGCACATGGACTTTGAGCCAGATCCTCTACAATGGAGTAATTCTGGGCTGCCCTAATATTAGGGTTGATAGTCGCGCGTTTAGCTGAACCTTTCGGCACCCGAGGTATAGTCTCAACAGAAGGTCGCTCAATATGAAGTGGGTTGTTAGTTTCGGGAACTGATTTACCCTTAGAATTTTCACCTTCACCATAATCGCGTGACCGTGTGGCCACATTAGCGTGAGCACCCATCATGAAAACATTTGATGACTTATCCCCTTCCTGGTTGCCCCCTGCGGAGGTACCAGGGTTCGAACTTGCGCCAGCAAGAAGTTGCTGCCCTTGGGGAAACGGGTTAGTTAACACAGCTTGCGAACTAGAAGTCCCTTGCTGTCCTAACAAGCGCTGAGCGTCTTCAATTCTAGGGCAGAGATGAGTTAGATGGTCTCCTTTGCATAACTTGCAAGGAAACTTAACTTTCTTTCTCGACTCATTTCCACCACCACCAGCGTTGTTGCCGGATTTATTTGCATCGGGCTTCCCATCCGAGTTCTTCTTTTTACCACGTCCTTTCTTTTTCCCATTGGAATTTTGATTTCCTTTGGGGTTATCGGATTGGACGGCGTTAATGGAAGAATTTTGGGAAGCAGGAGGATTAGACATTGTGACTTGGTTGTTAGGAGCAGTTTGTAATGACAACTGCTGCAATTGATTCAACAAGTTCACTGTAGTCGAGTCTACAGACCCTACGATACCATCCGCATGCGGACCTGGCTTTGGCTTAGCTAAATCAACCTTAGATCCAGGAGCATCTGGCAAGTACTTTTGGAGGATCCCAGACTGAGAGTAGATCAGTTCTAACTGCTGGGCCCTGAAAATGGCTTGCTCCTCAGAATAGACCCCAGACATGGAGACATCCTTGGAGATCTCAGGTTGCAAAGACTTCAAAAACCACTCTAGACGGTACTCCGGAGGGATTTCGGCTTTAATGAGCCTTTTTCTCCGTCTCCATTCCTGTATGTGATCAGAAATGTGGGTTGCCTTATCCTGACGAAAGGTAGCCAGAAGTTCAGTTCCGGCATCATAGCGGACAGGCAACTGAAAGTGATTCAAGAAGATATTAGCTAAGTCTGCGAACGATGTAAAGCTGCCCCCTGGCAACTCTATGTACCATTTAGCCGCATTACCAGTCAAGGTGCGCTGAAAAAGTCTCAACCTAACCGAATCTTCGATGAGGGAGTTAGATGAGCACCACAAATGGAATGTGGTTACATGATCGCCCGGATCTTCACCACTCTTCCCTTCGAATTTTGGGATGTCCGAAGGGAGTTTGGTTGGGACCGAAGGCCAGGCTGGATTGTATCTGATAGGGTCGTTCGTTAGCTTAATGAGATCTGGCAAGTTTAACGTTGCCAGAAATGGAAGCCTAGGAGGACCTAGGGGATTCCACCCAGACTGGGCAGAACTCCCCAAGTTCTGAAAAGATTGTCCTGGGATTTGAGAGGCACCAGGCTGCCCCAAGTGACCAGTAGAACCAGCTGAACCAAAGGGCAAGCCTTGTGGTCCAGCAAAATTCGGAGTTTGACCAACTCCTGCCGTATAAGCTCCATAGCTTGCAAAGTTTCCTCCTATAGAATTGTAAGGAGTCGATAACCCCTGATATGGGTTCCAAGCCGAAGCGAGGGGAGGAATACTTTGAAACATGCTAACCGTGGAATACGGCCTACTTCCTTGTTGGCCAATGAATGGATTCGCAGTTCCTGCGTTACTAACCCCAGGGTTATTCCAACCTTGGAAAGGATTGCTGCTTTGTCCTATTGAAGAAAAAGGCATGGATCCTACCGTTGGGTTGGAATGTGGAATATGACCACTTCCAAAAGGAAAACCCTGAAATGAAGCCGATCCGCCCATCATGGACGTAGCGGCATTGAACGGAACTGACGGAATACCCTGTGATTGGGTGCCAAAAAGGAAGGAACCAGTACTAAAAGCATTGGTTTGGGCATTTCCACTCGTGGACGGAATGGAGGTAGACCCAACCAAAGATGTGCTAGCAAACGATCCGAACAAGGAAGCGGAGGGGATGGAAATGGTTCCTCCCCCTTGCACCGATGTTGGGGTTTGCATAGTCGCCGCACTCGTGGAAGCCATGCTTCCAGTAGTGATCATAAATGGTAAGCGCGTAGCGTAACCTGGACTTGCTGGCCTATATAATGGAGGCCCAACGTATTGCAATACGTCTGGGTAACTAGATGGTAGCGGAGAATTTGGAATCACTAATGATTCTGAAAGTTCTTCTACCTCTACGTTATCCTCCGCTTGAAAGCGAACTTGAGAAAAGACTGGAGCGTCCCTCTCTTGTTCAAAAGTACCAGGCCTTGCTTGGCCGCTAATATCCCCGAGAGGAGGATCAATCCCCGATGCGTCAGCCGGCGTGGGACGGACCCCACCGGTAGTATTCCCTCTGCGCCTTCTAGGAGAAGGCTCTAAACTAGGTGGCGAGAGACCACGAAGTCTTCGAGACCGTCTTGGAGACCGGTCAGCCACTTTGAATTTTTTTAAAGATCTAACTAAAGACTCAAAAAAAAATTAAAAGCTAAGCCGACTAGGAGCACAGAGCACACAGTATAAAGTTCCTAAAGATACAGCCAGTCAAACAACTTTCAAGTATTTCCGCTCCGGGTGATTGAGACCGGACACCAAAATACGAGAAAGTGAATCAAAGGGCCTTCCGAGGATAGTCTGGGATGATGAGGGCCCAGTCCTATCAGCGAAGGTATCAGAGGAAGTTACGCTGACCTCCTAACAACAGTCTGCGCCGGTGCAAGCCCCCAAGCTTCGCAAGGGTGCCCTCCGGAAGTACTGTCGAGAGTGATACAACGTCGACCTCAGGTGCCACGGGATTCCCCTCCACAGCCACCTATGCAGATCCCTAGGAGAGGCAACTATGGGTACCAACTCGTCGCAGAAGCCAGGCGGAACAGTCGTGAGGTAAGTTCGGACAAGTAGGAGAGGGGGTATCTCTCTTCCCTGTCTTCACAGACCCTCGTGCTTAACTCCCAGATCCGGAGTCTTCCTGGTCTCCCTAACGCTATTGGATTTACTCTCTTTAATCAGACTCTTATGTTTGACGTTTTGTGTGGCCTTGGAGAGTTAACTCTCCACTCGCCTAATCCAAGGCCCTAAAATCCTAAACTTGTTGGTGTAATAACTAAAACAAAAAGTTCTAGTGGATTTTAATTAAGCGCTTGATTTTATTAGGCTGTTCTTTAAGTCAAAGGTAATGGAGGTGAAACTTGTGGTGTTTTATGGACGCAAAAGAAATTAATAAAACCTAGCTACATGCACATGCACTTTTGTTTTCGATGAATAGCAATTTCTATGAGGTTCAGAAGGCACTTGTAATATAAACAAAAAATTTTTCCTTTTTCTTTTCAGACTCCACACTCACAAAAACTAACAAAACTAAATATGCCTAAAAAGAGATGCAAATCTTTCCCTAATGCAAGAACTAAATGTGGATGCACGATTCAAAGACTACTCGAAAAACAAAGAAGGAAAGTTGCTGCTTTACCAAATTTTGTCTTGCCACTGAAATGCTTAGATAGAAGATGATTTGTTACTAATCATTTCGTCCAAACAATAAAAACAAGTTTTAAGATAAAAAACAAAGCACTTTCACTTCGCAAAAAAGGAAATCAGATGAGAAGCAAGTTTAAGAAAGCGAAACTCAAAAACTTTCAAAAGATTTTCTTTCAATCAAACCAAAAAGTCTTTTTCAAAGGAAAACTCTCAAAAAAAAAACTGACACTAATGATTGATAAACAAGCCACCAAACACTTTTGTGAATTGACACCTTCCAAATGATGAGAACTCAACAAAAATAAAATGTGTTCGAAATCGCTTTTGACAATCAAAAGCAGCAATGAAAGTCCAAGAAATCAAAAGACAAGTTTCAAGGAAATGGTAACAAACAACTTTCCCGAAACGAAGGAGCAAATGGTCATAAAAATGATTTCGTTAAGCAAACACAAATGTCATGAAAACAAAATGGACACAAAGATTTTAAGACAATCTTCCCACTCTGCCGAAACAGAGAAATCAAGATTCTTAAACAGAAACCTTGTGTGTCAAAAATCAATGACGCTTGCAATCAACGAAAAACAAGACTAGCACTCCTAGAGAGAGTTCGAAACAAGATGCCCCCTGTTAAACAGAGAACTGTCACTGGGAATTGACTGCTTTAAACTGACCCAAACCACCAGACAGACATTCAGCCAAAAGAAAAATTATAAATCTTGAAAATTATGTGATATACGCGCCTGCAATTATTTGCAGAATGCGTGTACACGCGACTGTAACTAAGGAAACCTGCGTATACGCGGGTTTACTTAGTGAAACTTGCGTATATACGCTTCTGTAATCCAGAAAAAGTGCGTATATGAAGTGTTTCAAGAAAAATAAAAAACACAAACTGAAAAACTGGAAAAGCTTGGAGTTCAAGAAAATATCAAACAGTCAGAACCAACAAACAGAGGGACTGAGCCTTGATTGGCTTGAGGACTACCCAAACTAGGAACAACAAGAATGTTGTCCCCAGCGGAGTCGCCAATTCTGGTTGAAGGGAAAGTACCCCTAGAGTCCTTTGGGCTGAGACTCTACCAGACTGAAAATTGCTTATACAAAGAAACACACACACACAGCCATCTTTTTTTTACTTTTAAGCAAATTCTAATGTTTAGGGTACATACCTAAGGTCCTACGTCCGAGAAGACCGTTAGGGTGCAAACCCTTCTTGGAGTTCCCTTCTTCTTTCTCTGACCTGCAAGACAAACAAATCAAAGAACTCAACAGTACATGTATAGAAGTTTATGTATAAATCATCTTTATGCTATAAAGTTAGTTATAAATAATCTTTAAGTAACTACTTTCATAAGAATTCAACACAAGAATCTCATAAGCATAAAGAAAGATTATTCGGGAACAAAGACGTGTTTCTTTATATATAAAGGCAAATAAAGTACATATATCGGAAAGATATCACCTGAACACCTTCAGCAGGCTCCAAGCAAGCTTCCTCCCGGATTCGTTCCAGCCTCCAGCCTTCAACAAGAGCTCCTTCCAAGTCTTACTCAATGATGATGTCAAGGATGAATGATCACCAATACACATGGAAACAAGGGTTTCCTATGCAAAATGGGGGAAGTGCAGGATGCACCAAGGACTTCAGACCTGGTCTAAGGGAAAAATCTCAGCATAATAATCTTGCTCTCCTTTCTCTCTCCCCTTGGCCTTCCCTTTGATGTCTTTTTATACCCTCTCCAAAGTAGTTTTTTTAGTTAGGAGTTGGTTGGGAACAGTTGGGCCACGGGCACTAACAGGTGATCCAGCAGGTAAACCCGCGATCACCGCCCGAAAAAGAGGAAATTATATTTTTTTAAGTGTTTTAATAGATACACGCGGGTTGGGTATAACAGAACCGCGTGTACACGCGTTTAACACAGGGCAAAGTCGCGTACAGGGAATAAAACACTGTTTTTTTAAATTTTTGGACCAGGTCTGGAAGGAGGGGTTGCCCTAGGCCATAAGTGCAGCATCACAAACCATAAGAGTGAGATTTGGAGCTATAACACAGAGGATGAGAAATAACTTTGGATGTTTGTTCTCTTTGTTCCTTTTTATAGTTAGCCAAAAGAAGGATGAACGTAGTGAAAGGGGTCATTGGTGGAAGGAATAGAAGAGGAGTCTTGAATATCATAATCATCATACCCACTCTCTTTCATGGCTTTTAATAATTCCCTCTTTATTTCAATTTCATCTTGGATGGCCTTTTCCCTAGCCGTATCCTCATGAAACTTTTCAAGCTTGGAAAGGTATTCTTCCCTAATAGGATCTAACACTGCATTTGGTGCATCACATGGCTTTACTTGGCCTCTTACCTGAGCCATGTGTTGTTTCAATCTAAGAATACCCCCACCTCCAATAGGTTTATGGCATAATTTGCATATAGTTTTTCCATGAATCACGTCACAATGAGCCCATGCACTGTCCTTTCCTTTTGGAGCCATATTTCTTGAGATAATTACAATTTGCAAAGAAATATGCCATTTAAAAAAAATGCAGCTAAGAAACATGGAAAACCAAAGCTAAATTTAGGAAAACAAATGCACATGTAGCCTACAAAATTTGATAGCATAGAACTATATATTTTATAGCATAGATGATAGAAGTTAGAAGTTTATAACACATAAAAAAAAATTAATACATGGGTAGTAGTCAAATGAGGAATTTTCAAGTGAAAATCCTTACTTGGAAATGCAAACTAGCTTCCCTAGCCTCCTCTTGAAGATGCCAGCTCCACTGACAGCTCCAAATTATCTCCAAAATAGCTCTAACTCCAACTCCAAGCCTCCAAGATGACTACTCCAACAAAAAATCAACACTCTCCAAGCTCCCAAGAAAACTCACAAATACTCCAAATGAGATGTGTGACACAAATGAGAAGGAGAAGGGCCTTTTAAAGGCTTTAAGAGGGTGTTTTTGGAGGGAAAGGACCCTTACTTTCCCTCCAAAACACCCTAAGCACCTTGGAAAAGTCGTTGCATGAGTCCTTCGCGGTCATGGCAGCTAACCAGCGAATTTGACCACAAACCAGTCGGTTTCATCCTAAACCAGTCAATTAGGACCGGTTAGGGCAAAAAAATGGCAAAATGATGGGTCAAACTGGGTTTTTAGCCGGTTTGACCCGATGGGTTTGCTAACCGGCCAGTTTGACTGGTTACCGGTTCAGACCAGCCGGTTTTTAAAACACTGATATAAGCTTGTTTTGGGTGTTTCAATGGTTTATCTTTATGCAAATGAGTTGATCTAACCATGTAAACATTTGTCTCACTCATTCCCAAAGTTTTAAGCACTCTCGCAAAGTGTATCTTTAGTGTCACACTTGTATCGTAAGTCATCACAAAGTTGTCGCACTAAGGGAACGTGTGGTTAATGTGTCATGGATGATCTATGTTATTGTGTCATTAAGTATTCTAAATTTGTGGTCACACTAAAGTCAATTCATTGATCACATCAATTCACTAGCCCCACACTTAGCCAAATTTTAGAAATTTCCCAACAACTTAGCTTCATTCAGTCTTCCCCAACTGCTCATTGAGCAGTTCCAACCCTCAAGTTGTAACCTTGTCCCTTAACACTATGCAATGTGCAGTTCCTTCCTCAAAAGACTGTGCACTACGCAATTCTAGTGCTCAAGCCTAGACCTTGGCCCCCAAAATTGTGCAATCCAATCCTCTAGCTTACCCTTAACTGTGAATTACACAGTTTATGAGCTCGAGCTCAGCCCTTGAGCTCCTGAGTTGCATAATTTCGCAGTTACCTAACCTCCTCTTCCTTCCTAAATTATGCAATAGGTTGAATTAGTGCCCATCCCCTCGGCTGTCACGCTGACCTTCCACACTACATAGTTTCCTTCCTTAGTCAAGCTTGAACTGCGCATTATGCAGTCTCAAGGCTCAAGCTTCACCCCTAACTGCCTGAGATGTGCAATTACATAGCCATTGATCCTCTCCCTCAACCTGCCACTTGGTTCTGGCTCAGTTAGTGAATCAACATGAACCATATTAGACTAAGGCTTTATTGGACTGATGTACTCTCATCATGAGTGAATTGCATATGCAAGTACTCTATCAAACGTGACTCCATGATAGGATGATGAAGGAGGAACGAGAGAATGGAAACATATTGAAAGTCATATTTTTAGTTTATTATACAAGTCGGTCAATCAAGAGAAGACAAAAGGGACACCAGTTTGGGACCACAACTCAAAACTTGATATCATTGAATACTCCTTACCTCTAAACCATAAGGAGGTGGATAGAAGATCATCCTCAAGAAGACATGTAGCAAGCAAAAAGACCATTTTAGCTTAACAGAGTAAATGGAACTCCCGCTTTGGTGAATGCATTATGGGTTGACAAAGTCACGCCAAAACCCTCTCTAAATACTTTTCCTTACTTCCTGGTGAATAGGAAAGAAGCCATCCTACCCCCAAACATCTACCTATCTTCCCTTCAACTTTCATAGGAATCCCAAGGCAAGCCTTGCTTATTGGTTCAGTGTAGGATAGACACTCTTCACAAGCTCCAGGAAGAAAGGTAAAAAGAAAAACAAAAATTCTCACTTTACCAAATTCGTATCAAGAGGTGGTTCAACAAGAAGCTTTCTGAGAAGAATGAATTCAGTGTGGGTGACTTATTCTTGAAGTGGGACAAACCCCACGAGGAAAAAGACAAACACACTAAGTTCCAATCCCTATGGATCAAACCATTCTCCATACACGAAAAGCCTGGCCAACACAAATATCATCTTCAATCACTAGATGGGAGGATTGAATCTCTTCCAATTAATGGCCAAGACATAAACCATTATTTTCAGTGATGGTCTGGGGTTGTGCACTGCCCTATGTACATAGTTTCTTTTCTTGATTATTTGTTTGATTGGTCTTGTTTTTTTTTTCATTTGTGTAAATAAGCGTCATGTGTGAACATGTTTTTTGGCTTCTTTACATGTGGTTGAATTGAAAAGAGTCTTGTGACACCACAAAATTTGGGTAACTTTTCTCCTGATTCTTTGTTTTGGGTCACATTTTTTGGTCGATGAAGTTCCAATGGAAAATATGTTCCATCCGTAAGGAGAAATCTGGCCAAACCATGATCCTTATGTCTATTCTATAAACCTTATGCCACACTTGGTTTTATGTTTCGGTGCTTTCATGCCTATCCAACCAGTAGAAGAGGAAAATGGAAAAAATATAAATGAGAAAACCTAATTCAGAGGTCTCCATATGCTTCTATGAAGGAACAACCTCTCCTGTGCTCAATAAGTTGGGATCCCTCTTCTACCCATAAAGTAAATAAGTGCCAATGCACAATAGTGTTTAAATATATAAATAAAAGTGAAATACGAGAAAGGATTCCTGCATAGAGAGATGAAGCAAACAACTCCACCGGGGTACTGCCTAGGATTTCTAGAAGTGGAGCAATGTTCATGTTCTTGTAGTGACTTCATTAGGGTATTGTCCAGGCCTGTTGGCAATGGAGCAACACTGAAGATGAAAAACTATACTCTGAAAATTTAAAGCTGACAAACTTCACTACCCTTTCTGATTCGGAACATTAATATATTGTTGAATCCTATGCTTGTGTTCAACTCAGAAACACACAAAGGGGACCATATTTATTCATAGGGTAAGTGGGAAAGCCAAATTGATATGCACAGTGAATCAATACTCCCTGAAGAACTGAGACCCCGCACAAAAGAGTTTACTGAGATAGAGAAGTTGGAATTCAACCAGAACGTGACGTTGCCACTGCTACAACACCCTCCAAAAATTTATCCTACATCAAATTTCAGAGCCTAACTTGGTCTTGTATATTTTCATAGCAAACATTGAAACCCATTCCATATGTTTTCTTTGAGTGTTTTGGTCCCTTTTGCAAGAAAGAAAAAATGTTGTCTTTTCACATGTTAATTGTTCCACAGTCTATATAAAATTGTTTTTTGTGGTTTCAGGGGGTTATCTTTGTGAAA
Organism: Pinus tabuliformis; assembly: GCA_031772625.1. Classification (NCBI taxonomy): domain Eukaryota; kingdom Viridiplantae; phylum Streptophyta; class Pinopsida; order Pinales; family Pinaceae; genus Pinus; species Pinus tabuliformis. Next base: position 48,374,825 of record CM062808.1, read on the forward strand.
ATGAGTTGATATAACCATGTAAACATCCATCACACTCATTCCCAAAGTTTTAAGCACTGTCACACAAGTTTCGTCACAGTCGTCACAAAGTGTATATATGGTGTCACACTTGTCGCGTGTCATCAAAAAGTTGTCGCACTAAGGGAAATGTGTTATTTATGTGTCATGGATGATATATGTTTTTGTTTCGTCAAGTTTTATAAGTGTGTGGTCACAATTAAGTCATGTCACTGATCACATGAGTTCACTGACCCCACACTTAGCCAAATTTCAAAAAGTTCCCAGCAACTTATCTTCATACGGAATTCCCCAACTATGCATTGCACAGGTCCAATGCTCAAGTTGCAACCTTGTCCATCGACACTACGTAATGTGTAGTCCCTTTCCTCCCAAGACCATGCACTACGTAGTTTCAGTGCTCAAGCCCAAACCTTAGCCCCTAGAATTGTGTAATTTAGTCCTCTAGCCTAGCCTTAACTGTACATTGTGCAGTCTCTGAGCTCAAGCTTAGTGCTTGAGCTCCTAAATTGTGCAATTGCATAGTTACCCAACCTTCTTTTCCTTCCAGAATTGTGCTATAGGTTGAACTAGTACCCATCCCCTCATCCTATCACACTAACCTCCAAGAATGCACAATTTCCTTCCTCGGTCCAGCTTGAACTGTGCATTGCGCAACCTCAAGGCTCAAGCTTCACCCTTGACTACCCGAGCTACGTAATTATGCAATCACTGAGCCTCTCCCTCAACCTGCCACCCATTTCTGAATCATTCAGTGGATCAACATGCACCATCTTAGACTAGGGGTTTATTAGACTCATGTCATCTCATCATGAATGAATTGCAGATGCGTGTACTCTATCAAACCATGACAGGATGATGAAGGAGGGCCCCCATCAACCACATCTTGCACACCTTTGTAATGAAATAACAAAGCTATACTATGTTACCATTATGTACAAAAGAGTGTAAACTGTGGTTGATGGGGGCCCTCCATTCCTAAGCAAGCACACTAAAAAACTATCACATATTGAAGATCAAAGTGGCAGTATGTATTTCATAAAAATGAAGTTACAAGATATTACACGAATTCTTTATGCTCACTTTACAAATTACATCTAGAACTTGGAACCTCCAACTAGCAACTAGCAACTAACACTAACACTCATAACCTCTAACTTGCATCTAACAATTGACAACCCTTTGTATGAAGGATGCACTCCTATTTATACATAAAATGAGGATAACTATACAATAAATAAAGATCCTCGGATCTCTCCTAAATCCACATTTATCTCTTGTGGTTACAACCAATCTCCTAAAAATGTAAGATACAAATCCTCTCAAAATCTTCTCATCCATGATTCTTCTCCTTTGAATGTGCATAGTTGATGATCCACATCTTCTACAATTATTTCAAAAATCCTCATGAGTTGGAATTTTAAATTCGAATTTGTGGTTGGATGGCCAAGTAGGACCCTTCTAGAATCTCCAAGTAGGCCTACAATATCACGAAACTCATAACACTTTTAGATATATATGAAAATATGTTAATTTCCTAACATTTAATCACAAATTCACTTATAATACTTAAAATCAATGACTTGGAAAATAATAATAATAAACCCATATGATTATGAAAATGGTTAATAAATGTAGGGTTATGGAGTTATAGAGTTACGGAATGAGGGTAAAATGATGGAAATGTAGGTGAAAGTGGATGATATTTTGGAGGCTCAACACACCCCCCAACTGAAGATGTTGCATGTCCTTATGAAACTATTGCATTGATTCCTTAATCATAATTTGATATTCTTGAAATGGTTTTCTTCTATATGAGCTTTGGCTTTGTATTGATTCTCTTTTAACTTTGCATAATCATATCATTTGACAATTTTATTATTTTTGTGAAGTGTACTTTTAAATACATTTGATTGCAACATACATTTTTATGGTTGGTTCTTATGCGACAACCAAAATTTTATGGGTATTGGTTCTTGTTTAACAATACTTTTGTTATTTTTGTTGCATCAAAATACTTGAAAACATTGAGAAATCCTTTTTAGGTCTCATAGTGATTGTCAGCCATTTAATGTGCTCATCAATTGATCATTTCAAAACATATAAACTTTTGAAATCAAAATGCAATAATAGTTGATTGGGAAAAATATGTTGGTTAGGATGAAATGAAATGTGACATGTGACATGAAATGTGAATATCCCTTCCCCCCAACTAAAGATGTTTTCAGTTTTTGGCAAAAGAAAAAGGGAATATGAATTTGGTGAGGGATTTTCCAAAATCACAATTTTAGCATTTAAGGAATTACATGATTAAAGATTAGAAAATTACCTACCTTCACTTACCTGAAAAGTAGACAAGTTATGTATATTGAAGAATGTGGTTGCTGCTGCTGGATCATGGAATATGAAGTAAAAGAATCTGATCTGCTTTTTCTTCCTCTTGGTTGTATGAATTGAGTCCTTCTACAAACTACTGAAATCACATAGTCTTCACTCGTTCCCACTTAGTGGCATAATTCTTATCTATTTGAATAGATGTTTCGATGTCGAACATAGAAAAGAAATTGTTGGATTACTATCCATTAATGAATGCCATTAACCAACACGAGACTACTCACCATTTATGTTAATGAGAGTCAGGATTCCTAAGTATGTCTTACTAGGTACGAATATATGTGTCGTAGTCAAGTCACCTAGAAGATCCGACAAATAGGGGACATTGTTGTATTCCCATTGTTTATTGGCAAGAGAACTTGCCATTCTGGCATGCAAGCCTCAAGGTACTTGAAATATCTCTATTATTGATCCCAGATGACGTGTTAGAGCCTGTTATCACAAAACCAGTACTAGGGACTGCAACCAAGCAAAGTCTCATGTAACTGTTTCAGACCAAACTTTAGATTAGGAATTAGCCTTCCTAATCAGAGAGGGCTCTCTCACAACTCTTAATAAAATCCTTCAAACACTAGATGGCTAACTCTTTATTCACTTATGAAAGCATAACTGGTTGGAAACACATCAAACTAGCTCTCATTGGGCTATGGAGTCTATAATATCAAGTAAACAAGGAAAACACAGTGACCTCATGGAAATCAAGGCTCTTAGCATTACATGTCAAACATATTCCACCAACACATAGCTTGCTGTATACACAGGAAGTCAGAGCATATAATTATGAATTCTGAGTGATTGCATACAACAAAACCATAAAATAACATAAAGTATAACACATCATCACTACATTTGATCATGACAATCCTTCGAGAATCTTGAGAAGAGAATAACTCTGTTTTACTATTACTGTCAAAAAAGGTCTTACAATGGCCCAAAACAACACTGTTTTTCTATTAAGTATCCAACCCTTTCTACATCTAACCTTGGCCCATATATAGGCAAGCAAAACTAAAACACCTCGAGCTTCCTCCTCCAGCATGAGGGGAGCCTCGAAGGTGGCTATTAACTATTCCTATATGCTATTTAATGTATTTATTACAAAGTGCTGAAATGTAATTGCACACAATCCTAATCAAACTAAAACATTAATTCCTTTCTCCTCGTATGCTTGATGCTTTCTTGAATGCTGTGACAGCTGTCCTCCTTTAGTTAAGTTGAGATGGTTGAGCTTACAGATGCGATGAATGCTGACTTGGGATGCTTGAAAGCGCTGATGGCTCATTTAATGACCAGAAGGTGTGCTCCTATTTATCGGTTTCTGTCTCCCAACATTCTCCTAAAATATAGCAGCCTGCTCCCAAATCTTTTAATAACCCCAAGTATGGAATGATGCCAGGTTTCTGATGTGCTGTAGATAGTATTTGATAGACAGCTGTCCCTCTTCCACAACTCCCGCTCACCGTGTCAAACTAGCTGCTCACAGTATCACACTAGCTGCTCTGCGCTTTAAAACCACCATCTACAGCAGTTTCGTAGCGCGCTACAAAACTGCTGTGTAATCATAAAAACACAGTCTTCTAATAATCACCTGATTAGATAAACCTATCTCTGTTGTCTTCAAGATATTTTCTCTGCTTTCTTTCTGTTGGTTATAACATCCTTTGAGGTGAGGAAAATCAGAACAGCTGGAGCCATCTTTTAAAACCTCATCTAGAAACCTAAATTATACAAAAATTCACAGACTTCATTTCCAGAATGTAGTGATAAGCATTTGTGAATAGCTCATTTAGCAACCGGAATGATATTTGTTCAATCTCCTTGGGCTTTGGATTCCCCTTCCTGAATGTTCTTTTAAAGGTCTATAAGATGCATTCATCTCTGCAATTATATATATCCAATATGATGGTAACAGCCTCTTGATAATAATACATCTGCATAACAATGCTGTGAGTATCAACAAAATCCTTTGAATTCCTACCATCCACAATGCAACTTAGGAAACTGAACTTCCCCTGCTTCTGGTATTTTTTAATTTGACAGAGTCATCATGTTGATATGTGATGTCAACAGAGTCTGATGAGTCTAATCTCAAAGGAGATATAAGAAGAGGTTGAGTAAATGAATCTGGAACCTTGACTTCATGTTTACCGCTCTTGTACTGTTAATATCTTTGATTGTATGTCTCCTTTCTCCGAGAGTTATTTTCCCTATGTTTGAATTGAAAGAGATGATGCATTCTTGAAAATTGCCAAGGATATCCAATCACTCTTACGCAAGCTCAATGGTTCACTTTGAAAATGTGACTACCATCAAAAAGGTGATCTTGGAAATACAGACCGCAGTGTTTTGTAAAATGAGTGCAGATCAAACAATAATCCAAAAATATTACAGCTACAAAGATTTCCAATTCTTTAACTTTATGCATTTTTGCAACAGCCCTACGCTTTCAGCCATGGATGATTTGAAAATAACTCTCGACTATGTGGCGCATGCAATGTAATGGACTGCTGGACCTCAAGGAATTCTCAGCATTATTGGCATGTCCGCCATCAGATAGGGCTTTCATCTGCTGTGAATTACCATCTGTCTCTTATCTGCATGACCACCATTTTCTTTATCTTTGTTTTCATCCCACCGGGCTCTCCCATAATATATGCCATACAATATCAACTGGCATGCACCTAGCAGCCTTCCTAGTCCATTGGGCAGCACAAGATTAATATCAAACTGGATGCACCAAATGACAATCAAACCTTTGTTACAGTGAGGCCGCTTCAATAGCCTTTTATCCACATCTGAAGATGAACATTTGTATTACCTCTGCAATCGGACAGAACAGTACAAATACCACAGTTTCCACTCATCCCCAAACTCATTTCACTAATTCTTTTGACAGGGCGTCATTACTTTCTGTGGGAGTATGTTCATCGCCATGCACAACTCCCATGCCTTTGACAACATTCCTCTGCGCCCTTGGAACTGTCTTGTTAGGCAATTCATTTGCAACTCGTATTCAACCTTGTGATCTCTTCCAAGCAGCAAATATTCTACCTGAAATGACTTCAAACACTTGCGCCCACATATCAAGCTATTATAATAGATATCACAGTTTCATTCACCAGTTCATATCACAGCTTGTTGCGTAGCTTCAAATAGATATATAGCGCATATATTTCCAATGAAAGTCTTTATTTCAAGTGAACGAATTCCTAGAAACAGAATTGCCAGATGTCTCATTATAACAACAGTGACTATTGATCACCCCTGCCACCTGTTTGCGTAGAAAAAGAGGTCTTATGAAGCTAGGCCACGATGATAATGAGCTACGTCTGTTTCATCAAACACTTGCGCCCATACATTAAGCTATTCCATGAATTTGCCACGGGACCAAAAGACGTGTCTCTTCATAGACTCTAATAATCCCGAAGACAAATCTTCCAAAATTGATTCAACCTTCATATTGATAAGGTTCTGGCTTTTAGCTTCCTCGATCTTCGACATGAACACTTTCAGAACTGCATTCTTCATATCTGCCTTCGCCTCCTCCATATGGATATTGTCGGACAAAATGATACAAGTAATGCAGCGGCCTTAGCTCTTGGAAATCCCATTGTCCTTCTACAACTTTTCGCTCTGTTTGCCTTTGATAACGCGGGTTCAATCCTCCATAATAGTGTAAGAGGCTCGAAAACATATGACGAAGGTCCAAAGCTATCAGACATAACTCAAATATTTTTGCATGATAAGTTACAACAGATGGTCTGTCCATTTTAGAAGCGACAACTGCTAGCATTTCAAAAATGGCTGAAACAGAAGCTTCTCCATTCTCTACAGCCTTTCCATAAATTCTAACAATCGGATCAAGCAAAAGCCGCACTGAGATCTTTTCAGACATGAGAATGCAGATTGAAGCAGCCTTTGTGCATACTGTTGAACCTGAGTCAGTAGTAAATTGTGAATGCAACACTAAAAGACCAACAATTTCTTCCAAGTATGGATTCGAAAACCCGCCCAGCTTCTGCACAATTGCTTCTAAAACACTAAGAACAGAGATCAAAAAGGCTCCCCCAGAAGCTGTGTTCCCTTCAAAGTCTGCCATCTTAGACACTGTTGCCTCTTTATATGAAGACAAGCAAACCCGCCATGTCTTCTTAAGGATATATTTAATAATGTGAGGAAGATGAGCCAATACTTGTGGCCCAAGTTCAGTAACAAAAGAAGCTATGCAATGCAAGCAACCTGAGGAAAGGGCTACATCATTTGCTGTGAGATTTGCAACAACAGGACTAAGACAGTCACTAAAGGTACTGGGAAAGTTCCCTACAAATTTCTTTGCCAGGACATCTAATGTGGCAACTGCTGCAATTTTTGCTCTCACAGAGGAATCTTCTGGGGATCTCACAAATACCAGTATTTAAGGTGACAAATCATTCTTCAACCATTATGTGAACATTGAAATGATAGACTAAGAGGAAACAGAATAAGCAACCGGTGTATTAGAAAAGGCAGCAAAGCCTTGAGCCACTTCTCCATTACCACCTTGATTTATATTGCTGATGTAGTTCCAGTTAATAATTCACTTTAATCATTCGCTTCCATCCTTCTCATGCATTTGAATACAAGGTTTAACCCCTGAAGTCTGGGCCTTCAATGAAAACTCGAACAAATCCCCAGTTTCGTAGCACGCTACGAAACCACTCGAACAGGTAGCGCTGCGAAACTGCTGAAAAGAATTCAGGCGCTGCGAAAACACCCACTCTTTAAGCCAGGCTAAAAATTTTTAACTACAGCATTTTCAGTGATAACAGTGGCTCCACTAGGGATAGTGTGCCCTTGTGGTGCGCTAAGAACATGCAGCTCCAGTGCCTTATCCATTTGTGACAAACAAAAATTTGCTTGACAAGCATGACTGTAGGAGAAAGAAACTACTGCTACTGAAAAATAAATGCTCAGCCAACTTTGAGCTTATTTGCAATTTACCTACCTACCTACCCTAACCATTTCAACTTCTTCAGCTCAATCAATATGAAACTTCCAATGCAGCCAATCATTAGCCTCATCTGATATTTGATTTCTTTGACTGTCCCGGAGTTCAGGGCCGATGTGATAGTGTGATGACTGCTGCCACTGAAATTGTCTCTGACTGTATCGGATTTCGGATCCAATGTGATAGTGTAAAGACCACTGCCACTGAAATAGTCTCTGGTCTTCATAGGAAAACTGAAACACTGGAGAGTAAAACTCTTCCATGTAATCAGCTATAGGATCCCAAAACACATGATCAGCTTGTCCTTCCTTGAAACTTTCAAGCTGTGCAAACTGATCTTCAATCTCAGTGTTCAGTTCCTCAATCATGAAAGAGAGAGGAAGCAGCTCCTTGCGCTCTGTCACAGGAAACTTTTGAGAATAATAATCATGATCATGAAAATTGTATGCCTGAATTTGTCCTTCTAAACCTTCAATTTCTTTCTCAATATCTTTGGCAAATTCATCAAAAAATTTCATCTTATCCTCTGACTTGCAGTCAAAGGATTTCAGATATGAGGATAAGGACAAAGAAAAAGATTCATTAGTTTCTTCTGTACTATGATCACTATTCCATTGTTTAAAACCTTCAACTGAGGGAGATTCTGCCACCACCTCTGTCCTATCTATCCATTCCTCCAAGAACATAAGCCAAAAGTCTGGCAATGACTTAATGGACTTGGCAGGCAAGCATTCAACCCACTGTTTGCATTTCCCTTGGAGTGAATCATAAAATAACCTTATGCAAACATCCTCATGTTTAACTCTAAGAAGCTCAGCAAAATGACAGAAATCTGAAATATGATCCAGGGTTAAACTCAAATCTTCACCGTTAAATTTTGGACCATTCCTTAGAAAGTATGCATCCTTGGGAAAATGGTTTGGAAAACCATGAATTCCTGAGAAATCTATGCATGCATACCTTGAACAAAGAAGGGCAGCTTCTGGGTCTTTCATAACTCCAGTGGAATCACCATGAATATATAAACCTTGAATTCTTCAACAATGGAGTCGCCAAGGTAGTTTTGCAGCCTTGAAAATCATTTGAACTCCTGCTACCTTCAGAAATTCAATCTTAAGCTCCCTGCAGACGCACCAAAATGTTATCACAAAACCAGTACTAGGGACTGCAACCAAGCAAAGTCTCATGTAACTGTTTCAGACCAAACTTTAGATTAGGAATTAGCCTTCCTAATCAGAGAGGGCTCTCTCACAACTCTTAATAAAATCCTTCAAACACTAGATGGCTAACTCTTTATTCACTTATGAAAGCATAACTGGTTGGAAACACATCAAACTAGCTCTCATTGGGCTATGGAGTCTATAATATCAAGTAAACAAGGAAAACACAGTGACCTCATGGAAATCAAGGCTCTTAGCATTACATGTCAAACATATTCCACCAACACATAGCTTGCTGTATACACAGGAAGTCAGAGCATATAATTATGAATTCTGAGTGATTGCATACAACAAAACCATAAAATAACATAAAGTATAACACATCATCACTACATTTGATCATGACAATCCTTCGAGAATCTTGAGAAGAGAATAACTCTGTTTTACTATTACTGTCAAAAAAGGTCTTACAATGGCCCAAAACAACACTGTTTTTCTATTAAGTATCCAACCCTTTCTACATCTAACCTTGGCCCATATATAGGCAAGCAAAACTAAAACACCTCGAGCTTCCTCCTCCAGCATGAGGGGAGCCTCGAAGGTGGCTATTAACTATTCCTATATGCTATTTAATGTATTTATTACAAAGTGCTGAAATGTAATTGCACACAATCCTAATCAAACTAAAACATTAATTCCTTTCTCCTCGTATGCTTGATGCTTTCTTGAATGCTGTGACAGCTGTCCTCCTTTAGTTAAGTTGAGATGGTTGAGCTTACAGATGCGATGAATGCTGACTTGGGATGCTTGAAAGCGCTGATGGCTCATTTAATGACCAGAAGGTGTGCTCCTATTTATCGGTTTCTGTCTCCCAACATTCTCCTAAAATATAGCAGCCTGCTCCCAAATCTTTTAATAACCCCAAGTATGGAATGATGCCAGGTTTCTGATGTGCTGTAGATAGTATTTGATAGACAGCTGTCCCTCTTCCACAACTCCCGCTCACCGTGTCAAACTAGCTGCTCACAGTATCACACTAGCTGCTCTGCGCTTTAAAACCACCATCTACAGCAGTTTCGTAGCGCGCTACGAAACTGCTGTGTAATCATAAAAACACAGTCTTCTAATAATCACCTGATTAGATAAACCTATCTCTGTTGTCTTCAAGATATTTTCTCTGCTTTCTTTCTGTTGGTTATAACATCCTTTGAGGTGAGGAAAATCAGAACAGCTGGAGCCATCTTTTAAAACCTCATCTAGAAACCTAAATTATACAAAAATTCACAGACTTCATTTCCAGAATGTAGTGATAAGCATTTGTGAATAGCTCATTTAGCAACCGGAATGATATTTGTTCAATCTCCTTGGGCTTTGGATTCCCCTTCCTGAATGTTCTTTTAAAGGTCTATAAGATGCATTCATCTCTGCAATTATATATATCCAATATGATGGTAACAGCCTCTTGATAATAATACATCTGCATAACAATGCTGTGAGTATCAACAAAATCCTTTGAATTCCTACCATCCACAATGCAACTTAGGAAACTGAACTTCCCCTGCTTCTGGTATTTTTTAATTTGACAGAGTCATCATGTTGATATGTGATGTCAACAGAGTCTGATGAGTCTAATCTCAAAGGAGATATAAGAAGAGGTTGAGTAAATGAATCTGGAACCTTGACTTCATGTTTACCGCTCTTGTACTGTTAATATCTTTGATTGTATGTCTCCTTTCTCCGAGAGTTATTTTCCCTATGTTTGAATTGAAAGAGATGATGCATTCTTGAAAATTGCCAAGGATATCCAATCACTCTTACGCAAGCTCAATGGTTCACTTTGAAAATGTGACTGCCATCAAAAAGGTGATCTTGGAAATACAGACCGCAGTGTTTTGTAAAATGAGTGCAGATCAAACAATAATCCAAAAATATTACAGCTACAAAGATTTCCAATTCTTTAACTTTATGCATTTTTGCAACAGCCCTACGCTTTCAGCCATGGATGATTTGAAAATAACTCTCGACTATGTGGCACATGCAATGTAATGGACTGCTGGACCTCAAGGAATTCTCAGCATTATTGGCATGTCCGCCATCAGATAGGGCTTTCATCTGCTATGAATTACCATCTGTCTCTTATCTGCATGACCACCATTTTCTTTATCTTTGTTTTCATCCCACCGGGCTCTCCCATAATATATGCCATACAATATCAACTGGCATGCACCTAGCAGCCTTCCTAGTCCATTGGGCAGCACAAGATTAATATCAAACTGGATGCACCAAATGACAATCAAACCTTTGTTACAGTGAGGCCGCTTCAATAGCCTTTTATCCACATCTGAAGATGAACATTTGTATTACCTCTGCAATCGGACAGAACAGTACAAATACCACAGTTTCCACTCATCCCCAAACTCATTTCACTAATTCTTTTGACAGGGCGTCATTACTTTCTGTGGGAGTATGTTCATCGCCATGCACAACTCCCATGCCTTTGACAACATTCCTCTGCGCCCTTGGAACTGTCTTGTTAGGCAATTCATTTGCAACTCGTATTCAACCTTGTGATCTCTTCCAAGCAGCAAATATTCTACCTGAAATGACTTCAAACACTTGCGCCCACATATCAAGCTATTATAATAGATATCACAGTTTCATTCACCGGTTCATATCACAGCTTGTTGCGTAGCTTCAAATAGATATATAGCGCATATATTTCCAATGAAAGTCTTTATTTCAAGTGAACGAATTCCTGGAAACAGAATTGCCAGATGTCTCATTATAACAATAGTGACTATTGATCACCCCTGCCACCTGTTTGCGTAGAAAAATAGGTCTTATGAAGCTAGGCCACGATGATAATGAGCTACGTCTGTTTCATCAAACACTTGCGCCCATACATTAAGCTATTCCATGAATTTGCCACGGGACCAAAAGACGTGTCTCTTCATAGACTCTAATAATCCCGAAGACAAATCTTCCAAAATTGATTCAACCTTCATATTGATAAGGTTCTGGCTTTTAGCTTCCTCGATCTTCGACATGAACACTTTCAGAACTGCATTCTTCATATCTGCCTTCGCCTCCTCCATATGGATATTGTCGGACAAAATGATACAAGTAATGCAGCGGCCTTAGCTCTTGGAAATCCCATTGTCCTTCTACAACTTTTCGCTCTGTTTGCCTTTGATAACGCGGGTTCAATCCTCCATAATAGTGTAAGAGGCTCGAAAACATATGACGAAGGTCCAAAGCTATCAGACATAACTCAAATATTTTTGCATGATAAGTTACAACAGATGGTCTGTCCATTTTAGAAGCGACAACTGCTAGCATTTCAAAAATGGCTGAAACAGAAGCTTCTCCATTCTCTACAGCCTTTCCATAAATTCTAACAATCGGATCAAGCAAAAGCCGCACTGAGATCTTTTCAGACATGAGAATGCAGATTGAAGCAGCCTTTGTGCATACTGTTGAACCTGAGTCAGTAGTAAATTGTGAATGCAACACTAAAAGACCAACAATTTCTTCCAAGTATGGATTCGAAAACCCGCCCAGCTTCTGCACAATTGCTTCTAAAACACTAAGAACAGAGATCAAAAAGGCTCCCCCAGAAGCTGTGTTCCCTTCAAAGTCTGCCATCTTAGACACTGTTGCCTCTTTATATGAAGACAAGCAAACCCGCCATGTCTTCTTAAGGATATATTTAATAATGTAAGGAAGATGAGCCAATACTTGTGGCCCAAGTTCAGTAACAAAAGAAGCTATGCAATGCAAGCAACCTGAGGAAAGGGCTACATCATTTGCTGTGAGATTTGCAACAACAGGACTAAGACAGTCACTAAAGGTACTGGGAAAGTTCCCTACAAATTTCTTTGCCAGGACATCTAATGTGGCAACTGCTGCAATTTTTGCTCTCACAGAGGAATCTTCTGGGGATCTCACAAATACCAGTATTTAAGGTGACAAATCATTCTTCAACCATTATGTGAACATTGAAATGATAGACTAAGAGGAAACAGAATAAGCAACCGGTGTATTAGAAAAGGCAGCAAAGCCTTGAGCCACTTCTCCATTACCACCTTGATTTATATTGCTGATGTAGTTCCAGTTAATAATTCACTTTAATCATTCGCTTCCATCCTTCTCATGCATTTGAATACAAGGTTTAACCCCTGAAGTCTGGGCCTTCAATGAAAACTCGAACAAATCCCCAGTTTCGTAGCACGCTACGAAACCACTCGAACAGGTAGCGCTGCGAAACTGCTGAAAAGAATTCAGGCGCTGCGAAAACACCCACTCTTTAAGCCAGGCTAAAAATTTTTAACTACAGCATTTTCAGTGATAACAGAGCCGATGGGTAAGAACTTGTTAGAAGGGAGGCCTTAATGAATCCTCCATCATCTAACGTGAGTATGAAATAATAATTTGAAGAACTATAGATGGAAAATTTTCATTGAAGCAAGGTTTATTTGACAGGAAGGAAATGGAAAATGGGATGATTCAACTTTGTAAGGGAGTTGAATGACTTTATTTTTGGGTTAAGGGTGAGTGAAAATTAGGCAGGAAAGTATGAAGATTGCAAAGGAAAATGAGTTTTTGGTAGTAGGGAGATGGATAGTTATGGATCGACTGCAGGCTTAAAATGTGTAGCAATGGTAAAATTGGTATTTGTTTAGTAGCAATGGTGTAGTGGATCTGATTTTACATTGAATGATCATGCTCTTCTGAAAGAAACTTGGTCTTTAAAAAGGTACTTGTGCATATAGTTTCATCTTCCTTCATCGTCCTGGAACCTGCAAAAACTTAGTAATTTTTTCAATAAAATGTAATATTATCAAAAGAAAGAGGTGATTAGTCCCTCTTCATTTGATATATACACAAAAAACTCAGAAATAATCTAATAAAAAATTTTAAAAATGTAAAATATGCACTTTTACTTGATCAGTACCATGGATCACCTATTATTATTTTGTTGGTGACTTCTTCATTGTGTTTCTAACCAATTTTGAGCTTGAGACCTCTTCTCCATACACTTAATGCTTCATCAATAGACCATAAACCAAATTTGCATAAGCTACTGAATTGTGTCGATTCTGCAGCTACCGAAAACACATATCGTCGCATTGCCTTGTTGCTTTTACAACTTACATTTAGACTTGGATGGTGGTTTGTCAATTATTGCAGTTTGGTTTTTAATGTTTATAGGTTTTTATGAAATTCAAAGTCTATAACTACATTTGTTCTTTTTCTCTAGTGCTCCACCCTTCCCCGTGATCTCATGGATCAAGAAAATACTCAAAATTCAAAATTCTTGGATCATCTTGAAACCAACGCCAAAGAATAGATCTCATCACCCTAAATCCAGCTCATTTCGTTTCACTGAAATCCAACTTTAGATGCTCTCGGAATCGTGTTCTGTTTGTTTTAGGAAACAACTTAAAAATGAATTTTGAGTTGCAGGAATGCCTAGTCAGCAGTTAGCATAAAATACAAAATTCTTGGATCATCTTGAAACCAACGCCAAAGAATAGATCTCATCACCCTAAATCCAGCTCACTTCGTTTCATTGAAATCCAACTTCAGATGCTCTCAGAATCATGTTCCGTTCGTTTTAGGAAACAACTAAAAAATGAATTTTGAGTTGCAGGAATGCCCAGTCAGCAATAAGTATGCTGACTGGGTCATGACACTTGGCAAGCTTTTATTAGTTCTTATTGGCCAATATATGGTTGACACTTGGCACTATTTTATTAGTTGACACGTGGCTGCTTTTTACTGGTTCTTGGGTTGCTATGGTGGGCCATAGAGGAAGTGCCATGTGGCCTCCTCATAGTGGATAAAAAAAAGTGTGTGAGGGCGAACAACCTCCCCACAACTTGAACCCACAACCTCATACAAACCAACAAAGCCTCTTACCAACTCTGTTATACATTGTTTCTTGTTTAAAAACTATTATGAATACGTTTTTAACTTTCATGGGCGCACATTTAGAGAAAGGGGTCAAGTCTAATCCTTAGCCCATGGGCCTCCAGCGCCATAGGACCATCGGCGAGGGCTAGTCCTTAGCCTGGCCCATGGTCCCATGTAGTGTGCCATATGACCAGGTGCTAGTGTTAAAGGAGCCAGCAAAGAATGGGACTAGCCCAGGGTCGTATGGCCCTCCATATAACCACACCGGCGAAAAAAAAGGGCTAAGTGCGAATTTTAACCATCCTACAATTTTGATCATGAATCGGGAATATAGGCCATGTTTTCGTTCAGTTTCCGTGTTCGAGGCACACAGGCCAGGTTTGGGTCGAATTGTAGGATTATTAACGACATAATTGGGCAAAAACTTGAAACAATGATATTTTACTCAATTTTTACCTAAATGAGGTGTAAAAAGAGTCAAAACAGGGGTTTTCGACAACGATGGATCCATTGGAGACATTATTTTTTATGTTTGAGAATTGTAAAATCATTTTATTATACTTTTGATTATGAATTTAGATCTCTTATCCAATTTTTATTGCAAAATTTTAAAACTAACTTTGTTCAATTCTCACAGAGAGTGCAAGAAGAGAGCATACTCATCAATATTGAAAATCTTTATTCATTTGGAATGCGAAATTAAAAAGACGAAGTGAAAGGATTTGATCTCTAACTTCAAATTGTGGTTCTCAAAACTCTATTTGTCTCCGTCTTCTCAAATATTCCTTCTCTTTCTACAATTTCCTGCAAATGATTAGTGAGATGGGTGGCTATTACTTCACCATCAATAAATAAAAAAGCAAATAAAATGAAATCTAACTTAAAATCTTAAAAAAACACACATCACCAAACTTGGTTTTATTCATTAATTCTATTCTACTCTACTCTACTGGAAATAGAAGAATTGATCAAGTGTATGCATATTTCTAGTGTAACCATGTGTGCAACAGGAGTAAAACTAGCATTTTCATCAGATGTTGCAAAGGAAACGCTGTAAGGCATAAATGCAATAAGAACCATGACATATAAAAAATAATTAAAAGTAAAAATTAGTAAACAAAATGCTATTCAAAGCTAGAAGATAAAGAGAAATCACTTATGTTATGTCAAATTTGACAAATTCTATAACATTTTCGAACATAGATTGCCTCATCTTCAAAGATGGTATTTCAAGTGGATTTTGCCTTTTGAATGAAGTGGGGGAATATTTAATGAAAGAATAAGATGTGTAGCAATTAACTAGCCACTCAGGACATTATGTATTGTACCAATCGAATCTGCGACATGGTGGAGACACCAAAAAAACATATTATGCTAAACTAAATTAAGATGGTTAAACAGGGGCTAACTCCGGAGAAAAATGAAATTGAATTCACATTCATATTAGTGCAACTCTGATATTCAGTACAAACTAATTCCTCTTCCATCACATCAAGCCTCATCTGAATACAGAGTTTTCCTGCCCTGCTCTCCTTTGTGGATTGGATTTATTGATAAATACTCTATGTCCATTTTTTCAAGTGGGTTGGGAGCCCGAGTTTTGGGTTTCAGCTTATAAATGTGACCAAATTAACTACTTGTAATTATCTTCACTAGTAGTCCCTGCCCATAGAAATAACAAGAACGCACTTCATAGATGAAGAGAAATTATGTTGGATTAAAATTTGTATTTATAAGTGTACAACCTAGGTCTTCCTCTTACATTGGCTTTTGGAGATTCTTGGTTGTGTTTTCTTGCTGTCATCAAGCTTTGCAGAAAATCTACTGCTAATCATCCTCAAAATTAGCAATACCATCATAGAAGCTGGTTCTGAAACCACTGTAGCCTGCAACAGTCAAGAGTTACATTGGCTTTTGGAGATTCTTGGCTGTGTTTTCTTGCTGTCATCAAGCTTTGCAGAAAATCTACTGCTAATCATCCTCAGAATTAGCAATACCATCATAGAAGCTGGTTCTGAAACCACTGTAGCCTGCAACAGTCAAGAGTACATGACGGTTATGCGCCAATGGCATCAGAGCAAAGCAATCCGCAACTGTACGAATTTCACATCAGCAACAAGATGTTGCAATAATCTAATAAGTTAATCGAAGCCTGCATTCTAGAGAACTCTGGATCTGAGCTGAATCATGGTAAATATTGTCTCTGAAATTGACGTGGAAGTGCAGAAGAACAAAATATTCTCCTGTAGAAAGCTGCGAGGTCTCCAGATCTAAATCATGCTTTTCAAATTCCTCTAGAATCCTCCACATATATCTCAGCCTTCTTTGGCTGGTAATTATGATAATTGCTTCCCTCTCATAAATTTCCACGGCTACCTTCACGTCTATGTTCTTGTCTGTTTTTTGTCCAGATTGGATTTCCAGCAGACGAGCTCTCTTTCTCTTTAGTTGATGGATATCCTCTTCGAGCTTTATAATGTAATTAATGGCTTCCTCGTACAATCCACATCTGTCAAGCTATATGAAGAATTCAAATATATAATTTAGGCCTATAAAAATCTTTAAAAATTCACCTGCGATGTTACAGTTTGATATAGATACAATATGAGTCGTGGAAGGCATCTAATGTTGTAATTACCTTGGGAGGAGTAGTGGGAAAAAGAGATGCCAGTTGTGTACACAAGTATTTCACATCATTTTTCAAGATGGACAAATAAGAACCGCTTCCTCTACCATTATTGCTTATAGTGCATTAATATACAAAAACTACGGCTACTTCTCCTGCCTTAGCCTCTGTTGTCTCTGCCCTAGCTACTGGCTTCGCAAGGTGCAAGGAACGAGTCACTCTATGTAATAGAGGTGCTCAGATTAGCATATTTGAAGCGTTTGGTCCTCTGCGTGAACTTAGTTCAGGGTAAATTCCTCTATGTTATATGCTTCCTTTGTCCATGATGCTGCTATTGGTTGTGCTCCTGCCTTTCCCACGATGGCACCCTTGCTTCTGTCTCTGCAGGTGCAGGTGCTTGTGCTCTCTTTGTTTCCCCTTTGCAGGGCTCGTCCCATTACCTAGTAACATGCCTTGCCTTGGACCATCAGTGGTCCCTTCCTCTTGCGCAGTTCACACATGACAAAATTGCTAGAAAAAATTTGCGATCTCTAGTAACTAAGGCCTTGGTATTAACTATCTGGAGCGTTTCTTGCAACAGATTAACTATCTGGAGTATTTCTTGCAACAGACTAACTATCTGACTGGGAAAAATAAACATGTTGAGTTAGAAGCCAAACTCGTTTGTGCGGTTGGGAAACCGAGTAGTAACCGTTCTCCAATATTCAAATTCAAATCAACGGACAGTAATAACTCAATCGTCTAACAAAATATACAAGGGTGCAGATTATGACAGAAAGGTAACTAGGAGAGTTATTTTCAGAGGGAACGCCTTATGGCGTAAAGATATTCATGCTTAGTTCTGAAAAATATTCATTAAAATACATCAAAGAATGAAAAACTGATTATTTTGATAATGCAATTAAGAAATAAGGTGATTTGATCCTTGATTGGAACCATAATTCAATAAGGCCATGACATTCCTGATTCCTTTCTCAGTTTAAATCACTTTGAATATCCTCCTTTATTATGCATTCCTTAGATTCTATAAGTTTCTCCCCATCAATAGTATTGCGTGATTCTTCAGTCTCTTCAACAAATTGACAAGAGGAATCAAAAGAGACTTGAAGATCTTCCTGTGGAGGTGGAGAGACAAATAATTTTTTGAATGCAGTTAAAATATACTCTCCCTGAGAAATACATATCCTAGTTGTTGCTAGGATACGAGAGAGTTCTTGGAAGGACATTCTTCAAACTCCTTAATTATTTGTGAATTACTCCAACTGGTTGATAATTCTTGTCATGCACACAGATTAGTACAAAGTTTTGAAAAATTATTAAAATCTAAAATGAAAAATTATTTTAACATGCTTTTAACCATGCATCTAAAAATGAATGCAACTATAATGAGTTGTCTAAACTTCAAAATAAACACCTACGTATACCTACCCGGCAATGGCATCAAAATGTTGAGTGATTTAATTGTGAGTTAAATCCATGTCATTAATTGTCAACCCGAGGTTTGTAGAACTGGCAAGGTATACCTGTACTATATGTACTAGATGGTTATTTATTAGAATAAATAAATCTAATGCAATTAAAACTAACTAAAAAAATAATTAAATCAATCCAATCCAAATCAAACCAAACATAAAGAAATTGAAATCACACTTGCATAAATGAAAATCACACTTGCTTGAAATTGAAATAACACTTGCAGAATTGAAACCACACCACACTTGCATAAATGAAATCACACCACACTTAAATAAATCAAAATCACACCACACGTGCATAATTGAAATCACACTTGCTGGAAAGTAAATCGCACCCGCTGAAATGAAATCACAATTACTGAAAGTAAAAGCACACTTGCATGAAAAGAAATGAAATAACAAAACTATACTATGTTACCAATATGTACAAAGGTGTGCAAATTGTGGTTGATGGGGGCCCTCCATTCCTCAGCAAGCACACTGAACAACTATCACATCTTGAAGATCAAAGTGGCAGTATGTATTTCATAAAAATGAAGTTACAAGATATTACAAGAATTATTTATCCTCACTTTAATATTTACATCTAGAACTTGGAACCTCCAACTAGAAATTAACAACTAACACTAACACTCACAACCTCTAACTTGCATCTAACAATTGACAACCCTTTGTATGAAGGGTGCACTCCTATTTATACAAAAATTGAGGATAACTATACAATAAATATAGATCCTTAGATCTCTCCTAAATCCACATTTATCTCTTGTGGTTACAACCAATCTCCTAAAAATGTAAGATACAAATCCTCTCATCCATGATTCTTCTCCTTTGAATGTGCATAGTTAATGATCCACATCTTCTACAATTATTCCACAAATCCTCATGAGTTGGAATTTGAAATTCGAATTTGTGGTTGGATGGCCAAGTAGGACCCTTCTAGAATCTCCAAGTAGGCCTACAATATCACAAAACTCATAACACTTTTAGATATATATGAAAATATGTTAATTTCCTAACATTTAATCACAAATTCACTTATAATACTTAAAATCAATGACTTGGAAAATAATAATAATAAACCCATATGATTATGAAAATGGTTACTAAATGTAGGGTTATGGAGTTATAGAGTTACGGAATGAGGGTAAAATGATGGAAATGAAGGTGAAAGTGGATGACATTTTGGAGGCTCAACAAGTCTCAAGGCTCAAGCTTCACCCCTGACTGCCTGAGCTACACAATTATGCAATCAATGAGCCTCTCCCTCAACCTGCTACCTATTTCCGAATCAGTCAGTGGATCAACATGCACCATCTTAGACTAGGGGTTTATCAGACTCATGTCGTCTCATCATGAGTGAATTGCAAATGCGGGTACTCTATCACACCATGACCGGATGATGAAGGATGAGATGCAAAAGGGAAACATGCTGAAAGGCATATTTGTGACTAATTATACAAGATGATCAATCAAGAGATGACAAAAGGAAAACTAGTTTGTGACCGAATCTCCGGACTTGATATCATTGAATACTCCTTACCTCTAAGCCCTAAGGAGGTGGATATAAGAGCATCCTCAATAATACATGTAGAAAGCAACACCAAAAGTGGATTGACATTGCCATGTCATCAAATAGTACATGTCAGTAGTGTCATGTCATGTCATGTCATGAGTTGTCATAGGCCATGTTATCACTCAGGTTGTTCCCCAAAAGCAGTGGAAAAGGGAATATGGTCGAGGTAACCACTAACCAGTATTTTAGCTACAGATTCTAGCCAATCTGTAACTAGAGAGGGCTCTCTCTTTATAATTTAGCTTCGTTTTGCTCTATGTTAGGCTAGTTATGACGTGCAGATAGTTATTTGATGTTTGGACAGTGACATTCAATAAAACAGGACTGCAAAGTATAAGAAGTTCAGACCATTGGGTTAATGGAGTCAATGAAAATGAATTTCTGGGTATGGTTTTTGATGGCAAAGGAAGAACTACAGAGCAAGATATTTAACCATGGAACAATTTTCAAGCTGGAATAAGATGAAATGGAGTCAGGGAATGAAAGGAAATTAAGAATATTTCATTATGCTAACAGAGGGAAAGTGGGTAAATACTACCAAGGAGCAGTTAAGAATTCCTTAATTGTATTCAGGGTGCAAGAACCAGGGAGACAGGAGCAGTCAAGAATTCCTGCCTATGCTAGTCCTGAAGAAAACATAAAAATTGACAGGAATTGAACACAGAGTATAGCAAAGTAAATTCTGGGCTGTTCTTTTTTCCTGCAATTTAGAATATGATATGTAGATGATATATAAAACACAGGAACAATAAAACAAGAGTTAAAAAGACTTATTGATCCATGAGGTAATACGAGAATTCTGCAATATATTCTTCTGCCATTAGTTCCACAACCAGCAAGTTCATCAGCAAAGCATTCCAGCAATCTTTTTTCAGAACGGTTCTCAAATCAGGTCTAGAATGATACTCACCAACCAACCCCCAATACATCTCTAGGGGAGGTATTTATGCAAAAAGAGTTACAAAATATCTCATAGAGAAAATATCAAGCAATAATTTATCCATCTACTTCTTCAAAGGCAATAAATGACATTGAAAATAGAGCACAATGAATGTAGGAGTAACTTCCGTTGTATTGGCTGCCTTAGGTGGTCTGCTATACTTGACTTTTTGACTCAACAAATCAGCTGGTAGTTGTCTCTTCAATTTTCGTTCCTGCGTTGTTGTCACGGCCCTGTCATCTGTGCCTGATTTTGCTTAAATGCATTTTGGCGTGAATTCCTTTCTCTGTTATTTTCATTTTTCTGATAGGTGGCATGTGCATTGAATGTGATTTAATGCAGATGATCAAAAGAGAGTTAAAACTACCTTGGTAAAATCTCTAACATGCTCTGCCACCATTGTTCTGTTGGAAAGTGGTGTCTTTGTAGTTTTATCAATATTTCATCAGCCTCAGTATACCTGTAGAAATTGGGTTGGAATTCAAAAAGATGTGTTATTTCATGCCCAATATAGAACATATTTTCCAACTTGTCATATAAGCTTTGTCCAGAGGGAGGCACTATGTCTTCTGAAGTGCTTGATGATGTTGTGACCTCATTGGCAACATATGTATTCACCCTGTGAGCATATTGTTCATGTGTCAACAGCCTCTGATTGCTGGTTAACAAACTGGGTAGACCCCTTTGCTACAAGGCTGTAAACTTTTCTGTAAAAGCATTTATTTCTACCTGCATTTCTTGACATTTTCTCTCCAAATTTTGCACAAAATTCTTCATAGTCAGCACCTTTTTAATTGTCAAAATTGTACCTGTTCTGTCTCCGATATCTAGAGCTGCTAGTTGCTCTCTGGTATGAGTATTCAAAAAATGAATTAGTCTAT
Organism: Pinus tabuliformis; assembly: GCA_031772625.1. Classification (NCBI taxonomy): domain Eukaryota; kingdom Viridiplantae; phylum Streptophyta; class Pinopsida; order Pinales; family Pinaceae; genus Pinus; species Pinus tabuliformis. The sequence goes on from CM062808.1 coordinate 48,396,798, forward strand.
TGGCCTGCTCGGGCATGTTTCTCAATAATGCTCTGGCCTTTTGAATTTCCACGTGGGCTATTTCTATCAGTTCAATTTTCTCATGGATAGTTTGTATTGATCTCCATTGATCAGTGATGGACTGGCCAATCTTAGTCCATAAAATTGTTTTGATTTCTGATAGAGTTTTATGAAGAGTAAGATCCTTCTCCAAAGATTTTACCTTATTTTCCAAGGCCTTTACCTCTCTTGTTTTTTCAGCCACAGTTATTTTTTATTTATCATAGCTTACCTCTAACTTGGCCCATTTTTCTTTGGCTTCCTTTAGCTCTTCCATTTGGAGTTCTAAGGCCTTTATTTCCTCCATCATCTTTTCCATGCTCATGCTGGTATCTGGCACTGTTGTTTTTGATGTTGCTGAAGTATCTGTGGCTGCTGTACATGTTGTCGATGTTGGGACAGTGGGAGGGACTGATGTTGTTGCTGTAGGAGGAGCAGTTGTAGCTATTGGGGTTGTTTGAGCTGGCTGAGAGGCCAACTCTCACTGTTTTTCCTGCAATGCTTTCTCTAAAGCCTGCTCTGTTTCACTTAGCCTTTGATTCATTTTTATTAACAACTCCATCATATCTTCTTCTTCTTTTTCTTTCACCATCTCTGTGGTTTGCGGGTGCATGGTAACTGGAAGTTTTAACTGTTTCTTGAGGGTAGCTATGTCATCCTCCTTTTTCTTTATCAGTGCTTTTATTGCCTTAGGGTCCTTGGGATTATGTCCCAGCTCAATGATGATTTCTTCTAAGGACTTTATCCTGTTGTCCTTGGCCAAAGAGGATACCTTTTCCAACTCTAATTGAGAAGATGTATTGTTTAGTGAATTCTGTAGTTGTTGAGCTAGTATGGCTTTATCTGCTAAAGTGGAATAAAGCATTTCACTGCTTTGTTTGTGCAGCTCAACCTGGTCCAAAGGGTGAATGTCTTTGGCAAGAGCCTCCAGGTTTTTTCTAATTTAATCGACAGCTGACTGTGGCTGTTGTACTGTGGGCTTGAAATGACTCAAGATCAATTTCCCTTCCTTGATATCATATGCGGACATCAATCTCTGCTGTTTGGCAGGAGTCATTTTGAGGAACTGATCGTAAAGATGCATTCTTATTGGCTCATTTTGTGCCTTGATCTCCATGAATGGCCTCTTAATATTAGAACTATGTTTGCTTTGTGGCCATGCTGATGAAATTTCCATAATAGGTTGTTTTCCAAATTGCTGTCCATGAGAAATGGTAGGTGATTCTGTCACTGGGGAAGTCAGTGGGCTAGCTGCCCTTTCACTTCTTGGACTTTCAATGATCTCCTCAATAACTTCCTCTTCGGGTAGAGGATCCACTCTCTGCCTCTTTGCTTCTGGCTGCTCTGCTGGCCCACTTATTGGTGTGTCCTCTTCCTAGTCCCTTTTTCTACCCTTCTCCTCATTGAGAGGAGTCTGCAATGCTGGTATCTCTAGTGCATGGGTCTGGGCAGGAGGAATTTTCCCTTGGCCTTGCTGCTATGATGATCTTGACTGATCGATCATTTCTTGTTGCTCTGAATGCAGCACTTCTTTGCCTTTAGATGTCCCTGCAGGTGGAGTGTCTTCTTGGGCAGGTTGTTGTGAAGTTGTAGCAACTAATGTGCCCGCTCCAATGTGTTGAGGCAATTTGAAATAGACTAGTCCAAAAGAGTCCAGGTCAACATTTTTTTCAAGGTCTTTCATTGCCTGCTCCATTTTCTCTTCCTCAGTAATCTGTTCTACCAATGTGCCTTCTACCCATTCATCTTGGTTAGCATACTATTCTATATCAGGGATTTTACAATGTTCATAGCCTGATAGCCTATATTTTGTCTTTCTATCATGGATAAATCCCTTTGCATCATAGGGCACCCACCAAAAACTCCTTTTTAGTTTGAGCTTCTCACTTAATATCTTTTCAACATCTTTCCACCCTTCCTTTTTGTTAATGATGAGAGGGCCTAGTTGGTTTCTTAGCTTTAGCTGAGCCTTTTTCTTGGCCTCATAAAAATGAGTCAAATCTGAGCTAATGAATTGCATAAAGTATTCAAGGGCAAACAATCTCATAGGCACATACTTTGGCAGCTTATAGGGGCACAATTCACAGCCATAAATCCTGATCTCTGTGTGATTTTGGTTAAAGTACCAGTCACCTATTTTATAGCTTTTGGACAGCTGCAAGATTTTCTGCATTTCAGCTAAGAGTCTGGGAGGGGGACTTCTCATCAGCAGAGATGAGACTGGATATATGAATATATCAATGAACTCACAATAAGTATAAGGAGAATTATGGACTATATGGAAGACTGGGGTCCAAAATATGGCAAATCGCCTTTCTCTTTTTGCATCCAATTTCTTGACAGGGAACTAAAAACTATTTGTTTGATAGTATAAGAACAGATGATATATATAGGTTGTATACTTGAAAACCCATTCTCTATTTAGGCTAATGAATTGTTCATGGATTTTGTTGCTAATTGAGGTAGCAAAGTCAAACTTGATGGCAGGAGGGTGTCCTGGAATAAATATAGACATCACTGCTAGAATGGTTTCATCAACATACTCACTTGTTCTAAAACCTAGGACATAAGATATCATGTCAATGACAGTTCTTCCAACTTCATTGAAATAGACCTGATGAAAAGGAGGTGAGTCTCTGGGTTGGGAGTCTGGGCTCATGAATAACTTGGCAATTCGGCCTATCTCTGCAGAAGATAGTTTGGAGCCTTGGTCCAGCAGACACTTCATAGACAGGGGAGCCAGGGGCTGATTAGGCTTGAAATGCAACATCTCATTGATTGAGTCAGGAGTGATATGAAACAGGACAGTTCCATTTGGAGACATGACTGCTCTTTGAGTGGGCTCATAGTTAGCACAACACAAGCGGATTATATCTGGAAATACATTAACTGATGGAAGATAATATATGGGCAAGATGGACTCCCATATGCCATAGAGATCAGTCTTGTTTAGGTAGTTGTTTCTAATTTCACAAAATGTCTGCAGATGGTTTTTGATACCCATTAAGTCTTGTATTTGGAAGTCCCTATCAGCTAAGGGCAACCATTCTAGCTCCTTATGTGGTGCATTCAAGGGGGAAACATTGAGGGCCACTGAGGGTTCCATTTTCAATCTTCTGTGATTTTATTTTTTTTTGGAATTTGGGCTTTCACAGCAATAGTAGGTAAAATGTGAATTTCTGGGGCTTTCTGTGCGAATTGCAGGTCGAATTGAGCTTGAACTTCAGCTAAATGGATGAGTTTGCAAAGGGAGACAAGTTCTGAGAAATTTCTCGGAAAGATGGGCCGAACAAAGGTTAGAATGCAGAGGTTCGGGGGCAGCACTGTGTTTTTAATTCGAAATTTTGTTCTACAGGCAACTTTTGGAGAAAAACTTGGAAAAACAGGGTTTGGGAGAAGAATTTGGGTAAATACCTGTTTTATGGACGCCTGGTGCAAAATGTGGGTGGCAGATCGAGCTGAGGGACCGAGTAGTGGAGTTTATTTCCTTGGGTGGTGGACTGTGCAGCGAAAATGGCGTTTTGGACGTTGAAAATCATGCAAACATCGCGCAGAAGAAACAAAGTGAAATGGACAAAAACGACGTTTTAACGGCTTTTTGACAAAAATTTTGATTTTGGCGGGTTTTTGGCGCGCTTTGGTCGGGTGACGTCAGCATGACGTCATGATTTTGTCGTATAGCGAGGGTACGGAGGCCGACTTGGCAGTGACGTGGCAGACACGGCGGATGATACGGAGGCGGGGTGGCGGATGACATGTCTGATGATGTGAGGGTGACGTTGGCGCGGAGGGGGCATAGGTGGTAAGCGGTTTGGCCCCCGCACCGCCTTTGGGCCATAGTGGTATTGTCAAAGGGGGCAGCGATCACGCCAGGCGCCTGACACCTGTCCTCTGTACGGCGGCAATACCGCCCATCCCCCAGACGCTATCATTCGACATATGATGGCTTGCGATATGCATGCGGGCCGTCCGATCTGGGGGATCGGATCCAACGGTTGGCGGCATAATAAACAGGCGGAGGGGTAATATAGGGGGCCCGCCATAATATTTCATTGTTTTGTAAGGTTTTGTGGAGTATCTCAATGTATTTCAATTTTGGGTTAACGGGTTGGTTATTTAATCAACCAAGTGTTAATTAAATCCCAAGGTTATTCGTGCGCGGGAGGGTTATTATAAGGTTCCAAGTGAACCTATAATTCCTGAAATTCCATGTTTTATGGCTATAATTGCCGAGGCGGGGAATATTTAAGTATTTTGGGGTTTTTATGTAGTTTTACATAGTATGGGAAGGGAAATATACATAGGAGTTATATAAATAGAGTTAGGATGTTAATATGGTTTCATGAATGGGGAACACTAAGTTTATAAATTAAAAACTTAGGTTTTTTAGGGAAATGAAAGGATTTTTGTTTACACAAGAAATGTGGCTTGTTTTGGCTAAGTAAACACAGAGTTCCACTTAGTTTTTCTCATAAAATGAAATGAACTAGGACTATTGAGAAGATCCCAATGTCCTTGAGGGGATCTTAGTAGGTGTTCTTGGGGAAATGAGAGGGGAAGTTAGTCATGCTCCACCTGAACTACAACCACCTTGCTATAGTATTTGTGATATTCATTAGATAGATCATATTCAACAAGACAAAACTAATCACAAACCTGCTTCTGCAACATCCAACTGCCTACCCAGCCTAACACACCTAACATTTTTTTCTTCCTTTTGATTGGGTGCATTTGAACTAGCAAACCCTTTCTCTTTAGTTTTCTTTCAGTTGTCCTCCTATCTAAGTCTGCCCTTATCTCTTCCAGGGACTCAGATTTAGCTGTTGAGCTCCCTTTGCTTCTCTACCTAACTAATGATCTGCCATGCTTGAACTGTTGGAACAGATGTTATTCTCTATCTCTACAACAAGAAATTTAAACATGGACTAGCCAAGATTGAGTTGTTTAGCCATCCATCAAGTGTGACAGAAGTCACTGATTGCACATTCTGAACTTGTTTGCAAAAAAATATGATAGTAGTGGCATTTTGGACTAGCACACTTTCCTGGTCTTTTCTTTGGGGTTCATTTTCTTTCTTTCTTGACCAATTCATTCTTTTTTCCCTTTGATTTTTCTTTTAGGGCATACCCTCTTTACATTTTTTTATTTTATTTTTTTTGGTTTTCTGAAAATATGGAAGCTTTGCAGCATGGAAAGGATGATCATATTTGGCATTTCCACAGTCAATCATGAAATATGACACCTATTGGTATAGGAACCTAATAGTGGCTCCACTTGGGGATGGCTTTTCCAGGTGAAAAGCCAAGAACAGCAGGTCAGATGGCCTTATATTCAACTCTTGCTGTAATCTGAAATTTCCTTTTGCTGTAAACCAACAAACTGTATCTTTGTGGCATATATACATTTCTCATGAGCTGATTTGATCAATTACAGCTCTGTCTTTGCTGGTTTGTCTGAGTATTAGTCATCATGTTTATAGCTGCCAAGTTCCCTTCTTCATCTCTTCTGATAAACTCAAAATATAACACAAAAGGTGGCACAATTCCTTCCTTTTTCCTCAAAATTTGTTGCATCTTATTCCCTATCTTATTGTTGTAATAAACTGCTGAAAATAGACACTATTATGTACAAAATACAGTCCTAACACCTTAACAAAGAGGATCAAAATAATGCTTGAGCATCTGACCATTGACTGGCCCTTCCTCAGCTTCTGTACCATCCAGGCTTCTCAAAAAGTAGGTGTTGTTTCCTTGTACAGCCTGAAAAGCAAAAGGTCCCTTCCATAGGAATTCAAATTTGCCATGTTTTCCTTTGTCTTCCCTCCTAGAATCCCACTTCAACACTTTGTCTCCTATGAAAAAATCCTCTGCCTTTATCCTTTTGTCAAAAATCTTCTTTAGTCTCTTGTAGGATCTGAGATCTGTGATATACTTCTTCTCTGGTCTGCTGTAAATGAATTGTTTGATTGATTCTCCTATGAATATCATTGGGTTCTGCCTATATTTCTTGCAGCAATTTTATCACAAGGATTCCCAAAGATGAAGGGAATACAGCCTCCATACCATAAACCAACTCATAGGGGCATGTCCCAATAGATCTCTTGGTAGTTAGCCTATCTGCCCAAAGTGCATTGATAAGCTTTTTGTGCCAATTCTTCTTATATTCCTCCAATACTTTCTTTATGATGTTGATCAAGCTCTTATTGGATGATTCAACTAGACCATTACCTTGAGGGTAATAAGCTGTGGAATGGCCTAAGGTAATATGATATTTATGACAAAAATTGATCATTCTTTTAGATTTAAAGGCAGCAGCATTGTCAGTTATTATCTTTTCAAGACAGCCAAATCTAGATAGGATATTGGTTTCTAGGAATTGCATGATGATTGAGTCATTGGCTTGCCTACAAGGGATGGCTTCTATCCATTTGGTGAAGTAATATGTGGCAGTTAAAATCCACTTATGTTGGCCAGAAGAGGAAGGGTGGATTTCTCCAATGAAATCTAAACCCCATTGTTGAAATGGTCTCTCTATGGAAATGGGTTTTGGGGGTAAAGGTAACAGTTTTCTCTTGCCTTCAAAGATTTGGCATTTATGGCAAGAAACTACAAATCTTTTCACATCAGCAAACAGGGTGGGCCAATAAAAACCAGCTCTTAATATTTTATCAGTTGTTGTCTTCCAATACAAATGTCCACCACAGTCCCCTGCATGAAATTCTTTAAGCACTTTGTCAGTTTCATCCTTTGTTAAGCAGCTTAGTAAAATCCCTTCATGATTTTTCCAAAATAAAACATTGTATACAATAAAAAACTTTGAAGCTTTCATTTTCAAGAATCTCTTTTTAGTTCTGGATAACCCTGGAGGAGCCTGCAGGTTTAATAATACATAAACTATATCAGCATACCAAGGTGATTGTAAGAAGGCCTGGTTGATCTATGGAGTCACCATCTCTTGTTCGTTATCCAGTTCATTGATGTCAAGGGCCTGAAAATTGGTTTCAATCATCAATTTGGCTAATCCTTGTCCTTTTATCAGTTTTGTTGGCTTGATTTCAATGTCATATTCCAAAATGTTAACTATCCATTTGCCTCTTTTGCCTTCTATTCCTTCTTGAGTTAGAATGTCTTTGACCACGGCATTTGGGACATAAGCTATTATATGAGAGTATAAGATGTAAACTCTAAAATCCTTGATGGCTTTTACAAGGGCATAAGCTTGTTTCTCCATGATTTGATATTTGAGTGGAGCATCTCTTAGTGCTTTGCTGAAAAAAACAATGGGCTTCTCAATCCTTGATCATCTTTTTGTAATAGGACAGCAACAATAGTATGCTTAGATGCAAAGGAAAATATTATGAAGTCTCTATCAAACTTTGGGCTTGTAAGGACCGGTGTTTTAGTTAAAGCTATTTTGATTTCCTCAAAGGCTTGTTTAGCTTCTATTGTCCATTTGACTTTGGAATCTTTCTCCAGCATGTTATTCAACAATCTTATTAGTTCAACCAAGTTAGGTATGAATCTTCTTAGGAAATTGATCTTTCCTAGGAAAGCTTGCAGTTCTTTGATATTTCTTGGGTGAGGAACTTGGAGGATAGCTTGTATTCTGTCCGGGTCGATTCTAATGCCATCCTTTGAGATTATGTGACCTAGGAGTTTTCCTTCTTCTAGGCCAAACAATGATTTATTTGGGTTCAATGATACGCCATATTTTCGGCAAATTAGAAACACTTGTCTTAAATGCTCTAAATGTTCTTGGTCTGATTTGGAAAAAGCAGTGAGATCATCAAGATATATGACTAGAAATCATGAATCTCTTTTGCAAAGGCTATGTCCATTGCTCGTTGAAATGTTGCTCCTGCATTTTTAAGTCCAAAAGGCATTTTTACATATTTGAAAGTTCCCCAAGGCGTTGTAAAGGCAGTTTTATCTTGATCATCCGGGAGAACTAAGATCTAATTAAATCCTGAGAATCCATCTAACAGTGAGATCCTAGAAGCTCCCACTACCCTTTGTAAAATATGATCCATCTTGGGTAAGGGGTAATGGTCTTTGAGATAAACTTTATTCAGGTTTCTTAAGTCAACACACAGTCTTATCTCTCCTGTTTTCTTCCTAGTGGGCACTAGATTTGAAATCCATTCTGAGAATCTAATAGGTGCAATTATTCCAGCTTGGTACATTCTTTTGACTTCCTTTTCAATGAGGGGTAGGAGAACTAGATTAACCCTTCTAAGTTTTTGTTTAAAAGGTTTTTGATTTTCTTTTAAAGGTATTGTGTGTTGGATGACCGAAGTATCATAGGACTTGAGGTCCTCATAGCTCCATGCAAAGACATCTTGAAACTCTTTAAACAACTCAATATATTTCAGTTTTTGGTTGGGAGGCAAGGCTTTGGATAATTTTACCATTTTAGGATTTTGTGCAGTTCCTATATTACAGTCCTCAATTTCTGCATTTAAAGGCTGCATTTTTGGCTTTCTTGGAATATCATTTGAGTCAAAAATATCCTCCAAACGAGTCAAGCCTGTGGGTAAAAAATTATCCTTCAAATCAATTACTTCAGCTTCTCCCTCGGCCATTTCATCAAGATCCATTTGCTTCAGCTCTTGTAGATCTTTGCTAGTAAAGATTGTTGGGTGTAAAATGTGATTTGATATTTCAGCTGATATATTTTTCTCAATTTTGTCTATTTGTTCTTCACAAATGGTACTTGTATCTAGGTTTGTGCTTGAGAATTCCTCTTTCAAAGTCAAGAAATTATTAATTTGTGTGTCATTTTCAAACACTTGCCAATTTTTGACATTATATGGAACAGAAGGTCTGTGTTTAATCTCAGCAGTAAAGTGATGGTTGGGCTCAAATGGCAGCTTACAAGTGATGGCAAATGTTGCCAAACTGTGAGCATGTATATTGTGGTTTCTTGGAATTTTGGTTAGCTGAGATTCTAAGAAGGTGTTGAGTATTTCAATTGTTGCCCCTCTATATGCTCTTAGCCTGAGATCGTTTGTAACAAAGTTTCCCTTTATCTGTTGAATAATCAAATCAGAGTCCCCTAGAATTGAAATCCTAGTTGCCCTAATACTTTTAACCAATTTGAGGCCTAGCAGAAGGGCTTCATATTCAGCCATATTGTTTGTACATCTGAAATTCAGTCTGTATGCATGACCTTCAACATGATCATTTGGCATATTGTGTATCCAAATCCCTGCCCCTGCTCCTAGTTTATTCACTGAGCCATCAAACTCTAAGTACCATAAGATTTCTTGTTTACCACTAGGATGAGGAGTTTTAGAAACTGTCTTAGTGGGCAGATTTGGATTTTGTAACTCATATGGTTTGCTTTGTTTGTTGCATCAATCACTTCAACAACTTTTAGATCTTGAGCAGTGGATTTTTCATTTATGTTTTTCGCTTGTGTTGATTTTAGAAACTTCTGATCAGTTTTGGGACACATTTCAACATTGTACAGTATGAAAGAATCCATATCCGAATGCATGGAATAAATGGGAAAGTTTTGGGGATTTTCCTGACTGCTGACCACATATTTCATCAATGTTTCCCTATACAATCTCTTTGGCTGGCCAAAGACTGAAATGGTGGCATAGGACATGTCTAGCTACAAAGATCCTTGGAGTTTTTCACCCCAAGATCTGGACAAAAGCATTCCATACTTTGGTGGGATACCAGTTACCGCTACATCCATTAAAATAGTCTTGGCAGGGTATTGTACCAGAGATACACATAGATCTTTGATTAGGCCTAGACACCTGACCTGACTAGAATCGAATGAGAACAAGTCTTTGTATGGCCTTGTGATATCTAGGTCCAATCTTTCCATCACAGACTTAGGCATTAGGTTATGGGAAGCTCCTGAATCAAACATTGCATTATGTAGCACTTTGTCATGAATGTTTAAGCTTACATAGAATGGAGTGACTCCTCCATCTACTGTTTTACCATTTACCTCAGGGCCAAAAATCAATTCTGGTTGGTCATCTAAAACATTAACTGCATCTCTATTCTCTGATATTTGAAGTGACCTGCTGATTTGTTCCCTATAAACCTCATGTTTAGCCAATTCGGACAAAGGAATGGCTATTTTTAACTTACCTATTTCTGTTTCTAGGTTGAAGGGTTTTTCCACTTGAATTTTAGTATTCCAGGCAGCAAGGTTTTCCTTTTTTGATGTGTTTTCAATGATTTTTTCTCTATCAGAATTGTTGTTTGAAACTGGACTTGTTTCGAAATTATTTGCAGGAGGGCTATTTACATTCTCCTTTGGATGAAAGGAGGTGGATGGCTGATCACTTGATGGCTGCAAGTCTGATATGTCCTCAACCGTAGGCTCGTTTGGGTTGAGGTCTATTTTAGCATGGAGTTCTGTCAAAGGAGTTTTATCCTTTGCTTTCTTAGGCTGCTTGGTATCTTTTAGCTTGCTAAGCTCAGGCACATCTACCGTTCTGCTTCTCAATTTGTATTGCTTATGGACTTCATAGACAGTTGTATCACATCCTTCTTTGAAATCAAATGATTCTCCGGATTTGGTTTGAAATTGGTTGAAAGTGTGAGCCTCTTGGTCATCTTATGTTAAAAAGATTTGTTGTTCATTGTTCAAACCCATTAGGTTGATTTGAGTATCCTCTGTTGGCTCACTAGAGGTTGAAGCTTTGGCATAGTTCTCTTGGAATGGAGGTCTGATATTCTGATCAGGGCCAGCCTTCCCGGTGTTAGGATTTTGATTTTTTCTAAAGTTTGTATTTCTAGTGGTGTTACTTGGTTGACCTTCCCAAGAAGATTTCCTTTCAATGGTTTCTACTTTATCACCCAGTCTATCCATTCCTTTAATGATAGCATCTAGTTTTTGTTCAAAGGCAAATGGTTCTTCTTTGAAATTTGTTCTCCTTTCAGCTCTAGCCCGATTTCTCTTAGATATCAAGTTGGCCTCTACATTAACAGCTATGCTCTGCATGTCTTCTAAGCTTGGAGGAGCTCTTTCCCTTAGTTGATATGCCATGTCAGAATCAATCCATCAGGGAATTTGATCGAGGCTAAGTCAGGTGGAGGTCGAAGGTTCTGAGGAATAGCATTGTACACATTATTGAATCTAGCATAGTAGTCTTGGACAGTTTTTTGTGGACCTCTTTTTAAACTCTCTTATTTAGATAGGATATGTAATGGGTCCTTCTTTTTTTCCCATCTGTTCAAAAAGGTATGGTAAAGGGCATCTGGATCAGCAATTGTATTTGCAGCAAGTGCCCTAAACCAGGTCCTTACATCGTCGGTTAAGCTTTGAACAAAAAATTTCATCCTTACATCGTTATCATCAATTTCATAGTTCTCAAAATAGTCCATCATTTTCTTAGTACGCTGTTGGGATGTGTAGGAGCCAGTACCATCAAAATATGTAATTTTGCCTTGATAATCTTGAGGCATAGCCCCTAGATTTGTAGGTAACAACAGAGGAGCATATCGGTTTGCCATATTTACAGGTATAAATGGGACAGCTGGAAGCACAGGGATAACAGCAGAGATAAAAGGAGTAGATGGGGTAGTGGAAGAGGTGCTTTGAAGTGATGATGGTGAACTAGAAGAAGCTGCAGCCACAGTAGAAAGGATTGCTGCTTTTCCAGGAGGTAATTGGGTAAGGTTTTGCTGAAGTATATGAAGATTTAAATCAGCAGAATTTTCTAGACTTTCTTGTCTTCTAAGGTTCTTAGAAATCAAGTTAGGATTTTCAAGAACAGCTGGAAGATTGGGATCTGGACTTGATCTAGTGTAACGAGTTTTCTTCTTTGGAGCCAGCTTCTAAATCTGTTTCTAGTATTTTCTGGAGATATTTGAAGAGTGATGCTTTTGACAATATCTTTCCAGGAAAATATAAATTGTGACAGTCTTGAATTTTCCTAAAGATCTTTTGAAAACAAAAGGAAACTGATCAAATTTTTGAGACAGCTGTATAAAGCCTAATGCTAGACTGGAGATTGACTGAAGCAGCTTTTATTTACTCCTGTAATTGCAAAGCAAAGACAGTTTCAAAGGCTACCTGGCTAACTTCAGGCTCCATCTGTAGCTTTAGGAAATAAATAGCAATAACAAACACAGTCATTCAGCTCCCCAGTGGAGTCGCCAATGATGTTATCACTCAGGTTGTTCCAAAAAAGAAGTGGAAAAGGGAATACGACCAAGGTAACCACTAACCAGTATTTTAGCTACATATTCTATCCAATCTGTAACCAAAGAGGGCTCTCTCTTTATAATTTAGCTTTGTTTTGCTCTATGTTAGGCTAGTTATGAAGTGCAGATAGTTATTTGATGTTTGGACGGTGACATTCAATAAAACAGGACTGAAAAGTAAAAGAAGTTCAGACCATTGGGTTAATGGAGTCAATGAAAATGAATTTCTGGGTATGGTTTTTTATGGCAAAGGAAGAACTACAGAGCAAGATATTTAACCATGGAACAATTTTCAAGTTGGAATAAGATGAAATGGAGTCAGGGAATGAAAGGCAATTAAGAATATTTCATTATGCTAACAGAGGGAAAGTGGGTAAATACTACCGAGAAGTTGAGAATTCCTTAATTGTATTCAGGGTGAAATAACCAGGGAGACAGGAGCAGTCAAGAATTCCTGCCTATGCTAGTCCTGAAGAAAACATAAAAATTGACAGGAATTGAACACAGAGTACAGCAAAGTAAATTCTGGGCTATTCTTTTTTCCTGCAATTTAGAATATGATATGTAGATGATATATAAAACACAGGAACAGTAAAACAAGAGTTAAAAAGACTTATTGATCCATGAGGTAATACGAGAATTCTGCAATATATTCTTCTGCCATTAGTTCCACAACCAGCAAGTTCATCAGCAAAGCATTCCAGCAATCTTTATTTAGAACGGTTCTCAAATTTACAGCGCAGGTCTAGAATGATATTCACCAACCAACCCCCAATACATCTCTAGGGGAGTTATTTATGCAAAAAGAGTCACAAAATATCTCATAGAGAAAATATCAAGCAATAAATTTATCCATCTACTTCTTCAAAGGAAATAAATGACATTGAAAACAGAACGCAATGAATGTAGGAGTAACTTCCGCTGTACTGGCTGCCTTAGGTGGTCTGCTATACTTGACTTTTTGACTCAACAAGTCGGCTGGTAACTGTCTCTTCAATTTGCGTTCCTGCATTGCTGTCATGACCCTGTCATCTGTGCCTGATTTTGCTTAAATGCGTTTTGGCGTGAATTTCTTTCTCTGTTATTTTCATTTTTCTGATAGGTGGCATGTGCATTGAATTTGATTTAATGAAGATGATCAAAAGAGAGTTAAAACTACCTTGGTAAAATCTCTAACATGCTCTACCACCATTGGTCTGTTGGCAAGTTGTGTCTTTGTAGTTTTATCAATATTTCATCAGCTTTAGTATACCTGTAGAAATTGGGTTGGACTTCAAAAAGATGTGTTATTTCATGCCCAATATAGAACATATTTTCCAACTTGTCATATAAGCTTTGTCCAGAGGGAGGCACTATTTCTTCTGAAGTGCGTGATGATGCTGTGACCTCATTGGCAACATATGTATTCACCCTGTGAGCATATTGTTCATGTGTCAACAGCCTCTGATTGCTGGTTAACAAACTAGGTAGACCCATTTGCTGCAAGGCTGTAAACTTTTCTGTAAAAGCATCTATTTCTACCTGAATTTCTTGACATTTTCTCTCCAGATTTTGCACAAAATTCTTCATAGTCAGCACCCTTTTAATTGTCAAAATTGTACCTGTTCTGTCTCCGATATCTAGAGCTGCTATTTGCTCTCTGGTATGAGTATTCAAAAAATGAATAAGTCTATTGGCCTGCTCGGGCATGTTTCTCAATAATGCTCTGGCCTTTTGAATTTCCACTTGGGCTATTTCTTTCAATTCAATTTTCTCATGGATAGTTTGTATTGATCTCCATTGATCAGTGATGGACTGGCCAATCTTAGTCCATAAAATTGTTTTGATTTCTGATAGAGTTTTATGAAGAGTAAGATCCTTCTCCAAATATTTTACCTTATTTTCCAAGGCCTTTACCTCTCTTGTTTTTTCAACCACAGTTATTTTTTATTTATCATAGCTTACCTCTAACTTGGCCAGTTTTTCTTTGGCTTCCTTTAGCTCTTCCATTTGGAGTTCTAAGGCCTTTATTTCCTCCATCATCTTTTCCATGCTCATGCTGGTATCTGGCACTGTTGTTGTTGCTATTGCTGAAGTATCTATGGATGCTGTACCTGTTGTCAATGTTGGGGCAGTGGGAGGGACTGATGTTGTTGCTGTAGGAGGACCAGTTGTAGCTATTGGGGTTGTTTGAGCTGGCTGAGAGGCCAACTCTCCCTGTTTTTCCTGCAATGCTTTCTCTAAAGCCTGCTCTGTTTCACTTAGCCTTTGATTCATTTTTATTAACAACTCCATCATATCTTCTTCTTCTTTTTCTTTCACCATCTCTGTGGTTTGCGGGTGCATGGTAACTGGCAGTTTTAACTGTTTCTTGAGGGCAGCTATGTCATCCTCCTTTTTCTTTATCAGTGCTTTTATTGCCTTAGGGTCCTTGGGATTATCTCCCAGCTCAATGATGATTTCTTCTAAGGACTTTATCCTGTTGTCCTTGGCCAGAGAGGATACCTTTTCCAACTCTAATTGAGAAGATGTATTGTTTAGTGAATTCTGCAGTTGTTGAGCTAGTATGGTTTTATCTGCTAAAGTGGAATAAATCATTTCACCGGTTTGTTTGTGCAGCTCAACCTGGTCCAAAGGGTGAATGTCTTTGGCAAGAGCCTCCAGGTTTTTTCTATTATAATCGGCAGCTGACTGTGGTTGCTGCACTGTGGACTTGAAATGACTCAAGATCAATTTCCCTTCCTTGATATCATATGCGGACATCAATCTCTGTTGTTTGGCAGGAGTCATTTTGAGGAACTGATCATAAAGCTGCATTCTTATTGGCTCATTTTGTGCCTTGATCTCCATGAATGGCCTCTTAATATCAGAACTTTGTTTGCTTTGTGGCCGTGCTGATGAAATTTCCATAATAGGTTGTTTTCCAAATTTTTGTCCATGAGAACTAGTAGGTGATTCTGTCACTGGGGAAGTCAATGAGTTGGCTGCCCTTTCACTTCTTGGACTTTCAATGATCTCCTCAATAACTTCCTCTTCGGGTAGAGGATCCACTCTCTGCCTCTTTGCTTCTGGCTGCTCTGCTAGCCCACTTATTGGTGTGTCCTCTTCCCGGTCCCTTTTTCTGCCCTTCTCCTCATTGAGAGGAGTCTGCAATGCTGGTATCTCTGGTGCATGGGTTTGCGCAGGAGGAATTTTTCCTTGGCCTTGCTGCTATGATGATGTTGACTGATCGGTCATTTCTTGTTGCTCTGAATGCATCACTTCTTTGCCTTTAGATGTCCCTGCAGGTGGAGTATCTTCTTGGGCAGGTTGTTGTGAAGTTGTAGCAGCTGATGTGCCCGCTCCAATGTGTTGAGGAAATTTGAAAGAGACCTATCCAAAAGAGTCTAGGTCAAGAGTTTTTTCAAGGTCTTTCATTGCCTGCTCCATTTTCTCTTCCTCAGTAATCTGTTCTACCAATGTGCCTTCTACCCATTCATCTTGGTTAGCATACTGTTCTATATCAGGGATTTTACAATGTTCATAGCCTGATAGCCTATATTTTGTCTTTCTATCATGGATAAATCCCTTTGGGTCATAGGGCACCCACCAAAAACTCCTTTTTAGTTTGAGCTGCTCACTTAATATCTTTTCAGCATCTTTCCACCCTTCCTTTTTGTTAATGATGAGGGGGCCTAGTTGGTTTCTTAGCTTTAGCTGAGCCTTTTTCTTGGCCTCATAAAAATGAGTCAAATCTGAGCTAATGAATTGCCTAAAGTATTCAAGGGCAAACAATCTCACAGGCACATACTTTGGTAGCTTATAGGGGCATAATTCACAGCCATAAATCCTGATCTCTGTGTGATTTTGGTAAAAGTACCAGTCACCTATTTTATAGCTTTTGGACAGCTGCAAGATTTTCTGCATTTCAGCTAAGAGTCTGGGAGGGGGACTTCTCATCAGCAGAGATGAGACTGGATATATGAATAGATCAATGAACTCACAATAATTATAAGGAGAATTATGGACTATATGGAAGACTGGGGTCCAAAATATGACAGATCTCCTTTCTCCTTTTGCATCCAATTTCTTGACAGGGAACTGAAAACTATCTGTTTGATAGTATAAGAACAGATGATATATATAGGCTGTATACTTGAAAACCCCTTCTCTATTTAGGCTCATGAATTGTTCATGGATTTTGTTGCTAATGAAGGTAGCAAAGTCAAACTTGATGGCAGGAGGGTGTCCTGGAATAAATATAGACATCACAGCTAGAATGGTTTCATCAACATACTCACTTGTTCTAAAACCCAGGACATAGGATATCATGTCAATGACAGTTCTTCCAACTTCATTGAAATAGACCTAATGAAAAGGAGGTGAGTCTCTGGGCTGGGAGTCTGGGCTCATGAATAACTTGGCAATTCGGCCTATCTCTGCAGAAGATAGTTTGGAGCCTTGGTCCAGCAGATACTTCATAGACAGGGGAGCCAGGGGCTGATTAGGCTTGAAATGCAACATCTCATTGATTGAGTCAGGAGTGATATAACAGGACAGTGCCATTTGGAGACATGACTGCTCTTTGAGTGGGCTCATAGTTAGCACAGCACAAGCGGATTATATCTAGAAATACATTAACTGATGGAAGATAATATATGGGCAGGTTGGACTCCCATATGCCATAGAGATCAGTCTTGTTTAGGTAGTTGTTTCTAATTTCACAAAATGTCTGCAGATGGTTTTTGATACCCATTAAGTCTTGTATTTGGAAGTCCCTATCAGCTAAGGGCAACCATTCCAGCTCCTTATGTGGTGCATTCAAGGGGGCAACATTGAGGGCCACTGGAGGTTCCATTTTCAATCTTCTGTGATTTTTTTTTATTTGGAATTTGGGCTTTCACAGCAACAGTAGGTAAAATATGAGTTTCTGGGGCTTTCTGCGCGAATTGCAGGTCGAATTGAGCTTGAACTTCAGCTAAATGGATGAGTTTGCAGAGGGAGACAAGTTCTGAGAAATTTCTCGGAAAAATGGGCCGAACAGAGGTTAAAATGCAGAGGTTCGGGGGCAGCACTGTGTTTTTAATTCGAAATTTGGTTCTACGGGCAACTTTTGGAGAAAAACTTGGAAAAACAGGGTTTGGGAGAATAATTTGGGTAAATACATGGTTTATGGATGCCTGGTGCACAATGTGGGTGGCAGACCGAGCTGAGGAACCGAGCAGCGGAGTTGATTTCCTTCGGTGGTGGACTGTGCAGCGAAAATGGTGTTTTGGACGTTGAAAATCATGCAAACACCGTGCAGAAGAAACAAAGTGAAATGGACAAAAATGACGTTTTAACAGCTTTTTGACAAAAATTTTGATTTTGGTGGGTTTTTGGCGTGCTTTGGTCGAGTGACATTAGCATGATGTCATGATTTTGTCGTATAGCGAGGGTACGGAGGCCGACTTGGCAGTGACATGGAGAACACGGCAGATGATACGGAGGCGGGGTGGCGGATGACATATCTGATGACGTGAGGGTGACGTTGGCGTGGAGGGGGCATATGCAGTAAGCGGTTTGGCTCCCGCACTGCCTTTGGTCCATAGTGGTATTTTCAGAGGGGGCAACGATCATGCCGGGCGACTGACACCTATCCTCTGTATGGCGGAAATATCGCCCATCCCCCGGACTCTATCATTTGACATATGATGGCTTGTGATATGCATGCGGGCTGTCCGATCTGGGGGATCGGATCCAACGGTTAGCGGCATAATAAACAGGCGGAGGGGTAATATATGGGGCCTGCCATAATATTTCATTGTTTTGTAAGGTTTTGTGGAGTATCACAATGTATTTCAATTTTGGGTTTGCGGGTTGGTTATTTAATCAACCAAGTGTTAATTAAATCCCAAGGTTATTCGTGCGTGGGAGGGTTATTATAAGGTTCCAAGTGAACCTATAATTCCCGAAATTCCATGTTTTATGGCTATAATTGCCGGGGCGGGGAATATTTAAGTATTTTGGGGTTTTTATGTAGTTTTACATAGTATGGGAAGGGAAATATACATAGGAGTTATATAAATAGAGTTAGGATGTTAATATGGTTTTATGAATGGGGAACGCTAAGTTTATAAGGTAAAAACTTAGGTTTTTTAGGGAAATGAAAGGATTTTTGTTTACACAAGAAATGTGGCTTGTTTTGGCTAAGTAAACATAGAGTTCCACTTAGTTTTTCTCATAAAATGAAATGAACTAGGACTATTGAGCAGATCCCAATGTCCTTGAGGGGATGTTAGTAGGTGTTCTTGGGGAAATGAGAGGGGAAGTTAGTCATGCTCCACCTAAACTACAACCACCTTGCTATGGTATTTGTGATATTCATTAGATAGATCATATTCAACAAGACAAAACTGATCACAAACCTGCTTCTGCAACATCCAACTGCCTACCCAGCCTAACACACCTAACATTTTTTTCTTCCTTTTGGTTGGGTGCATTTGAACTAGCAAACCCTTTCTCTTTAGTTTTCTTTCAGCTGTCCTCCTATCTAAGTCTGCCCTTATCTCTTCCAGGGGCTCAGATTTAGCTGTTGAGCTCCCTTTGCTTCTCTACCTAACTAATGATCTGCCATGCTTGAACTGTTGGAACAGATATTATTCTCTATCTCTACAACAAGAAATTTAAACATGGACTGGCCAAGATTGAGTTGTTTGGCCATCCATCAAGTGTGACAGAAGTCACTGATTGCACATTCTGAACTTGTTTGCAAAAAAATAGGATAGTAGTGGCATTTTGGACTAGCACACTTTCCTGGTCTTTTCTTTGGGGTTCATTTTCTTTCTTTCTTAACCAAATCATTCTTTTTGCCCTTTGATTTTTCTTTTTGGGCATACCCTCTTTACATTTTTTTTTTAATTGTTTGGTTTTCTGAAAATATAGAAGCTTTGCAGCATAGAAAGGATGATCATATTTGGAATTTCCACAGTCAATCATGAAATATGACACCTATTGGTATAGGAACCTAACAGGCCACATCATTATTGTGGATCATGTAATTACTTTTTTAAAATGTATTGTAAAGTGTAAGCCCTAAGGAAACATTCAAAATATGAATAGTCATGTAAAGTCGAAAATTCATAGGAAGTCAAACAGCCATGAGAGTAGTCAAAGAGTCACAAGGAAGGTGAAGCATCACCTCGTTGGTTATATATACACCCTCATTGTATGGGCAAAGGACTTTTCACCTTGGAAAATCCCCCAAGGCATTAGAGGGACAAACTAGTTCTTTTGGGGAGCAAGGAGTGGTTCTAATGCTCCATTATTGGATCTAGTGGTGTTAATTGTATACATGTGTCTTGGAAGTTTTACTTAATATCAGAAACCTCATCACCAACACGTTCTTTATGCATGGATTATGAATATTTGTAAGATTATTCCATGGATGTTTGTAATTCATATTAGCTTTCATTTGTGCTCAATTAGTTGAAATATATCAGTTATTTTAGTACTTATCATATTGAGAATGTGTTGTAATGGTTACTATTGTTGTCACATCCTTGTGGACTATTGCACTGCATATTAGATAGATCTTTCTTATTGATTGGTTGTAATGATCATCACATCTTTATGGACTATTCTATTGGATGTTAGGCAGACCCTTATTTGTTACGTGCATATCTACTAGGGTGGTACTATTACCTCTCTCTTAGATGCTCACATTCTCTTCTCCCTTCGTAGTAGAAAAGCCTTGACATACGTACAACCGAACACTCACTAAGCACACTCACTTGCTTTCTGAGGGAACACATGCATTCCTCTTTCTTGCTAACATTTAGATCAAAAGAAAATTTTTAAGAAGCTAGCAACCGGGCCATATTCTAGATGGGGCTCCTATCCCAAACAGTGTGAGGTCTAATTAGGACCACATATCAGAGAGACCCCCTGATGTTGGCGGGTCGAACACCTTCAACATTTATGGTGCTAGAAGGAATGCAGCTAGATTTTTATGGCTAATAACCTCACCCACCCAAATCCTACTTCTTCTCGTCAAAGCAGTAAAATTCTCAGCATCTCCCCTGCTCATATTCCTAAAGTTGGTGATTCTTCTCAACCTGGTCTCGGAAAGACTTACGGAATCTCTTACGACCAGATTTGGGCCATTTCCCTATCACTCGTAAATTTGCAAGACCTATCGGATTGATGCACATAGTACATAATCTTTCGTATTTCCCAAATAACATGACCACGCCTACTAGGATAGTGGTTTAAATAATTGAAGGTTTGGTTCTTGCCACCCTTGAAGAGTTGGTAGACACTGCAAAAAACACTAAGAAACTACAGCAGCCTCCATCCTTAACAGTGGTGACGATGACAATATTGTACTCTTAAACAATACTTTCCGCAGGTTAGGAAGTGAAGAAGAAGTAGAAGATCCATTAGATTCTGGAAAAGATGAGGAAAATGGTGATGAAGACATGGCATACCAAGATATAGATTGGATGACTCAAGGCACACTTTCATTATCGGGTGTGTTACACAATATGCTAAGGCACCCAGAGAAGTTGTTGACAAAATATGACCCTGAAAAAGCAGTGAAGGCGGAGGATCACTTGGACAACTTTTACATGCATCTGCAAATGCTTGAGGTAAGTTATGATGATGTTGCATGTAGAATTTTTTTGTGTACCTTAGATGGCAAAGCAGTAGTATGGTATCACAACCTTCCTCCAAACTCAATCTAGAATTGGGGCATTTTTATAAAACTATTTCTTAAGAAGTTTTCTGATGATAAAATCCCCGCCATGATTTTAAGAGAGTTGGGCAGGCATATGATGGAGAAGAAAGAGAAAGTGAAAGATTTCAATCAGAGGTTTAATCGTATATTGAATAGATTTCCCATAGACACAAAACCTCATGACTCCATCACCATTGATTACTACACATTTGCCTTACCAACAAGCATTGTGTAGTTCGTGAAAATAACTGTGAAGCCAACATTAGCTGAAAATTACGAAGAAGCAATCACAGTTGAAAAGGACTTGTGCGCAATTGGAGTCATCGCAAATGATGAACCAACAAAGGACTCCAAAGACATGGGTAAAAGGTCTCAGGCCTCCATAAGTAAGGCCAAGGAGAAAGAAGCAACCGATATTGAGAGCTTGAACTGCACCATCAAGTCTCTTTCCAATCAATTCGTAGAGTTAAAAAAATAAAATCAAGTGAGACAACCGTGAGAAGAAAACCCCCTAAATTCAGATTTCTGAGAAGGGTTGCCAACTCCGATAGTAATAGTAACTAGCCAGGCAAGTATGCACATAGATCGAACGTTGTGTTAAATGTTGAGAGTATGGGCATGGACCGATATTGTTCGTTTCATCAAGAGTATCATTCAGAAACAAAAAACAAAAAAACAAAAAAAAAACATCCCCACAATGGAAACATAATATGAATTCTCTTACTGGGCATTCTATTGATACAATACTTTCAGATTACTAGAATGATCCGGTGGAAGACAATGTTGCTGCCAAAGAAACTGTGAATGTCAGACATGTAGTGAATACATTCAGTTGTGTTTTCGCAGCTGAGAAGAAGAGTGTTGAAAAATAGCCACTACATGAGGCCCCAAATCAATAGTAGAACACTCGATAACAATTGAGAGGCCACGGGTTGGCCTCCACAAAATAGTTGACGAAGAAAATGTTGAAAGAGCATTTTCCAAGGAATATCACACCACCTATCAACTCGTCCCAGAACACTTAGAGCAAGTCTAACAATGCGGCTACAATGAAAATTACTTCCGTGAACAGCTTAAGTAAGCCCATCATTTCAGAAGTAGCAAATAAATGAACTTTTCTAGACACTTCAGCAATGACTCTCACACTGGATTACAACATAGTTGAATATATGAAGAAAGCGCACACGAATATCTCATTTTTTGAACTGACAAAGATCGTGAGCCAGCGAGAACTACTTGTCTGTGCACTCGAGAATTCTACCTCAGGTAATGGTGCTTCTTTGCAAAATGGGTCCGGTAAGTCCTTTAGTTCCCTGGAATTTGTACTTAATGCTTTAACATTGGATGCAAATACACTCTGGCTTCCATTTTCGTTAATGTTTGAAATTTTCAATTATAATGTGCACAATTTCTTGTCGATTATGGTGCATATGTAAATGCAATGCCTTTATCTATAGAAAATAAAATCAATGAAAAATGGGATACAACATATACATATATCATTCAGCTAGACAAGACTCTTGTCAGGGAACTCGGAAATGTGCTTATATGCTTATCATCCGACCAACGAGTTCACCAATGTATTAATATAGTAATTGTGGACATTCTAGAAGCATACGATGTATTATTGAGCACATATTGGTCCAACAAATTACAAGGGTATTTTTCTACGAACTAGTCACACTTATTTCATACAAGGGAAGAAACAACTAAATCTAGGTTAACTCAGAGCCTTACATGAAACATATTGTCACTCCCTTCGAAGGTAAAAATGAACTAGTTGCCTTTGCACATATTATCTTTGGAAATTTCTTCTTAGAAACTGACCCAAGGTGTTATCTCACTCAGCCATCCCCAGTACCACCTGACACACAGTTAGAACTCCTTCCTAGTCTAACTTGCAAAAATGAGGTCTGTACAATATGTAGTAATAATAGTAGTAGTGCTAGTGCAACACATGGTCCTTGTACATATGACGTTTGGACATTGTGTTTTGATGGTTCGAAGATGCAAGAGGGCTCTGGAGCTAGTTGTGTTTTAGTAGACCC
Source organism: Pinus tabuliformis (assembly GCA_031772625.1). NCBI lineage: Eukaryota > Viridiplantae > Streptophyta > Pinopsida > Pinales > Pinaceae > Pinus > Pinus tabuliformis. The sequence continues at coordinate 48,419,738 of CM062808.1, forward strand.
GTGACAAAGAAAACATCTAATCTCTAGCCGCTTGGAATTAGAGTGCACGAACAACACCGCAGAATATGAAGCACTCATTTTGGGCTTACAAAGAGCCATTGACCTCAATGTTGGGATCCTCAAAGCAATAGGTGACTCAAAAATTGTTGTACAACAAGTACGCAAAACCATACACTGTGTGTCACCTTGTCTAAATAGTTATCAACAAGAGGTATGGAGTTTGATTTATCATTTCCAAGCTTTCAATATCATTTTTGTTCTTAGGATGCGTAATGCAACTGTGGATGCATTAGAAAATTTATTATGTGGAATTTTGCATCTACGGATAAATACAATTTCCCTAGGTGGGTAGCTACACCTACAACAACAGATTTAAAGAGTTTAACCTTTTTCTATAGAAGATAAATAAGACAAGGGACCTACTTGTTATCTTTCGCTTCCCTTTGTCTCCTTTGAATAGGTCTCGTCGCTCCTTCTCGAACTGAATTTGCTCAATAAGTATCTGCAATCATAAACAGAGGACAAAAACCAATCAAAGCAAGAGATCTATATACTATAATCAAATGGAATTGAAATCATTTACACATATAATCATCATACATAAAGACAAGAATATGGGAAAAGTTGTAAACAACATTATTAAGTAGAAGGAAGAGTTACAACCAAGAAGTCTGATCCCATGTCACTCATCCATCTTGAGTTCCATCCTTCATCACACCAAAATCACAACCCTCCGACAGTATAACAATACTTGCTTACAATCTCAAACCTCACACCAACAGTATCTCCTTACAAATTCTCAAAGTTCAGCCCCTGATCACTATGATGAGTGCTCAATTTATCAGGAAATGGAGGTGGTTTTGTCATAAATTTGGCATTGAATGGCTTTCTAATTTGGGATTTAGTTTCCATGGAGGAAGGGATGAGAGCATAGGAGGTTATTTGATTCATTCCCTATCCAATTTCGAGCTCATAGGAGAGGATAAGAGGTAGTAATCTTCTAGAATGGTCTAGAATGAAAGAATATTCCCAAAACCCTATGAAGATTTCGCTCAATCTCACCCAGTGCGGGTCAAAGTGGGCCCAGCTGCTCTACAGAGCAAGCTTGAATGGGCCTAAGTGCTCTGCAGTGCACTTACCCCTAACCAAGGCTATGCTGGTCCCTCAAGGAGTCATTTCAGGATGTCTTTAGGCCAGGAAACTCTCAGGAATGATGGCATTCAATGTGATGACTTATCTAGGGCATGTAGCAATAGAATTAGGGTTTGATGAGGCCTAAAATTATTGATCTGAATGATGGGAGAGATGTGCCCAAATAGACCTGTAACAGTTTCCCCCTAAAGCATGAAGTCAAAAATGATAATGTCGAGTGATATGCTTTACGATGTGATGAGGAGGTTCTGAAGCGGATGGTAACCTGCATCAATTACAATACATAATATCATGATATTTTGGATTTTTTCATGAATCGTTGAGGGAAGGCATACCCATGCTCAACATATAAACTTTCATTACATGTACATAGATAGTCATATACAAATATAGACCCATGATGGGATGACCATCAGTGTAAAGCCATCGTACAGATGATTTGGTACTTTCCTGAAATCGCAGCCTGGATGGATGAAACTAGATCCGGGGTCTTCTATCTCGTTCAATCATTCGCTCAAGTATGAGTCTAACCATGTGAATATGTGATATGAATTCGAACATGGGAAGACACTGTCTGATTACTAGCCAATGATGTGAGTCGTTAACAGATGCGACATAAATCACCGATAATGATAATGATCCTTAAGGTACTACAATACAGTCTGCATGGTGTGAATGGATGTTTTGACGTCGAACACCATACAAAGTCTTTCGGTCGAAGGCCAATGATGTCAACCTATCGCTGGAAGCGATAAACTTGCCATTGATGTATGCAAGCCCCAAGGTACTGAAATGGTGTTTCTAAGTCATCTTCTTGGATAATGAGATGATGTCGACAAGAAGCAACTCATTGTAGAAGGGCCTTGATGTATCCCACATCAACGACACAAAATGAGTGTAATTATTTTTGGAGATGGAATGTGATTAACAACACAAGGTTGAGGAACGGCAGTCATGAAATTGAAGGTTTATGAGCATTGCAAAGGATGAATTTAACTGAGTGACTTCTCTTGAACATGTCGGCGACACTGAATGAATTGGTAGCATTGACCCAAAATAAAAGTAATGGATGGTATGATAGACCATAGGTATGATAACCATCAAGCAGATAACCCAACCCAAGTAGTCATAGAGATGAAGTGAAAGTGTCATGTTCAAGAGCGACCTGCTGCCATAAAGTGGTTTACCCCTTTTCCCATTTTCCCCAGTCATTGCTGACCAGTACCTCTTTATTTTTTATCAAGCTTGAGGAGGATAACATATGCTTGTTGTATAATTCCACCCTTCGGGTGAATCCATCGCTATGTGATGTTTTAACGAGTCTAGCGAAGGTGAAACTCGGTCTTGTCATGATGGACAAGTTTGTCGCTATTTGATGTTTTAACGAGTTTAACGACAATGATAACTCGGTCCTTTTCATGTTTAGAGAGTTTGAAAAGGGACAAAAATAAAACTCCACAAGTTCTTTTTCGTAGATTTGTCTCTCAAGTCTGAAAAAGCGTAAAATAATACAAGAGAGAACCTATTGACCATGTTCAATCAACGTATATATTTTTCGTAAATAATCTATCTTAGTCCGGAAAAGGGTTAAACTTATACTGAGTAGATGTTGTTTCCAATCCATTAACGAGCTGAAGAAGACAAGCACTCGGCAATCTTTTCATATTTCGAGAGTCTGAAAAGACCTTAAGGAGGACTCCACTTAGAGGAACGAGTGGTGTCTAGGATAGCAATTGGTTCTGGTGATGTTGGAACTTCTCAAAACATCTTGATTTATGTGAAGGGGCTGGCTAATAAGACCACTCATTGCAACTATTCCTCAAAAATGGTAAAACAACCAAGTGAAAGCACATGATCAGCCAAGCAGATAATGACGATGGAAGGAGAAAAACCAAGGCTCATCTGACGGAAGAGGCGGATAGAATGGCAATCACAAGGGTTAAAATGGAGATGGTTTCATTTTTACACAAGCTTGAACCATAGGGAACTATGCTTGGATTCAGTTTCATGTTTACACAAGCTTGAAACGAAAAACTATGCTTGGATTCAGTTTCACGTTTACACAAGCTTGAAACGAAAAACTATGTTTGAGATTGGTTTACATGCCCCCAGCATGATGACTCGATTCTAGGTGCATGCCCCCAAAGCTTCATTGCATTCACCTAAGTAGACTACTCGTGGATATCAGGTAGATGGAACGAAGGTTCATTTACGAGATCAAGTGAAAGACTCGACTGGGAGTTTATGAGATCTACTCAAAGACTCGAATTGGAACTTTGATCCAGGGGACCTTGTTTCATTTTTTAATGAGCCTAACATAAGACAAGGAACTCTGCTCAGATTCCTTGTTTCATTTTTTAATGAGCTTGACACAAGACAAGGAACTCTGCTCTGGGACCTGTTTCATTTTTTAATGATGCTGACATAGTAAAATAACTATCCTCATATTCCTTGTTTCAATTTTTAATGATCTTGACACAAGACAAGGAAATGTGCTCATATTCCTTGTTTCATTTTTTAACGAGCTTGACACAAGACAAGGAACTATGCTTCTATTCCTTGATCACGACCCATAGGAGGTCATGACTTCCAATAGGTTCTCATCAGATGGGAGAACAATGCGCTGGAAGGGATACGTAGCAAGAAATTCATTAGAGAGATCGGGTTCCAATGCCCCCAATACATAATGCACAACATCACGGAATTGATCATTTGTTGATGTAGGCATGGAATAGGTTGCCACATAATTGACCCGTGGCAGGGAAGATACCATTGGGATAAAAGGACAATTTAGGGAAGATGGTTAACTAGAACCCATATTTGGACCGGGAAATGAAAGCTGGTCAACGGTGACAATTATACCTTCATGCAGGAAACACATCACTCCAAAGAGTTTTGAAACAATAGCTCCTACGTCATAAACATAGTCGTGCCTAAGAAGTAAATTATAATCTAAAGGGCTTGAGACTACCATCACATTGAGATAAACAATTTTTCCTCCCAAAGTTATAGGCAACTAAGGAAGGATCCCTAATGGTTGATTGGTTCCTCTATTAAAATCCAACAAATTATGGGTAACAAGCACAAGTGGTGGCGAACCTAGCACTTGCCAAGCAGTAGAAGAAAGGATACTCACAGATGCACCTTCATATTACAAAACTGTATTATGATCTGGAAAGGCACATAAGAAGGAAGACGGCATCTTGCCAGTCGATTCCAATCAAAGGAAGTGCCCAGACTACTTGGAGGGGGTACCATAAGAACAGGAGAATTACCCCCTTGAGTTACGAGAATGGGAGGATTTTCCTCCTCTATTGATAGAACAGGAGGGTTGCCTCCAAGCTCATTGGAATCTGAAGAAACAAAAAGAACCTGAGTGGTATCATACTCACTCTCTATGGGAAAGTTACGATTAACTGAAGGTGAAATCGGATCAACTGTTTCCTTGACCTGTGATTGGTTAGGTATAGACTCATGGAATTCACATTCAGAAGAGTGGGTTTGACCGACGGTTGATTTTGGTCAGTCACTTCATCAACTAGTGAAGGATTAAGGGAGAGTCTCCTATAACCAGATGGAGGTTGTTGCGGAGAAACAGGACGGTAATCCAACACTTGTTTGGCTTCATCCAGATAGGTACAAAGGTGAATGGGGTGATTCCCTTCACATAACGTACAAGGAAACTTAACTTTACCCTTCTTTCCATGAAGTTTACTACCATTAGTTGATGGTGTGTCACTAGCATGATCTCTAGAATTTGGTGACACAGGATGATGTGAACGAGAAGACCATTCTTCTAATATTTGAGGAATACTAGAACAATTTTGAAGAATATGGTCTCCCGTACAAAGTCTGCAAGGATATCGAAGTTTGTGAGGCTTATTGGACAGTTTCTCATCAAAAGTTGCATTCAAAGCCTGGTTTCTTGGTTGCCCCCCTGCTAAATTTCCTTCTTCTTCTTCTTCTTCCCTTTCTTCTTCTTCTTAGCCACCTAGTTACTAGTTTCAATACTTTCCCCAGGTGAAGAGGAAGAAGGGGAGGAAGAAACAACCAAGGAAGAAGGCAAAGGGTCAACTTTAGGATCAACTAGACATTGATTTTGTCCAGTTGGAGGAGTACTCGATTGCGGAGAAATCACAACATTTTGAACCAAGGAGGTTGAAAACAACCATACTGGCAAGCCAATGGTAAATCCTGGAAGGGACAATGTAGCCATATAAGGAGCACCAATATTTCTGAAAGGAGCAAAAGGACTAGGATTCCCATCAAAAGGAATTCCCTAATCGGTGGACTCCGGAGTTGTTGCCATATGTCTCAACCTAAGATCAACTAAGGAGTGAGTGTTGAGGATGTTATCCGCGGTCAATTAATTTTATTTTAATCAAAATAACATAACAAAAGAAAATAGGGATAGTCTAGGAAAAAGGATTACCAAGCAACTGTGAACTGCAGAATACCTCCCGGCGAACCGAGAAGTACGAGCAGGAAATCTCCCTAAATGTTGTGTTCAGTGTATCACAGTATACAAGGCGGCTGACTCAGTTACCTAAGGATGGATAGCAACCTAATGTAGTCCTCCTATATATACCCAAAAGTATGTGGAGGCCCAATCCATGTTAGCATTGTCTAATGTGAAACCGCATAATGAGAGCATTCCTTTATACTTTACGTACTGTAACACCACCCTATATACCCGAAGGTACGTGGACGAGCTACGATATACTCACATACGTGGAATGAGGTATCACACTCGGAATGTATTGCAGACAAGTTAGTGACAGTTGCTATGTTTTACGATGCCGGAACACGTCTCTAGCCTATAACCTCTAAATGTTTTGTGTTAGGTGACAATGCTCCATTAGGTTAATTGAGGTTAATTTTAAGCTGATCATGATTAAGAATTTGCCTTTCAAGGTTCACCACGTGATGTCTTTGAAATTCCTAAAATGCAACTAATATGATAAGCATTCTTTTCATTCAATTTGAACAATGAAAACCTTAGCTAGTAGGGATAGAGCAATCAGATTCTTTTAATCAAAGAACAAAGATCACATCTAATGCAATTTCCCTAAACTATTCCTATGAGCACACACAAAAAAATTTCAATGCACAATGCAAGTTTTTCTTTTCAATTCCCTTAATGTTGAAATGAAAAGGAAACTAATTCACATACAATCAATCAATCTTTTTTCAAGAACGAAGACTTTACGATAGTTCCTTTCGAAAGAAATGAAGACTTTTATGATACTTTATTTTGAAAAAGATTAATCATCTATAAACTAACTTTGACAATGAATTGATAGTGATAAAGAAATCATTTAAGAAACACTAAACAATCAAGGACAAAGTAGGGCTAGGAAAGGAACACTACAAGAAAAAAAGACATTGGTGAGGGGCGAAAAATGTCACCATAATCTCATTGGTGACAGTCAAAAGAACATTCGTCATCAAAAATTGAACGTCACCAAAGGTGGCATCGCTAAAAGTATAGGTGTTGTAGTGACATACAAATTCCATCACCAATAATGATTTATAATGACCGATAGTGACCGTCACCATTTCATATAGCAATGGTGACGGACCATAGCCTCTGTCACCAAAAACTGAGCGTCACCAAAGATGGCGCTGCCAAAAGTATAGGTGTTGTAGTGACATTCAAATTTCATCACCAATAATGATTTATAATGATGGATAGGGACCGTCACCATTACATATGTGCAATGGTGATGGACCATAACTTCAGTCACCAGAAATTGAACGTCACCAAAGGTGGCGTTCCTAAAAGTATAGCTGTTATGGTGACATTCAAGGTCCATCACAAATATTGATTATAATGACGGATAATTACCTTCACCATTTCATATGGACAATAATGATTTATTGTGATGGATCTTTAATGGTCGTCACTATTGGTGCATATATATGGTGATGTTCATTGATCGTCACCAAAAGTAGCATTGCCATAAGTATAGGTGTTGTGGTGACATTCAAGGTCCGTCGCGAATAATGACTATAATGACGAACAATGACCGTCACCATTTCATATCAACAACAACGATTTATGGTTACGGACCTTTGAGGGTAGTCACTATTGATGCGTATATATGGTGGGGTTCGTTGACCATCACCATTTCATATTTTGGGTGAGGGTCAAAAAATGTCACCAAAGCTCATTGGTGAGGGTCAAAAAATGTCACCAAAGCTCATTGGTGATGGTCAAAAGAGCCTCTGTCACCAAAAAATGATGTTGCCATTCCATATGGATGTCAGGGCATGATGGAATCAAACCACCAACCTCCTGCATGTAAAGCAAGTGCTCTTCCATTGAGCTAGCACCCTTTAAAGAAATATACTTTTAAAAATTAGAGCTTGAAACTTCATAAATTGTAAATTCTACAACCTTTCAATAAATTAAATTCTCGGCAATATTTTACTAAACAAGAAAAGCAGCATTGAAGTTGCAGGTCCCTACCTAATGGTTATTGAAGTTATGAAAATTGGGTGGAGGGAAAAATAATTATGTATAATAAAATCAATATGTTTAGTTGAATACTCAATTAAAAGTGAAACTCTGAAGACATTTATAACCTATAAATGAATTATAATTGGCAAATGCACCAAATATTGCAAAGGAAATGTCATAAGTGGATAACATATGGAAGAAGAGGAGGCAGGGACTTGGAACCCTTGTACATCTTGGCATGCCTTAGCACTTAGCACATCTCAGATTGTTTGACATGTCTTCGTACTATTTGGCACATGTTAGCATGCCCTAACATTCCCTAACACACCTTGGTAGTCATGACCTCACAACTAGCATTACATTTTTCCATGACTTGGGAACCTTACATTCACTAGAGCACCTTGGCACTCCCTAGATGTCGTGCCCTCTGTTATCCTCCACAATTTCCCAGGTTAATGAAGAGATCGACGGAGGTAACCACAAACCAAGCTTTTAGTTTGGTAGCTAGCCCTACCAAACCAGAGAGGGCTCTCTCTATGAAATCATAGCCAAGAGATGACTGGAATGTAAAGGATTTTAGGCTAGATAGCTAGGCTCAGGTGGGTTTTTGGAAAATTTAGGGACTTGGAACTCTGTCCACCAATGTCTTGTCTGGCAGGGACTTTGTCAAGGAGGTAGGGACTTGGAACTCTGTCTAGGATAAAGCACCTAACATGCATGACAAAAGCTCCCTAGAATAGAGTACCTCCTACCTAGAAGAGTGTCCCCTACTCAAAATATAGAACCCTTCTCTATTGTGCACTTTTCTTAAAGATAAATCTGTGCATAAAATAGTACTAAGAAAAACACCTAAATTAAGAAAAGTGAGCATCTAATTCAAAATATAAAAGTATACTAAATATGGCTCTATAAAAGTTTGAGAAACACTAAACAAGCATGCTTCCATACAACAACCATAAGATGCCTAAAATCGATGTGCTTCTTTCATCATTTCTATACCCTCACAACAAAATTGGAATCTGTAGCATGTACCCCAAGGTTGTATGCATGTGCTGAAGATGTAGATTGAAAGGATATGTTGAGATGAAGTACTATTGAAGGAGAAACACCTTCAAAACAACAGATGAATTCTATTGTGAATTCAACCCATTTGCACACAGACCAAGGCTGCTACTGGGTACACTTCTCCGCTAAATGGACACTGCAATGTATTGTAGTGTTGCTAAAAAAAAAACACATTTAGTGCAACACTGATAAAACTCTAATAGATATTTTCACTGTGGCCTCGGTTGTAGATGATCTCATCAATATAAGTAACAACTTCGATAACTGAAAAACCAAAAGGTGAGTTGCATAGATCATTTGAAATGATAGATTTGGGCATACTTTATTACTGTTTAAGAGTATTAGTATAGAAAATGCAAGGTAGCCTGTTGCATCTTTATGTCACAAGCCAAGGATGTGAAGAAATACATAAAATATTAAATAACATGGTATAAGTCGATTGCAGGTTCTTTTGAAACGAGAATGGAATTCTCCTTGTGTGGGTTCTAATCTAGTGGGTATAACTTTAAATAAGAAACTGATAGTTTTGGGGCTGGAATTGTCTCAAAATTCATGAAAAGTCCCAAATTTGTTCACTATAAAGAAGCAGAATGAGTCATCGGGTTTATGGAAGGGAACACCCTATTCGTAGGAAGCTAACTTGAAATTAGTCGGGCATATTATTTCTCATCTTATTGTACGTGTGTGCTTTGAAAAGATAACCACATCCACAGACTCAATAACAGCTCTGGTAAAGTTTATAGATGTGAAGAATTTTTGAGAAAACCCATCACTTAATGACAATTAAGCGAGGAATATGTCGAAGGATTCAATCTTTCACTCAGTCATAAAAAGGAAGTTGGGGTATCCAACATCTTGCCAACAAACCGACTCCAACCATAATGTGAAAGGTAGGTTAACTGCAAAACCTCTTTCCCACTTTGTAGTATTGTTGCCTCTTGAATTCCAACAGGTATCTAGTTGCTTAGATCCACAAAACTCGTGCCAGGTAAACTCTGCATGATACAATTGTGACGTGCAAGCTTGACACATGCTCTAGTTTCCCTCTAAAAGAGGGTAAGTCAAAATATTATGAAAATATTAACTGTAATTTGATCATACACTATTGAGGTATTGCATGGAATAAACAATATATTATCAATGCACTAATGAAGAACTCAAAATAAATGAATTTCTTATTGCTACAATAGCACCACTCTTGGGATTCTTGGATAAAGCACCTAACCTGCATGGCAAAAGCTTCCTAGAATAGAGTACCTCCTACCTAGAAGTGTGTCCCCTACTCAAAATATAGAACCCATCTCTACTGTGCACTTTGCTTAAAGATAAATCTGTGCATAAAACAAAACTAAGAAGAACACCTAAATTAAGAAAAGTGAGCATCTAAGTCAAACTATAAAAGCATCCTAAATATGGATCTATCTAAGTTTGGGAAACACTAAACAAGAATTCTTGCATACAACAACCACAAGATGCCTAAAATCGATGCACTTCTTTCATCGCTGCTACACCCTCATAGGAAAACTATAATCTACAGCACGTATCCCAAGGCTGCATGCATCTACTAAAGGTGCATATCGAAAGGATCTACTGAGATGAAGTATTGTTGAAGGAGAAACACCTTCGAAACAACAAATAGAGTTTGATGTGAATTCAACCCATCTTCACACAGTCCAAGGTTGCTACTCGGTACACTTCTCCCCTAAATGGAAACTATAGTGTATTGTTGCTCTACTGAAGGAGAAAAACCTTCAGAGAAACACGGATAAAACTCTAACATTTATTGTCATTGTGGTATCAGTTGTAGAATATTTCATCAACATAGGTAACAACTTTGATAATTGAAAAACGAAAGGTGAGCTACATAGATCATTTGAAATGATAGATTTGGGCATCCTTTATTATTTTTTAGGAGTGTTAGTATAGAAAATGCAAGGTAGCTTGTTGCATCTTTATGTCACAGACCAAGGATGCAAGTAAATACATAAAATATTAAATAGCATGGGACAAGTCGATTGTAGGTTCTTTCGAAACAAGAATGGAGTTCTCCTTATGCAGATTATAATCTAGTGGGTATAGATTTAAATAATAAATTTATAGTTATGGGGTTGGAATTGTCTCACGATTCATGGCAAGTCCCAAAGTTGTTCACTAGAAATAAGTAGAGCGAGTCATCAAGTTTATGAATGGGAATACCATATTCATAGGGAGATAACTTCAAATTAGTTGGGCATATTATTTCTCGTCTTCTTGTACGTGTGTGCTTTGAAAAGCTAACCACCTCCAAAGGCTCAAGAACAACTCTAGTAAAGTTTATAGGTGTGAATCACTTCTGAGAAAACCCATCACTTTATGACAATTGAGCAAGGAACATGTCAAAGGATTCAATTTTGCACTCAGTCATAAAATGGAAGTTGGGGTATCCAGCATCTTACCAAAAAACCGACTCCAACCATAATGTGAAAGCCATGTTAACTGTGAAACCTCTTTCCCACTTTGTATTATTGCTTCCTCTTGAATTCCAACAAGTAACTTGCTACTTAGATCCACAAAATTGTCCCAGGGAAACTTTGCATGATACAATTGTGACGTGCAAGCTTGACACACACTCTAGTTTCCCTCTAAAAGAGGGTAAGTCAAAATATTATGACAGGATTAACTGTAATTTGATCATACATTGTTGAGGTATTGTATGGATTAAACAATATACTATCAATGCACTAATGAAGAACTCAAAATAAACAAATTTCTTGTTGCTATAATAGCGCCACTCTTGGGATTCTCCAAGGAGCAACTAATTTATACACATTTGGAATCTTTGCTTGGTCTGCAGAAATATTAAGCAATGGTAGTGATCACTCTTTGCCCTCCCATGGAAGGTCTATATAGAGTCAACAATAAATTGATTTAAAAGTGAAGTATATGCCTGACAAATAGGAGTCTGACTCTGCAACTCTAATTTAGTGGCAAGGAAATATTCAACTGTAAATGCCTGATCTCCTACAATGTAAATTTCTAGATAAATGGCTAGCCTAAATCTGTCCATTGTCCACATATCCCAAAAAAACATGTATGTTTGGACTTTGGTTGTGTGAGAGAGGGGAGATCACATAAATAATCCATTATCAAAAGAAAAAGTTAAAGCACAACATTCTATGGAGATTTTTTTTTAAATTTTATTACATACCTTAGAAAGTTTGAAAGGACAGAACTGAAGCTTCCCTCTCCTTCCACACTTCATTAAATATGTCCATTTTCCAATGTAGATGTGGCCTACAAAATCACAATCAACAAACAGAAAATGAAAAGTAAGTTTAATGAATTAAAGTATCTTTGTTATACCTCAAGCAAATGGACTCTGAGAAATTGTATTCATTCTCTATAAAATATTAGTAAGATTTAATCACATTTTAACTGAAACAAAGGTAAATTGGATTCATGCTCTGCCATAGACAATATAATGAGATCTAATGACATTTTGAACTCAAACAAAGGTAAGTTGAGTAAGCTCAAGCTCCAAAATGATGGCATCCAACTTCTAAGTGGTAGTTATTGTATATATCTAGCTAGAGGCTATAAAATAAAGATATTTGTTATATGTGAAGATAAAAAATGAAAGGAATGTGAAATTTTGACCATAAACTATAAGTTCATTTCAAGGACTGGATCAAACCATAACATTGTTATCAAGATAATCAACTCACCCATGCTAGTACGCTTCTAGTAGTTTCATGATAAAACTCAAACTCAATAAACTTCAAACAACATAAATTTATAACAAACGATATGGCTGAGGTTGGTTACCTATGGATTATATCATACTAAATTTAGGGCAACTTTAGTGGAACCATTGTCGACCTGTTGAGGCTTTTGAATGTTTTGAGGGTGGTATCTACTAATTTTAGTCATCCCAACTCAATGGCCTATAAAAATTACTAGATCTATGTAAATTTTAAGATATATTGAACCAGAGAACTGGGAAAGAAAAAATACAAAATAAATAAATCTGAATGATCATGATCCTATTTTAAGGCTTTTAAGTAAAATATTTATTATTTCAGGGTTTTAAGCTAATTGGTATTTTCATTTTCCCAATGTCTATGCATGAAAGAAAGGAATGTTGTTTACAATGTGGATCAAATTTTGATATTTAGTTAGTCTTTGTCTACTTGATAAAGTTCCATAGCCTTTTTGGGAACACAATTCTTCAAATTTTGTCACAAACATGAGTCCTAGTAGATCCTAGTCTAGAATATTTGAATCCATTTCCAATATTTCCTTGCAAATTGAAAATAATTATGGATATGCATGTTTTGTATCTTCCTAGGAGATATAGAGACCAACCAATTGCTTGAAATAAATGTTTGAGCTATGACCATGTCAATTTGCACCCTATGTATCAATACAACTAAGAAATACATTCTACCACAGAACATTATAATTGGAGGAATCAAGAGAGATTTAACACCTAATTCTAGCAGATAAATGAACATCAATACACAACCTGTGGGATCATAAACACAATATCTTTATTTATTAGCTCCTCCTCTAATCTTTAATGCAGCACACATGTCCAAACCATGGTTTCCAACCAATGATTGATGCCACATGCAAACTAAGGCTCCTCTGAGCACATTATCTCTCTGTCTCTGTTACATAGAGGTAGGCTTGTCCCCTTATACACAGAGATTACAATCATTATATCCTAAATTTCTTGAAAGAAATACATCTAAACCCCCAAATACCAATGCTGCCACATTTTTTGGGTGTTAGATACCCACTACACAGTGCATAGGAATCTTTCTTCATGGTTTTATTGTAATTTCTCTTCTTGTGATTTGTCTCCAAAACCCATCCCTAGCTCCTCATGATTAAGAGACCCAACAACTCCGATAAATGGGTCAATAAGTTAGAGGTTTGTCATGCTCTACTACCCCTGCATTAAGCACAAATCTATATAGACCTGTGTCTATATAGACCTGTGTGTGAAGCTAGAAGTTGCATATCTCCTATTTCTATATTTCAGAACTTAGTAAATTATGTGCATTTGATGGATCCGCAACCTTAGGAACCCCTAGGTCAATATCATACTTGAATCTAGATAGTTGTGTGTGAACTTCGTATTCACGCACTCAATGCATTGTCTATATTTAACGTCCCATCACCTGGACATACAAACACTACAATGCCCACCCATGTCCAAGATATTAGCATGGACCTCAGCTCTTTCTCAGTGCAACTAAGGTGGATGTGATCCAATTTCCATCTCTCCAAAAGTACACAGTAAGCATTACATCAAATAATCTTTACCACTATCCCTGAAAGGAAAGACTACTAGGGACGTTGTGGCATAAAAATATATATGTAAAAAGGTTGGAGCTTCAACAAAAAGGATCCAACTCGATTTCACAACTTCAGCAAAAGAAGATGTGGCAGGATCGATTTCATAACTTCTGGAGGTTGAATTGCACTAGATGATTTAGATATCTCACACATTAGTCCAAGAGATGGGAAAAAAATACTACACAGTGTGCCTTAATTCTATTTCATTCAACTGAATGTACAGGGTCCAACTGACCTCCAACTAGAAGAAAGATTCAGAAAGCCTGCCATAGGTCACAACTTGAGTAGAAGTGCCTTGGAACTTTGATGTATGTGGTGCTAAGTCTCATGATCAGGGTGGTGTTGATATGAAAGGTTGGGTTTTCAGCCTTAGGATATTAGGAATTTCCAAAAGTCACAACAACTTGGCTTCTAGAACCTCCAACAAACCCATCCTAAGGCTGCGTGTTATTTTTAGTATTTCAGGTACTCCCCTATGCTAAGCACCCTGAAGTCCTCTGTGATGTTCCCTAAAATTTTTGGGGTGTCTCTACACGTCCCTCAGATGGATCCCTGCATTCCTATATCCCCATGTCTTGGAAACTTGGAAAAACATTGGAGTAAGAATTCCTCCATCAAACAACCATAGGAGACCACCATGATGCATGTCCCTCACTCGTAAAGTGGCATTTTTTTGAATTGAAGTCAATTCCTTGTTTTCTTAACTTCCTTGTTTTCTTCTTACCATGAACTCTAGGCATGTCTGGTATATCCCTCTCATAAGAATTTTTGTGGTGATTTGTACTCCAATTAACCTGTTACATTATAGTCATTGTTGTAAAGAATCAAGTGCTTAGAAAACATGGCACTTCAACTTGTAATACCAATTATTTTCATGTCTCTTACATGCACAAAGTAACACAAGATAGACATGAGCATATGCACAAATGCGATAGAAGGGGTACTAAAATACACTTCAAAACATCACAGGAGGATTATACTAGATGCTATGCAGTAAAATAAAACAATATTTTTAAAAACACTACATATGCCTCGTTCATTTACCAAATCCACTCAATTTTATACAAGACGTTGTAAGTCAGAAAAAATTGAAGGGGAAAAAGCACTGGGATGGGTAGGTTTAGTAGGGAGCAACAAAGAAGAATTGGAAAGGGAAAAGGTACTAGGAGGGGTAGTTTTAGGGAGAAGCGAAGAAGAATTGGGAAGGGCAAAGGCATTGGGAGGGGAAGGTTTAAAGAACAGTGAACCAACAACAACACTAGCACCACCAACACCACCACCACCATTATCACTATTAAGACAAGCCCATTTAGTCTCAGTCCTAATGGCTTTTGCAGATATTTTCCTCTCTTCCATGTCTTTCTATAACTGAACCACACATTTTTCAAGATCTTTGGTAGGCATCTATGATTCAAGTTTGTGCACTTCAATGCACTTTATTACATTGTTCAATGAATGAATTTCTTTTGAGGTTGTTGAATTCTGCAATAAGACATGGAAGTGTTCAGAGAATATGTCTAATGACAAGTTAATATTTTGATAGTTTATACTGACAAGGGAGCATGAACCACACCAATAATAATAAACATACCAGTGACCCAACATGATCTCTTCTTTTTTTCTATTTCTTCTCATGCTTTCCTTTGATGCTTGAGATACACCTTCAACAAAGGCACAAGTGGAAAATTTTCTACAAGTCCAAATGCAAAAATAAACCGTAAAGCATCAATTTTCCTTTGACTTCGTGATGTATTTCCCACATTAACATGGAAACCTACCATTACAATGTCTGGATTGGAATTAAATGCAGTTATCTGCAAATATGCAATCATAGATATATCAACACAGGTATCCATAACTCTTTATCAAAATCTGCTCATGTGTTTAATTTCACAACTACTTTCATTCATCCTACAATAACATTAAAGAACTTGCTCTTCAATGGAAAAACATGAGCTACACTAGAAGAAGGAAAACTATGATGTAATTATTAAATATATATATATATATATATATATATGATTGAAGAAAAAGTGCATAAACCTTAAATCCAGTAGGGTTGGGGCTCTCTAAGAAGCCTTCTTCTTACGCTAAATTCATCTTAACACATAAATCATTGTTTCGAATAACATCACCTCCAAGCTTAATATTTGTAATAATGCACGTTGTATTTCCAAAGAAATCCAGTGTAAATTCTGGGTTGATCCTAGCATTTGATGTATTGTTGAGGATAGCAGGACCTAGCTTTTTCACCTTCTCTAAATTAATACTGCAATCATGTATTAGTAAATCCAATTCTCCTCAAGTTACACTACCCATTCTAAATGAGAATATATTCAAACTAACATCATCATGTAAAAGAATAGGAATATTGTTATCCTTAGAGAGACCTGTAATTTGTAGTGCCCAATCCATGGAAAAGATGAATTTCTAGACAATCACAAAAGTTGTGCAAATAGATCCATAGGACCAAGAGACACTATGAGTGGAGAGTTTGACTTTAAAATAAATAGGAAGACAAAAAAAACCATTGCCATCAAGTAACTCCTTCCAATGATGTAGCCCAACAGACCTTAATAGACCATCTTGATGGCCCTCAAGAACACTTGATACTTCACTGATACATGTGCCTTCCGGATTCAATTTTCCAATCAAAGTTGAACCATCATGATAAGAGAGGAAAAGTAATCTGCAAGTTGTTGTGAAACATAGAGATATATATTTTGATTACACATCTTTACCCAACATATTTACCCCACCCTTGGATAGTCACCGTCAAAACTTGAGCTCCAGTGTATAATTTTTTTGGACTGAAGTCAGTAGTTACTAGTGATAATGAAGCATGTATTGTATTTCCTATTATTGATGATTCTTCTAGTAAGACTTGGGTCTACTTATTAAATATCAAGGATGAGGTGTTTATCAAGTTTTAGGAGTTCAAAGCTCTAATTGAAAACCACACAAGTATGAATATTAAAGTCTTGAGATTGGACAATGTGAGAGAGTATACCTCTAAGGAGTTCAAGGGTTTTTGCAAGAAGGAAGGAATCAAGAGAGAGTTGTAGCTCTGTACAACCCAGGGAAAAATAGGGTGATCGAGCAAAAGTCCATCACAGGGGTTACTAAGGCCATGACACATGAAAAAGACTTGCGGATATTTCTTTGGAAAAATGCATGCAACACAACAAAGCAAAGATAAGATACAATTATTATATTAATGTCCAAAGAGACATACAAGGTGTGAAATCCCACTTTTTCATAAATATATATTTATAAAATATAACTTGATTCTTATATTGTAAAAAAATAAAATCAAATATGAATTAAAGAATGTCAACTATTTAGCTTTCATACTCATATTTACCATTCAATGCTCATATTTACTATTTGAGAATGACACAAAACCACCAAGTTCAAAAAATATTTGATAACTTCAATTTAGCTAATAACATCATCAGATAGCTCTAACATCAAATAATATAAACCAAGAGTAGAGAACCATAATGAGAAATAAAATCAATTCTTCTAACTAAATGAGAGATTAAAATTTACTAATAGTGGAAAATTGTGTAGTGTGAAAACTTTTGTTTTCATACTAATACATAAGTGACCATGTCTAAATACAAAAAGAAACATCACATGTGAACTTTAACCTTTCAAATAAGAAACACAATTCACTAGAAATAAACTATACTAAAGGCAACTAAGAGTACAAAACTACTAAAACACTATATTGATATATACCTAATGATCACAACTAATCTAACACTAAGTTTAAACCAATGCACTTGGGATGGAATCGTTCAAATTTTGAACAGGTTATCAAATAATTATTATGTAAATTGTGTGCTGATTGTTCTCAAAGATAAGATGAATGGTGAAAATTGTTCAAAACATGCTTTAGGGTATAAAATAGATTCTTTTCACTTAGGTGTTAGGTCTGAGGAAAACTATTCTGCCAAAATCACCAAGGATATACACTCAACATCATCCTTTTTTTTTTCTGAAACATGAAATGCAAAAATTCTTTACCACCCTCATAGGAGCATTGACAACCCCACCCTCATGGAAAAGGAGAAGCTCATTTGAAAAAAAAAAATATTGAAGATCCATAAGCTTCAACAGAATACCTTATTGTTGAATATCAAGCATTGCCTTGGCTTGGAACTGCTCCTCCAGAAGATCCTCACTCGTTTATTTACTAAGAAGCTCTTGTTTCTTCTTCTCCATAACCATGCGCTCAATCTCTTCCTCATCTGGTAGGGGCACATGGGCAACAAACTCTCGCTCTCTCTGTTGTTGGCTTCCCTTCTCCTGCTCTCCGATTTATTTCGCCACATCCTCCTCTTCCTTGAACAAAACCGGCTTAACGGCAGTGACCTCCCCACTCTTCACCATTAACCTAGCCTCCCTCTTGATAGACTCAATCCTCTGCCACTCTCTCAGTGCCCTAGCCCGCATCTCCTCCTCTACGAGTTGTTAGAATTTCTCCAAGATCCCATCCTATCATCCTTGTAGCCATAATAACTTGCATCGTTTCACTTGTAAATCTCATAGGTAGACCTCCTCTTTTTCGCCTCAGGGTTTTATCGAATAGCTCTTTGAGGACGGCTATTAATTTCGCAGCATCAAAGTATCTCTAACCTAGTCTATCCTAATTGGCATTCAACTACACGACAAGGGATCCCCTAATTCGTATCTAACTACACAAAAAGAGATCCTTCACATTCCCGTCCCTCAGATGGCAGAAATAAACCGCGATGACCAGAAATTTAAGTAGAGGAGAGGTATTGCTCAGCCTAGATAGTAGTAGTACCCAGTCCCCACCATAGATTCATTTATACTTTCGCTGTTACCATGGGTCACAGGCTTTGATCGTACTATTGAACCCGCATTTAATATGTTGTACATTGCCTTGGATCTTTTGCCCATAAAATATAAAGAAAGTGGCAGCAGCAAATATAGTGGATAAAACGGGATTCACAGGGATATAGTGAAGCCTGAGTTAAACCCGTCTCACGGCTACTGCAAAATGGTAGCACCGACAGTACTGTGCACATCCACCTAGTTTCCTTCCAAGTCTGTCATCTTGGCTCCTACTTTGGCATAATTTCTAAAGTGATGTTTGTCAACCTGGAAGAAATTGTCATGAAAGTAAGGTATTAAACCTTGGCATCGACGTTTTTCTAGTTAAGAATGTGATGTGAAAACCCTACGATCAAAAGGCATCAAATTCAGTTATGGAATTGTAATATCATGTTTCAGGGATATCCCTCAAACCCAAGCAAACTCCAACCCAATACGTGCAAATGATACAGTAACCGAGAATCTCAAAGAAAATAATAGTGATGCAACATATAATAATATAAACACGGAATACAAGCAGATACTCAAGAAATGCAGAGAGAAATGCTAAGCCATTTTATTATACTGAGCAATGGAATGAGTACAGGAGGTGATCAGAAAGATGACACCTCGACTTGCTCAAGGCAAGTGAAGAAAAACACTCAAAATAGCAAGGAAATGGCTTCTCTCTGAACTGCCTCCAAGCTGCCAGAGAACTATTGTGTTGCTGCTGGAACCAAATGAGGATTTGGGGCTATTCCCCTCCTCAGAAAACGCTGAAACTCTAGAATCCGCCTCTACTCAATAAACCCAGAAAAGCCCAGAAATCTTTTCCAAAATGGCTGACCCCCGAAAATCATCCCCTTGAGGACCCACGTAATCCCTCAAGGCTCTACGCTTCCACATAATGGAACCCTCCAAAACTCCACCCAAAACTCAGCCAAAATCCTCCAATATGCAAGGGCTGATCCCTTGCTCAATCTCCCAGCTCAAATCCTCCGCAAAACCCTCAATCTAGAACTCCCACCAAAAGAACTGTGTCCCTCTCTCAAGACTATGCGGTTATCCAAAATTCTCAATTCCTCCTCACTCCAAAGATCAATCCTCTTGCAAAAGACTGTTGCAAACTACCTTGCCCGAGCAGGAACTCGAAGTCCCTCGGGGCTAATGGTGAGATATCCGAACAGAGACACTCGTTGCACTAAACAGTGCTGCAGACAGGCTAAACAGCCAGCGTGCTCTAAGTCGAAGTGACTAACTCAAATGAACATAATTGAATGACAAAATGAGGAGGCTCCCCTCTCCTTTATAGCGTTGGCCTCTCTCCATCCCAAGGCCCACCTCCTCCAACACAGTTCCTTTCTTGCCACGTGTTCCTTTCCATCTGCGCAGTCCCTCCAAGTGTCTGTGTGGGCTCCATCTCTGCGTGGTCCTTTGGCCCCCTTGGCTCCCCTTTAAGTCACAACGTTGTGCTACTAGGAAGTGACTTTATTCTAAAGGTGAGTTATGTCCCCCTTTTCCTCACCTTTTTATTTATAAATAACTATAGAAGGAAAAATTGAGCAAAATCGAATATTCAAATTAGCCATGGCTAATTAGGAATATTATAGTCTCCCCCGACAAAATGTTGCTTGTCCTCAAGCAACTGAAGTGATGGATGCTGCAAAATTTTCTCACTCTCCCAAGTGGCATACTCATCCTGTAAATTCTTCCACCTCACCAAGAATTCCCTGACCATCCTGCTCCATAGCTGTCTCTCCCTGGTATCAATAATAGCCTCTGGCTGCAACACCAGATGCCCCTCATCATCCGTGGGTGGTAGCTCATATGTCACTGTCACATGCTGTCCCAATGCCTTCTTCAGGCATGATACATGAAAGACGTTATGAATCTTGCTGTCTTGGGGCAGCTCCAACTCATATGCAACCTGTCCAATCCTACGTATCACCCTATATGGCCCATAAAACGAGGCTTGAGCTTGTCATCCCCCTTCTGCTTCAGTGATGACTGTTGGTATGGCTGTAGTCGTAGGTAGACCAAGTCCCCTACCTCAAACTGTCTCTCCACCCAACCCCTATCAGTATACAGCTTCTGCTGGTTCTGCGCTGTAGCCATATTATCCTTGAGAGCTCAGAGAATATCCTGACTCTCTTGGATCCAAATCTTGGCTCTCAGAGCCTTGCTAGCACCAAACATCATGTCAACAAAAGATAAAGGATGATATCCATACAAAGCATAGAATGGTGACATACCGATGGACATGTGATGTGTAGTGTTGTAGCAGTACTCCCCCAGATGCAGCCACTTCAGCCATGCTCGCTGCTGCCCACTGACATAGTTACACAAGTAGCCCTCTAGCCACTTGTTAACTATTTCTATCTGCCCGTCTGTCTGTGAGTGATAACTGGTACTCGGTGTCAACTTCGTCCCCACCAACTGGAAAAGCTCCTGCCAAAATCCGCCCATGAAACGGCTGTCCCTGTCACTAGTGATGGTCTTGGGAAGACAATGTAACTTGAAGATCTCTCTGAAAAACAGCTCAGCCACCTGTGCTGCTGTGTAGTGTGCAGATATGGCGAAAAAGTGTGAGTACTTCGTCAGTCGATCAACGACGACAAAGATGCAATCCTTTCCCTGTACCATGGGCAACCCTGTGATGAGTCCATCGAAATACATTCCCATTTCCCCTCCGGAATGGGAAGAGGCTGCAATAACCCTGCGGGATGGCTCATCTCCCCCTTGTTCCTCTGGCAAACATCGCACTCCCGGATATGCTGGAGTACGTCCTCCTTAAGGCCCTTCCATTAGAACCTCTCTCTAATGGCCCTGTAGGTTTTGGTAAACCCCTGATGGCCTGCCAATGGTGAATCATGTGACACTTGAAGTATCTTGTTCTTGAGCTGAGATCTCTCAGTCAAGAAGATCTGGTCCCTGTAGTAGATGATCTCATCGACCACCCTGTACCTGTCATCTGCCACCTGCCCATCTAGAACCTCACATGCAAATTTGTCCTTGGAGTACTCTACTAAGAGTCGAGCCCTCCAGTCTGCGTCCAAACTCATAAGAGACAACGTGGTTGGTCTACATGAAAGGGCATCTGCTACCACGTTGTTCTTACCCTTGACATACTCGATATAAAATTCATATGCTTGGATCTTGCTAATCCACTTCTGCTGCCTCTCTTGTAGCTGCTTCTGCTCTAAAAAGAACTTGAGGCTGTTGTGATCAATCCTCACCCTGAACCTGTTACCCACCAAATACTGCCGGTACTTAGCCAATGCATGCATGATGGCCAGCATCTCCTTGTCGTATATAGAATACAACCTCTCATGCGGAAGGAGCTTCCGGCTCTCAAAGGCTATAGGGTGACCTCCCTGCATCAATACTGCATCGATCCCCTCTCCCAACGCATCACACTCCAAAACAATTGGCTGCGAAAAATCTGGCAATACAGGCACTGGGCAGCTACTCATCACCTCCTTGAGCCTGTCAAAGGCTCGCTGCACTGTATCCAACCAACTGAATGCCCCCTTCCTCATCAAACCTGTCAAGTGTGCAGCAAGCTGTGAGAAACCCTTGACGAACTTCTAGTAGTAGGTACAAATACCAATGAATCCCCGAAGTTCCATCACGTTCCTTGGTTCCGGCAAATCTCTGATGGCCCTAATCTTCTCCTCGTGGACTCTCACTCCATCCACCCCTATGATGTGTCCCAAGTACAACATCTCCGTCAATCCAAACTCACACTTGGAGAGCTTGGCATAGAACTGTTGCTCCTCCAAGATGCGCAACACTGTCTCAATGTGTTGGAGATGCTCCTCCCAAGTCCTGCTATAAATGAGTATATCATCAAAGAATACCAACACAAACTTCCTCAAGTGACTGCGGAAGATGTGATTCATGCAAGACTAGAATGTAGCTGGGGCGTTGGTTAGCCCGAAGGGCATCACCAAAAACTCAAAGTGCCCATAGTGACACCTGAAGGCAGTCTTGGGAATGTCCTGCTCCCTCATGCGAATCTGATGGTACCCAGATCTCAAATCAATCTTTGAGAAGAACCGTGCTCCTCTCAACTCATCCATCAACTCATCGATCCTGGGTATGGGGTACCTATTCTTCAGTGTCTTCTTTTTCAGGGCCCTGTAGTAAATGCAGATCCTCAATGTGTTGTCCTTCTTCTTCACCAACACCATGGAAGAAGCAAAAGTACTCGTGCTCGGCTGAATGTGCCCAAAAGCCCGCAACTCCTGAATGGCCCACTCAATCTCATCCCGATAGGCCTTGGGATGCCTATAAGGGGTAGTAATCATTGCCTGTATGCCCTGCTCAAGCTTAATGGTGTGCTCAAACCCTCGGTCTGGTGGCCATCCCGGCAGAATCTCCCCAAATATTATGGCATACCAGTTAAGGATGGACTGTATCTCTGGGTGCACTGTCTGCCCTATAGTCCCTGTATTTGATGCACGCAGCTCCACTACCCACTCTACGTCTCCCTTCCGGAAGACTACCTCCATCTGATGAGCCGAAACAGTTTGAGGCGGATATGTGTGTTGTCCACGTATCTTCTCATGCTTCCCTTTCTTCCCATCATCCCACTCCATCTCTATGGTCTTCCAATCTGTCGTGACCTTCCCCAGAGTGATAAGCCATTGAACACCCAGTATCATGTTGGTGTCCAGAATATCGACCATGAAAAAGTGGTTAGTCAGTGTGTAGGTGCCCATCGTCACTGATAACTCTAGAACATAACGAGCACACACCATGGTTTGATCTCCTGGGACCAAAACTGAAAATCCATCGAAGCTCTCTATCTGTATACCTCTTCACTCAACCATCTGTGCATCGATGAAGTTGTGGGTTGCCCCACTGTCAACCAAGACTGATACACGCTGGCCACGTACTATCCCCCGTACGCGCAATGTCAAATACTTGGGAACTCCTCGCAATGCTGCAAGGGCCCCTCCAGTAGGTGCAAAAGCTGCACTGCCTGCTGGTGGTGGTGGAGGTGGCAAACGATCCTACACGGCATGACTACCTCCTATCTCTACATCATTCTCTTCATCCTCTTCCCCGCTGCTCTCGAAGAAGACCTCAATAAAATGTGCTTTGCCAGCAGCACATCTATGTCCTGGTGCCCACGACTCCTGACAGGTAAAGCACAACCGCTTCTTCTTCAACTCCCTCCTGGCATCATCATCAATCTATGCACGTCCTGGATTCCCCTTTGGAGGCGGAATCCTCACATCCTTCCCCTTAGGCTGGAAAGCCTGTCTCTAGGGGTAAGGTATCCAGGTCCTGGGTAAGGCATCCTGTAAGTCTCGGGTCCTACTAATAGCATCCTGGAGTGTGGCTGGTCTAGTGGACCTGACTAGACCCCGAAGTGGCTCTGCTAACACCTCAACATACATGTAGATCCTCCGTGTTGTGGATAGATCTGGCACCATCACTTAAACCCTCAAGAAATCTGCAATGTAGATCTTTGTGTTTCCAGTCTGTTTGAGCCTCGACAGCTCAACAAAATGTTGTTCTGGATCCCTCCGGTCGAACCTCTCTATCAGTCTCCTGGTGAACTCGGCATATGTCATCACTGTGGAGTGTCCGAGTGTAACCAACCCATGGAACCACCAGTCCTGGGCCTCACCATCCAAATGTAATGTCGCCACCTTGATGGCCTCCGCCTCCGACATCTGGTTAAGATAGAAATAGATGTCCAGCTTCTCCACCCAAGACTTTGTCAAACAGTTTGATGAGCCATCAAATGTAGGCAAGTGAAATCTACTAACTGTGCGGTGGGTGTCTCCATCATGATAATGCCGGTATCCTCTGTGATGGTCGCGGGGTCTACTATCCCGCTGGAGGTGAACAAAGTCTCTGAATGAGATAGCATCCCTGAACTCCTGCCCATAGGCCTGGTACTCCGCAAAATAATCGCCCATATGACCGGGCTCTGCCTCCTGCTGTGCTCCGGCCCCCGTATATGCTCCTAGGAAAGTGGGCATGGTAGAGTGTATAGGGGCATGTGAGGCCACCTGCTGAGTAGTATCACATTGAGTGGCACCCTGCTCTCGAAAATGGTGAGATGCACCTGATCCCTCTCCAACCTAGAAAACTCGTGGGCTCTCACGCTGTCTAGCCTCCACCACCGTGAATCTCTGCCCCATCACCTCAATCTGCCTTGACAGATCCTGCATTGATTTGAGGAGCATGTCCGCAAATTTCTTCCCGTCATCATTTTCCATCGGATCCTCCTGCTCTATGTCCACCATAGGCTCCTCGCGTTCTGCGTTCACCACAGGCTCCTCCTGTTCTATGTCCACCACCCAAACACAGTCTCCCTCTCCATAGGTGTTTTCCAACCTACACCCAGTGTCTCTGTATCTCCTACCTCTGTAACAGATGTAGGGATTTTCCCCCGGTGTCATAGATTGCTAGCTTCACAGGCTGAGCTAGATCTATGCTCTGATACCATTGTAATATCCTATTTCAGGGATATCCCTCAAACCCAAGAAAACTCCAACCCAATATGTGCAAATGATACAGTAACCGGGAATCTCAAAGAAAATAACAGTGATGCAACATATAATAATATAAACACGGAATACAAGCAGATACTAAAGAAATGCAGAGAGAAATGCTAAGCCATTTTATTATACTAAGCAATGGAATGAGTACAAGAGGTGATCAAAAAGATGGCACCTTGACTTGCTCAAGGAAAGTGAAGAAATACACTTAGAATAGCAAGGAAATGGCTTCTCTTTGAACTGCATCCAAGCTGCCGGAGAACTGTTGTGTTGTTGCTGGAACCAAATGAGGATTTGGGGTTGTTCCCCTCCTCGGAAAATGCTGAAACTCTAGAATCCTCCTCTACTCAATAAACCCAGAAATTCCCAGAAAGCCTTTCCACAATGGCTGACCCCCGAAAATCTTCCCCTTGAAGACCCACACAATCCCTCAAGGCTCTGCGCTGCCACAGAATGGAACCCTCCAAAACTCCGCCCGAAACTCTGCCAAAATCCTCCAATGTGCAAGGGCTAATCCCTTGCTCAATCTCCTAGCTCAAATCCTCCGCAAAACCCTCAATCCGAAACTCCCACCAAAAGAATTACATCCCTCTCTCAATACTGCGCAATTATCCAAAATGCTCAGTTCCTCCTCACTCCAAATATCAATCCTCCTGCAAAATACTGTTGAAAACTACCTTGCCCGATCTGGCACTCGAAGTCCCCCAGGGCTAAGGGTGATTTCTCCGAACGGAGACACTTGTTGCACTAAACAGTGTTGCAAACAAGCTAAACAGCCAGCGTGCTCTAAGTCAAAGTGACTAGCTCAAATGCACGTAATCGAATGACAAAATGAGGCGGCTCCCCTCTCCTTTATAGTGTTGGCCTCTCTCCATCCCAAGGCCCACCTCCTCCAACGTGGTTCCTTCTTGCCACGTGTTCCTTTCCATCTGCGCAGTCCCTCCAAGTGTCTGTGTGGGCTCCATCTCTGCGTGGTCCTTTGGCCCCCTTGGCTCCCCTTTAAGTCACAAGATTGTGCTACTAGGAAGTGACTTTATTATATAGGTGAGTTATGTCCCCCCTTTTCCTCACCTTTTTATTTATAAATAACTATATAAGGCAAAATTGAGCAAAATAGAATATTCCAATTAGCCATGGCTAATTAGGAATAGTACAGGAATCATAACCATTATAGTATAATTCTAACAAAATCCGAATTTTTTTGTTGTGATGTATCTTAGTAAATTTGCAAACTAGGTATAGTATCCCATATTCTCTGTGCAGTGATTAATATTTATCCATAGATCTACTAATGACCACGCTGCATGGTGAAATGTTTGATGGCCTTATCGAAATTGAGGTCCATGGAGGAGCTTCAAGAATATTGGTGCCAGATCTCACCGCCAAGATATCCTACAATAACCCAAACAAGATCACAAAATATGTGCCAAACAAAAACAAAATGATTAGATAAACCAATTATGATCCAACTATGAAATCTAGAAAAGATTTGAATTACCTGGAATAGTTAAACCCGTCTTGCGGCTAGTCCAAATGGTAGCACCGACAGCACTGTGCACATCCACCTAGTTTTCTGTCATCTTGGCCCCTAATTTGGCATAATTTCTAAAGTGATGTTTGTCAACCGGGAAGAAATTATCGTGAAAGTAAGGTATTAAACCTCGGCATCGACGTTTTTCTAATTGAGCATGTGATGTGAAAACCCTTTGAGCAAAAGGCATCAAATTCAGTTATGGAATCATAAGCATTATAGTGTAATTCTGACAAAATCCGAATTTTTTTGGTGCAATGTATCTTAGTCTTTTAGATATAAAAAAACTTTTAATATTGGTTTTAGTTTTATGTCGTTGTTTTATAGATTTTTAATATGTGATAGTTATTTATAAAGATTAATTATTTGATATTAATTTATAAAGATTAATTAATTGATAGTAATTTATAAAGATTAATTAATTTATATTAATTTAATATAGAGTTTAGGTTTTTATAGGTTTATGATATTAATATTAATTTATATGTTAGTCTTTTAGATATAAAAATTTTTAATATTGGTTTTAGTTTTATGTCTTTGTTTTATAGATTTTTAATATGTGATAGGAATTTATAAAGATTAATTAATTGATATAAATTTATTAAGATTAATTAATTGATAGTAATTTATAAAGATTAATTAATTTATATTAATTTAATATAGAGTTTAGGTTTTTATAGGTTTATGATATTAATATTAATTTATATGTTAGTCTTTTAGATATAAAAATTTTTAATATTGGTTTTAGTTTTATGTCTTTGTCTTATAGATTTTTAATATGTGATAGTAATTTATAAAGATTAATTAATTAATATTAATTTATAAAGATAGCCCACGGGGCTTTGGATTGACGGTGAATGGGTGCGCTGTTAAGGCACTCCTTGCGATAGGTCACCGGTTCAAATCCCTCGTGGGTACTTAGGTTAGTCTTAACTAGAAAAAAAAAAAAAAAAAAAAATATATATATATATATATATATATATATATATATATTAATTTATAAAGATTAATTAATTTATAGTAATTTATAAAGATTAATTAATTTATATTAATTTATATAAATAAATATAATAATATTAATTCATAATGATATAAATAAAAATAATGAATATCAATTCATAATTATTAAAATCAATTTTAGGTTTCTTTTAGAATCTCTCTTGCCGACCTGTGCTGTTCCTTTATTATTATTTTTCCCTCATTAGTATTTATTTCTTCCATCTGGCTCTTCTTTTTATCATATTCGATCATCTTTCTCTTGCCCTGATGATGGATCCCATTTGGGATTCGAAACGTTGGTGTATAAATTCCATTACTGTGGGTTCTCCGGTCAAAAATTCAAAAATCCCATATTCTCTTCGCAGTGATTAATATTTAACCATATATCGACTAATGACCAAGATGCATGGTGAAATGTTCTATGGCCTTATCGTAATTGAGGTCCATGGAGGAGCTTCAAGAATATTGGTGTCAGATCTCACCGTCGACATATCCTACAATATCCCAAATAAGATCCCAATATATGTGCCAAACAAAAAAAAATGATTAGATAAACCAATTATGATCCAACGATGAAATCTGGAAAAGACTTGAATTATCTGGTATAGTTAAACCCGTCTTGTGGCTAGTGCAAAATGGTAGCACCAACAGCACTGTGCACATCCACCTAGTTTCCTTCCAAGCCTATCATATTGGCCCCTACTTTGGCATAATTAGGGCCGCTAAGCTCTATGATCTGAGCTTCCCAGTGCTCCTTTTCCCTAATCAGCTTGTTGATCTAGTCGTTGAGGTCTGGGAGGCAGTGTTTGCCAATGTCCGGGTTCTGAATCTCCATGACCTTCCGATCAATCTCTAGTATTATCGGCTTTCTGAGGCCAGGAATGAGCGCCTCTCCTTGGGTTTATTCTTCTCTTAATTCTTGAATGTCAAGAACCTATTCAGCATAGAGTACACCTTCTCTTAGTTATGATCCATTCTTCCCCAAAATGCGAGACTCTCTTAGTTATGAGCCATTCTTCCCCAAAATCCGAGAGCCTACAGTCTGACCCGCTATGTTTAAAGCCCTGAGCCCTCCTTGCCCAAAACTTCACAAAATAACTAGAAGGTATGAGCAGATTTCATTGAATATGTAAATCTTATGCTTAAAAAGGTGGGAGCAGGGGTTGGAATTTGGAATTACTTGAAGAAATTAAAAAATTATTTTTTATTTACATTAAAATTCCATTTTAGATAAAAGAAAAAAATAAAAATAAAAATAGAAATTAATACATAATATTCCATATTATATTGATTCATAATTTTGACCATTACTAATAGAATGATTTCATTCAAGTTAATTTGATCGATGTAGAGAATAATTAGTTTTTTGGGAAGAATCATAATCTTAGATTGGAGACAATTGCTTATAAATAGAATAAATAAAATAATAAAACATTTTAAATACATTTCTTTTTAAATTGAATTCTGCATTTTTTACAATATCAAAATTCTAATTTGAATAAACAACCACTTAAAGAGATAAAAACCTGGAGTTTTGGGGGCAATCGTGAGTCTGTCCTTCGAACCTCTACATTTTTTACAATATCAAAATTCTAATTTGAATAAACAACCACTTAAAGAGATAAAAACCTGGAGTTTTTGGGGCAATCGTGAGTTTGTCCTTTGAACTTCCACCACCTGCAATATTTGACACTATTCCAGAAAAAACCAACTTGATGAACAGAGGATGAAAACACTGTTAGAGCCACTTCCTTGAGAATAAAAGAATAAATTTACACAAAATCAAAGATCTTTAATATATTAATAATTATCACACTAATTTTTACATTTTAATCTTTTAGGTAAATTTTACATGCAAACTATACAATTAACACATTATATACAAACTACATTAAAAATGAAAGTAATTAACACATTCTGCATTAATCATCTCATTCCATCTTAGTTATTTTTGAGAGTATAAATCAAATTTATTTTATAATTCTCTTGAATTGAAATAAGATAAATGTGCCTTATGCCACTCCCTCAATTAAAACCCAAAATCATGTTTGAATTAATTGTATTGCTTGTTGTGCATATGTGGCTAGTAAATGATACATAAATTTATTGTTTTCACTGAGATATCAAGATTTGTTAGAATTCATCTCCAAACTTTGTTCGAAAGATACAGTTTGCACTAAAATTTGAAACTTTTGGAAAGTTCAATAACATATTTCCAATTAAATTCACAAGACTAAACAATTAAATGGACCATGGCCAATCCATTGAAGCAAGAGTTGAGGATTTGCTTTCTCGGATGACTATGGCTGAGAAAATTGAGCAGATTACTTAGACTGAGTGTGGGGCAGCCAGCCGTGATGATGTAATTGAGAAGTTCGGAAATGGCACATCCATCCCTGATAATGTAATCGAGAAGTTTGGAAATGGCACATCCATGGGTCCCTATTCGCTCTTTGTTTGAATTTTCTTTACATTTTACAAGAACCTCCAGGTCATTTCTTTCATATTGTCTTTCAAAGAAGCTTCATACCTATGTCCATGTTTTGAAATGTCTTCAATACCCAGAAATAAAAGAGCTTCCTTTCGGGGAGCACTTTCTATCATTAGAACTCCAAACTATAGAGCCAGGTTATCTAGAAAAGAGGAAATTAAAGGACGCATATAATTTAGAATGTGCATTTCTAAGGATCCAAAATTGTTTGGGTAGAAGCACACTCCACATTTTGTAGAAATGGCCTGAGTGGAATTCCACCTTAGATGAAAGCTAGATAGAAGTCATGAAGTAAGGCCTGACAAAGAGGCTGACCATTATAGGGCCCTCCCGGAACTGTGAAAACCTATGTTGGTTTGACCATTTCTAGAATCCTCCTATATAACATACAATGCGATCCTATTTTGGTCATTTGTTATACCAACCATGCACTAAATCAGTTCCTGGAATCCATTTATTTTGTAGATAAAAATATTGTTCGAATCAGTGGCGATTCAAAAATTCAATGTTGAAGCCAAGGTTGAATGTTCTTTCTAGAAGACTTCATGATAGAGACAATGAATTAATGTGTACCAATGTGCAAGAGAAAATCAACAGGTGTTCAACCTATCTGAGAGGTATGGTAGAAAGGGACGAGAGATGAACTAGTGGTCGATAAAGGCAACGAGAAATTTAAAGGGAAGCAGAAAGTGTCGAATAAATCTTCTTTAGTAGAGATATCTCTAGACAACATACTTAGTTCCCAGTATTTATGGTTGTTTCCCTAAAAATCAAGGATCAAGCTGCATAATCATTAGTTGCAGAAAGCCAATGAAAAGGTCGAGGAGGAACTGCACAATCTATCTGAGAGATACAAAGAAATATGTGATGGGTTACTTCAACATGATCATAAGCCCAACCTCAAAATTTTAAGAAAAGCAAAAGTTGTGGGAATGACAACCACTGGGGCTGCTCAAAATTATGTCCTCCTCTAGGCATTGCAAGCAGAAATAGTGGTGATAGAAGAGGTTGTCAAGGTTTTGGAGGCCCATGTTCTTCCTTGCATCAACTCCTTCACTCAACATCTCATTCTCCTCGGCAATCACTTACAGTTGCATCCTTTTGTTGCGGAATATGAATTACGCACGAAATACAAATTGGAAATCTCCCTCTTTGAGAGATTGATAAGCAAAGGGATCGAGCATGTGACCCTAAGATGCCAAAGAAGAATGAGGCCTGCAATTTCAAGATTAATATCTAATATCTATCCTTCATTATAGGGATTGATAAGCAGAGAGATTGAGCATGAAACCCTAAGATGCCAAAGAAGAATGAGGCCTGCAATTTCAAGATTAATATATGATCTCTATCCTTCATTGCAAGACCACAACAAAGTGAAAAGGAATGAAAACATCAAAGGAATTAGAAGTGATGTGCTTTTCTTAAATCATAAAGCCATGAGATCCTAGGTATCAGACAACAACAACAAGATTAACATAAGCGAAGCGCGACTTGCAGTAACATGGACATAGGCTTTCATTTAATGTTTAATGGGCTATATAGAAACTGCAGAAGCTACCACACCTATTGCGGAAGCTAGGGCTTAATGGAGCAACCTTGCTCCTAAAAGAATCAATAAAGAACAACCATGGAAGGAAGGAACCAAGAACATGGAAAGGTAATAGCTTTGTGGATTTTAACCATAAATCATAAACCAAGCATGAATCGTGGAAAGCCAAAAGCTTTTTGACTTCCGAAGGAACCATGGAGAGGAAATACGACCATAGTAACAACCACATTGTTATGTGAATATAGGAAGCCATGGAGGCTTTTACCTTTACCTTTTGTACATAGGAATCAATAATTCCATATGTATGTGGGCTAGTACTAAAGAAAATCATGGAGCTACACTCTCTATGTATGGCTTTGCACTATGTAGTT
Organism: Pinus tabuliformis; assembly: GCA_031772625.1. Classification (NCBI taxonomy): domain Eukaryota; kingdom Viridiplantae; phylum Streptophyta; class Pinopsida; order Pinales; family Pinaceae; genus Pinus; species Pinus tabuliformis. The sequence goes on from CM062808.1 coordinate 48,452,068, forward strand.
TTTTACCTAAATTTATGGCCTAGATCTCGGGTAGTGTATCTCCTAGTTTTCCCTTGGTTGTTAGAGTGAGCACTTAACTACTTATCGAAACCGAAAATTTTCCTCCACTAGACTCAGATGTTTCCACAGCAACTAGACCTTACAAAATTAGCCCTAAGTGCACAACTTGAATTTCAAAGTAATTTCACCATTTTCATTTGTTTATTGGACCACATATTCAAAACCTTACCTGTTCAAGAGGGGTATGTGATCTCTTAGGCACCCACCCATTCCCCAAGACCTCATGTGGCCTGGTATTGGTCAAGACTTGTTCCATATGAGTTTCTACAACCACTGATAGGTGCTCCACTACCACAACGCTTCATCTAGAGTGTAACCCACTAGAGACAGTATCCATGTCCTCCCCATGTTACATTTGGTTGGGACAAACAGATCCCCAAATCTTTCTTAGTACTTGGGATCTCTTACATGAGTAGGTTTTCCACAATGAGTGTCCAGGCAGACCTAAGATTTGGTGCTTCTCATAAGGGAACACTAATACGTATGGTAAGTTTTCGAGACCCCCTCCTCCCATACTACAAGTAGGCCAATTTTTAGCACCCTGATCCAAGTTAACTAATACAAATTAGTTTAGTTGGGTTAGTCCATCCATCTCCAAAGCCCCATCCTGAACTCTAGCTTCTGCCATTTTCACTAGGTCTATGGTCTAGATCTCATCACCATTCTATCTAATCGAAATGGAATAATGGGAAATTTATATCCAAATATTTTTCTTTATATTTTTCTCCTATTCTCATGGTTACTAACGAAGGGAGACTAAACTATGTCAATTTGATTGTTCTGAGGAAATTCCCACATCATCGAGAAGAGTTATTCAGGATTTAGGTTCTTACCAAGTAAGGCTGAATGAACTTGTGGTAAATTGATTGGGCGTTACCAACAACATGAGAGTCTGTGTGGGTAAGTGGCCATATCCCCATTGTGAGCACTATGATGAGGTAAGCCCAAATTCTGCAGGGTCAGATGAATCACATTCTTCATAGGATGATATAAAGTAGAGATTATTTTCTATGAACATGTTAATTCCTTCCATGATTCCTTTAATTAGAGACGAAGTTCAACCAATAGGTGATGAGTTTCAATTGACCAAATAGGATGAGGTGGTAGGTACTGACCAAGATAGATTCAAAACATCAACACCTCAAACGGTATATCCATTGGCAATTGATTGTACCATAAGGAAGGTCGTGTCTCTAGATGAGGTTCCACAACCGCTGATAAGAGAGGTTCCACTAAGAAAGCAATAGAGCTATTAAGGATTCAGGTCCCCACGTGCCTAGGTGTAAGGCTGTTGTATGATCCTGTGGATATCCCCATGGGGGACCTAATTTTCACCTATATTGTCGTGGACGGACTGGGGAGGTTCAACCAAATAGGTGTTTGTTTTCTCTGTCAGTTAGGACTATAAGGTAGTTGTGTTAGGTCAATAAGTGTTATGTCGTAAGTGAGCCATATCCCCTTGGATTTCTTTGAGGTCGAGCAAGCCAGAGCTTTTTCGTATGGTTGTTTGGATAGCCAAATGTGTTGTTCCCCATGAAGTTAGTGAGTTTCAACAAAACAAATAGGAGAGGCTTTTAGTAACCGCATAGTTGATGAGGTGGTTAAAATGAACTATCCACCATGAAAGGGCACCACCATGAGAGCAATTATGTTTGAGAGCTATGGTTGAGAGCTATGCAAACACCAATTCCTTCCTTCCTATTGTTATGGTCCATTATGTGAACCCCTCCTTCCTTGTAAATTGTTAGCATGATAGTTACTCCAACAGATCCCTCTCATTTCACATTTTTTCATAGCGTCAAAGCCTAATTTTGAGTGGTTCAATGAGGAAATCCCACAATGGCGATATCAAATGGGAAAACTGGCATTTCTAGGGGTTTCCATAATAGTGGCAAGATACCTTCGATTGAGAGGCTTGATGAAACTTGCATCAAGATGTTGAACTTTCCCCATCCAACTATAATGGTCTACAAACAAAATGCGAACCCATCCTTCCTTCCTTACTTCCAGCTATAGGGTTTCAACCCGTCAAGTGTTATATGGAGGGAGGTCAGAGGCTTTTCAGATCCATTAAGGGTGTCCTATTGATTTATGATAGTTTCACCCCATGTTAAGGTGTGTATCTATGTAAGAGGAGGGTTTCAAACCTGTTCATTGTGTCTAATGTGCCATATGATATTATTCTTTTTCATAGTCTCCACATCAAAGACAATTTACATCATTGATAAGTATCTCCTTGGCCTAGGCATAAGAAACCCATACCATATATGTTAGGGATGAGTGTACTCCTCCTATGTGTGTGTGGATGTTTCTCTAACCTTTTGTGATAGGCAGAGATAGAGCTTGCCTGATATCTACGTTTTACTCGTATTCCATTAAGGGACAACAATAAGTTGCTATGGCATAAAAGAAGCTAAGCACCAACAAGGGGTGAAAACAAGTTCATACAACATATAGCATTAGCCAATTGGGATGATGTTACCACTACTAGTTGATTAGATTCAACCAAGAATTCCTTCCTGCTAGCTAAGGTTTGCAGTGCAAACCTCTTCTCATCCTTACAACTATGATGAAAAGAATCCATCAGTGGGACTAGATAATCTTATCTTAAATCAAAACCCTTATCATTTGGCATGATAGCTAAGGAGTTCCAGGGCATGCCAAGGAATGAAAAGGTGTGCTAACACATGGCAGACAGTGTCAATGGATGGTGAGGAGTGTTAGGGAGAGTCAGGGGAACACAAGGGAGAACTAGGTCAAAATTCTTGGAAATGAACAAATAAGAGTGTGTGCCAATGAGTGTTAGTGAATTATAGGTGTCCCAAGGATGAAGTGTTTTAGGATAATTTTAGAATAGGACTTGCAGGAGGCAATCCTATGGTTGTGATAAGGCGTGGACAAAGCAATTTCAGAGAAAGGGAAACTTTGGGTTGGGCACAATATTGTTTTTCTAATGAATTGGTTGGGTTATTTGTGAGGGTGTTAGTGTCAGTCGGTTCAGCCTGTCACCAGTGAGGGTGGTGTTAGGGTGTCAAGTCAATTTTTTTTTTATTTCAGTGAGTCTTCAAATAAAAATTTGGTCACTGGCTAGTGTGTCTAAGGCTATTTCCACTCTCTTAAGAATTTCATATGCCAGTCACTTTCATTGCTCAGTTGAGTCTACCATCTTGAAAAAATCATTAATATCACTTCAGTCACATCATCATGGTCTCCATTCATATTAGTGTCACCATTAGGTCATTAGGGTTAAGGTCACAAAATTAGTCATTTCATGTATAAATTCGGCAAATGAGGAGTAGCAATAGGCAAAATTTGTTCAATAACACTTGATTTCAAATGTAATTTATGATTTTAGATGCAATAGTGTTCCGATGGTTCTAAAGTTACAAGAAGAGGTCCTAAGGCTACAAAACACAAAAAGAAAGTGAATTGGTGAAGTGGGCCATCCTACCTCGTTAATCACTTAGACACCAAAAGAAAATTATAAAAGCACATGGAGGAGCTCATTCACACTCATTTGCACTTGTCTACCATCCTAGCATTGAGCCCTCCCCCTCTCCTTTGCAAAAAATTGTGATTCCATAGCCCTCACTGGAAAAAATTGACTATCGTTGCACACAAAGAGCCTTTGTTGTGCACCTGGACAACACGCTGCGCACAGGAAGAATTCATTGCGCATGAGGCAAAGTTGTCCAAAATTGTTGTTTGACCACCAAAATTCATTTTTCAAAGCTCCTCTTTAGTCATTTCATCCTCCAAGCTCTATAACAAGTAAGTTTAATCATTTTCATGCCCTCCTTTTCCTCATATGTCAAGAAAATGATCAAATACTTCTTCTTCTAGGGTTTACATGATTTTCATTGTTTTGATCCTAAAATGATGATTTGCTGCCCTAAACCCTAGATTATGCGTCCCAACACCTCTGTTTGAGGCTAATACACCATTTCCATCCATCACAAAGCCTTATCCCCTCGTTTTCTATCATTTTCCTCTAAACCCTAATCTACCTATCTCTTTCTAGGATAGACCTATGTTTTGGCCTTTTCCACCCCTTCCCCTCACTCATTTCCCAAAATTCCTTTTTCCTCTACTCACTGACATCATCCACTACCCTCCTAAATTTCCTTACAAATTTAGGCAACTCCTAAGTCCATCATACCACCTTAGTCCCTCACAACAACAAGTTTCATGGTTTTTGCTTGCCTTTCACCTAGGGTTTGAAGTATGGAGCATGACTCATCACCATCAGAGAAGAGGAAGTACAACAAGGGGGAAAGATACTTAGGTTTGAGCCCTCTCATTGCAATGAAATTGCCTCCTCCCCATTTTTCATGAAATTCTTTGAATATGTCAATTGTTTAGGGTTTTGTCAAAGAGTGCAGGAAGTAGGTTACCATGAGCATCACATAGGTATATTTTCCCTCACCTTGAAGGAAGACAAGATCACCATTGTAGGTACTGATTTCATGTTTTCAGTGGATGCCATCTCTCAAGCTACATGCATACCAAACCATGGTGAAAACTAGTTCAAAGGCATGAACCTAGACCTAAAAGAGTACAAACCCTACTTGAAATCACAATACAAATGAGCTCACTCACATGTTTTCCCATTCAAATACTTGTTGGAGAGATATGCACCATTGATGAAGGTTGTCATGAATTTCTTCACATGTGAGGGTAGATTTTCTAGGCTATATCAATACCACATAAGACTGCTCATGCACTTTGTTAGTTTCAGTCTTTCCAGCCTTCCTCCAGTGATCAAATATGCTCTTACAAAATGGTCTCAGAGTGTCCAGGTCAAATTTTGTCATTTCAAAGAGTTTTCAAGCAAAATTTGGTCACTAGACATTAGGTCTAGGGTTTGCTTTCACTCCTTCTAAAGTTGTCCAAATGTCAGTCTATGTCACTATTCAGCTGAGTCTATCATCATTCATAGGGTTTTCCTCATCATGACAAGTTCCATTGGGTCATTTTACAGCTTATTCATGCTTCAGTTGTGCCTTGGTAAGGTCCATTTCCCTCTCTTAGGGTTTTGAAAGCTAATTTCTCTTGGACAGTCAAATCATCGGAAAAACTTGTATCCTGATGTTCATACACGTTCCCCTATCCTTAAAGTACCTTATCAAATGCTTCCCATCACTGAGATCCCCCAAATTTCTCATTTTTTCACAAACCCTAGTTTCTTGCCACAACTTGGCAATTTTCTAGGCTAGGCCTGTGTTTTGCCCTTTTGGACCCCTTCCCCTCGCTCAATCTCTGAGATTCCACTTTCCCCTATTTCCTAACATCCCTCCCTACTTCCAAAAATTTCCCCAAGAATTTAGAAGCCCCTTATCCCCTTCATTTCGCTTCATTTCGACAAAATCCCTTGTTCCACACATCGGGATAAGTTTCACTCAAAAGATGTTTCAGAGCAATAAAAGATGAATTTTGGAAAACTGAGAGATTTTTTTTTCCAAAATATGCCAAAGAAGAAAAACCTCCTTCACTTTTTACACAGGTGTCATGGTTTTAGAGAAATGTGAAAAATATCGTTGCCTCAGGAGAATTGAAGGCACCTCTAAAGTGACCTTGGTAAAATCAATTTTTCTCCTAGTTTGGTTGGCCAAATGACTTTATTGATGATTCAAATGATAACTAGACACAAATATCTTTCCAATGAGCTATCATGAGCTCAATTTGGCATTGAGGAAGGCATTCAAAAGTTGACTGCAACAGCACTCTGCTTTGAGGCAGCCTCATTTGGCACATTTTGACCAGTCTTAGGAGATTTGATTTTTTACAGAGCAAATCAACTCCAAATTAAAAAATTCCAGTTGGGTTGGAAAGTAGACTCAAAGACCTTTCCAACGAGCTATCCTGCGCCCAATTTGGACACCGGGAAGGCCTTCAAAAAGCATCTGAAAGTCGCACTACGCGTCAGGGAGGGCGCGCTACGCTTCAGGGAGCCTTTCTCAGTGTTATTTTGCACGTGCGCTATGCATCAAAGGGGCGCTACGCGTTGGGTTTTTCGCCCAACAAACTGTCAGAAAGCTACTAAATCCACTTTTCTCTCAAGCAAATTGCAGGTAGGCCTCTCCTCCATGGCTAGATTTGGTTTTGCAAGATGAATGAGAAATTAATATGCTAAAATGCCATGAAAATGAAAAGTCAAAACCCTACTTTGCTGTGGAAGATTTAAAAACTTAATGGTGCTAGGGTTTCAAAATATTTTGTTGTCCAAGGTTGCCCATTTTTTATCCCTCTTTTCCCTCATCTCCATCCACATTCTCTTTCAAATTTTCCCATAAAATTTCGTAATTTTCCTCTCTTAATCCCAAAACCTACTTCACCCCAAAACCCTACAATATCAAGATTTCCATATCCCTTCCCTTCCCTAAATTCCTTGTTTTATTTCCATTATTCCCTAATTCCCTGATATTCTCCCCTTCCTAATATTCCCTTGTTACATTTGTTTTCCCCTTGGTCACAGCATTGTTTAGATCAGAAGAGCAGTTCACATTCAGTTGTATACAGCAGTTTCACATATCAGCATTCATCCAAGGCAGTCGTGCAACAACAGTTATGTCATCCGGTCATTCATCCAATTATGAAGTGGAAACCCAAAGTGACTCACCCTTGGAAGGACATGCACTCATGAGGCTTCATAGAGGTGGCAGAAATATCATTACTTGTCCCGGAACTTGGTGTACAAAGCGAGAATCGGAAGTTTGAAAGCAAAGGTAAAGAGAGCTTCAAGGAGGCAAAAAGTGGATGAAGGACTCTAAATATTGGCTGAGGCATCCTTGGCTCATCATTGCCCTTGATGAAGAACCTACAGTCCAAATTTCAAGAAATTTGGAGAAATTTTTGACATTTTGGAATTTTTGCACTAAAAAACAGGTTTTTGTCCTCAACGCGTAGCGTGCCGTGCGCTACCCTTAAGTTGGGGAGGTCCATTTCAGGAAAACTCAGAATTTTTGGATTTTTCATGAAAAATTACACTTGCTCAGCCACTGCCAAGCAATTTCATGAAGATTTGAGCCCCCAAAAGGTCAAAAAACATGCAAAAAATGACCTTCTGCCACTTTTTGGACACACAGGAAGAAGTCTTGGGAGATTGCAATTTTGGAGGGGAAAATGGCCACCAAATTCCACTTGGGTTGGAGAGTAGACATCCAGACCTTTCCAACAAGCCCACTTGTGCCTCGTTTGGATGTCGGGAAGTGCCTCAAAAGTGGCCTGAAAGGCGCACTACGCATTGGGAAAATTTGCCAGTTTTGCACTTTCAGCTCAGGAAAACGCAGCATTGACTAGTTTTGACTTTTTGGTTGGATTTTTCATCCTCTTTGATGTAATTGATGTAATTTCATGTTGATATGATATTTTTTTACCTATTCTAGAAGATTCATTCATAAAATGGCAAAAAATTAATGAATGAATTGGTTTCCTAACTTATAGAGGTAAGTTGTTTTGATTGCCTAGATTGTAGTGCTCAGTTTAGAATTGGTTGAAACAGCTCCTAGGATGATGAGCTCGACCCCTAGAGGCAAGGGAAGAGGTTGGCTTGCCTATATTATGTATTTTCTTAGTCATTTTCATGGTTGGAATCTTGAGGGATAAGCTTAGACTGTATTACTCTTTGTATCTCTGCAATTTTGGCAAAGGAAAGACCAGGGTTTTGCAGCACTATTTGGGATTCCTGTGGTTATTTGTGTTGATGGTGTGCTTCTCTCATGTACTTGTAAGTTTGTTATGTGTATCATTTTCCTACTTCTCTTTTCTGCACATTAAGTAAATGAAGTTTTAAGGTAGAATTCATGGTTTCTATGCTCTGCCTTTAAGTTTGCTTAATATCTATGTTTTCATCTGTCTAAAGAGAACTCTCGAAAGTTTCTTGCTCTCTTTAGCTCCTCACCGGTAATTTCTATCCATTCACTTAATTCAAAGGCATCAAGACAATCTCCTACCTTGCCCCAAAAAGACCTCTGCAAAAACTGTGTCTCATCCCCGCACCCAAAATTGTTGTGCTCAGTTTTCCAACAAAACCCTAGAAATTTAAAATCAAATTTTCCCCATCAGTTTACTAGCCTAAAATCAGTGTGCTTTATTGGTCATCTCAGCCCTTTGAAGACCTTTTGCCGAGATAGACCCGGAGAGAGCCCTCTCATGTCCCCGTAGGGCTAGCTACGAGGCTAAGTGGTTTGATGTTGCCTTGGATTTTGTCTTCTTCAGCCTGAGGCATATTCAAGTGCTAACACACTTTACAGCTGCCAAGTCTCTAAATTTGTCCAGCTACTTGTATAGGAGCCTAACCAAAATGTCTGAAAGGGTGTTATTGAAAGAAAAAGTGCATTATCCAAACCTCTTTCACCATAGACTAATAAAGGTTATAATACTCAGAGAGAACATGACATGGGAAACCTTCATTGAGGCAGCCTTGAAAACGCATATAACCACTTCACCAAGCCAGAACCAAACCATGTCAGTACATCCCATAGAGGTGGGGTCATCAAGAAAACATGATGAGGTTTCCAAGATACCTAGGCTTGAGGTGATCAAGACATATCAGAGAGGTATAAGGCTTGTGTTTTCTCCTCAAATTGAGGAAGGGGCCAAGCCTACTGCATCAGCAGAACAAGGATCACCATCACATCATGAGGCTTTTTTGCATGATGAGGAGCCCATTGAGCATGAATTTGACCTAGTTGAATTGGAGGCACATGATGAGAATAAAACCCTGCAAAAAGTCATCAAAGAGAAGGATTCTCAAATCATGGAGCTCAAGGACAATTTGGAAAGGGCCAAATTCATCATTTGATTCCTCGAGCAAGAAAACAATCAACTTAAGGCAAAACAGCTAGTCATGGAGAAAGAGAAATTCAAAGTCAAGAAACAAGAGATGAAAGGAAAGAAATTGGTGGACCATGAGGAAAATGAGCAGCACAAAGGACATGTGGCAAGGAAGGGACCAAGGACAATGGGTCTTAGGAAAGCACTTCAGAGGGAAAGAGAACAAAAGTCACCAATGGAAGAATTAACCTTTTAAGATAGGATTGCCATGAAAATACATGAGGACATGGATTTTTCGCTTGACAAAGTCAATTTCCACCTTGAGAAGCTCCTTGATAAGGCCAACAGGTATAACAAGTTGCAAAATAAAATGGCCATCCATTATTACACAAGGAATAAGGTTGCCAAGGTCAAAATCAAGCAGTTGAAGGAAAAACTTAAGGAAACTTTAATCAGCCAAGAGGAGAAGGGTAAGTTATATTTTCTTGCTGATGAATCCATGATTGAATAAAATACCTCATCAGGAATCTCTAGACAAATTTTGGGAGGATTTGGAGAAAATTTTGTGTTTTGGTGCAGATTGGTGCAGACTTGCAATTTTTTGGCAATTTCCTGTCTAAGAGCGCAGCAAGCTCACGATGCGCTTATTCCTAGGGCTCAAAATGATGAAAAAAAAGCCTTTTTTGAAATCTTATGGCCCCCTCTCAAAACCCATCTTCCCACTTTCCTGTTCTGGGGCTCATTTTTTGAGAAATTTGCAAAAAAGAATCCAAAATCACCTTTCTTCCCCTTTTTCCATTTCGTTGCGCACCTGGAGACACCTTGGGAGAATGGCCATATCTCAGCCAAAAATGGGTCCTTTTGAGTGAAAAAATACTCTAAAGACATCTACACTCTCCCATATTTCCAGAACAAGCTTCGTATTTGTATTTGGACTTCATAAAGGCACTCAAAAATGGCCTCCAATAGCTCACTGCACACGTGGAAATTTCTGAGATTTTTGTAAAATTTCCACTGTGTAATTTTTGGTAATTCCTAGTTTGACTTTGGTAAAAGTCAAAAGGGTGAAGTAGATGAATGTGAGGGGTAAAATTAAATGTAAATAATGAGTGTTTAGTCTTTGTAATCTGTTTTGACGTAACTTTGACCTCATTTATGAGAGAGGTTGGAGTCAAAGTTAATTGTAGAAGTTGTTTTTAACTTCCCTAGACATTAGGGTTTGGTTAGAACACCTCATGGAACAGTTCCTAGGGTCATGGATTTGACCCCTGAGAGTGGGGAGATATTGTTTTAGCCTTTATGTATCAGTTTCTCAGTGATAGAATGGGTTTGATTTTATAGGAGAGAATTATTGTAGATTGTACTTGGACATTTTCTAGAATTCAAAGGACACAGTGTGCAGTTATTATCTAGGAATTCATGTGCAGTAAGTTTTTGATGTTTTTTTTCTTTGTTGTAGCTTTATATGAAAGATATTCATCTTCTATTTCCATTCATCAATTCTTCAATGGTTTTCCTTACAATTTATAAACATAATTATTTGCATAAAGCTCTATTTTGATGGAAAAATCATTATGTGTTGCTTTCTTTCTTGCTTAACGAATTCATGTTTCATGCTCATTAAGACCTTTTGCTTCTTCTAAACTCTACACTACACTGAAAAACCCTAATATCCATCACAAAAGTAATGCTACCTTTCTCCTTTATATATTTGATGTTGTAACCCTTTGATCCTCTGACCTAGCTACCCGATTTTTCTCCCTTATCCAACAACAAAACCCTAAATTTTCCAAAACCACCTGAGCCTAGCTATATATCCTAAAACACTTTACGTATCAGTCATCTCTTGGCAGTGATTTCATAAAGAGATCCCTCTCTAGTTTGGTAGGGATAGCTACAAAACTAAAAGCTTGGTCTGTGGTTACCTTTGTCGATCTCCTCATCAGCCTCAGACATTGTGAAGGATAACAAAGGGCATGACAACTAGGAAGTGCCAAGGTGTTATAGTGAATGTAAGGTTCCCAAGTCATGGAAAAATGTAATTTTAGTTTTCAGGTCATGATTTCCAAGGTGTGTTAGGGAATGCTAGGGCATGCTAACATGTGCCAGATAGTACGAAGAGATGTCAAACAAGCTAAGTTGTGCCAAGTGCTAAGGCATGCCAAGATGTACAAGGGTGTGAAAATGCATGCTAGGGATTGTCAAGGCAACAAAAGGGAGGGAAATTTAAACTACAAGGAAATGAGCACATGATAGGGTTAATAAGTCATCAATTTACCTTTTCCATGAGGGGCATGCTAGGCACACCAACACTAGGTGCCAAGTGCCAAGTGTCAATGCATTCTAAGTGCCAAATCTTCCTTTGTTTCTTCTCATCTAGTTTCCAATAATTGATCTGAAATAACTTTAATATTAAACCATGCCAAAGAATACCAAGTCATCTCAACACATGCCAAACATGATAAAACTTTCCAAGTTCCAATAGGTGCCAAGTGCCAATGTGCGCCAAGGAGTGTGATGCATGCTATGAAGTGGCAGAGCATATCGAAGAGTGATAAGGTGTGCTAGAGAGTGACAATGCATGTTGAGGAGTGTTAGGGAGTACTAGGAAAACAAAACGAAGCATTAGGTAAAAATGCACGGAAGTGAATGAATATTAGGGTGTGTCGGGGAGTGTCAATGAATGCTAGTTGTCACACCAAGGAGGTAGTGATAAGGTATGCTAAGCACAGGTAAGGCATGCCATGGAATTTCAGGGCATGTCAAGAAGTGCTAGAGTGTGCTAGGTAGTTCCGGGGTGTGCTAACATATGCCAAATAGTGCTAAGGCATGTCAGGTGCTAAGACATGATAGGATGTGTAGGGTGCTAGAGTATGCCAATATGCGTCAAGGAGTTTCAAGGAAACAAAAGGAATAACCAAGCTAAAATGTAAGGAAATGAACACATAAGAGGGTTAATAAGTTGGGACTTTATATTTTTCAAAAGGGGCCTGCTAGCCACACTAATAATATGTTCCAATACATGCCAAGTGCCAATGTGTGCCAAGTGTTAATGTTTGTCAATGAAATATTATGCCAAGGTGTTCCAGGGCATGATAGGGACTATAGGGCATGCCAACACATGATAGGGGAGTGTTATTATATGCTAGAACATGCCAACATGTTCTTGGGCATCCTACTCATGGAAAGATGTTATAGGTACAAAGATGTTCCAGGTACAAAGATGTTCCAAGAAATGCGAGGTGCCAAGGAATGTTAGTGTACCATTCCAAAGCATGTTAAGGTGTGCCATGAGTGTTGAGGAGTGATAGGTATATATCATTAATAGAATTTACAGATCTTGATTATGTATTAAATAAGATAGTTCCTACACACACTAGTGGAACTTTATTTAAAGGAAATTTTCTAGATAATAAACCTAATAGAGATGAATCATGTGTTGGCTCATAGGAAAACTATATTCTTATGACTTGAGGGAAATGATACACACTAATTACTTCTTAAAAAATTCACAGATTATAACCACTATGACCTTGGACACATAATGAAAAAGACTCGACAAAAATGGTCTTAAATCATTATCTTTTGACAAAAAATATAGTAACAGGTATGTAGCGTCATCAAAAACTCATTGGAATGATCAATGATGACAAACATTTTTTGACCATCACCAAAAGTAACCAAAAAGAGCATTGGTGAGGGTCAATAAAATATCATCACTAGAAGTTTCACCAAAGAGAGAATTAGTGATGGGCCTTTAACGACCCTCACCAAAAGTGTCACCAAAGAGAGAATTAGTGACGGGCCTTTAACGACCCTCACCAAAAGTGTCATTGAAAATGGCTTTGGTGATAAACCTTAAAGGACCATCACTATATACACTTACAACAATACTTTTTTAAATACCGTCACCATATGTGACATTGGTGATGGACCTTAAAGGTCCATCACAGGCATGAAGCATCATCAAAAACTCATTGGAATGATCAATGATGACGAACATTTTTTGACCGTCACCAAAAGTAACCAAAAAGAGAATTGGTGAGGGTCAATAAAAGATCATCACTAGAAGTGTCACCAAAGAGAGAATTAGTGATGGGCCTTTAATGACCCTTACCAAAAGTGTCACCAAAGAGAGAATTAGTGGCGAGTCTTTAACGACCCTCACCAAAAGTGTCATTGAAAATGGCTTTGGTGACAAACCTTAAAGGAACATCACTATATACACTTACAAAAATGCTTTTTTAAAGACAGTCACCATATGCGACATTGGTGACTGACCTTAAAGGTTCGTCATAGGCATGACCCTCACCAATGACATTTTTTCTTATAGTGGAAACACAAATTGGTTTCAAAAGTACAACAATCATTGATCTTTCAGCAAGCAAAAACAAAAGGAAATTTGGGAAAATCAAGTCAAAGGTGGGATTTATGACCCGAGGATCAGCACAGCCCTGAATGGGAGATAGTGCGCTTCAGAGAACTGTCCTCAAGCCAAGGGTGCTCTGCAGTGCTCCGTGTTCTGACCAAGCCTGCGTTGGTGCCAGAGAGGCCATTCTAAGGGCTTTCAAGCACAATTTTTAACAAAAAACACTTGAAAAAGGTTCAAATAAGATCAATGCAAGAAAGTAAAGTCTACTAGGGTGTACTAGGATGAACGTAAACTACCCGGAATGATGATCATTACCTAGTATGGTCGCCAATTTGTTATGTGGAATTTTGCATCTATGGATAAATACAATTTCCCTAGGTGGGTAGCTACACCTAGAACAACAGATTTAAAGAGTTTAACCTTTTTCTATAGAAGATAAATAAGACAAGGGACCTACTTGTTATCTTTCACTTCCCTTTGTCTCCTTTGAATAGCTCTCGTCGCTCCTTCTCGAACTGAATCCGCTCGATAAGTACCTACAATCATAAACAGAGGACAAAAACCAATCAAAGCAAGAGATCTATCTACTATAAGAAAATGGAATCGAAATCATTTACACATATAATCATCATACATAAAGACAAGAATATGGGAAAAGGTGTAAACAACTTTATTAAGTAGAAGGAAGAGTTACAACCAAGAAGTCCGATCCCATGTCACTCATCCAGCTTGAGTTCCATCCTTCATCACACCAAAAGCACAACACTCCGGCAGCATAACAATACTTGCTTACAATCTCAAACCTCAAACCAACAGTATCTCCTTACAAATTCTCAAAGTCCAGCCCCTGATCACTATGATGAGTGCTCAATTTATAGGGAAATGGAGGTGGTTTTGTCATAAATTGGGCATTGAATGGCTTTCCAATTTGGGAGTTAGTTTCCATGGAGGAAGGGATGAGAGGATAAGAGGTTATTTGATTCATTCCCTATCCAATTTCGAGCTCATAGGAGAGGATAAGAGGTGGGAATCTTCTAGAATGGTCTAGAATGAAAGAATATTCCTAGAACCCTATGAAGATTTTGCTCAATCTCGCCCAGTGCAAGTCAAAGTGGGCCTAGGTGCTCTGCAGAGCAGGCTTGAATGGGCCTAAGTGCTCTGCAGTGCACTTACCCCTGACCAAGGCTGTGTTGGTCCCTCAAGGAGTCATTTCAGGATGTCTTTAGGCCAGGAAACTCTCAGGAATGATGGCATTCAATGTGATGACTTGTCTAGGTCATGTAGCAACATAATTAGGGTTTGATGAGCCCTAAAAGTATTGATCTGAATGATGGGATTGATGTGCCCAAATAGACCCGTAACAAAATGCTGCTTCTAGGTTATCATCGCGTAGGAACAGTTTTTCTATAAAATTTCTTTATAAACCATACATACCTGACAATATTACTAATTTACATGTTTTCAATGATGACCAATAGATACTGCACTTTATAGCAAATGCTGATGTATTCAAGGATGCAACTATCGATGAAGATGACCACAAGAAATCGTTGCAGGATGCAGCTCGCGTAAACAAAGAAAATTCCATGTCGAAAGGCATGATATCGTTGGAAAATCTGTATGACTTGCATAACCACTTCTGAGGACTGGTTAATGCAAAAACTCATAGTTCAATGTTGTTGCACGAATAAATAAATATTGGGACAAAAAAGATCTCAAGTTTGTCAAGCTCAATATTTGCTACACACCACAAGAGTAGCAAGCCTTCTTCCGCTTGTTTAAGCAGTACGAATATGTTTTCACGTGGACAAATGGTGATCTCAAAACTCATGTCACACGAATAATCTAGCACATCATTCCAATCAAAGGGGCCATGCCTTTCCAATAGAAACTACGAAAGGTACATCCAACACTGGAGCCTATGATTCAAAAGGAGTTAAGGAAGTTGTTGGATGCTCAAATCATCTACAAACTATAATATTTGACCTAGTTATCAAATCTAGTTCCAGTAAGAAGTAGTCTATGGAAATCTGCTTGTGTGTTGATTTCTGCAACTTAAATCACGCCTCATACAAATATAACTACCCTGTGTCCTCTATGGAATAGATATTGTAGATAATAATGGGGTCATAAATGTTTTCTTTGCTAGATGAATATTTAGGTTACAACCAGGTTCTAGACTAAGAGCATGACAAACTTAAAACAACTTTTTATACGAAGTGGGGCACGTTCACATTCAGAAGAATGCCATTTGGGTTTTTCAATATTGATGTGATATTTTAGCATGCCATGGACATCAAATTTCGTGGACTGATTAGTCAAAGCGTAGTGGTCTATCTTAACGATGTCACAATGTTTTCCAATAAGAGATCTAACCACTTGCACATTTGAAGAAATTTTTCGAGTGATGTTAGAAATATGGGATATCCCTTAATCCTAAGAAGAGCATTTTTGCAGTGTCTAAGGGTAATATATTGGGCCATATTATTGTGAAAAGTGGGATTAAAGTAGACTTGGAAAGGGCCAAAGCTATTAGGCAGATTTCCTTCCCAGTGAACACGAAATCTATGTAGTCCTTCCGCGAAAAGATCAATTTCCTTCGTAAGTTCATCTCCAATTACGCTCAGATCATTAAACCTATACAGGAGATGGTGAAGAAGGATTCCATATATAAATGGGATAAAAGGGAAAAGGATTCATTCTCCTGTATCAAGCAAGCTATTATAGACACACCTACTTTATACAACCCAGATTTCAACAAATATTTTCTGCTCTACACTTTTGCTCCTTATACTTCTCTCAATGTTATGCTCACACAAAAGGATGATTAGAATAATGAGCAGCCTATATCTTTCATGAGTGCTAGCCTTCAAGGACCTGAACTCAACTACCCTACCATTGATAAACAATCTTATGTAGTCTACAAGGAAGTGAACACATCCAATCCTATCTCTTGAAAAATCATCACATTATCTTTGTTTTGCACCCAACATTTAGATCATTTTGTTCAAAAAGAGTTAGGTTAAAGAAGAGTGAATTGGATGATTAGTTTGCAAGAGTATGACTTAGAGTTCAAGCCAGTTCACACGATCAAGGGTAATGGTCTTTGACAACTAGTAGTAGAATCAATAGATGCAAAATAAGAAGATTCATCTAGATGGGAGCACGAAATCGAAATGTATAATGTTGAGCAAGCTTCCCCCATTACCATCACAAACTCCTGGTATGTTGATGTGTGCCAGTGTCTTGAGCACAACACCTTGCCCTCTAATTTATCGACGTGACAAAATAGGGCACTTAATATCAAAGAATTATCTTACCAATTGGTGCATGGACTGCTTTTTAGAAATCACCATAACATAGTTCTACTCAGGTGCTTGGAAGCGCATGATTCAAAGAAAGTACTACATGATCTCCATGACGGACCTACCGGGAAACTTCGCGGGCAACACAACTACACACAAGATTAATGCGGTTCAATTTCTATTGGCCCATATTATTTAAAGATGCTCATGCCTATACCTGCAAGTGTCTAGTATGTCAAAGGTGTGCGCCAGAGGAAATAAGTCAATTGCCCCATTGCAGCCTATTGCAGTGGAAGAACCATTTCAACAATGGGGGTTAGATGTGATTGGTGAAATTTTTTGCACTCATCAAAGCAACACTGCTACATTCTCACTGCCACAGACTACTTCATGTGGTGGACAAAATCAGTTCCACTCAAACAGGTGAATGATCGGGAAGTCATCAACTTCCTCAAGCAAAATATCATCTCTAGGTTCGACATTCTAAATTCACTTGCTTTTGACAATGAAAAATATTTCTCATTGTTAAATTATATGATTTTATATTAGAAAATGGGATCATATTGAAAAATTCAAATAATTACTATCTACATGGAAATGATCTTGTTGAGTCTACAAATAAGAACGTCATCTGCATTATCAAAAATATTATTTTCTCTAAATAGAGGATCTGACACTCTGCTTTGGTGAATTCCTTATGGGTTGACCGAGTCATGCCAAAACCCTCTCTGAATGTGTCTCCTTACTTCTCGATGTACGAAAAAGAAGCCACCCTACCCCCAAACATCTACCTGCATGCCCTTCAACTTTCACAAGAATCCTAGGTCTAGCCTTGCTTATTGTTTCAACCTAGGATAAACACTATTCTCAAGCTACACAAAGAAAGGCAAAAAGCAAAATAAAATTTCTCACTTCACCAGAGTCATATCAAGAGGTGCTTCGACAAGAAGTCTACCAAGAATAATGAATTCAATGTGGGTGACTTAGTCCTGAAGTGGGACAAATCCCACAAGGAAAAAGGAAAATACACTAAGTTCCAATCCCTATGGATCAGACCATTCACCATAAACGAAAATCGTGTCCAACACACATATCATCTGCAATCACTAGATGGGAGGTTTGACTCTCTTCTTGTTAATGACCAAGACTTAAAAATTTATTTTCAATGACAATTTGGGGTTGTGCCCTGCCTTATGTACATAGTTTCTTTTCTTTCTTGTTTGTTTGATTGGTTTTGTTTTGTTTTTGTTTGTGTAAATAAGTGTCAAGTGTGAACGTGTTTTCTAACTTATTTGCGTGTGGATGGATTGAAAAGAGTCTTGTGACCACTTTTATCCTCCTTCTTTGTTTTGGGTCACATCTTTGGGTTGATGAAGTTCCAACGAAAAATATGATCCGTCCGTAAGGAGAGTTTTGGTCAAGCCATGATCCTTGTGTCTTTTCTAGAAACCTTAAGCCACACTTGGTTCTTAGTTTTGGTGCTTTCACACATATCCAACTAGTAGAAAAGGAAAAGGGGGAAAATCTAAATGACCAAACCTAAATCAGAGGTCTCTATATGCTTCTCTGAAGGAACAACCTCTCTTGCTCTTAATAAGTCAGGATCCCTCTTCCACGCATAAAATAAATAAGTTCTAATGCACAATCCTCTTTAAATATATAAATAAAGGCAAAAGAAGAGAAATGATTCCTGCACAGAGAGGTGAAGTAAGCAACTCTCTCGGGGTATTTTCTAGGATCGCTGGCAAAGGAGCAATGTTTCTGTTCCTATAGTGACTCCTTCGGGGTACTGTCAAGGCCCACTGGCAGTGGAGCAACACTAGAGATTAAAAACTATACTCTGAAAATATCAAGCTCACGAACTTCACTACCCTTTTCGATTCGAAACATTGCGATATTGTTGAATCCTATGCTTATTTTCAACCGAGAAAGGCATAAAGGGGACCATGCTTATTCATAGGGTAAGTGGGAAATCCAAAGTGATCTGCACGATGAATCAATACTCCTTGAAGAACTGAGACCCTGCACAAAAGAGTTAATCGAGACAGAGAAGACAAAATTCCACTAGCATGTCGCCAAGTTTTGTTGCTACTACAACATCCTCCAAAATTTTGGCCTACACCAAATTTTGGAGCCTACCTTGGTCTTATATATTTTTGTTGCAAACATTGAAATCCATTCCATATGTTTTCTTTGAGTGTTTTGGTCCCTTTTGCAAGAAAGAAAAAATGTCGTATTTTCACATGTCAGTTGTCGCACAATGTATTGGTGGTTTCAAGGGGTTATCTTTGTGCAAATGAGTTGATCTAACAATGTAAACATTTGTCGCACTCATTCCCAAAGTTTTAATCACTATCACACAAGTGTTGTCACAGTCGTTGCAAGTGTATCTTTGGTGTCACACTTTTCGTAAGTCATCACAAGGTTTTCGCACTGAGGGAAATGTGTGGTTCATGTATCATGGATGCTCTATGTTGTTGTGTCGTCAAGTATTCTAAGTGTGTGGTCATAATCAAGTCATGTCACTTATAAGTTCCAATGACCCCACACTTAGCCAAATTTCAGAAATTTCTCAGCAACTTAGCTTCATCCTACCTTCCCAAACTATGCATTGAAAAGTTCTAAACCTCAAGTTGCACCCTTGTCTCGTGACACTGTGCAGTGTGTAGTTCTTGCCTCCCAGGTGATCTAGGTGGCTCTAGAGACACTTAAAGGTCAAAGAAGACTCATAATAGATCAAAAATAAAAAGTGGTCATATTGCTCTCAAACCAGAACCAGAGCGAAGTGCCCGTCGCCCTGATTCCAACAATGCAAACGACACTCAAATCTGAGTTCGTATAAAGGAGATAAAGCTGGTCAAAGTGGTCATGTGGGCCAAGTTTAATGATCCTACAAATTTATCAAGACTCGAAGCATGGAATCCAGCCACCTGGTGGGCAAATTTGTCGAACACTTAAAACGTCCAATGAACCTTATTTTTTTTGGAAAATTTAAAAATTCCCAATATTGTTATCCAAAACAAAAATATAAATATATTAAAGGGGTGGTAGGTCGCCATCCCCAACTTGCCACCTCAATCAACCATTATATATATATATATATATATATATATATATATATATATATATATATATATATATATATATATATATATATATATATATATATATATCTATATATATATATATATATAAATTACGGTCAAACAATGTAATACCACCTAGCATTATATGTAAAAAAACCATGGGCCAACAGAGATCGAACCCGCCTGGCCACGTGCTCGGCCAACTCCACCCAAAGTTTATGGTAACTGTTTGCCATTTCAACAAATGTCATAGTTAAAGAAAATAAAATTCACCAAAAGAAGCTTAACCGCCGGATATTTTTGGTAGCCTCAGGGTTGGAACCTGGGTGGTGCCCAACCCAAATTGTTTGTCCACCAATGCGCAAACGGGCGCAACTTTAAGAACTCTGTCGAAACTATTATATAAAAAAATATTTTCCATTTGAACAGGGGAGCAGCGAACCTTGGGAGCGGACCCACGGAACCGTGAGCCAAGTGGAACCATGCAAAGGTGGAACCTTGCCCAGACAGAGGTTGTGGAACCCCGAACTTGAAGAATATTCCTCAAGAGGTAAAATTTCACATTGTCAGAATGCTATCAAGTTTATAGTCTTTTTTATTAGATTTTCATAGGAGCGCAATGGTGATGTCGAATTCACCATCTGAGTAGCAAAATTGAAAGTGCCAAACAACACAGAATCTTTAGAGAATCTTGAGGAATCTTTAGAGGCTAAATTTTTCCAGTGTCGGAATGTAGCCAACTTTGTACTCATTCTTCTTAGAATTTCACAAGGATCGTGATGGCGAGATCAAATATGAAATCCGAGTAGCAGATCTCCGATTAGCCAGTGGAGAGGAATCTTGGGGGAATCTTCAAGATTCCCAAAAGCCCAGAATTTGACGGTGTCAGAATTGGAAGAGTTGACAGTCGATTTTACACTGCTCATTGTCGGAAATTCAATGGCATGGTTAGTTTTAGCAGTTGATCCTTTCATTTTTTTGACATCTTCGAACGTTGGTACATGATGCAATTATGTTATGAGTCCTTTTGTTATTGCTGAGATGATGTTTTATTCTTGAGATCCATGTTTGACACTATGTTGAGGGATGCTTGTTGCCACATTATTATGAGAGTTTATTAGCTTGTCATGTTGAAGGAAGACCCATTTTGAGTGAGAGTTCCTATAGGGAGCGTTAGAGTCGGTCTGGTCATCCCTCCGTCAAGGATCATTTCTCTCACTGTGTACAACTTTTGAATAATAAACACTTATTCACAAAGATTATCCCGATTATACACTATTGCAGAATACATGCACAATACATAATCTCCTCTATATTGATCATCAATTTAGCAGCATTAAAAACAATGAAACATCAATCGCATGCGCACATTAACACAGTATGTAACCCGGGGAAATCATACAGCTGAAAACCCCACACTATCTGTATATTATAATGATTGAGAACATGTAAAAATACATAGTACAATACTCCTCACAAGTACTCAGTACTATCTCCACCTGTTACACACAAAACTAGCTCAGATCCGAACAAGTCATGGGTTCAAATCTCCTCCGCTGCTTTGCTTGCCTCCACTACACAATGCCAAGTGAAAATCACGTGATCACAGGCTACAATTGCCTAGATATTGGCCCACACTGTGCAGTCCTCATTGGCATAACTCAATCCCATGCATGTGCAAATCTCATGCACAACTGATAGTCACAACTCACCCTTTCACTTACCTCTAACACCTGTCTCTGTTGAACTGTCCATGCACTGAGTTAACTGATGTATTCTTCAGTTGCTTTATGAGTTAATAATTAGTGAATTAATTAACAATCAATTCACACAACTCATCACTAGTGTATTCTTTAGTTAGACTAAATACAACTAGTTCAACTAAGTCAAACTGAACACAACTCCATCAACTCCACATCCAACTCCACCAAACTCAACTGCTTGAGTTCTAACTAAAGTCCTCCATGCAATAGCTCAACTAACACATAAAAAACCGTGTGATTCATTCTGTCAGTTGCATGTGCCATATCCGTAGCTCGAACTGAAGTGCTCCAAGAGAATAAGATAATGTTTAGAGTCCAAATATTACTAAGGGCTAATAATATTTGACTGTTTCTATTTTTAGCCTGGTAGTCTAAAAATAAACTCTGATCACTCTGTTGTGAACCAAAAACAGAAGTCCATCTATTTTTCCCAACATGACCAATCATCCATAAACAGCATCCTGCAACTCATAGACCATGATCCATATGTCTAAAAATAGACTTTCCACCAAAAATAGCCTGCGGGCCCACTTAGTGAAGGTGACTCCTTTCCACTAAGCTCCATCATCTTGTTGAATTTTCAACACTCCCTCTCAACAAGATATGGATTATCTGCAACCACTATCCTGCCTCTGTAATGTTCTGCATGCAACACATTTGCCCGGTCCACTTGCTCCAACAACACTTGGAACAAAAACACTCCTAACTGACCACTCTGTTGGGCTAGAAACATACTCTGATGCTGAAGCTCTACCTGTTGCTGAAAAGTGCTCCCTCTCTGACATCTGCGCTACTGCAACTTCTCCATGCATCTCGCACCATTGTACACTTCTTTGTGCCACCTAGCACTGTGCAAAACACTTGTGCCTCTCGCATTGCTGCAGCCTACTAGCTATCCGTTGTCCTGGGATTCCCTGCATTGTCTCTCTCTCTGCCGCTCCATCCGCATCTATCTCTACCCAATCAGTCAGTTCCTGCTACTCCACATTGGGGCTCCCGTAGCAAGGTCTCATCCAAGAGGTTGGGTACCTCAAGGATCCTGCCCCTCCTCCTTGGGACAATCAATCCACATCACCCCACCTCCTACCTGGAGGTATGGCTGCATGTGATCCCTCTGCCCACCTGGCTCGAAGTTTCCCCCTACTGGAGGTCTCTAGATGAGTAGATGTCTCTACTCGATCTCCTCTCAGCTTCCCTTGTTGTGGCCTCTCCACAACCTCCTGAAGGTGCTGCACCAATCGTGGCTCCTCCACAATCGTCTGAGACTTCTTCTGGCTCTGCATGTTAAGAGGTAATATACGCTCCCTCTCAACCACCAAGTCTCCATCAGTTGCCTCGCTACTCAAGGATTTGCATGCATCTTGAACCTCAAGAGCATACAGGTTCTTGACCCATTAACCAATCTGGTTCACCTGTCTAGTGATGATGTGTCTAAGGAAAACCTTTCCCTTACTGAAGACTACATCATAGCCGCCATCTTCTAGCATCACGATTGACACCAAGTTTCTCTTCAGTCCTGGTACATACTTGACATCGGTCAAGGTAAGGCGAGCTCCATGCTCCCTCTGAAAAATAACCATGCCTACACTTGAGACACTATACTTCTCATCATTACCCAATGCTATGAGTATCTGGAGATATTTCTCCTCCAAAGAACTGAACAAACTCTTGTCACCGGTCATGTGGAAAGAAGCTCCACTGTCAAGAAACCAATCACTTCCCACCATGGATGAAACCATGCATGCGAAGAGTGTGAAATCCAACTCAAACTGTGAAGCAAGTGCCTCACCTTCAGATCCTTCCCCGGATCCCTTCTTGGATTTCTTCTTTAGGAAATTAGTAGCATAATGGCCCAACTCATGACAACGAAAGCATTACACCTTCGACTTGTCAACCTTCTTCCCATTATTGGAAGAACTGGATTCGGAAAGAGAACCCTTCTCCTTCCCCTTCTTCACCTTACTCGCTAAGGCATAGTTCTCCTCATCATGCATAGATGAAGAACTGTCTTTGGTGCTCCGTCTGATCTCCTCTTGCACAAGATCCGACCAAAGTCTCTCCCATCTTGGCAATATCTCCCGACCATTGACAGATTCCTGATAGGAATGCCAACTCTTCGGAAGACCAAGGAGAGCCAAGCTCACCAAGTCCTCATCATCGACAGTCACCCCCACACTTCCCAGCTCATCCCTGCACTGGGTGAACTTCGTGAGATACTAGGGCATATTGTCTCCATTCTCACACTTAGATGTTTCTGAGTTTATCCTTGAGCGCCATTCTACCAGCTCAAAACTCAACCACTTCTGATCTAAAATTCGTGAGAAAAAAGTATTTCTTGTACAGAGATTGACTGTATGGGCATTCACCAGATATCTCACCTTCCAAAAGAAGGCTGAATTCAGAGGCTACCTGGCCCGATGACAGACTCTGCCTGAAGAAATAAAATGTAAACACTTTCTGAATAATATATCTGATGATCAATCCTCGCTTTGATATCCTGAAGAACTTTTTCTACAAATCAACCAGCTTCGATACCATGTAGAAATTTTGAATAATAAACACTTATTCACAGAGATTATCCCGATTATACACTATTGCGGAATACATGCACAATACATAATCTCCTCTACGTTGATCATCAATTTAGCAGCATTAAAAACGATGAAACATCAATCGCATGCACACATTAACACAGTATGTAACCCGGGGAAAGCATACAGCTAAAAACCCCACACTATCTGTATATTATAATGATTGAGAACATGTAAAAATACATAGTACAATACTCCTCACAAGTACTCGGTACTATCTCCACCTGTTACACACAAAACTAGCTCAGATCCGAACAAGTCACTGGTTCAAATCTCCTCCGCTGCTTTGCTTGCCTCCACTGCACAATGCCAAGTGAAAATCACGTGAGCACAGGCTACAATTGCCTAGATATTGGCCCACACTGTGCAGTCCTCATTGGCATAACTCAATCTCATGCATGTGCAAATCTCATGCACAACTGATAGTCACAACTCACCCTTTCACTTACCTCTAACACCTGACTCTGTTGAACTGTCCATGCACTGAGTTAACTGATGTATTCTTCAGTTGCTTTATGAGTTAATAATTAGTGAATTAATCAACAATCAATTCACACAACTCATCACCATTGTATTCTTTAGTTAGACTAAATACAACTAGTTCAACTAAGTCAAACTGAACACAACTCCATCAACTCCACACCAACTCCACCAAACTCAACTGCTTGAGTTCTAACTGAAGTCCTCCATGCAATAGCTCAACTAACACATAAAAAACCACGTGATTCCTTCTGTCGGCTGCATGTACCACATCTGCAGCTCGAACTGAAGTGCTCCAAGAGAATAAGATAATGTTTAGAGTCCAAATATTACTAAGGGCTAATAATATTTGACTGTTTCTATTTTTAGCCTGGCAGTCTAAAAATAGACTCTGATCACTCCGCTGTGAACCAAAAACAGAAGTCCATCTATTTTTCCCAACATGACCAATCATTCATAAACAGCATCCTGCAACTCATAGACCATGATCCATATGTCTAAAAATATACTTTGCGCCAAAAATAGCCTGCGGGCCCACTTAGTGAAGGCGACTCCTTTCCACTAGGCTCCATCATCTTGTTGCATTGTCAACACAATGCATTTCATTTTTAGGTGTCTCGCTCCATTCACTCAGCTGCATTCCGCTAGGGGCATGCCATAATCTGACAGAATGGTCGTGTCATTCATTATCCCTCATGCCTTATACATGTTGGCTCAAGTCTATTCATCAAAATCAAGTTTTAAAGTCACTTACAGTCCTGTTTTAGTCTCTTGATCAACAAAAGTCATTTTAGTCACTAGGTCTAGGGTTAGTTGATTTGGTCTTCAACAATGTCCAACAATGCCAGTAGACCCATGAGGGAGGTCCTTAATAAGTTTTCATTTCCAATATTTTCATCGTCATATGCTCGACTATGACTTTTCTTCAAAACTATGTTTTGAAGAAAATTCGTCATTTCGTTTTGTAATAAATTGCCATGTAATTGTCAAAAGTTTTTCAGATGTTGAATTCTCCAGGCGCAGCCCTAGTCTTCCTTTGTCAAGGCATTCCACTATCCCTGCAAAAATAGCCAAAATATTCATCATTCAAGCCAAAAAATCAAAGAGGAACTAAAAAGACAGAGTTGTATTAATTGTAAAAAAAAAGAGCCAAGTCAAAACATTACAAAGTGGGTTTGTGAGGAACAAAAATCAAATCCATCACTATAAGATGTTCTCATTGTTTTAAAACATTCATTTGCATCCAAGAGATCAAAAACGGTCGAAGTTTAGTGGTGAGAGGGCGAAATTGTAAATTTCCAAGCCAAAGCTGTGTTCAAAGCCGGCACGGCGCACTGGGGAGGCGTGGCACACTGGGCGTTATTTTATACGGGTGTGGTGCACCGAGAAGGCGCGGCGCGTTGGGTAAGCTATGCGGCGCATACAGCTGAGCAGCCAGAAAAGTTCCAGAACGACCTCTAAACGCCAAAAACGTGCAAATTTCCTTTGTTTCAAGTAGGTTGAGCTCCAATTCTCTTGTTCATCAAAGTTTGGTAGTTATGCTATGATGGTTGATGTGTTAAGTGTCTAAACAAATGATCAAACCCTATCATCTTAAATTCCTCAAATAAAAGCTGCTGCCTAGGGTTTCAAAAACTGTTTTCCACCAAGCTTATTCTCTTTCCATCTTTTTCTTTTCCCCCTGATTCCATTTTTCCCCTGATTTCATTGTTCCCTATCCCCTAAAATTACTAAACCCCTATCCCAAATTCCCTCTCCCAAACTTTTAAATGTAAAACCCTAAACCATATTCCCACACATAAATCCCAAACCCTCTCCCATATTTCCCTAACAAATCTATCCCAATAGTTCCTAATCCCTTACTATTTTTTCCCCTTCCTAACAGTCCCTTGTTTCATTTGTTTTCCCCTTGGTGGCAGAAATTAAACACTTCACAAAAGAGCAGTCCAACACAGTTTTTATACATCAGCAATCAGCTTTCTCCAAGGCATTTTGTACAGTAGTCATGTCATCCGGTCATTCATCTGATTATGGAATGGAGACCCAAAGTGACTCACCCATGGAGGAACATGCACCCCGGAGGCCTCATAGAGGAGGCAGACATATCAGAGAAGAACCAATCACCCTAACTGAATTACAGGCCTACCCTCTAGCTATCTTGTATTTTCAGCATCAGTCATGTTATGAGTTTTGTGAGAAGGTGGCTAATGTTCAATTTCATCATGAGTTGGCTCGTCTATTTGTACTGCATTTACATGGAGATCAGGTTACTTTGGCTGGTGTCACCTTCACACTTACACCAGAATCTATCTCACTGGCAATCGGCATACCCAACATTGGAGAACCATGGAACAAGAGGAAGAAAATTGACCGGCAGCATTATGAGCCATACATTAAAACCGGTTTCTTGAGGCAGCTCAAAAGAGTGTTTCCATTCCGATATCTTAAAGATGAATATGCTCCACTAATGAAATTAATCATGTAGTATTTCAGCTGTGAAGGACGGTTCTCTCGTTTATATGCTTATCACATCAGGTTGCTCATGCATTTCACCTGGGTACGGATGATGAACATTCCATATTTCATTTACCGGAACATAGAGAGGATGACCACCCTTGTGCAGCACAAAACCCCTCAGCAACAACTTAACAATGTTTATCATTTTGCTCTCATCAAGATTTTGGTGGTTCATCAGCTTGGATTACAGGGCATCACTTGGGATGATTTCATCTCCTATGATTTCTTCAGAGCTTCACAGGGGCTTTCAGAGGTTGGGCATGAGACAGGTGGACCTTCTCATCAGTATGAGCGCCATGAGACCGTTAGTGTGCTGGTATTCATCACATATCAGAGGGGCACTAGACATTTGTTTGCAGCAGCAAAGCGAGTGTTATCTCCAACAGGGGTGGAAGGGGCCTCGCTTCCTCCATCAGCATCATAGGTACAGGACAAAGGAAAGAGGCCAATGCAGGACGAGGGGCCTTCAAGTGAACGAGAGACCGACTTCATTCTCATTCATGATGATGATACAGATATGGGCCCGGAAAGTGCCAAACTTAGAGAGATCATCCAGGAGCAGCAGACAGAGATCAAAGCCTTGTCCCTTGACTTGGAGAGTGCTAAGTGGAATATAAAATATTTGGAGCAAAGGAATAAGCAGCTTGAAGATCAGCATGCGATTATGGAATTACAAAACATCAGGGAGAATCATCAAGCTGCCCAAAGGAGGAGGATTGAACTCACTTCATTGGAGCAAGAGATTAATGATGATCGGGAGTCTTGGCTCGAAAGAGTCAACATCCACTTAGAGGGACTGCTGGACAAGGCCGACAAAGACAAAGCATTGCTGAGACACATGGCTTTCCACTACATGGCACAGAACAAGGTTTGCAAGGCACGAATAAGGAATCTAAAGGCAAAATTAAAGAAGGCAATAAGGAAACAAAAGAGGCAAAAGGAGCTTGATCATCTTCAGATATTGGCCGAAGCCTCTTTATCCCAGAATGATACTTGATAAAGAAGGTCCAGCCCAAATTTCAAGAAATTTGGAGCAATTTTTGACATTTTGAAATTTTTTGCACTAAAAAACAGGGTTTTCCTCCCTATGCGCCGCACCACGTGGCACGCACTTTTGCTAGGGAGCTCCAAATTACAAAAACTTTGCATTTCTATATTTTGCATGAAAAATCATGGTTTCTAGTGCATGACCAAGAAATTTGGGTAGGTTTTGAGTCCTCAAGAGGCCAAAAACACTCAAAAAATGACCTCACTGCCCCTATTTTGACACACAGGAATCAGTCTTGGGAGATTGAAGTTTTGGAGGGGCAAATGACATCAAAATTCATAAATTCCACTTGGGTTGGAAAGTAGACAGGTAGGGATTTCCAACAAGCCATCTTGGGCTCAATTTGGACCTTGGTAAGTGCCTCAAATTCAGCTCCAAATTGGCGCGACGCATAGAGAATCAGGTTCGGCGCATAGAGGATTTTTGCCTATTTTTCACTATTCAGCTCAGAAATTCGCCCAATTTTGACCAGTCTTGCTTTTTGATGTTACTCTTGACCTTTAATGATGTAATTTGATAACAATGATGTAATATTGGCACATTTTTACTTGTTCTAGAGGATTCATTCACTAAAAGGATAAAATTAAATGAATGAATCAGTTTCCTAGCATATAGGGGTAAGTTGTTTGACTACCTAGATTTCAGTTCCTTGTTTAGAATTAGTTCAAACAGCTCCTAGAATGATGAGCTCGACCCATAGAGGCAAGGGAATAGGTTTGGCTTGTCTATATTATGTAATTTCTAAGTCATTTTCAGGGTTGGATACTTGGGATTGCTTAGCACTCTATTGTACATTTCATTTCTACAATTTTGGCAAAGGAAAGACTAGGGTTTTGCAGCACTTGTTGGGATCCATGTGGCTCTATGTTTTGATCGTGTTTTTCTCTATGTATTTGTACTCACTGATGTTTATGTGTATCACTTTCCCTTCTCTTTTCTTCTGCAATTAAACAAATGAGTGATTAAGGTAGAATTCATTGCACTGCTTTGCTCTGCCTTGAAATTTTGTTTAATTCTACATGTTTTCATCTGTTTGAGGAGGAATCTTGAGATCCTCTTGCCCTCCTTAGCTCCTCACTGGTCTGATCCGTACATTCATTCAATCCAAATCATCAAAACGATTGCCTTCCTTGCCCCAATCAGAACTCTACAAAAACTAGGCCTCATCCCCGGACCCAAAATTTACATGTCCCTTTTTTCCAACAAAACCCTTAAAAACTCAAATCAAATCCATGCACTTCATACCTAGCCTAATATCAGTTGTTACATCAGTCATCTCAAGCCCTATTGATTATCTTTCACTGAGATTGACCCGGAGAGAGCCCTCTCCTGTCCTCGTAGGGCTAGCTACGAGGCTGAGCGTGGTTTGATGTGGACCTAGAACCTTGCCTTTTCAGCCTGAGGCAAATCTAGGCTCTAACATAGTGGCGACCATACTGGGGAAGAAAATGGTTTGCTTGTTGATGTCATTTGTTTTATAAGCTACAGACGGAGCCTGAAGTTATGCCAGGTAGCCTTCGAAATGCTTTTGCTTTGCATTAGCGCAAGTAGATAAACGCTGCTTCAGTCAATCTCTGGTCTAGCTTGTAATCGTGACACTTGATTTGTAAATCACCCCAGTACATCTGAGAATTCTAAGCTTTTGGATGATAAGTTTAGAATTTGAAAGGCTGAACAAGTTGTTTATGTCCCTTTGATTTCTTGAAATAATATCACACTGGCTTCCAGAAGACATACCAGAGCAAATCTGGATCCTGATCCCCCTCCTGTTTACGAAAATCCCAATCTGATTCCAAGAATTGTTCGCCAAGGAAGTTCTATCATTCCCATGTTCAAAGCTCAGTCGTGTCCTGTCAATTTTGAGTATCTTGAGGATCAAGAATTTGATGAGCAGTTTGAGTTGTCTCTGTTTGAAACCAAATCTGAAAGTGTTGTCGCTTCCACTGCCTTAAATCCTGAGTTTGTTCGAAATATTGAAACTGAAAGGGCTAATAAATCCATTGATGATTACATTTTGAAACAGCTCCAAACTTCAATTACGGCTTCTAATATTGCTGATTTCTTAGAGACTACTTCTGCAACCCTTGGGTCATCCGCAATTGCGTCTAGTTCAAGAATTCCCACCGAACCTCCCTTCATTCCCACCCTTCCCCCGCAGCCTACTATTTCTGATCAAAAATCTGCAGTCGTATCGCCTCCGTCTACTCCTTCTACTCCTAAAATACCCAAAATTGCTTCACCTCCGCATACACCTCACACATCAGTTGCACCCACTCCCCCAACTTCACCAAGACCGATTGCAAATCCACCAAGAGCAATGGCTGCTCAGTTTGCACCTCTCGCGCTGCCTCAAGTTTTGGATGACATGCCCGTAGATTATCAGAGTAAAATTCCTTTGTTTGATGGCACTCCTCAAGGTACCACAGCTCAGCAACATGTAGACAAGATGATGGATTTCTTCGAGCTTCATGAGATTGATGCAGAAAACGTAAGCATGAGATTATTCGTGTAGACTTTCGCAGGTGAGGTAAGAAAATGGTTCAGAGCTTTGGCAGCTAGAAGTATTCCCACATTAGAAGATCTTCAAAGACAATTCTTGGATCGTTGGGAAGTAAAGAAAGATCCTCTTCAGATCACTTCTGAATATACCAAGATCAAGCAGAATGCTGGTGAGTCTGTGCAAGACTATTGTATTAGATTTAATGTGGTTTATAATGCAATTCCTGATTATTTGAGGCCATCTAGAAAGTCAGCTTTGCTTAAGTTCCCGGATGGTTTTGATCCGAACATGGCTTATCAATTAAGAGAGAGAGATCCAGCTACCTTAGAAGAAATGCAGAAAATTTCCGTTAGTGTTGAGGCAAATTTGAATGACAAGAGAGCTAGATTGAAAGCTGAGAAGAGAGTCTCAATAAAGGAAGAAGCTTCTACCTCAGATCAAGTGCTCCGTAAGGTAGAGAAGATGATTGAAAGGTTAACACTTGATAAGCCTGAACCACAGATTCGGAATCCTAATTTCCGTGGCCAGCAGCAACCTCAATTCAGGATCAAACAGCGTGAGCAGTGAGCACAAGAACCGACATCACAATAGCAGCAAGTAAAGACACCTCTTCAGCAGAATTTTGTTGGTCCCGAATCTGATGATGAAGACAATGTAATAGGAGAAGAAAATCACTTCTTTACTCCTGATGATATGCCCACCTTTATCACTGAAGATGATGAGTATGCAGAAAGTTTAGCTGTACAGCAGGATGCAGATTTTATCTTGGCAAATGACACAGCTCTTGAAGAGGAGTCGGATGAGTATCAGAGAGGTTATATGCATGCCTTGTCTGCCCAGCAGCGTCAGTATTCACTAAGAAATAGAAATGTCCCCATCAATCCAATCCAGAAGAGAAAGGAAGTTCCAGCATCTAAGAATGAGCCACCTGTTGTACCAAATAAAGGAAAAGAAGTTGTTGATCCTACTCCTAGAAAATCTCCACCAACAAATGAAAGAGTCAATCAGCCAATTGTATCAAAAGATAAAGCTGAAAAGAAAGATGTTCCAGCCAAAGAGGTAGAAAAGACTTCTGCTTTTAGTTTAGAAAATGAAATTTCTAAATTAAAGGTATCCATTCCCTTGACTGAACTGATGAGGAACAGTAGTTATAGAGGTCAAGTCTCTAAAATTTTGAATTTTGATCCAATGTCTGATATGGTGAGTGTGGAAGATGATCAACCTGAACTGATTTTTGGACTAGCATTGAATGGTGAATCTCCATACAGTGATGTTCCTCCTTTTTATATCAGTTTGAGAGTGCATGAGTTTGTGTTGCATAATGCTATGTTTGATTCTGACACTTCCACAATCTTATGCCGAAGGCTATCATGGAGAAGTTGGGTTTGGACATTACTAGGAAATACCATGATCTTTATTCATTTGATTCTAGCAGGGTGAGATGTATTGGGCTCATTAAAGACTTGATGGTCAGTTTGGATCAGATTCCGGCTAAAAATGTGTTGATGGATGTGGTGGTGGCGAATATACCTCCTAGATTTGGCATACTTCTTTCCAGATCTTGGGGAGCAAAGATTAAAGGAACAATGCAACTTGATTTCTCCTATGCAACGATTCCTATGTTTGGCCAAATGAGAAAACTTTATCGGGAGCAAAAAATGAAATACATGATTACAAGCAAGAAGAAACCAATTAATCATCCGACTAATTATGTACATACAGATTTAGAGTCTTTTGTTTTGTATTCAAATAGTTTCAATTAGATTGATAGTCAATTAGTTGCAGCAGATGATATTCCAGAAATAACAGAGAATTTCAGAGAAGTTTTGAAGAAAGAAAGTCAAGAACAAGATAATACCATTCAACGACCAGGAAAAGATAATGGACAACAAGCAGAAAAAATACAGCAAAAAGAGTTTCAGCACTTGGAAGAAGAGGAAGATGGTCTGTGGACCATGGACTTCGATGGAGCAGTGGGAAATGATGGTGTTGGAATTGGTATTTGGGTATGCAGTCCTTTTTCTGCTCCGAACAAAGTGCCTAGCAATGTGTGGGTATGTTCTTACAAGCTTGCTTTTGATTGCTCAAACAATGAGGCTGAGTACGAAGCTTTGATTGCTGGCATAAAAATCCTAAGAAAGATGAATGCTAATAGGATTGCTGTATATGGCGACTCTGAATTGGTGATTAAGCAAGTTAAAGGCGAATATCAAGCAAAGCATCCTCGGATGCGGGCATACCGGAATGTTGTTCTAGACATCTTGAAGTTGTTTTCAGATTATACCTTAACGTGTGTGCCTCGTATTCAAAATAGTATTGCAGATGCACTTGCTAAGGCAGTGAGTAATTTGAAGATTCCTATGAACTCAAGTAATAAATTTGAAATCCATGTGAAACATCATCTGACTGTCCCGGACAATCAGAGATATTGGCAAGTTTTCCAAGATGATGAGGAGATTGATGATTTTCTGCAAAACAAAGGTAAGTTCAAAGATACCTCAATTGATGTAGAATATGATGATGGTAAAGATGATGTGCAGATCAATCAAATGGAAGTGTTGCAGCTCAAGGATAATGTGATTCCTAAAGGCTTGATACCTTTAGAAGAACTCTTTGATCATGATGACATAGCCCGCAAACCAACATTGCAGCCAACAGAGAAAGGAGTCGAAGAGGTGAATATTGGAACAGTTGAACATCCAAAGATGGTAAAGCTGTCCAAAACCTTGCCACAAAAGGTAAAGGCCAAATATATCAGTTTATTGTCATCCTTTGCAGATGTGTTTGCTTGGGACTATTCCGACTTGAAGACATATGATACCAATGTAATTCAGCACACAATTCCTATTAAGACTAATCAGAAACCTTTCAGATAGAAGTTAAGAAGGCTTAATCCAAAATTGTTGCCATCAATTGAGAAAGAGGTAAACAGGTTGTACAAATCAGGAATCATCGTCCCCATCAGATTTTCCGATTGGATATCTAATTTGGTGCCCGTACGAAAGAAGACAGGTGAGATTCGTTTGTGCATTGATTTTAGGAATCTCAACAAAGTTTCATTGAAGGATAATTATCTGTTGCCAAAAATGGATCACATACTTCAACGAGTAGTTGGAGCATCTCGTATGTCACTACTCGATGGTTATTCTAGATATAACCAAATTTTGGTCCATGAAGATGACCGAGACAAAACAACGTTCACCACTCCGTGGGGGACTTTTCATTACGCTAAAATGCCTTTCGGTTTGAAGAACGCAGGTGCCACATTTCAGCGGGCAATGGATATGGCTTTCGCAAATGAGAAGGATGTCTTTTTGGTGGTGTACCTTGATGATTTGATGGTGTTTTCTAATTCAGATGAAGAACACATGTATCATTTGAAAATTGTCTTTCAAAAGTGCAGAAAATATGGTGTGTCACTGAATCCGAAGAAGAGCTTGTTCGCCATGGATGAAGGCAAACTACTTGGACACATCATATCAAAATATGGCATTCGTATTGATCTAGCACGTGTAGAAGCAATTCAACAAATTGATCTTCCCCGGAACAAGAAGGAGATTCAATCTTTTAATGGTAAGATGAATTTTTTACGCCGCTTTGTACCTAATCTTGCTGAACACCTAAGAGAGATTACAAACATGCTTAAGAAGGACAGCCAAGTGAAATGGACCGAAGAGGCTATAAAATCTTTCAATCTAGTAAAATTGGCTCTTTCTTCAGCTCCGGTTCTAATCAGCCCGAATTACACTCAGGATTTTATATTGTTTTCATTTGCTTCGGAGCATACTATTGTAGTTGTATTAATGCAAAAAAAAAATGAGCATGAAAGACAAATTGCTTTCTTCAGTGAAACTATAAGAGATGTTGCTTTGAAGTACAACATCATTGAAAAGCAAGCCCTTGCACTTGTAAAAGCATTGAAAGATTTTTGTGTATATATTCTGCATTCCATATTTTGGCTTATGTTCCTAACGTTGTTGTCAAAGATATTTTGGTCCAAACAGATCCGGAAGGAAGACGTGGCAAGTAGATTGCAGCTTTGTTGGAGTATGATGTGGAGATAAAGCCCACAAAGCTTGTTAAAGGACAAGGATTGGCAAAGTTAATGGCTGAATCAAATCTGCACGTCTTAGACATAAATCTGATTGCTGCTATGTCCGATGAAAATGAGGAAGGTCCGTCAATTCAGGTAGCTGAAATCTTTGTTCTTTCTCCATGGTATTCAGATATCATATATGTGCTTCAGAATTTGCCTTCGCCACCTGGTATGGCTAGAAACAAAGCTAGAACTCTTAAGTTAAAGGTTGCTAAGTTTTGTATTTTGAATTCTGCACTTTATTGGAAAGATCCCGGTGGCGTTTTGTTGAATTGTTTGGTGGAAGAAGAAGCGAAGCAGGTCATGGAGGATTTCCATAAAGGAGATTGTGGCGGTCACCTTTTTTGGAAAACAACGGCAAATAAAATTCTGAGAGCTGGATACTATTAGCCAACATTGTTCGCTGATGTGTTCAAGACTGTCAAGAGCTGTCATAACTGTCAGATTTTTGAAGGAAGGCAGAAATTACAGCCTTTGCCGCTTAAACCCATTGAGGTGAGTGCTCCTTTTCAGCAGTGGGGGTTGGATTTCATTGGTGAAATTCATCCTGCTTCTTCAGGTCAGCATAGATGGATCCTCACAGCGACAGATTATTTCACGAAGTGGATCGAAGCAATTCCCACTAGGCAAGCTACGAATGCGGTAATAATTTCATTCCTTGAGAATAATATTTTGTCTCGTTTTGGTTGCCTGAATAAGTTAATCACTGATAACATAGTAGCTTTCAAATCAAAAAGGATGGTTGAGTTTTGTAATAAATATCACATTACCTTGGGGCACTCAACTGCCTATCATCCACAAGGCAATGGATTGGCGGAGTCTTCTAACAAATCTTTGGTTAACATCATTAAAAAGTTGCTGGAAATAAACAAGAAAAGTTGGCATAAGAAGTTGGTCCATGCACTTTGGGTAGATCGAGTGAGTCAGAAGAAATCCATCGATATGTCCCCCTTTGAGCTAGTTTATGGAGTTGATACAGTGTTTCCTACTTCTCTCGCAGCTCCGGTAGTCAAACTTCTTCAGGAGGCTAGTAGTGAAGATGATCCAATGCAGAGAATACTAAATCAAATTGTCCATTTGCAGCAGACACGAGAAGAAGTTTTTCAAAACACGTTCAAGTTGCAGGAGAGAATTAAGAAAATTTATGACAGAAAAGTAAAGGTGGACAAATTTCAGTTGGATGATGTGGCACTGAAGTAGGATGCAAGGAATGAGGAAAAGGGCAAGCACGGTAAGTTTGAAAATCTTTGGAAAGGTCCTTTTAAGATTGCAGCATATCGAGGTTAGAATGCCTTTCTTATGAAGGAGATGAACGAGGAAGATTTTCCAAGAGGGCCGGTCAATGGTCGGCTGCTCAAGCGGTATCATTTCTGAGTTGTTTCTGTTGTTTAGATTGTCACTGTAAATACCATTTTTTTTTCAGTTTCATTGCAAGTGTGTGCTGTGATCTTTTATTCAGTCTGGGGCCCGAAGTGAAGGCTATAATTCTGAAGAAAGATTTCAGTTTTGAGTTCAGTTTGTCAAGTCATTTTTTCATTCATATCAGTCTCACAATTGAGTAAGTTAGAGTCAGGTTTAAGTCAATAAATGAGTCAAAGTCTTGTGTTGTTTGTTGAAATAATGACTCCATGGCCCAATGGACGAAGGCACTGTCTAGCTCTTCCAGAGATCTGTTGTTCTTGGCACCTCCCAGGAGCTACCATCCCCATTGGAGCCAATGTTAGAGTCGGTCTGGTCATCCCTCCGTCAGGGATCATTTCTCTCACTACATTTCATTTTTAGGTGTCTCGCTCCATTCACTCAGCTGCATTCCGCTAGGGGCATGCCATAATCTGACGGAAGGGTCTTGTCATTCATTATCCCTCATGCCTTATACATGCTGGCTCAGGTCTGTTCATCAAAATCAAGTTTTAAAGTCACTTACAGTCCTGTTTTAGTCTCTTGATCAGCAAAAGTCATTTCAGTCACTAGGTCTAGGGTTAGTTGATTTGGTCTTCAACAATGTCCAACAATGCCAGCAGACCCATGAGGGAGGTCCTTAATAAGTTTTCATTTCCAATATTTTCATCGTCATATGCTCGACTATGACTTTTCTTCAAAACTATGTTTTGAAGAAAATTCGTCATTTCGTTTTGTAATAAATTGCCATGTAAATGTCAAAAGTTTTTCAGTTGTTGAATTCTCCAGGTGCAGCCCTGGTCTTCCTTTGTCAAGACATGCCACTATCCCTACAAAAATAGCCAAAAGATTCATCATTCAAGCCAAAAAATCAAAGAGGAAACTAAAAAGACAGAGTTGTACTAATTGTAAAAAAAAAGCGCCAAGTCAAAACATTACAAAGTGGGTTTGTGAGGAACAAAAATCAAATCCATCACTATAAGATGTTCTCATTGTTCTAAAACATTCATTTGCATCCAAGAGATCAAAAACGATCGAAGTTTAGTGGTGAGAGCGCGAAATAATAAATTTCCAAGACAAAGTGTTCAAAGTGGGCGTGGCGCATAGAGCAGGTGGCGCGGTGCACTGGGGAGGCGCGGCACATTGGGCATTATTCTATACAGGCGCAGCGCATCAGGGAGGCGCGGTGTGTTGGGTAAGTTGCGCGGCGCATATAGCTAAGCGGCCCGAAAAGTTCTAGAACGGCCTCTAAACGCCAAAAACGTGCAAATTTCCTTTGTTTCAAGTAGGTTGAGCTCCAAGTCTCCTGTTCATCAAAGTTTGGTAGTTATTTTATGATGGTTGATGTGTTAAGTGTCTAAAAAAATGATCAAACCCTATCATCTTAAATTCCTCAAATAAAAGTTGTTGCCTAGGGTTTCAAAAAATGTTTGCCACCAAGCTTATTCTCTTTCCATATTTTTCTTTTCTCCCTGATTCCATTTTTCCCCTGATTTCATTGTTCCCTATCCCCTAAAATTACTAAAACCCTATCCCAAATTCCCTCTCCCAAACTTTTAAATGTAAAACCATAAACCCTATTCCCACACATAAATCCCAAACCCTCTCCCATATTTCCCTAACAAATCTATCCCAATAGTTCCTAATCCCTTACTATTTTTTCCCCTTCCTAACAATCCCTTGTTTCATTTGTTTTCCCCTTGGTGGCAAAAATTAAACACTTCACAAAAGAGCAGTCCAACACAATTTTTGTACATCAGCAATCAGTTTTCTCCAAGGCATTTTGTACAGCAATCATGTCATCCGATCATTCATCTGATTACGGAATGGAAACCCAAAGTGGCTCACTGTTGGGTCCCTATAATACTAGTGATTACCCCATTACTATTGTATTTATATCCCTTATTTATATTGTTGTGCCCCATTGCCCCCCATATTGTTATTAATGTGCCCATAGAATCCCTCTATTGTTATTTTTGTGGCTTTATATTATTATTGTTAGGTCGGCTGGATTATATTGTGACTCCTTAGACTCCTATATATAGAAAGGAGGTTTTGTCATTTGAATCATCCAAGAATTGTTCATTTATGTAATGTAAAGGAGGTTGCCCCCTCGAAGAGGCTGAATTCTAAGGCGTTGATCTATCTTTTCTATCTTTTCTTGAGCTGGTTTCATAACATTTGGTATCAGAGCTTTGGATTCTAGGGTTTCGCTGCTCCAAACAGGTCATCGTGGCATTTTCGCTATAACTTTTTTTCTGTGACGTTTCAGAAGTCGCAAAAAAAACCCATTTGAGAAGAAATCGTGCTGAACCTTGGGTCCGAATTTCAGAGCTTTTCGCACGATATTTTCGGAGATATGATCTGAGGAAGTTGGTCTTTTTGCAGACTCTTGAATTACACTCAAAACAGGTGACCTGGGGAAAATCGTCATAACTTTCTTTCTGAGCATCGGATTGAAATTTCGTAAGAAGGTACAGAAAGAGGACGGAATGTAGTTTTCTTTTATATATTTTTCAGAGTCAAAGGTTGAAACAGTGACACGTGGCACTTCGTACAAGTTCGCTCTACTGAACTAGTATATAATCAGGTCACTGCGGGAGATTGTGCATAACTCTTTCTTGGAGAATCCAATTTGGATCAGACTAGTGGCATTGGAAAGAGGACATAGAAGGCTACTACAGGTCAAAATTTCAGAACTGGATGATTCGAAATTACAGAGATACATCAGATTCAATATCAGGCTTCTACAAAGAAAAAAAGGTGTGTAGTTTTTTTTTTAATTTTTGCATAAGCTTGGTTTGAAGGAATTCAAAGGGTATAGTAAAGCATTATTATCTGTAACTGATGCCCCGAGGAAAGAAAATGCAAACACCTAGTAAGGAACCTGAAAGCTCTAGCATGACTCATGAAGAAGAGGAAAAAATGCTACATGATATATCAAAATTACAAGAACAAGTGCAACAAATGTCACGCTCACAAAAGCTAACAGATGCTAAGATAAATGGCGTGGAATCTAAGATGAAGGGCATGGAAGCTAAGATGGATGGCATGGAAGCTAAGGTGAATGGCATGGACGGTAAAATTGATGGCATGGATGATAAGATGGAAGAATTGAAGATAAATATGAATAAGTTGCTACAAGAAATGGTCACTAAGGGTGAAAGAGTACTAAAGGAAACTCATGATGAGAACAAAAGAAATGTTAATCATGATTCCATAGACTCTAATGTTGGATCGAAGACTCACCATGTTCCAAAAATCGATATGAGGAAGTTTGATGGCAAGGATCCCGCCACATGGATATTACAGATGGAGCAATTCTTCGATCTCAATAATGTGCAAAACACACAAAAGGTACGTATGGCAACTTTATATTTGGAACCAAATCAGTTTGTATGGTATCAATGGCTTTGTTCTCGTAAACAATTTATCACTTGGGCAATTTTTACGAAAGAATTGATAGCACATTATGAGGATACAAAAAGCAACACTTTTTTTAGCCAATTGATAAGTCTCAAACAAAAGGGTTCAATAATGGAGCACATTGAGGAGTTCCAAAAATTGAACATAAGGGTAAAAGATATTCCAGAGGAGCATAGGATTGATGTGTTCATAGGTTCTTTAAAGGATAATATCCAACATGATGTGCGCCTTTGGGAACCTGATTCATTAGAGAAGGCATTCAGGTTAGCAAGAAAAATGGAAAGCAAAATTATGGCAACTAGGAAGCATACCATTCACAACTATAAAGACGGAAGTGTTGTTGCCCATAGTCTTCCACAACCTACAAGGTTGACACCACAACAATTGGAAGAAAAAAGAGCAAAAGGGCTTTGTTACAATTGTGATAGCAAATACACAAAAGGTCATAAGTGTGCTGAGAAGAAATTATTCTACATAGATTGTGAAGAGGAAGAAGAAAAGGAGCAAGAAAGGTCAAAAGAAGAGGATATATTCCAGGAACAAAGCCTAGATGAAGAACAAATAAATCCGACCATATCTTGTAATGCATTGGCGGGAATTACCACTCCTCAAACCATCAAGATAGAAGGACAAATCAAGAAGAAAAAGGTAATAGTGTTGATTGATTCAGGAAGCACCCACAATTTTATTCATTGTAGGGTAGCAAAAGAATTGAATTGCTTCCTATATCCAGCACCAGAGTGTCAAGTGATGATTGCAAATGGAGGAACAATAAATTGTTCTGGAAAGTGCCATAATATCAAGCTATCCATGGGAGAATATGTATTGACTAGCCCAATGCTTTCCATTCCAATGGGAGGTGCTGATGTTGTACTAGGAGTCCAATGGCTACAATCCTTGGGTACAATAGCTTTTAATTTTCAAGAACTTTTCATGAAATTTTCTATGGAAGGAAAGGAAGTTGAATTAAGGGGTATTGCAGGGAAACCAGGAAAGATAATCAGCTCTAATGGCATGACAAAGCTTCTAAAAAAGGAGCAAAGAGGTGTAATTGCACAATTATGTTCGCTAGATGTTTCCACATTGGAATCATCTATTTCTCCAGATCTCCAAAAAGTCCTGGACAATCATTCCAAGGTATTTGAGACTCCCAAAGGTCTCCCACCTATGCGTGATCATGATCATGCTATTCATCTGATTCCAGGAAGTGTTCCTCCAAACATCAGGCCGTACAGATATCCCTATGTCCAAAAAAGTGAAATTGAACGTATGGTTGCAGAAATGCTAGAGGCTGGTATAATTCAACCGAGTCAAAGTTCTTTCTCTGCTCCAGTAGTATTGGTGCACAAGAAGGATGGATCATGGCGCATGTGTCCGGATTATAGGGAGCTCAACAAGCTCACTATTAAAGATAAGTTCCCCATTCCTGTCATTGATGAATTACTGGATGAATTGCATGGATCAATTTACTTCACCAAGTTGGATCTTCGTTCAGGATATCATCAAATCAGAATGAAGATTGAAGACATTCCGAAAACGGCATTTAGAACTCATGAGGGTCATTATGAATTTTTGGTCATGCCTTTTGGCCTTACCAATGCACCTTCAACATTTCAAGGTTTGATGAATTCAATTTTCAAACCATTCCTTAGAAAATTTGTGTTAGTATTTTTTGATGATATACTTATCTACAGCAAGTCTTGGAAGGATCATGTTGAACATGTTGACAGGGTGCTACAACTATTGGAGGAGAAACAATTATATGCAAAAGATCCAAATGTTTCTTTGGAGTCCAGGAGGTGGAATATTTGGGTCATATTGTATCTCATGAAGGAGTTAAGGTAGACCCTAGCAAAATTAAAGCCATTAAGGAATGGAAAATCCCCACATCCATAAAGCATTTGCGAGGATTTCTTGGGTTGACAGGGTATTATCGCAAGTTTGTTAAGAATTATGGGAGAATAGCAGCACCTCTAACAACATTATTGAAGAAAGATGCATTTTCATGGACTCCGGAAGCAACAAAGGCCTTTGAACATCTTAAAGAGGCAATGTGCCAAGCACCAGTCTTAGCTACACCGGACTTCACAAAAACCTTTATTGTGGAATGTGATGCTTCAGGAAATGGAATTGGTGTTGTTCTAATGCAAGATGAAAGACCCATTGCTTTTGAAAGTCGTCCAATCAAGGGAAAGTTTTTAAGCAAAGCTATTTATGAGAAGGAAATGTTGGCAATACTCCATGCACTTAAGAAATGGCGACCCTACCTAATGGGAAGACACTTCAAGGTAAAAACGGATCATGATAGCCTTAAATACTTTTTAGAACAAAGATTATCCTCTGAAGAGCAACAAAAGTGGGTCACAAAGATGTTGGGTTATGACTTTGAAATCATCTACAAAAAAGGGAAGCAAAATGTGGTGGCAGATGCACTCTCAAGAAAGGATGAGGATGTGGAAGCATTGTTGTGCGCTATTTCTATTATCCAACCAGATTGGATAAATGAAGCAAGGGAGGAATGGAAGAATGACGAAGAAGTGTGGGCACTTATTCGAAAGCTACAACAAGATTCCAGTACGTCTGATACATTTAGCTGGAAAAATGATTCGTTATGGTACAAAGATCGCTTATACCTCTGTAAGAATTCCCAGCTAAAACAAAAGATTCTTATGGAATTGCACACTTCTCCCTTAGGAGGGCACTCAGGATTTTTAAAAACTTACCACAGGGTTAAGAAGGAATTTTTTTGGGATGGCCTTAAATCAGATATTCAAAAGTTTGTGGCAGAATGTTTGGTTTGCCAACAAAATAAAGTTGAAACAATTAAGACACCGGGTCTATTACAACCTTTATCCATTCCAAGCCAACGTTGGGAGGAGGTTTCAATGGATTTTATCACAGGTTTACCCAAGTCTGAGGGAAAGAGTGTCATCATGGTGGTAGTTGACAGACTTACCAAGTATGCACACTTTTGTGCATTATCACATCCATTTAAAGCCAGTACAGTTTCTACTGCATTTATGGAAACAATTCAAAAGCTACATGGAAACCCAAAGATTATTGTAAGTGACAGAGATCCCATTTTCACTGGAAATTTTTGGACAGAATTATTTTCTTGTCTTGGTACTCAGTTAGCTCATAGCTCATCTTATCATCCTCAATCTGATGGGCAAACTGAGATAGTAAACAAATGTTTGGAAGGATATCTTCGTTGCTTTGTATCTGATAAACAAACACAATGGGTCAAATGGTTGCCTCTGGCTGAATGGTGGTATAACACTTCCTTTCATACAGCAACAAAAATGACCCCATTTATGGCACTTTATGGGTATCAACCACCATCCATCACATCATATTTAAGAGAAAATTCTAAGGTTCAGGCAGTGGAACATCACATCGAACATCAACAACAAGTCCTCCAACTCTTAAAGGATAACCTTGTGTTGGCACAGAATAGAATGAAACAACAGGCAGATCAACATCGCAGTGAAAGAAGTTTTGATGTAGGTGATTGGGTATTCCTATGGCTACAACCATATAAGCAAATGTCCCTCAAGCAAGCTAAGAAGGATAATAAATTATCACCAAAGTATTATGGTCCGTACAAGGTGTTGCAAAAGATTGGTACTATGGCATACAAATTGGAGCTTCCTGCAGCTTCTCGATTGCACCCAGTTTTCCATGTTTCATGCTTAAAGAAGGTTATAGGCGACAAGCTCCCAGTTCAAACAATATTGCCAGAACTTGACGAGGAAGGAAAAATTATATTGGAACCGGAAGCAGTTATAGAAACAAGAACTCGACAGCTACGAAATCGATCAATTTCAGAGTACCATTGAGGAGCATGCACCCCGGAGGCCTCATAGAGGAGGCAGACATATCAGAGAAGAACCAATCACCCTCACTGAATTACAGGCCTGCCCTCTAGCCATCTTTTGTTTTCAGCATCAGTCATGTTATGAGTTTTGTGAGAAGGTGGCTAATGTTCAATTTCATCATGAGTTGGCTCGTCTATTTGTACTGCATTTACATGGAGATCAGGTTACTTTGGCTGGTGTCACCTTCACACTTACACCAGAATCTATCTCACTGGCAACCGGCATACCCAACATTGGAGAACCATGGAACAAGAGGAAGAAGATTGACCGGCAGCATTATGAGCCATATATTAAAACCGGTTTCTTGAGGCAGCTCAAGAGAGTGTTTCCATTCTGATATCTTAAAGATGAATATGCTCCACTAATGAAATTAATCATGAAGTATTTCAGCTGTGAAGGATGGTTCTCTCGTTTATATGCTTATCACATCAGGTTGCTCATGCATTTCACCTGGGTACGGATGATGAACATTCTGTATTTCATTTACCGGAACATAGAGAGGATGACCACCCTTGTGCAGCACAAAACCCTTCAGTAGCAACTTAACAATGTCTATCATTTTGCTCTCATCAAGATTTTGGTGGTTCATCAGCTTGGATTACAGGGCAGCACTTGGGATGATTTCATCTCCTATGATTTCTTCAGAGCTTCACAGGGGCTTTCAAAGGTTGGGCATGAGACAGGTGGACCTTCTCATTAGTATAAGCGCTATGAGACCATTAGTGTGCCGGTATTCATCACATATCAGAGGGGCACTAGACATTTGTTTGCAGCAGCAAAGCTAGTGTTATCTCCACCCAGGGTGGAAGGGGCCTCGCTTCCTCCATTAGCACCACAGGTACAGGACAAAGGCAAGAGGCCAATGCAGGACGAGGGGCCTTCAGGTGAACGAGAGACCGACTTCATTCTCATTCATGATGATGATACAGATATGGACCCGGAAAGTGCCAAACTTAGAGAGATCATCCAGGAGCAGTAGACAGAGATCAAAGCCTTGTCCCTTGACTTGGAGAGGGCTAAATGGAATATAAGATATTTGGAGCAAAGGAATAAGTAGCTTGAAGATCAGCAGCCGATTATGGAATTACAAAACATCAGGGAGAATCATCAAGCTGCCCAAAGGAGGAGGATTGAACTCACTTCATTGGAGCAAGAGATTAATGATGATCGGGAGTCTTGGCTCGAAAGAGTCAACATCCACTTAGAGGGACTGCTAGACAAGGCCGACAGAGACAAAGCATTGTTGAGACACATGGATTTCCACTACATGGCACATAACAA
The DNA here is from genome assembly GCA_031772625.1 of Pinus tabuliformis. Classification (NCBI taxonomy): domain Eukaryota; kingdom Viridiplantae; phylum Streptophyta; class Pinopsida; order Pinales; family Pinaceae; genus Pinus; species Pinus tabuliformis. Next base: position 48,496,644 of record CM062808.1, read on the forward strand.
GGTTTGCAAGGCACGAATAAGGAATCTAAAGGCAAACTTAAAGAAGGCAATAAGGAAACAAAAGAGGCAAAAGGAGCTCGATCGTCTTCATATATTGGCCGAAGCCTCTTTAGCCTAGCATGATACTTGACAAAGAAGGTCCAGCCCAAATTTCAAGAAATTTGGAGCAATTTTTGACATTTTGAATTCTTTTGCACTAAAAAACAGGGTTTTCCTCCCTATGCGTTGCGCCACATGGCGCGCGTTTTTGCTAGGGAGCTTCAAATTACAAAAACTTTGCATTTCTGGATTTGGCATGAAAAATAATGGTTGCTGGTGCATGGCCAAGAAATTTGGGCAGGTTTTGAGTCCTCAAGAGGCCAAAAACACTCAAAAAAATGACCTCGCTGCCCCTATTTTGACACACAGGAAGCAGTCTTGGGAGATTGAAGTTTTGGAGGGGAAAATGACATCCAAATTCATAAATTCCACTTGGGTTGGAAAGTAGACAGGCAGGGATTTCCAACAAGCTATCGTGGGCTCAATTTGGACTTTGAAAAGTGCCTCAAATTCAGCTCCAAAGTGGCGTGACACATAGAGAATCAGGCGCGGTGCATAGAGGATTTTTGCCTATTTTTCACTGTTCAGCTCAGAAATTTGCCCAGTTTTGACCATTCTTGCTTTTTGATGCTACTCTTGACCTTTCATGATGTAATTTGATAACCATGATGTAATATTGGCACATTTTTTCTTGTTCTAGAGGATTCATTCACTAAAAGGAGAAAATTAAATGAATGAATCAGTTTCCTAGCATATAGGGGTAAGTTGTTTGACTACCTAGATTTCAGTTCCTTGTTTAGAATTAGTTCAAACAGCTCCTAGAATGATGAGCTTGACCCCTAGAGGCAAGGGAATAGGTTTGGCTTGTCTATATTATGTAATTTCTAAGTCATTTTCAGGGTTGGATACTTGGGATTGCTTAGCACTCTATTGTACATTTCATTTCTGCAATTTTGGCAAAGGAAAGACCAGGGTTTTGCAGCACTTATTGGGATCCATGTGGCTCTATGTTTTGATGGTTTTTTTCTCTATGTATTTGTAAGTTCACTGATGTTTATTTGTATCATTTTCCCTTCTCTTTTCTTCTGCAATTAAACAAATGAGTGATTAAGGTAGAATTCATTGGACTGCTATGCTCTGCCTTGAAATTTTGTTTAATTCTACATGTTTTCATCTGTTTGAGGAGGACCCTTGAGACCCTCTTTCCCTCCTTATCTCCTCACTAGTCTGATCCATCCATTAATTCAATCCAAAGCATCAAAATGATTACCTTCCTTGCCCCAATCAGAGCTCTGCAAAAACTAGGCCTCATCCCCGGACCCAAAATTTTCCTGTCCCTTTTTTCCAACAAAACCCTTAAAAACTCAAATCAAATCCCTGCACTTCATACCTAGCCTAATATCAGTTGTTAAATCAGTCATCTCAAGCCCTATCGATTATCTTTCGCTGAGATTGACCCGACGAGAGCCCTCTCCTGTCCTCGTAGGGCTAGCTACGAGGCTGAGCGTAGTTTGATGTGGACCTAGAACCTTGCCTTTTCAGCCTGAGGCAAATCTAGGCTCTAACAGGGAGAACGTCTTGTGGAGATACCAACCACTCTTGTTGAGGGTATATGTCGTTGTTATGACAAAGAATACTCCATGTACATCATCATCCTTTACAACATTATATGAAGTGGCCTCCACTATCTTGACACCAGGTTCAGAGACGTAACCCATGCTAGGTGAACTTTGTTATCAATGTGTTATATTCTTGATTTGCTAATAATCATTATGTTTCTTCTTGTTTAAGCATACACATGTGATTTTTTTATGTTCTTTTAAATGCAATTCTATTAACATCACAAAAGTAAAATATCTTGGTTAATTTTCGTAGCTGAAGAAATCCAAATCACCAGGACATTGCGCTACGCAATTCCAGTTCTCAAGCTTGGACCTTGGCCCCTAGAATTGCGCAATCCAATCCTCTATCCTAGCCTTAACTGCAAATTGCATAGTCTCTAAGCTCAAGCCCAACCCTTGAGCTCTTGAGTTCTGTAATTACACAGTTAATCAACATCCTCTGCCTTTCGAAACTGTACAATAGGTTGAACCAGTGCCCATCCGCTCAGCCTGTCATACTGACCTCCCAGACTATGCAGTTTCCTTCCTTGGTCTAGCCTGAATTGTGCATTGTGTAGTCTCAAGGCTTAAGCTTCACCCCTAACTTCCTGAGCTGCACAATTGCACTATCACTAAGCCTTTCCCCCAGCCTACCACCCAGTTCTGACTTAGTAAGTGGATCAACACGCACCATCTTAGACTAGGGGTTTATCATACTCATGTCATCTCATCATGAGTGAATTGCAGATGCAGGTACTTTATCACACCATGACAGGATGATGAAGGAGGAGATGGGGAAGGGAAACATGATTAAAGGCATATTTGTAGCTAATTATACAATATGATCAATCAAGAGAAGACAAAAGAGACACCAGTTTGTGACCACAACTCAAGGCTTGATATCATTGAAGACTCCTTACCTCTAAGACATAAGGAGGTGGATAGAAGAGCATCCTCAAAAAGAGATGTAGCAAGCAACACCAGAAGTGGCTTGACATTGCCATGTCATCAAGCAGTCCATGTCAATTGTCATGTCATGTCATGAGTTTTCATATGCCACATCATTATTGTGGATCATGTAATTTCTTATTCAAAATGAATTGTAAAGTGGAAGTCCTAAGGACATATTTGCAATATGAAGAGTCATGTAAAGTCGAAAAGTCATAGGAAGTCAAACAAACAAGAGGGTAGTTAAAGAGTCACAAGGAAGGTGAATCATCACCTCATTGGTTATATATACACCCTAATTGTATGGTCATAGGACTTTTCACCTTGGCTCCTCCCGCAAGGCATTAAAAAGACAAGCTAGTTCTTTTTGGGAGCAAGGAGTGGCTCCAACACTCCACTATTGGAGCTAGTGGTGTTCATTGTATAAATGTGTCTTGGAAATTTTACTTAATATCAGAAGCCTCATGGCCGGCACATTCTTCATGCATGGATTATGAACATTTGTAATACTATTATATGGATGTCTTTAATTCATGTTAGCTTTCACATGTGCTAAAGTAGTTGAACTATTTCGATTATTTTAGTACTTATCATATTGAGAATGTGTTGTAATGGTTACTATTGTTGCCACATACTTGTGGACTATTCTGCTGGATATTAGACATATCTTTCTTGTTGATTGGTTGTAATGACCATCACATCTTTGTGGACTATTCCGCTAGATGTTAGACGGATCCTTCTTGGTTACGTGTGTCTCTACTAGGGTGGTACTATTACCTCTCTCTTAGAGGCTCACTTTCTTTTCTCCCTCCATAGTAGAATAACCTTGACACACTTACAACTGAACACTCACCAATCACACCCACTTGCTTTTCGAAGGTACATCTTCATTCCTCTTTCTTGTTGACAGTTAGAGCCAAGGAAAAACTTTAAGAAACCGACAACCGAGCCATATTCTGAATGGGGCTCCTATCCCAAATGGTGTGAGGTCTAATTGGGACCACATATCGAGGAGACCCCCTGAATGTTTGCGGGTCCAACACCGTCAACAATACCTCAATACAAGAGAAAGAAAGCAATGTGATTCAAATCAAGTCATTTCACTTCAAGATCCATGGTCCAATAATAACAACTAGAAAATTCCTTCATTATCACAATATCTCTCACATGCATAACTCATGGACTTTTCAGGTAGGTGAAAATATGTTGTTTTATAATATTTGATCAGTAATTATTTGAATTCTAAAGAAAAGTACTTGGAAAATTCCCATGTCTATATGATATTTTTGATGTCCTCCTATGCCCTTCCCTCTTTTCCATATTTTTCTAAGGACAAAAAACACCTTTAGTTGGGTGGGGGGGGGGGCGGTGGTGACGAGGGTAAATCATTAATCATACTTTTTAAATACCATTTACTCATGTTCATTTGATGCCTTAACTTCTTGAAGGATTTCCATGTAAAAAAATTCTTCCACATATTTGTTGTTGGTATAGGAAATTTAGCATCCCATTGGTTTGTATATGAGCACAATTTTGATTTCAAATCTAGTGGTTGGAGAATGTTTTACATGACAAAGATATGCTTTGATACCTCTTATGTTGCAACAAATTCAAATTGAGGTTCAAGGGAAAGAGGTCAAAGTAAAGTCAAAAGAAAGTTTATGTATCTACTGGATTTTTGTAGCTAACAATTCCAAAATAGTCAAAACAATTTCTAAGGCACTTTTTGCACATCATTTTCAAACATATGCAGTCAAATTAAAAAATTTAGAGACATGGGTTTTGTGTAGAATATAACCATTTGAGTAAGACACATGAAAAATTCTCAGAGAATGCACATTTAAAGAGAATGTGAGCAAGTTTTTAAGACAAACTTGTACTTTTTACCATTGTGCAAAAATATTGAATTTTAATTTTATGTGTTCATAAATAAACTAGAATTCAATATTTTAGCACAACAACCTATTTTATTCCGCAAAATTAAACTATGAAGTACATTATGATAAAGAAGGTAAAAATACAACATATTCCTTTTGAAGCACTCAATTTGGCTTTAAAATGAGTTTGTGTATATTTTTATGCAACTTGGACAACATGGAAGATGAAACATGGTAGAAATGGATTTGACCATATCTTGCAAACTCTGCATCCATTGGTCTCAAAATTTAGAGGATAAATGCATCAAGGTATGGTACATAAACACACAAAAAATTCAAACAATTCTAGTTTATAATTTTTAAGAAATTGCACCCTACATCCATTTCTCATTTTTCTTGAGATTTGTGCATCCATTGGTTATCATTTTTGCTAAGAATATGCATAAAGGTAATGGTAGCATCTTCATCAAATTTCATGAAATAAAGAATTTGTACTTTGAGAGATAATGGCTAGACAAGTCTGTTACAGGAAGTTAGTTACTAAAATTGGGTAACTTCATAAATTTTGTTCAAAAAGTGGTATGTCTTAACGAACTTTTCTATGGATGACTACATTCAAAGCATGAAAATATTGTTATGCAAAAGTGGTTTTGTATATCAATTGTATGAATATTTGCACAAGCTATTGGGTTATGAATGCATACACATGAGTTTACTTTCCAAGCATGTGATTCTTTGTTGCAGTAAAGAGGAGTAAAAGATGAAGTGTTGCCACATAAGAACCAACACTCACAAACTTGCAGTTGCCACATAAGAACCAACACTCACAAACTTGCAGTTGCCACATAAGAACCAACCACACAAAAATCAGTTTCTACTCAGACACTTTTCAAAGAAAGAAGACTCAATCACACAATTCAAGAGGATTACATGCAAGGTTGCATGAGGACAAGCAACATCTTTAGTTGGGGAGAGGGGTTGCTGGGGAGGGGGGGGGGGGGGGGGGGGGGTTGGGTCACTAAAACACCATCTTTCTACCAACCTTTTCCTTGAATTTTAACTATTTTTGACTTATCTGTAACCTTGAATCAAAACAATTTTTATGCTTATATGTGAGATTAGGTTCCATATTTTCCAATACATTTATTTTAGTATTTTAAGTGACCTTATGATTAAATATTATAAAAGTAACTTGTTTTCACTTATTCTTGAAAATTGGGTGAGACTAGTGATATTTATAAGTATATTGGAGATTTTAACAATGTTAAATTTTACTACTTAGTCTGAAATTAAAATTTCCTCTTCAACCATGGAAGATTTGATGAATATTTGGAATCTTAATGAAACATTTTCGATATGTAAAGAATCGTGGAACATTTGGATATATTAACTAAGAGTTGTTAGAAAATATCTTAGAGTTGTATTTGACTTTCTAGTTTTTAGCAAATGGTTGTAGCCACATGATGAATTCGTAGATTTGGGAGAGATTTGTGAATGTGAATTTATTATTTTTTATCTTAGTTTTTGAATAAATAAGAGTGTCTTATCCATTCCAAAGAGGACTCTTAGAGCATATGTTGATATTATCATGGAATGGAACAAATCTTTTTGATGTTTCTCTTCAAATAGTTTGTCATTCTTAGTTCTATAAATACTATATTTTGATTTAGTTAATGATGCTATATAATAGTTTGCTACTTTGTCCTGGGAGAATTGAGCTCATTCCAAACAGATCATGGTGACATTTTATTTCATTTTTTATTCTCTTATTTATTTTTGGCAATCTCATTTTTTGTGCATTGTCTCTTCGTAAAAACTTCTTTTTACTTTCATTAACCTGTGTGATATATGAGTATATCAATCTATGTTTTCATATTGCAACAATAATTTCTTTCGATTAGAATATCATTTTATTTTGAAACCAAGTGTAATCTTGATTGTTGGGAAATGATTGATTGGTCAATAAAGTATTGTTATCAGTCCTTTCAACTATTAAAAAATAAATAAGAGACACTACAACCCAGTTTTCCACCCATGGGGCCTTATGCTTGACAATATAGCTAGGCTTAACTCAATTACTTCCATTTCATTTTATTTAACTTAGAATAGTCTTTCCATTCAAGCATGTGTGGTTAAAATTTCTTCTTTAGTCAACAAGCTACATAAGTGAAGAGAGCACTATTGTGTGGGCCTTTCTCAAGGCATAGAATTTCACAAGCTGATTTTTTGCCTATGTAAATGTATGTAGCCTAAATACAAGAAGATTAATTATTTTTTGTCTTGCAATTACTTTGCTAGTTTAGAATTTTTTCAAAGCTTGCTAACAATAGGAGCAATAGTCCATGGAAAATGATGCAAGGAGATACAATAGTGTCCCTGCTCAATAGCATGACAGATGTGAAGTGGATTCACATTGCTAGGATTAATTAAACTTGCTTTTGATTGATGAAGTGTGGTATGTTTCATTTTATGCATTTGTTTCCATAAAGTATGATAATAATTAAGTATTATAGATAGATCTTTTTACAATCTAATGGATCGAAATTAAAACATATGAAATTACTTACAAAAATTCAAGACTATTAAGTAACAACATGAAAAAGAATTCATTAATAATTAAATAATCCACACGGTAGGTGAGTGGGAGGAACCACACCTAGGAGTTGAAGAACCCAACTTACTTACATACTTGTGATAAATGAGCTACTATGATCCCACTAACCACAACCAACATGTTGGGGACGACTCTCCACCCAACCATAGACTTAGCTACACTATTTCTTTCTATAGTTGGCCACCCCCAAGCCCTCAATCAACTACCTCTCCCAATGATTTTTCTTATCCCAAAATTCTCGTAGGAAAATAATGTCTCATGCCCTCCTTCTCACTTGTTTAAAAAATGGAAGGAAAGTATTCATGCACATAATCCATGTGCTATTATGCAATTTTTATTTTTTGTCTTAAGTTTTTCTTGACTTAGCTTTTTTCCATAATTTACTCTTTCTTATTTTATTCTTTTACATTTTATTAATTTGTTTTCTTTTTCCCATTACTTTATTCTTACTATTTTTTACTCTTACCTTTTATAAAATAGTATCCTTTATTGATTTCTTGTGAGCTTCACTTTGTTATTTATTATTTTATTTTTTGTTAATTATTATCGTCACTTTAATTGTTTATCATTGTATTTATTTTGTTATTAGCATTTATTATTATTATTATCATTATCATTATATAAATATTAATTTGATAATATGGGGCATTACATACTCCCCCTCTTCAAGGAATTTCATCTCAAAGTTAATTTTAATCATGTAACTTATTTATTTAGTTATTTCTCCTCTCTTGTCCAACACCCTCTAATGTAACTAGTATAAGGGCCACCCAAGTGACCACAACAAACATTGAAATTTACATCATAGTACTAGGGGAAGCACAAGTAATCTCAAGCTCTTCTTTCCCAACTTTTGAAACCAGTCTTAAAGTCCCATTGATCTATACTAGAGTCCCAAGGCTCAAACCTCATTTTCCCCAACACATGCATCTAGTCTGGTACTCATGTATCCAAGGCATATTGAAAGGTTGACCCAAATTCCTTACACATATCCTACCAGGTACAAATCTAGGCACTAGAATCTCACACAACTCCATCCCACTTTTGGATTTTGGCATCACAACTCTAATATCAAGCACTCATCCTGCTCAAGATGGTCCCATATCCCATCGAGAGTTATACAAGGAAAAGGAAACATTGACATAAGTAGTTGATTGGATTTATCCCTAGTCCATAATGTGTTACACAATCTTCATTGTAGGTATGGGCTCTCATGTGATCATAAAATAAACTATCCCTCTTAATCCACTAGTGGATTCTCTATCAATCACCACCTCACAACATGCAGTTGATGTATTAATTATAATTATAACATCATCGTCTCATAAAAATTAATCCACATGCTAACTCTCTTATGTCATCATGAGAACTATATACCATTGTTATCACAACATCCTAAATGGAAAAGCATTACATGCTCACACATGTCATCATTATACATCTCATTACAAAATTGCATGCAATTACCACGTGCCATTACATCATGAAATACCATATAACATCAACATATGTATATTAAAGACATAAAATTTTATCATCATAAAAATGAAATCACATGCTAACATAACCTCATAGCACAATATTGTAGATATGATAATTATCTCAACAAATATCACATGGAGAACAACAAAATGTCATGAGAATTTTTATCATGATTCATATACTAAAATCAAATTCATTAGCATATTAGACAATGAATACTGATTGTTGCATTGGATGCAACAATATCATTAAGAATCCATCAAAAGGTTTTATATGCTTGGTGTGCTTGGTAATAACTTCTTTCAATGCCAATAGTTACAAAACTGATAAGTTTCTCTATATGAAGTCCCAATATATCATCAATACACTCATTAAATGATGAGTACAGGTCAATCAAGTACGACCTCTACTAGTTTATTCTCACTTGAGTTGTCAAGTAGTGCATAATTCTTCTCAAGGTTTAATTATAGAATTTCCAACAACATTCTTTCTTACACTTCACACTAATTGTTTCTAATTAGTCTACACAATCTATTTCCTTTATCAAAGGTAGACAATTTTTATCCTTGATCATTGAACCTTCAAACCTTTTACATGATCTATCCTAAGCTAATTGCAATTTCTTTTAGTTCATAATTACAAATCTTCACACCTTAGAATTATTTAGGCCATCAGCATGTCCTCCACTAATCATCCTTAATCGCCATCCATATTTCTCAATCTACTTATCAATCCTTAAGAGATCTTACCACTTGAGAGAGAGAGAAAAAAAAACCCTTCACTATTGTTACATATTTGGTCGTAGGCTTTATTATATTTTCATAGCTCAACCTAGCACGTCAATTTTATTCACTATGTATACACCTTAAGGATGTTGTCTAAGCTTAAATAAACTTCTTTAATTCGAGAATTTTCATATTGTTGTTTTGCAAAATGGACACCTTGCTCAATTGTCACTAATCATTGATCAGTTGGGAGGTCAATGCCTTTATGCTAAGGTGGTTACACACCTTATTTGCTTGTAAATTTCCATATTTTTTTATTCCTTTGCAACATTCTCTACATGCATGCACTCATGGATTATTACCTCTAATGTCACCGTACCTTTTGCAGTTACTCTAAATGATCTATGTCCTTATACCAATCATTTAAATCCATTGGTCAGTCGATCATAATTTATCTTCAATCAACATCTTTCTCATTTAGACCTTATATTGATTCTTATAATATATATGAAAAATATTTCTATAATTCTATAACCTTTCTTTCTTAAAACCCTTTCTTCTCTATACTTATATTTTCATCTTTGTACTTTAATGATAGGTTAAACATCCTTCTAGGGATAACTAGACACTATCTTTATGGTTTATAATTTTTATCCACTTTGACTTCATTTATGTACAATCATCACCATGATCTCAAATTAATCAATACTTTCTTCACACCTTGCTTAAATAGTGAGTTGCATAGGCTAGTTTAGCGTATTAAGTGATGTTATAGGAATTCAAAAATAATAGTCTCTTCTTAATGTCCAAAGCTAAGCTTCTATGTTTATAATATCAACCATAATGAAATATTTAAGATACATATAGGCTCTTTTCACACGCTCATTAGTTCATGCCCACAAAATAATGAGTATTGTTATGCTATCGGGTGCATATCAAAGGGTACCATCATCCCCTTTTACACAAATTATAAGTTGATTTGCTTCTTTCCTATTCGGTTCTTTTAGTGTATATTAACAGTGTGAGTTTATGACTACAATCATAAAACCATAATACCACTCAACCTCAAGTTGGTGGTGGTTGATTGAAAAGGAGGCTCTGGTTTGATGGCGCTCAAGGCTGAACGGTGCAGCTAGGGTTCCTGCAATACCTGGTATCCTCCCCCAAGGCGCTCTCTGTCTTGTGAAACTGGAGTCTCTGCTGACATCGCCTTCATGAATCCGCTTTCTGGAGGGGCGGGCATGACCCCCTCTCCCCCCTCCGATCCCTCTCCTGACAAGTCGGCAAGCGCAGGAAGTCAGGCCTGTCTTGGTTCTGCTCCACTGGCAGAGAATGACACTGATCCTGCTGTAAATAGCGACGGTGACTTTGCTGCTAGCCCATCGACCGCCAAAGATAAAGGTTCTGACCAGAACGCCTCGACGTCAAGACCCAAAGCGTCCTCTGCAACATGCATCCCCAAATCTGCTGAAAGAATCAAAATAGATCTCCCCAGTCATCGCATCAACAGCCAGATCCAATATATGAGGGATCATGCCCTCATAGGAAAGTTTCTTGGATTCTGGCCTACTGAAAAAGCCTTGCAAGGTTGGATTGCCTCCAAGTGGAAGCCTAAAGGTCAAGTTACCCTGCAGCTCGGACCTAAAGGCTTCTTCACCGCTACCTTCAATTGTCTGGAGGACAAAACGCGTATCTTCGAGGGTGGCCCGTAATTTTTCAACTTTGCCAGCCTGTACCTGCATGAATGGATTGAGAGGTTAAATCCAGATAAGGAAGACTTCAACTAGGCTCCAGTATGGATCCAAATGTACTCACTTCCCTTGGAATACTGGAACGAGGAAACCCTAAAGGACATAGGTAATAGCCTAGGGGTCTTCATCAAGGTCGCTGAGGAAACAAAATGCTGAAGATATACCTCATATGCCAGGATCTATGTTCACATGCATCTAGCCAAAGCTCTAACAGACTCGGTAAGCTTATTTCATGATGATTTTGAATGGGTTCAAACAATAGACTACGAGCATGTTCCCTTTCGCTGTAGGAAGTGCCATGAACATGGCCATCTTTTCAGGGATTGCCCTCTGAATCTGCAATCAAAAACCCCTATCACGGAGGCAAGCAAAGATGTTGAGGGTTTTACAAAAGTTTCAAGTAGAAGAAGGCATGCTAAGAAATCCCCAGTTGATCCTGAAAATCTCAAGAAACCCGTAACTCGAAACAGTTTTGAAATCCTGACTTCCCAAAATAACATGGAGGACAACCTCTCAATCCCCCCCTCAGATCCATCTCCTTCGTCTCCCCCTCCTACACCCAAATCTTCAAATCCCCTCCCGGCCTCCGAACCCATCATCCCCGTCTCCACCTCCTCTATAAATAAAGAGAAAGATACAGCCCTACAATCTTCCAACATGGAGATAGATGCAACTCTAGCTCTAAGCATGCAACATCAATCAAAGGAGGAAGAATAGAATACACCGATACACATGGAGGAGGAACCAGAAAGTGTAGATTTGGCAGGTTTGGAAATTCTCAGGCTGGAGGTAGAGTGCAGACAGAGGGAATTCGGTGCTATGCTCCCTCGGGAAATTGAAAGACTCAAAGAAGTTTTAACCAAAGCACAGCACAACAAATATCTTGGTATTCAGGCAGGCAGTCCTTGGGATGGAATAAAAATTTTGAAGGAGACGAAGAAACGCGGACGCAAAACGAATCTGCAAAGGACTATCATTATTGGAGAAATGTTGGTGGATTCTGGAAGATTCCCCAAGCTGACCAAGTTTTTCAAAACTCTACCCCATTGTTCCCCATGAAGCTAGTCTCATGGAATGTGCGAGGGCTTAATGGCCCTGCAAAACACAGAATGATTAAAAATATGATCCAGCAAGACAAGCCTTCATTAATTTACCTTCAAGAAACAAAATGCAATAGTACGGTTCTAGAAAAAATACTAAATAAAGCCTGGTCGGGGTGTCGTTCAGTCTCGGTGGATGCTTCTGGAGCTTCTGGAGGACTCGTAATCATATGGAATCCTCAAGTGCTCTACCTTCATGACTTCCATGCCTGTCACTTCTTCATTCAGACTACCTTCCACCTAATCGGGACCAATATCCATCGACATCTATCTAATGTGTATTTTCCACAAGAATTACAAAAAAAATGGATCTGCTTAATACCATTTCAGAGCTCAACTCTGGCAGGTGCTTCCCCCTTTGGATCTATGGTGGGGATTTCAATATCATCACCACTTTGCAGGAAAAGTTCGGTGGACGATCAAGGCTGGATGAAGGCAGTAATGGCTTCAAAGACTTCATTTACAGAAACTAGTTAACGGACCTACAGACTTCTAATGGCACATATACATGGACCAATAAAAGAAGGGGTTCACAGCAGATAACCTCCAAACTGGATCGATTTCTCATATCGGAAAATGCAATTCATATGGGGGGGGACTTTCATGCCTCAAGTGGGTTCTGATCACTAGCCCATAATGTTACAATGGTCGCGTTCGGGTGCTAGGAGTAATAGACCCTTTCGCTTCGAATCATTTTGGTTTTCACATCCCAACTTCAAAGATGTTGTGATTGATGCATGGAAATCTTTCAATCCTCCAGCAGGAGCCAAGATGTTCCAGTTCCAGCAAAAGTTAAAACATCTCAAACAAGTGCTCAAATCCTGGAATCGCTCACAGTTTGGAAATATTCTTTATCAGAAAATGCTAGAGAAGCAAATGAACACATTGCAACAACGCATCATCTCTAAAGGAAGAACTGAAGACTATGCGCAACAGGAGAAGTCACTCCTAACCAAGATTGAAACACATCGGAAACAAGAAGAGACACTGTGGTGTCAAAAATCCAGGGTCAAATGGCTCAAGGATGGAGAGAAAAATACCAAATTCTTTCACAGGACCACAGTTCAAAGGAGAATGCACAATTACATTGCCTTCATCAACAATAGGCAAGGAGAGCGTCTGGAAGCGCATGAAGAAATGGAACAAGAATTCAAAGAGTACTTTCAGGACATTCTTAGAGAGCCTCTAGGCTGCAGAACTCATGCAATACGTTCTATCACGCAGCATATTCCAAAGATCATCACAGAGGACCACAACAATATGTTACTCCAGCCAATATCTATGCAGGAAGTGGAGGATGCGTTGGCCCAACTGAAGGATGGCAAAGCGCCGAGACCTGATGGCTTTACAACCAATTTTTTCCACGCCTTCTGGGAGCACATCAAAACAAAGTTTTGGGAACTTGTGGAAGAAGCGAGATCGATGCACTGGATCCTCCCCTCCCTCAATACGACCTTCATAGCACTAGTGCCTAAGGTGGAAGAATCCAACACTCCAGACAAATACAGGCCCATCGCTCTATGTAATGTAATCTACAAACTCATTTCAAAAGTCTTGGCAAATAGGCTCAAACCTCTTCTCCCTCTCCTCATCTCTCCAAAGCAAACAAGCTATGTAGAAGGACACCAGATTCTGGATGGTATCATTATTTCACACGAAGTGATTCATTCTCTCAAGGTTCTTAAAAAGCCAGGTATGATTCTCAAGCTAGATCTTTCTAAAGCTTTCGATAAACTCAGTTGGACCTATATTAATCAAATGCTTTTAGCTTTTGGCTTCAGCGCTACATGGATGCATTGGCTCATGAATCTTATTACCTCCCCCTGCTACTCCATCCTTCTGAATGGCTCTCCTTCCTCGCCTTTTCGACCTTCCAGGGGTATTCGTCAAGGTGACCCTCTCTCTCCGTTCCTTTTTGTACTGATGGCCGAAGGTATCAGTCGTCTCCTCCATTCTGTTATCTCTTCTCACTCGTTAAAGGGCATTTCTCTTCATGGTCAATCTCCCATCTCTCACCAACAGTTTGTTGATGACACTATGCTTTTTGGCCACCCGTCAATTCAAGAGGCCTCTGCCCTCCTAGCCCTGCTTAATCTCTTCTCAGAAGCCTCAGGCACCTCCATCAACGCCTCCAAATCCCAGCTCTTCTTCTTCCACACCCCCATTCTCACTCAGAAGAATATAGCCAGGATCTTGGGTTATCCTATAGCTGTGCTTCCCTCGAAATACCTTGGAGCTCCCCTGATAGACTCAGCCATCAAACATGCCTCCTGGAGAACCCTCCTTGACAATCTAGAAACCAGGCTCTCCTCCTGGACCTTCCGCTCTCTCAATATCGCCAGCAGGCTCATTCTTATCAAATCCGTTCTCCAAGCCATGCCTCTATATTTATTCTCCATATTGGCAGCTCCCAAATGGGTTCTTAAGAGAATTCGCAATCTTCAGAGAAATTTCTTATGGGGCTCCTTAGGTCTCAACAGAAAATGGGCACTCGTCAAATGGACTGAAGTTTGTCTTCCGAAGTCAGCTGGCGGGCTTGGTCTAAGGGATCCCCTTCACAGTAATAACACCATGGGTGCTCGAATCTGGTGGAAATGGGTCTCCAATCCGCACTCTCCTTGGGCTCGTATCTAGCAAGCCAAATACGCTCCAGGAAGTCCCCTGGAGGAGCTCATCCGTATAAGCATCACCACCCCTGGATCATTAATTTGGAATGCAGCCAGAAAGCACAGTGCCTTCATTCAAGCACATAGTTTTTGGGAAATACATTCAGGCACCACAGCAAGATTTTGGGAAGACTCCTGGCAGCAGCTTCCCAAACTAGCTGCTCTCTTCCACAAACCCAAATGGCAGGCTACCATGCAGCACAGTGATCAAACCCATGTTTATCAATTTTGGCAGCAGCAATCCCCTCATGGATTTCAACTATGGAGATCAGCAGATACCTGGCAAGCCAACTGGCAAGAGGAAACCTTTGAAGAGATTGATCAAGAGCTCAAACTAAGGAAAATTAAGTTCTCGGATCAGAGGGACAAAATTCGATGGGGATACACTCCAAAAGGGACATTCACCACCAAGGAAGCATACCAACTTCTCTATCATCCAGCGCAGATAATTAAGGACCAGCTATGGGATAAGGTCTGGCAACCAAGCATCTGGCCAAAAGTCTCTACTTTCCTGTGGCTTTTAAGCAAACAACGGATCCTCACTTGGGACAATCTTCAAAAGCGAGGTTTTATTGGGCCTTCCAGATGTCCCAATTGCAACCTCCACTCAGAGACCATCTTGCATCTTTTGGATACCTGTCCATTAGCAGTAGAACTCTGGGAGAGAATTGCACAGTGCAATAGGAGAACGGGCAGACGAGTGGGAGACATCACAAATACAATCAGGAACTGGCCTCAGCATCCCTTCCAAAGTCTAGTCCTCAACTCCCTCTGGAACCTTCTTCCAGGCTTCGTCTATTGGATCATCTGGAAGGAGAGAAACAACAGGATCTTTAAAAATCTCCATTCGCCCCTGGACTCCCTTTGGCTTCTTCTCAAACAGAACCTTCAAGAAACTCTTGCTCTGAAACACTGGCAAAATTCGGATTTGCCAGCCTCTCCTCAGGAATGCCTCATTCTGGAAAATTGGAATCTGAACCTCACTTTCTCCGCTCACACCAATCTCAATCCCTCCATTCATTCTTATTCACCCCAATTCTGGTCTCCTCCTGCCTCCTAGTCTATTAAGCTAAATTTCGACGGTGCTGCCAAGGGCAATCCGGGACCGGCTGGTTATGGAGGCATTTTTAGAAATGTTGAGGGCGCGGCTCTACATATATATCATGGCTCACTAGGAAGAGATACCAACAATGATGCCGAACTTGAAGGCTTATGGACGAGCATCTGCACTACAGTAACTGAAATTTTTTTGCCTCTGGTGGTAGAAGGGGACTCTCAAATCTTAATTGAGGCAGCTACTCGGATCCAATCAGGCACATCAGCTGGAAAGATCGCTTCTAGCTGGCGACTCCTAAGTAGACTGGAGCAAATTGAAGAATGGCTCAAGTCTCCTCGCAACGTTACCTTCCAGCACGTTCAGCGATCAGCCAACAAGGTAGCGGATAGATTGGCAAATCAAGGGTCTGATCAGCAACTCCCTTTCTTCTCTGGTCCACTGAGCAGTTCTAATGATGAGCAACTTAAACAAGACTGCACTCTTCTAGTGCAACAAGATCTATCCCTCCCGGATGCGGGTGAACAGTACAGTTAGGGGTACGAAGACGGTGGGATGGGCCGGCGCTTGGAGCACATTCAACGCCATCTGGCCTCACTCACTGCCAGACTTCAATCTTTCGGCAAGCTTATTAATTGCTATGTTAATGTAGCGCAACATTCTATACTGGCATCTTCGCTCTTATTTCATGGCGCTCCTCCAATTCTGCTATGTTCCTCCTCTGCGAATGTCTGGTCTCCTCGTAGTTGCAGTGCTCTGCTCTTGGGTTAATCCAAGGACCCATTGCGCTCAGGAATTTGGGGTAGATTCTCAGCTGGAACTCCTGGTTTTCCAAATTCCTACCAGCATTTTCATTTGTCATTTGTCCTCTTACATTTTTAGGTCTCCTTCGAGCGTGATTACTCTCCGCCTTCCAGTATCTCCTAGTCCGCAAAGATTTGCTGCTTGCACTGTTCCTTTTGTTCTGATCAGCATGCCTATTCTGCGCCAAAGAATGGGCTGCAAAAGGGAGGCTCCCGTGGTCGACCCATTCGCCAGGCATCTTCCTCTTCCTCGGATACCTCTTCTTGCTCATCAGTTTTCGGCACTGAAAGCCATCCAGCCACCAGGCACGGTCGTGGTTGAGGTTGGGGGAACCAAGCCTTACTGTCGAACTCCCACCATTCTCACACTCATACAACCCACTTTCAAATCCCCTGCACTCTTAGCAATCACTCTTTCATTGCTTCGGTTACTATTCAGCTGAGCGAAGGCATAGTTGGCTTGGTGTCAGCAACTCCAAATGCGACCACGGAGCCGAGGGTGGAAGAGTTGCCAGGTACCTCTTAGTATCATAGCCAGCAGAACAAAGTCCCAAGTGGTTCTGCCTCCCAGGATAAGCCAACTCTGACACGTCCGAGTGTTCCGATTGAAGGTGGTTCGCCAAGAGAAGAGGGCCATCCCTCAAACGATGATGATTCCTCCAGTTTTGGATGTCGGATGGTGGAAGAAGTTCCTTCCACCGTTCAAGATGCATAATCAGGTTGTCGTTCTCTGTTGCAGTTTCCGTGTCTGTTCAAGGCTAAAGTTTTAGTTGTTTTTTGACTTAGTTTTCCGTTCGGGTCATAAGTATCAGCTCAGTCAAGCAGTTTCGGTACTCCGGTTAGTCTACTTTTTTTGGACAAGGTGGTTCCTGTCTCTATGTATCAGTCATGGTCCAGGTTCTAGTCGGTCTTCTGCTAGTTTTCTTGGGTCAATTTTCAGAATTGTAATGTGAGTAAGCCGCCTTCCAGGGCTAGACCTCTTGAGGCCGCTGCCTCTTTGTAAAAATATTTTGTATCAATATAGGAGTAGTCTTATTCAAAAAAAAACAAACAAATAAACAAACAAAACAAAACAAAACAAAACAAAAAAATAAAAAAACCAAAACAAAAAACAAACAAAACAAAACAAAAAACAAAAAAACAAAACAAAAAAAACAAAACACAGTGTGAGTTTATATATATATATATATATATATATATATATATATATATGTATATGTATATGTATATGTATATGTATATACACATCATGCCTATCTTGTAAGGGCATAAGTTGCTTCTAATCTCTATTTATTTCATGTTTCATCATTTTTATTTTTCTTTCCTCTTTGAAGAGGTGACATCCTCGGAGTAAAATAACCTAATTTCCCTTATTTATAGCTTAAGCTCATAAGCCACCTTAAATCCATCTTATAACATCTCATATCAATATCCATCATTCATATCAAAACTAAATTATCATTTTCAAATCACACCATTATTGTTGGATGCCATTTTCAAATCTTTCAACACTACCAAGTTTCTTATTAAATAATAAGTGTAATGTTTATTTAAAATATTTGTATTTAAAATCTTTAACATAGTTTAAATTTAATAATTTTTTTGGACAATATATGGGATAACAAAAAAAATCAATGTCTATTAAAAATGATTATATTTAATATTATTTTACAATATATCTAATAACAAATTTTTTATTTAATATTATTTTACAATATGTCTAATAACAAAAATTTCAATTTCAATTTTTTATTTAATGTTATTTATTTTATTTATAAATATTAATAATTTCAATTTAATAATACCTCACTCTGTTAAAACAATTATATTTATTATTATTTATAAATATTAATAATTTTCTTGAATTTGGTTTTTTATTTTAAAAAGAATTACATAGCAGCCGCTTAATTAAAAAAAAAATAACAAAGACAAAGATTTCATGACAAAAATAAAACAACTAATAAAATATTGTATTATTGAATGTCATCACCAAAAATTAAGAAATATGATTAACTAATATTGTTTATATTAACATACATTTATTTATATGTGTGTTTTAATTTTATTAAAATATATAATCGTTTATAATTAAATTTATTAAATTATGTTTTCAATATAATAATAGGTCACCTTAAATTGAAAATATTGCGAAAAATTATAATTCATGAAAATAGAAATAATAGAAAAAAAGAAAAAGAAAAAAAATCAAAAAATAAAATAAAATGGAAATAAAATTAAAGACAAATAATTACTAACTAATAGAAATGGAAGTTACTAAAGAACCCATAATAAGACCTTAACCACGTTATAAATAAATAAATTTAAATAATAATAATAATTTAATTCTTAATGTTAAACTATAAATAAGCCTTATAATTTTTTGGTGAAAGACAAACTAATACCTAGTCAAAGGCAAAAATGAATGTGTTATACCATGCCAACTCCATTGATGGAGTAAAACAAATAAGTTGTAATTGATTTTTTTATTCGTCCAAAGTTTCATATGGTGGCTCCATTCATAATCACAGACTACAAAACTTATGTAAGTAAACTAGTGCTAAAAGCCTATTTATAGGATAACAGGAAATAAGTATCCGTTGGGTCAAGGTCAAATTTATAAAAATTATTCAAATGAATTGGTAAGTGAAATGAGTCTATAATAAAAAATAAGTTAATTAATTTATAATTGACTAAATTTACAAATTGAAAATATAAATTAAGAGTTAATTATTGAAGTTTCTAAATTTACTTAGTTTAGAAACCCTTCATGCACTTTTCTTGATTTATTCCTACCTACTTGTTATTTTTTCTTTAACAAATTATTTACAAAGTAAATATTGAAAATAAACACCAGTGCATGCTCAACATATTACAAATCAACAACTAAAGGAAACAAGAACAAACACGCCACATGACACCATTATTTTTGGACCAATGTCCCCGGAAAAACCCAATGCGGGAAAAGCCTACTCAACAGAGAATTTCCTTAACAGTTATGCCTCACAGTTTGAGAGAAATCTCTTGGCTGAAACCTCGAAAAATCCTTCCGGCAACTCTTCAACACAAAATTGCTCCTGTAACCCCAGCGTCTGCCCAATCTGGACTGCGTCAACCCCTCTTTGTCTCATGTTGGCCCTGTGTAAGCCTTTCTAGGCCTGCGTTAGCCCCAGGAGGCCCTTCGTTAGCCCCAGGAGGCCCTGCGTCAGCTCTGGGAGCCTTCGCGTCAGCTGCGTTGACCCCTCTAGTGCTCTATGCAGCACTTGAATGCCTATGCATGGCCCTACGTGAGCCCTTGATGGCTCTGCGTCACCCTCCTTGGCTGCTGCACTGATCTCCATGTACAATCTTTGCCTTCTATGTTTCTCTATACTCAATGCCCCTCAGTTGCTCTCCCGATCACTGATTCTATCTCTCTTAGCAAACCCCGCTTTAGAGAATAGAATGATTGATCATCTGGTATACTCTCCAAGTGACCCTCAAGCCTCCTCTTAAACTTTTCCTATTGACGATTCAACAGCCGATATTAAGTCCCTAATCAACGGCTAAGATAAGATCTGGCTTGATCCATGTCTTTTGGACCGCTCTAACACATATTCATATTAATACACATTAATATTTTATTTTCCCTAAGTTTAGACTTAGGGACTCCATTAAAAATATTAATTATTTTAATATCTCCTGATCTGTTTAGAATCTACCCAAACCCTTTCTGGTTTGGAGATCTCATGTGCCCCAACCTCTCCACCAAATTTCGTGGCTAGAGCACATCTGATGCTACCCCAAATCAACACTCCCTCTTAGCGAGGATGGTGCTCTCACAATACTCCTCACTGAGTATTACTCTAATCATCCGGCATCAGTACCTATGTTGATGTTAGGCCTTCCTGCGCAACATCCTCTACACTGCTGCATCTTGTACTGTTGCCCATGGTTCTGCCACTGCCACTGCTACATCTGTACGATAGCTCCCTCTGCATCCGTGTTGTTGCTGGTCCTTCCTCCCAGCACTGCATCTGTATGGCACCTCCTCTCATCATGTTGCATCATGCTGCCCATTAATGCACTACAAATCAATTACTGAAAAGAAAGTAATTGATCTCCCAACTAACCTCCCTGTTGGGCTAGAAACACCCACTGATGTTGAAGCTCCCTCTGTCGCTGACAAGTTCTCCCTCTCTCTCACCTCTGTGCTGCTGCAACAACTCCTTGCATCTCACACCATTGCACACCTCTCTGTGCCTTCCTGCACTGGTGCAACACTCATGTGCCTCTCGAATTGTTGTAGCCTGCTAGCTCTACATTGTCTCGAGACTCCTGCACTATAGCTCTTTCTGCCACTCCATCTGCATCCGTCTCTACCCACATTAGCTAGTCCTGCTACTCCTCGTTGGGGCTCCTGTAGCAAGGTCTAATCAAGAGGCTGGGTACCTTGAGGATCCTGCCCCTCATCGCCTATAGTCCTCCTGACTACAACTCGATTTCTCCCCACTTTCGCTCAAGTGGTGTGTGTGCACTGATCGCACAATCATCGTCTGTCAAAACTTCCTTCTCTGCCCGTGCTGGTGCTACCTTAGTCTCGGAAGACTCTCCCTTACTCTTCTTCCTTGGGCACTGGGTTGCATAGTGACCCATCTCCCCATAGTGGAAGCACTTAATCTTGGATAGATCTTTCTTCTTCCGCTTTTCCTGCTTTCCCTCAAATGCTAGGGCCACATCCTCCTCCTCCTGCTTGACCTTGATCCCTTTGCTGCTACTACCTGTCTTTGATTACCGTCTGATCTCTTCCTGGAGAAGAGCTGCCCACATCTCATCCCAAGGTAGGAGAGTCCCTCTGCCTAGGATGCTCTGGACAAACACTTCTCACTCTTCTGAGACAACATTCAAGGTTGTCCTCACCATAAGCTCCTAATCCGGTGTTGCTCCTATAGCAGTCAACTGATCTGGATCTCATTCAGTCCTCCGAGGAAGGAGTCAATTGTTTGACCCTTCTTCATCTGATATGACCTCATATGGTTCTCGAGCAGCATTCTTCTCTGCACAAAAGCATGCTGGTACAGGTTCTTGAGAGCCTCCCACATCTCAACTGTCATTTCCTTCTCAGATATATGTGGTACCACATGATCCTTGACCCCGTCAAGGATAATGCACTTGGCCCTCGCCATTGCTTCTTCGTACTTTTCATTATCATTGGGGTCGACTGGGATAACTATAACCTTCAAGGCGAAGTTTTTGACATGATTCATGTCAAGCACTGATAATATTCTGGCCTTCCAGACTGCAAAGTTCGATGCTCCATCTAGTCTATCCTGGTCTCTTGCCCCATGTAGTGCCATGACGCTCCTCTACTTCCCTCCTGGAAGTTCTCGGTTCGACTCCTTTGATTCTCTACTTCCCATCTGGAAGTTCTCTTCTGGACTCCCTTTGAGTCCCGATTTCCCTCCTGGAAATCCTTCTGTCGCTTGTCAAGATGTCCCCTACTCTGATCGTCTTGTGCAACTGCACTGCTGATCCAGGTTCCTCGGCTAGAAACCCTCGATAACAATTCCTCTGGCCTTGCTCTGTCAGGTATTTTTCTAATTACAGTACCTCACCAGCTCCACTCTGCAATATTTCTGCAGCCTTCTAGACTCTGGCAACTACCTCTATGTGAACTACATCAGCCCCTCTCTGCCCCATGCTAGCTCTACGTCACCCCAGATGGGTCTGCGTCAGCCCTGAGATGCCCTGCGTCAATCGTCTGGCCTTCTGCATCAGCAATGTTGTCCTCTTTGAGGCTCTGCGCAGTTCCCGGCTTCCTCTACGTGGCTCTGGCTGGCTCTGCGTCACACTTCCTTGGCCTCTGCGCTGCTAGAAGCAGCTTCTGTCACCTCGGGACAACTATTTTTTGTTGCTATTGCTCCACTCAGCTGATCTTTAAGTCCTCTTGTGATCTGCAATCACGCTCTGATACCATGTTTAAGTTTCTAAATTTACTTAGTTTAGAAACCCTTCATGCACTTT
Organism: Pinus tabuliformis; assembly: GCA_031772625.1. Classification (NCBI taxonomy): domain Eukaryota; kingdom Viridiplantae; phylum Streptophyta; class Pinopsida; order Pinales; family Pinaceae; genus Pinus; species Pinus tabuliformis. The sequence goes on from CM062808.1 coordinate 48,519,304, forward strand.
TCCTGATTGAATCCTACCTACATGTTATTTTTTCTTTAACAAGTTATTTACAAAGTAAATACTAAAAATAAACACCAGTTCATGCTCAACATATTATAGATCAACAGCTAAAAGAAACAAGAACAAACACACCACATGACACCATTATTTTTGGACCAATGTCCCCGGGAAAACCCAATGCGGGAAAACCGATGCAGCTATCTGAGGGTTTTCTTATTAAGCAATATCAAAGTACAATCTGGGTGCCGAAACTGGCCTACCCAACAGAGAATTTCCTTAGCAGTTATGCCTCACAATTTGAGAGAAATCTCCTCGCTGAAACCCCGAAAAATCCTGCCAGTAGATCTTCAACACAAAATTGCTCCTGCAACCCCAGTGTCTATCCAATCTGGACTGCGTCAACCCCTCTTTGTCTCACATTGGCCCTGCGTCAGCCTTTCTAGGCATGTGTCAGCCCCAGGAGGCCTTGCATCAACTCTGGGAGCCTCTGCGTCGGTTGCGCTGGCCCCTCTAGTGCTCTACGCAGCACTTGGCTGCCTCTGCGTGAGCCCTTGCTGGCTCTGCATCACCCTCCTTAGCTGCTATGCTACTCTCCCAGGACAATCTCTGCCTTCTATGTCCCTCATCTGCTCTCTCAATCACTGATTCTATCTCTCTTAGCAAACCCCGCTCTAGATAATAGAATGACTGATCATCTGGTGTACTCTCCAAGTGACCCTCAAGCCTCCTCTTATACTTTTCCTGTTGACGATTCAATGGCCGAGATTAATCCCTAATCAACAGCTAAGATTACACCTGGCTTGATCCATGTCTTTTGGACCACTCTAACACAGATTCATATTAATACACATTAATATTTTATTTTCCCTAAGTTTAGACTTAGGGACTCCATTAAAAATATTATTTATTTTAATATCTTATGATCTGTTTAGAGTTTGTGCAAACCCTTTCTAGGTATTGGAGATCTTGTGTTCCCCAACCTCTCCACCAAATTTCGTGGCTAGAGCACATTCGATGCTACCCAAAACCAACATTAATTAAAAATAAAATAGGAATTAATTAAAAATTAAATTATTATTAACAATTAACTTGTTATGCTCCTATACCAATAGGTGTCATATTTCATGATTGACTGGTAAAATCCCAAATATGTTCATCCTTTCCATGCTGCAAAGGTTCCATATTTTGAAAAAACCAAAAAACTAAAAAATGAAAAGAGGGTATGCCCTAAAAGAAAGATCAAAAGACAAAAAGATTGAATTGGTCAAAAAAAGAAAGAAAATGAACCCCAAATGAAGAAGACTAGGAAAGTGTGCTAGTCCCTATCCTATCTTTGCAAAGATGTTCAATGTGTACAATCAGTTGGTTCTTGCCACACTTGATGGATAGCCAAACAGCTTAATCTTGGCCAGTCCATGTTTAAATTTCCTATTTTAGAGGTAGAGAATAAAATCTGTCCAAACAATTCAAGCTTGGCAGATAAGTAGTTAGGTAGTGAAGCAAGGGTGCTCAATAGTTAAATCTAAGCCCCTGGAAGAAATAAGGGCAGACTTAGATAGGATGGCAACTAAGAGAAAGGAAGAGAGTAAGGGTTTGCTAATTTAAATGCACCCAAGGAAAAAGGAAGAAAAAATGCTAGGTATAATAGGCTAGGTAGGCAGTTTTGATGTTGCAGAAGCAGGTTTATGAGCAAGTATGTCCTTTAAAGGTGATTCGTCTTGTTACTATCATAAGTGCCATGGCAACTATGTGGTCACAGATCAAGTGAAGCATGACTAACTTCCCTCCACATTTCTCCAAAAAACACTTGCTAACCTCCCCACAAGGATGTTGGGATCTGCTCAATACTCCTAGTTCACTTCATTTCATGAAAAAGACTAAGTGAAACTATGTTTTTACTTAAGATAATGAAGCCACATTTCTTGTGTAAAAATATTTTTCTTCCAGTATGCTGAGTTTTCCCAACTTCATAGCTTGGCGCCCTTTCATTTCCCTAAGCCTAAGCTTTTCACTTTTAACTTAGTGCTTTGTTTGAACATATATTTCATATTAACATATTAACTTTATATTATAATTCCTACATAAATATTTTCCCCCATGCCCGTATTATATAACTATATGAAAAACCCCAAAAAGAGTTTAAATATCCCAACCCCCGGCTAATTATAGCCATATACTATTGTTTTATCTAGAGTTAATGGTTCATTCAGGGCCATTAAACAACCCTCTGCATACATAGCCCTGGAATTTATTTAAACTTTGGTTAAATAAATAAACCAGACCCGCCCAATAAACCAAAGGAAATACCCCGCAAAACGTTTAAATTCATTATTTAATTGCGCGGGGCCCACGCCGTAGCCCTCCACCATATCCCAATCGCCGCCCTCCGTTGCATCATGGCCCGCAGATCGGACGGCCCACATCAATATTGTGAGCCCTCCTATGCTAGTACTTTAGCGCTCGGGGGATGGTGGTTTTCCCGTTGTACCTTGGGACAGGTGGCAACCTCCCGCACTGCTCGCTGCCCTCCCCCCCAATACCACCTCTGTCCAAAAGCGGTGCGGGGCCCAAACCGCTTACCGCCCCCCGTTGCCTCCCTGATGACATCATCCTCGCGTCATCAGTTGATGTCACAACCACGTCAGTGCCATGTCACCCCGCTACACGACAAATTACCACGTCATCCGACATAAACGTGCCAAAAGCCCGCCAAAGTCAATTTTTTGTTAAAAAAGGCGTGAAAACCTCATTTTCGCTCATTTTCATTTATTTTCTCTATGTGACTTGTAAATGTCGTTTACGTCCAAGAGCAGTGATTCGACCACACAGTCCGCCACCAAGCCAAATCAAGCCCGCAGTCTGGTCTTCCAGCTCGTCCCGCAACCTGCAATCCGCACAGGGCACTCATAAAAACAGGTATTTACCTAAATTTCATTCCCAAACCCCGTGTTTTTTAGCTTTCCTCTGCAAATTTTCCAAAACACCCAAATTTAAGTTCAAATCATCAAACCACCTTCAAATAAGCACACCAGAACCACCGTTTTTGCCCATTTTTACCAAAAAAAAACCCTGCAGACTTCGTTTTCCTCTGCAAAATTCACCCACTGAGCTAAATACAAGTCGGCTTCAGTCTGAAATTCTGGAGAAAAGTCCCAAAAGTGTCTTTTTACCTACTTTTGCTACAAAAACCAAATTCCAAGTTGGAAAATTACAGACAATTGAGTAATGGAAGCTCCAGTGGCCCTGAACATTGCTCCCCTCAATGCACCTCATAAGGACTTGGAGTGGTTGCCCTTGGCTGATAGGGATTTTCAAATACAAGACTTAACTGGTGACAAAAACCACCTCCAAGCATTCTGTGAAATCAGGAACAGTCACCTAAGCAAAACTGATCTCTATGGGATATGGGAATCTAATCTGCCCAGATACTATCTCCCCTCAGTAAATGTATTCCCAAATGTAATCCGCCTGTGTTGTGCTAATTATGAACCTACTCAAAGAGCAGTTATGACTCCAACTGGCACTGTCCTTTTTCATATAACTCCTGAGTCCATAAAAGAGATGTTGCACTTCAAACCTACTCAGCGTCTAGCTCCTCTTTCCATGGAATATTTGCTGGAGGAAGGCTCTAAACTATCCACTACAGAAATAGGTCGGATTGCCAAGTTATTTATGAGACCAGATTGCCAACCCAGAGAGCCACCTCCTTTTCACCATGTCTGGTTCAATGAAGCTGGAAGATTCATTATTGATATGATATCCTATGTCCTGGGATTTAAGACAAGTGAATATGTTGATGAGACCATTTTAGCTCTGATGTCCATGTTTATTCCAAGACATCCTCCTGCTGTCAAATTTGACTTTGCTACTTTCATTGTCAACAAGATCCATGACCAATTCATAAATAGACAGAGAAGGAGACTTCAAGTATACCTCTTATATATATCATCTGTTCTTGTACTATCAAACAGACAGTTTTCAGTTTCCTATCAGAAAATTGGATACTAAAGGAGAAAGGAGGTATGTGATATTTTGGACCTCAGTCTTCCATCAAGTCCATAACTCTCCTTACACTTACTATGAATTCATTGATTTGTTTATACATCCAGTCTCCTCTCTACTGATGAGAACTCCTCCTCCCAGACTCTCTGGTGACATGCAGAAAATTTTACAGCTCTCCAAAAGCTACAAAATAGGTGACTGGTACTTTTACCAGAATCACACTGAGATCAGGATATATGGTTGTGAGTTGTGCCCTTATAAACTGCCAAAATATTTGCCTATGAGACTGTTTGCTCTAGAATACTTCAGGCAATTTATCAATTCAGATTTGACTCATTTTTATGGTGCCAAGAAAAAAACTCAATTGAAATTAAGAAACAAGTTAGGCCCTTTCATCATTAACAAAAAGGAAGGATGGCAAGACGCTGACAAGATATTGGGTGAACAACTCAAATTAAAAAGGAGCTTTTGGTGTGTACCCTATGACCCAAATGGATTCATCTGTGACAGAAAGGTAAAAAATAGGCTATCAGCCTATAATCATTGTAGGATCCCTGAAATAGAGCAGTTTGCTAATCAAGATGAGTGGGTAGAGGGCACTTTGATAGAAGAGCTTACTAAGGAAGAAAAAATGGAACAAGCTATGAAAAATCTTGAAAAGACTCTTGACCTAGACTCTTTTGGACAGGTGTCTTTCAAAATACCTCAGCAAACCGAAGTGGGTATATCATCTGCGGGAATGTCACAGCAACGTGCCCAAGAAAGCACTACACCAGCGACAAGGACATCTAAGGGCAAAGAAGTGTTGGATTCGGAGGAGGACATAATGACAAATCAGCCAGCATCATCAAAACAACAAGGCCAAGGGCAAATTCCTCCTGCCCAGACCAAAGCACCAGAGGTACCAGCATTGCAGACTCCTCTAAATGAGGAAAAGGGCAGAAAAAGGGACCGAGAAGAGACCACACCTGTAAGTGGGCCAGCAGAGCAACCAGGGGCAAAAAGGCAAAGAATAAATCCTCTACCTGAAGAGGAAATTGTTGAGGAAATCATAGAAAGTCCAAGAGGCGAGAGGGTGACCAGCCCACAGACATCTCTAGTGGTAGAAACATCCACCAACTCTCATAGGCAGGAATTGGAGAAACAACATAGTGTGGAAGTTTCCTCCACAAGGCCACAGAGCAAGCAAGGTTCTGATATCAAAAGAACATTCACGGACATCAAAGCCCAGAATGAGCCAATAAGACTGCAACTTTATGATCAGTTTCTCAAGATGACCCCCACCAAACAGCAAAGGTTAATGTCTGCATATGACATTAAAGAAGGAAAGATGATCTTGAGCCACTTTAAGCCTAAAGTGTAGCAACCACAGTCAGCAGCTGATTATATTAGAACAAATCTGGAGGCCCTTGCCAAAGACATTCACCCTATGGACCAAATTGAGCTGCATAAGCAAACTGGTGAGATGGTCTACTCCACAATGGCAGACAAGGCAATGTTAGCTCACAAATTGCAGAACTCATTAAACAACACATCGGCCCAATTAGATTTGGAGAAGGCATCCTCTTTAGCCAAGGACAACAGGATAAAGTCCTTGGAAGAAATTATCATTGAGTTGGGACATGATCCCAAGGATGCCAAGGGAATAAAAGCATTGATAAAGAAAAAGGAAGAGGACATTGTTGCCCTCAGGAAACAATTGAAGCTGCCAATTACTATGCATCCACAAACCACAGAGGTTGTGCAAGAAAAAGCAGAGGAGGACATGATGGACTTGCTGATGAAAATGAATCAAAGACTAAGTGAAACAAAGCAGGAGTTGGAGAAAGCATTACAGGATAAGCAGGGAGTGTCAACCTCCCAGCCATCTCAAATAGCTCCAACAATTACAACTGCTCTTCCCACGGTTACAACAGCAGTGCCTCCCACTGACCCAATATCAGCAACAGGTACTTCAGCAACAACAGCAGCAGGCAGTAGCACTACCATGACCACAGAGGAGTTAATAAAAGCTATGGAGGATTTAAAACTCCAAGTATCAGAATTAAAAGAGGCCAAAGAAAAATTAGCAAAGTTAGAAATAAGTTATGACAAATCTAGAATGACTGTGGCAGAAAAGACAAGAGAGGTGAAGGCATTAGAGAATAAAGTAAAGGCATTGGAAAATGACCTCTCTTTAGATAAGCCTCTGGGAGAAATCAAGGGCATTTTATGGGCTAATATCAATGAATCCATTAGTAATATCTGGAGATATATTCAAATTATATATGAACAGATTGACTTGACAGCGTTAGCCCAGGTGGAAATTCAAAGGGCCATAAATTTATTGGGACATATTCCCGAACAAGCCAACAGGTTAATACAATTTTTGAACACTAAGACCAGTGAAGAACTAGTAGCACTGGACATCAAAGACAGGACAACCACCATTCTAACAGTCAAAAGAGTTTTTCCATGAGAACCCTGATGCAGAATTTGGAGAGGAAGAGCCAGGATATGCAGGTGGAGGTAGACTCTTTTATGGAAAGATTTGCAGTTTTGTAAGAAAGGGGCTTGCCAAGTCTAGTGGGAAACAATGAACGCCTCTTGAGACAAGCTGAGTACCAACTCAGGTTGAATAGACATGCTTTTGATTAATTAAATGCATCATCAAGTACTCTAGCTGAGAAGACCCTTCCATCTGGCCAAACTCTTTACAGCAATTTGGAAAATCTATTTTATATCAAACATGAAGTACAACATCTTTTTACAGTCCAACCTAACTTCTACAGGTACACAGACGTAGATGAAACTTTGAGAAAGCTGCTAAGACATCAGTTACCAAAAGAACAATGGTGGCAAAGTATGTTGGAAATCCTGTAGGCAGGTTTCAAACTTTTGTTTTTTCCCAAAATACAACATATCATAAAGCAGAAAAAAGGAACGGGTGAGAGTCTCACGGGGTTGTAGTCTATCTAATCAAAGTTAAGTACGCCCAAGAAAATTAAGGCAGCCGCGCAGAGTATCAGCGGAAACAGCCACCGGCCGACTCACCGAGCAAACAGTCAACGCATCTCACCAACTGAGCGGCCAGCGCAGCAGCATTTACTTCTACATTTATTTCTTCCTATTTTCAAGATCATTTACTTCTCCTGTAGAGTAGGTAGAAGAAGTTATTGCTAGATATTATCTCATTGAGATATTTTGCAAACATTTTTTTACAAATACCTCCCCAAGCGAAGTATTAGGGGTTGGTAATACATTTTTGGAATTGCGATGTAACTCTTAGAACTCTTCTGAATAAAAAGTTGCTGGAATGCGTTGTGGCTGAACTCTTTGGATGTGGAATTGACGGCAGAGGACTATGTTACAAAATTCTCGAATTATTTCATGGATCAATAAATCCTTTTAACTCATGTTTAACAGTTTCTGTGTTTTTATATATCATCTATGTTCATGATCTGAATAACAGGGAAAAAGAATAACCCAGAACTTGCTTAACTATACTCTGTGTTCATTCTCTGTTATTATTTATGTTTTCTTCAGAATTAGCATAAGCAGGAATGCTTAATTGCTCCTGTTTCCACTGGTTCTTACATCTTGAATATAGCTAAGCAATTCTTAACTGCTCCCTGGCACTATTCATCCACTTTCCCTCTGTCAACATGATGAAGGATTTTTAATTGCCCTTCACCCCCTGACTCCATCCCACCTGATTTCAGCTTACAATTTGTTCCATGGTTGATTACCTTGCTCTATAGTACCACCTTCTGTCAAAAAAACCATATCCAGAAATTCATCCTCATAGACTCCATTATCCCAATGGACTAAACTTATCAGATTTACACCCTGTTCTGTTGAATGTCACCATCCAAAAATCGAACAAACCTTTGTACTTCATAACTAGCCTAATACTCCAAAACAAAGCTAAATCATAAAGAGAGCCCTCTCTGGATGCAGATTGGCTAGAATCTGCTTCCAAAAGATTGGTCTGTGGTTACCTCAGCCGTATTCCCTTTTCTTACGACTTTTGGGGAACAACCTGAGTGATAACATCATTGGCGACTCTACTGGGGATTGAATGATTGTTTGTTACTGTTGTCTATTTTCTAAAGCTACAGATGGATCCTGAAGTTAGCCAGGTAGCCTTTGAAACTGTTTTTGCTATGCAATTACAGGAGTAAATAAAAGTTGCTTCAGTCTATCTGTTATGAAACCAGCTCAAGAAAAGATAGAAAAGATAGATCAACGCCTTAGAATTTAGCCTCTTCGAGGGGGCAACCTCCTTTACATTACATAAATGAACAATTCTTGGATGATACAAATGAAAAGACCTCCTTTCTATATATAGGAGTCTAAGGGGTCATAACATAATCAGAGCCGACATAACAATAATAATGTAAGGGCACAATAATAACAATAGTGGGCTTCTATGGGGCACAATAGTAACAATATGGGCACTACATGGGTACATCAATATAATAAATGGGTTATAATAATAACAATAAGGGGTTACACTAGTAGTATATGGGCCTAACATGCCCCTCTCCTTCAAAAGCGTTGTCCTCAACGCTTGAGTAGTTCTTGATGCTTCTGTATAAAATTCTTGTCCTCCCATGTGGAATATTCAGCGGGTAAGTTCTTCCACTTGATGAGATACTCTGAAATTGATTGATTTCGTAGCTGTCGGGTTCTTGTTTCTGTGACTGCTCCAAGTTCCAATATGATTTTTCCTTCCTCTTTAATTTCTGGCAATATTGTTTGAATTGGGATCTTTTGCAACTTTTGAATAAGTGGCCATACTTCTTCGTCCTTCTTCCATTCATCCCTTGCTTCGTTTATCCAATCTGGTTGGATAATATAAATAGCAAAAAACAATGCTTCCACATCCTCATCCTTGAAGAGTCTTCCCATTTGGTAAGGTCGCCATTTTTTAAGTGCCTGTTGTTTCGTTTGATTTTGCACCGAAGTGGCGTTATCCTTTAAAAGTTGGAGAACTTGTTGTTGATGCTCGATGTGATCTTTCACTTCTTGAACCTTTTTCTTCTTGATATGTCCTTCTATCTCTAGAGTTTGAGTAGTGGTAATTTCTTTCAATCCTTTACAAGATATGGTCGGATTTATTTCTTGATGCTCGATGTGATCTTTCACTTCTTGAATATTTTTCTTCTTTATATGTCCTCCTATCTTGATAGTTTGAGGAGTGGTAATTTCAAACAATGAATTACAAGATATGGTTGGATTCATTTCTTCTTTCTCGATGTTATCTTTCAATTCTTGCACCTTTTTCTTCTTGATATGTCCTTCTATCTTGAGAGTTTGAGGAGTGGTAATTCTTGCCAATGTTTTACAAGATATGGTCTGATCCATTTCTTCTTTCTCTGGGGTGGGGTCTTGGCGTATATCTTCTTCTTTTGTTGTTTCTTGATCCTTTTCTTCCTCTTCTTCATATTCTATGTAAAATAATTTCTTCTCAGCACACTTATGACCTTTAGTGCATTTGCTATCACAATTGTAACAAAGCCCTTTTTCTTTTTTTTCTTCCAATTGTTGTGGTGTAACCCTTGTAGGTTGTGGAAGGCTAGGAGAAACAACACTTCCATCTTTATAGTTGTGAGGGGTACACTTCCTGGTTTCCATAATTTTGCTTTCCACTATGTCACAAATCCCTTTTACTCTTTCCAATTGTTGTGGTGTTGCTCTAAAGAAGGTGTTGCTCTTTGTATCCTCATAATGTGCTATCATTTCCTCCATGAAAATTGACCACGTAACAAGTTTTTTACGAGAACAAAGCCATTTGTACCATAAAAATTGATCTGGTTCTAAATATGAAGATGCAATACATACCTTTTGTAACAGTTGTACACCATTATATCAAAATATTGCTCCATCTGAAGTATCCAATTTACCGGATCCTTGCCATCAAACTTCCTCATCTTGTTTTTTCTTGATTTTAGGAGCTCTACCTTGAAATGACTATAACTCTGTACTTTCAGATCTTTAAGTTCTGAAATTGTGACCTGTAGTAGCCCTCTATGTACTCTTTCCAATGCCACCAGTCTGATCAAAATTGGATTCTCCAAGAAAGAGTTATGCACAATCTCCCAAGATGACCTAATTATAGACTAGTTCAGTAGAGCGAACTTGTACGACGTGCCACGAGTCACTGTTTCAACCTTTGGATCTAAAAAATGTATACAAGAAACTACAGTCCGTCCTCTTTCTGTACCTTCTTACGAAATTTCAATCCGATCCCTAGAGAGAAAGTTATGATGATTTTCCCCAGGTCACCTGTTTTGAATGTAATTCAGGAGTCTGGAAAAGGACCAACTTCCTTAGATCATATCTCCCCAAATATCGCGTGAAAAGATCTGAAATTCGGACCCAAGGTTCAGCGCAATTTCTTCTCAAATGGGTTTTTTTTTCGACTTCTGAAACGTCACAGAAAAAAAAATTATAGCGAAAATGCCACAATGACCTGTTTGGAGCAGTGAAACCCTAGAATCCAAAGCTCTGATACCAAATGTTATGAAACCAGCTCAAGAAAAGATAGATCAACGCCTTAGAATTCAGCCTCTTCGAGGGGGCAACCTCCTTTACATTACATAAATGAACATTTCTTGGATGATACAAATGAAAAGACCTCCTTTCTATATATAGGAGTCTAAGGGGTCATAACATAATCAGAGCCGACATAACAATAATAATGTAAGGGCACAATAATAACAATAGTGGGCTCCTATGGGGCACAATAGTAACAATATGGGCACTACATGGGTACATCAATATAATAAGTGGGTTATACTAATAACAATAAGGGGTTACACTAGTAGTATAGGGGCCTAACACTATCTCCAGTCTAATTTTAGGCTTTGTACAGTTGTCTCAAAGACTTGATCAGTTTCCTTGTTTCAACATATCTGAAGGAAAATTCAAAGCCTCCTATATTTCAAAAGCTTCCTTCAAAATATTGTCAAAAGCTGTGTCCTTCAAAATATTTCAAGAAAAAACAAAAAATATATTTAGAAGCTGGCTCCAAAGAAGAAAATCCATTACACTAGATCAAATCCAGATCCAAATCCTCCACCTATCTTTGAAAATCCTAATTTGATCCCAAAGAACCTTAGAAGCCAAGAAAGTCTAGAATATTTTGCTGATTTAAACCTTAACACACCTCAGCAGAATTCTATCCAAACTGAGCTTACTGCTGGAAAATCACAAGTCCTTTCTTCCATTACTGCTGCTTCACCTAGTTCACCATTAGCACTTCAAAACATCTTTTCCACTCCCCCATCCACTACACATATCTCAGTTGTTATCCCTGTTCTTCCAGCTGTTACATTTATCCCTATAAATATGGCAAACCGATATGCTCCTCTGCAGTTGCCTGCAAATCCAGGAGCTATGCCTCAAGATTATCAAAGCAAAATCACCTATTTTGATGGTACCGGCACCTATACAGCTCAACAACATACTAAGAAAATGACATTATTTCGAGAACTATGAAATTACTGTGAGATTACTGTGCCAGATTTAATAATGTATACAATGTTATTCCTCAGAATCTTAGACCTCCACCAGACATGGCCTTGATCAAATTCCCTGATGGATTTGATTCTGACATGGCTTACCAGCTTAGGGAAAGAGCTCCTCCAAGCTTAGAAGACATGCAGAGTATAGTTGTCAGTGTAGAAGCCAATCTGATTTCTAAACGAACTTGAGCTAGAGCTGAAAGAAGGACTCCCTTCAAAGAAGAACCTTCTGCATTTGAGCAAAAACTAGATGCAATTATCAAAGGAATGGATAGATTGGGTGATAGAGTAGAAACAATTGAGAGGAAATCCTCTTGGGAGGGTCAACCAAGTAATACTGGAAGAAATCCAAACTTCAGAAAAAATCAGAATCCCAATGTTGGAAAGGTTGGTCTTGACCAAAACATTAGACCTCCATTCCAGCAAAACTATGCTGAAGCTTCAACTTCTAGTGAGCCAACAGAGGACACTCAAATTAACTTAATGGGTCTAAACAGTGAACAACAAAGATTTTTGACCCAGGATGATCAAGAAGCTCACACCTTTAATCAATTTCAAACCAAATCAAGGGAATCATTTGATTTTAGAGAGGGATACGATGCAGCTGTCTACGAGGTTCACAAGCAATACAAATTAAGGAGCAGAACGATAGATGTTCCTGAACCCAACAAGTAGAAAGATACCAAGTAGCCTAAAAAAGCAAAGGTTAATACTCCCCATATACAACTCCCTGCTAGAATAGACTTCAACCCAAAAGAACCAATGGTTGAGGACATATTAGACTTGCAACCATCAAACAGTCAGCCTTCCACCTCCTTTCCTCCCAAAGAAAATGCAAAGGAATCTCCTGAAATTAATTTTAAAGTAGATTCAGCTCATAACATCACTCTTGATAAAGGAAAAAACATTGAAAACGCAACAAAAAAAGAAAATCTTGCTGCCCGAAACGCAAAATTCCAAATAGAAAAACCTTTCAATATTGAAACCGAAATAGGCAAGTTAAAAATAATAATTCCATTGTCCGAATTGGCTAAACATGATGTCTATAGAGAACAAATCAGCAGATCACTTCAAATTTCAGAAAACAGAGATGCAGTGAATGTCCTTAATGACCAGCCAGAATTGATTTTTGGCCCTGAAGTAAATGGCAAATCAGTAGATGGAGGAGTTCCTCCTTTCTATGTAAGTCTGAACATTCATGACAAAGTACTTCATAATGCAATGTTTGATTCTGGAGCTTCCCATAATCTAATGCCCAAATTTGTCATGGAAAAGTTGGACCTAGATATCACAAGGCCATACAAAGACTTATTCTCTTTTGATTCTAGTCAGGTCAAATGTCTAAGCCTAATTAAATATTTATGTGTATCACTAGTCCAATACCCTGCCAAGACTATTTTAATGGATGTAGTGGTCGCTGATATCCCACCAAAATATGGAATGCTTTTTTCCAAATCTTGGGGTGCAAAACTCCAGGGATCTTTACAGTTGGACATGTCCTATGCTACCATCTCAGTCTTTGGCCAGCCAAAGAGATTGTACTGGGAAACGTTGATGAAATATGTGGTCAGCAGCCAAGAGAAACCCCAAAAATTTCCTATCTATTCCATGCATTCTGATATGGACTCTTTCATCCTATACAATGTTGAAATTTGCCCCAAAACTGATGACAAGGTTTTAGCATCAACACAAGGAAAAAGCATAAATGAAGAATCTATTGCCCAAACTCTAGAAATTGCTGAGAAAATTGATATAACAGACACACAAGGGAAACCACATGAAATTGAAAATCCAAATCTGCCTACTAAGCAAATTTTTAAAACTCCTGATGTTAGTTGTAATCAAGAAATCCTATGGTACCTAGAGTTTGATGGATCAGTTAATAAACTAGGAGCAGGGGCAGGGATTTGGATACATAACATGCAAAATGATCATGCTGAGGGACATGCATACAGGCTGAATTTTAGATGCACAAATAACATGGCTGAATATGAAGCCCTCCTGCTAGGACTCAAATTGGTCAAAAGTCTAGGGGCAGTTAGGATATCAATTTTGGGAGACTCTGATTTGGTTATTCAACAAATGAAAGGCAACTTTCTCACCAATGACCTTAGGTTAAGAGCTTATAGAGGGGCAGCAATTGAAATACTCAATACCTTCCTAGAATCACAGCTCGCCAAAATCCCAATGAAACACAATTTGCACGCTCACAGTTTGGCAACATTTGCCAGCACTTGTAAACTGCCATTTGAGCCTAATCATCATTTTACTGCTGAAATTAAACACAGGCCAACTATACCAGACAATGTTAAAAATTGGCAGGTGTTTGACAATGACACTCAGATTAACAATTTCCTGACTTTAAAAGAAGAATTTTCCAGCACAAATATAGACACAAGCACTGTTTGTGAAACTGATCAAATAGACAAAATTGAAACTTACATTTAAGCTAAAACAACAGATCAGATTTTGCATCCAACAAAATTTACCAGCAAAGAATTACAAGAGTTGAAAGAAATAGACTTTGATGAAAATATTAAAGGAGAATCTGAAGTGATTGATTTAAAGGATAACTTTTTACCCACAAGCTTGACTCCTCTGGAGGATATTTTTGACTCTAATGATATTCCAAGAAAGCCAAAAATGCAGCCATTAAACGCAGAAATTGAGGACTGTAATATAGGAACTGCAGAAAATCCTAAGATGATAAAATTGTCCAAAGCTTTGCCTCCTGACCAAAAGCTGAAATATGTTGAACTGTTTAAAGAATTTCAGGATGTTTTTGCATGGAGTTATGAAGATCTCAAGTCCTATGATACTTCTGTGATCCAGCATACAATACCCCTAAAAGAAAATCAAAAACCTTTCAAACAAAAACTTAGAAGGGTCAATCCTGTACTCCTTCCTCTCATTGAAAAAGAAGTCAAAAGAATGTATGAAGCTGGAATTATTGCACCCATCAGATTTTTAGAATGGATCTCAAATCTAGTGCCCACTAGAAAGAAAATAGGAGAAATAAGATTGTGTGTTGATTTGAGAAATCTGAACAAAGTCTCTTTAAAATATCACTACCCCTTGCCTAAGATGGACCACATTTTACAAAGGGTAGTGGGTGCCTCCAGAATTTCACTGCTAGATGGATTCTCAGGCTTTAATCAGATTCTGGTCCACCCTGATGATCAAGATAAGACTGCTTTTACAACACCTTGGGGAACCTTCAAGTATGTAAAAATGCCTTTTGGACTTAAAAATGCAGGGGCAACATTTCAACGAGCAATGGACATAGCTTTTGCTAAAGAAATTCATGATTTCCTAGTCATATATCTAGATGATCTTACTGCCTTTTCCAAGTCAGATCAGGAACACCTAGATCATCTCAGACAAGTGTTTTTAATCTGCAGAAAATATGGCATATCATTAAACCCAAAGAAATCATTATTTGGCCTAGAAGAGGGAAAACTGTTAGGTCACATAATCTCAAAAGATGGCATTAGAATTGATCCAAATAGAATACAAGCCATTCTACAAGTTCCTCACCTTAGAAATATCAAAGAACTGCAAGCTTTCCTAGGGAAAATCAATTTTCTAAGAAGATTCATACCCAACTTGGATGAACTGATAAGATTGCTGAACAACATGCTGAAAAAAGATTCCAAAGTAAAGTGGACAGTAGACGCCAAGCAAGCCTTTGAAGAAATCAAAGTAGATTTAACTAAAACACCGTCCTCACAAGCCTGAAATTTGACAGAGACTTTATAATCTTTTCCTTTGCATCTGAACATACTATTGTTGTTGTCATATTACAGAAAGATGATCAAGGGTGTGAAAAACCCATAGCTTTTTTCAGCAAAGCACTTAGAGATGCACCACTTAAATATCAAATCATGGAAAAACAGGCTTATGCACTTGTAAAAGCTATTAAGAACTTCAGAGTTTATATCTTATACTCTCATGTAATAGCTTATGTGCCAAATACTGTGGTCAAGGATATTCTAACTCAAGAAGGAATTGAAGGCAAAAGAGGCAAATGGATAGCTAACATTTTGGAATATGACATTGAAATTAAACCAACAAAGCTGATAAAAGGACAAGGATTAGCTAAACTTATGACTGAAACCAACTTTCAAGCCCTTGATATCAATGAGTTGGATAACGAGTAGGAGATGGCGACTCCACAGATCAATCAAGCCTTTTTACAATCACCTTGGTATGCTGATATAATTTATGTATTATTAAACCTACAGGCTCCTCCAGGGTTATCCAGAACTAAAAAGAGATTCCTGAAAATGAAAGCTTCAAAATTCTGTATTGTAGATAATGCTTTATTTTGGAAAAATCATGAAGGCATTTTATTGAATTTCTTAACAAAGGATGAAACTGACAAAGTGCTGAAAGAATTTCATGCAGGGGACTGTGGTGGACATTTGTACTGGAAATCAACTGCTGATAAAATCCTAAGGGCTGGATTTTATTGGCCCACCCTGTTTGCTGATGTAAAGAAATTTGTAATTTCTTGCCATAAATGTCAAATCTTTGAAGGCAAGAGAAAGCTTTTACCTCTACCCCTCAAGCCAATTTCCACTGAAAGACCATTTCAACAATGGGGTTTAGATTTCATTGGGGAAATTCACCCTCCCTCTTCTAGCCAGCATAAATGGATTTTGACTGCCACAAACTACTTCACCAAGTGGATAGAAGCCATCCCTTGTAGACAAGCTAATGATTCAGTAATCATGCAATTCCTAGAAACCAATATCCTGTCTAGGTTTGGCTGTCCGGAAAAGATTATAACTGACAATGCTGCTGCTTTTAAATCCAAAAGAATGATCAATTTTTGTCACAAATACCATATTACCTTAGGCCACTCCACAGCCTATTACCCCCAAGGTAATGGTTTAGCTGAATCATCCAATAAAAGCCTGATCAATATCATTAAGAAAATATTGGAGGAAAACAAGAAAAACTGGCATAAGAAGCTTATCAATGCACTTTGGGCAGACAGGTTGACTACAAAGAGATCCATTGGAACAAGCCCCTATGAATTGGTTTATGGCATGTAGATTGTATTCCCTTCATCTTTGGGAATCCCTATGATAAAGTTGCTGCAAGAAGTACAGGCAGAACCCAATGACATTCAGAGAAGAATCAATCAAACTATTTATTTACAGCAGACTAGAGAAGAAGTGTATCAAAGATCTCAGATTCTACAAGAAAAACTTAAGAAGATATTTGACAAGAGGACAAAGGCAGAGGATTTTTTCATAGGAGACAAAGTACTGAAATGGGATTCCAGAAGGGAAGATAAAGGAAAACATGGGAAGTTTGACTTCCTATGGAAGGGACCTTTTACTATTCAGGCTTCACAAGGAAACAACACCTACTTTTTGAAAAGCCTGGATGGTACAGAAGAATAAAATGGACCAGTTAATGGTCGGATGCTGAAGCATTATTTTGATCCAGTTTATTAAGATGTCAGGACTCTAAATTGTACATAAGAGTGTTTACTTTCTGCAGTTTATTACAGCGATAAGATAGGAAGGAATGTGTAGCAAATTTAAATATATATATATATTCAAGGAATTTTCCTACCTTCTCTTGTTACTTTTAGTTTACAAGAAATTGAAGAAGAAGACTTGGGAGCTGTAAAATACGAGAAAAAACATTCAAACAAACTATCAAAAAACAAGAGCTGAAATTGTTTGAATGAGCTAGCAGAAATGTATATACGTTGCAGAGGTACAGTGTTGTTTATTTACAGCAAAGGAGAAATTTCAGAATGCAGCAAGAATTGAATATAAGGCCATCTGACCTGCTGTTCTTGGCTTTTCAACAGGAAAAGCCATCCCCAAGTGGAGCCAGTGTTATGCTCCTATACCAATAGGTGTCATATTTCATGATTGACTGGTAAAATCCCAAATATGTTCATCATTTCCATGCTGCAAAGGTTCCATATTTTGAAAAAACCAAAAAATTAAAAAATGAAAAGAGGGTATGCCCTAAAAGAAAGATCAAAGGGAAAAAAGAATGAATTGGTCAAAAAAAGAAAAAAAAAATGAACCCCAAAGGAAGAAGACCAGGAAAGTGTGCTAGTCCAAAATGCCACTACTATCCTATTTTTGCAAAGAAGTTCAATGTGTGCAATCAGTTGGTTCTTGCCACACTTGATGGATGGCCAAACAGCTTAATCTTGGCCAGTCCATGTTTAAATTTCCTATTTTAGAGGTAGAGAATAAAATATGTCCAAATAGTTCAAGCTTGGCAAATAAGTAGTTAGGTAGGGAAGCAAGGGTGCTCAACAGTTAAATCTGAGCCCCTGGAAGAAATAAGGGCAGACTTAGATAGGATGGCTGCTAAGAGAAAGGAAGAGAGTAAGGGTTTGCTAATTTAAATGCACCCAAGGAAAAAGGAAGAAAAAATGCTAGGTATAATAGGCTGGGTAGGCAGTTTTGATGTTGCAGAAGCAGGTTTATGAGCAAGTATGTCTTTTAAAGGTGATTCATCTTGTTACTATCATAAGTGCCATGGCAACTATGTGGTCACAGATCAAGTGAAGCATGACTAACTTCCCTCCACATTTCTCCAAAAAACACTTGCTAACCTCCCCACAATGATGTTGGGATCTGCTCATTACTCCTAGTTCACTTCATTTCATGAAAAAGACTAAGTGAAACTCTGTTTTTACTTAAAATAACGAAGCCACATTTATTGTGTAAAAATGCTCTTCTTCAAGTATGTTGAGTTTTCGCAACTTCATAGCTTGGCACCCTTTCATTTCCCTAAGCCTAAGCTTTTCACTTTTAACTTAGTGCTTTGTTTGAACATATCTTTCATATTAACATATTAACTTTATATTATAATTCCTACATAAATATTTTCCCCCATGCCTGCATTATATAACTATATGAAAAACCCCAAAAAGAGTTTAAATATCCCGACCCCCGGCTAATTATAGCCATATATTATTGTTTTATCAGGAGTTAATGGTTCATTCGAGGCCATTAAACAAACCTCCGCATACACAGCCCTGGAATTTATTTAAACTTTGGTTAAATAAATAAACCAGACCCGCCCGATAAACCAAAGGAAATACCCCGCAAAACGTTTAAATTCATTATTTAATTGCACGAGTCCCACGTCGTAGCCCTCCGCCATATCCCAATCGTCGCCCGTCGTCGGATCATGGCCCGCAGATCGGATGGCCCACATCAATATCGCGAGCCCTCCTCTGCCTGTACTTTAGCGCCTGGGGGATAATGGTTTCCCCGCCGTACCTTGGGACAGGTGGCAACCTCCCGCACTGCTCGCTGCCCTCCCCCCCAATACCACCTCTGTCCAAAAGCGGTGCGGGGCACAAACCGCTTACCGCCACCCACTGCCTCCCTGATGACATCATCCTTGCATCATCAGCTGACGTCACAACCACGTCAGTGCCACGTCACCCCGCTACACGACAAATTACCACGTCATGCTGACATCATCCGACAAAAACGTGCCAAAAGCCCGCCAAAGTCAATTTTTTGTTAAAAAAGGCGTGAAAACGTCATTTTCACTCATTTTCGTTTATTTTCTCTGTGCGACTTGTGCATGTTGTTTACGTCCAAGAGTAGTGATTCGACCACACAGTCCGCCACCAAGCCAAATCAAGCCCGCAGTCTGGTCTTCCAGCTCGTCCCGCAACCTACAATCCGCACAGGGCACTCATAAAAACAGGTATTTACCTAAATTTCATTCCCGAACCCTGTGTTTTTTAACTTTCCTCTGCAAATTTTCCAAAACACCCAAATTTAAGTTCAAATCATCAAACCACCTTCAAATAAGCATACCAGAACCACCGTTTTTGCCCATTTTTACCAAAAAAAAAACCTGCAGACTTCATTCTCCTCTGCAAAATTCACCCACTGAGCTAAATAAAAGTCGGCTTTGGTCTGCAATTCCCGAAGAAAAGTCCCAAAAGTGTATTTTTACCTACTTTTGCTACAAAAACCAAATTCCAAGTTGGAAAATTACAGACAATTGAGTAATGGAAGCTCCAGTGGCCCTGGACATTGCTCCCCTCAATGCACCTCATAAGGACTTGGAGTGGTTGCCCTTGGCTGATAGGGATTTTCAAATACAGGACTTAACTGGTGACAAAAACCACCTCCAAGCATTCTGTGAAATCAGGAACAGTCACCTAAGCAAAACTGATCTCTATGGGATATGGGAATCCAATCTGCCCAGATACTATCTCCCCTCAGTAAATGTATTCCTAGATGTAATCCGCCTGTGCTGTGCCAATTATGAACCTACTCAAAGAGCAGTTATGACTCCAACTGGCACTGTCCTTTTTCATATAACTCCTGAGTCCATAAATGAGATGTTGCACTTCAAACCTACTCAGCCTCTGGCTCCTCTTTCCATGGGACATTTGCTGGAGGAAGGCTCTAAACTATCCACTGCAGAAATAGGCCGGATTGCCAAGTTATTTATGAGACCAGATTGCCAGCCCAGAGAGCCACCTCCTTTTCACCATGTCTGGTTCAATGAAGCTGTAAGATTCATTATTGACATGATATCCTATGTCTTGGGATTTAAGACAAGTGAATATGTTGATGAGACCATTTTAGCTCTAATGTCCATGTTTATTCCAGGACATCCTCCTGCTGTCAAATTTGACTTTGCTACTTTCATTGTCAACAAGATCAATGACCAATTCATAAATCTAGACAGAGAATGAGTCTTCAAGTATACCTCTTATATATATCATCTGTTCTTGTACTATCAAACAGAGAGTTTTCAGTTTCCTATCAGAAAATTGGATACTAAAGGAGAAAGGAGGTCTGTGATATTTTGGACCTCAGTCTTCCATCAAGTCCATAACTCTCCTTACACTTACTATGAATTCATTAATTTGTTTATACATCCAGTCTCCTCTCTACTGATGAGAACTCCTCCTCCCAGACTCTCTTGTGACATGTAGAAAATTTTACAGCTCTCCAAAAGCTACAAAATAGGTGACTGGTACTTTTACCAGAATCACACTGAGATCAGGATATATGGCTGTGAGTTGTGCCCTTATAAACTGCCAAAATATGTGCCTATGAGACTGTTTGCTCTAGAATACTTCAGGCAATTTATCAATTCAGATTTGACTCATTTTTATGGTGCCAAGAAAAAAGCTCAGCTGAAATTAAGAAACCAATTAGGCCCTTTCATCATTAACAAAAAGGAAGGATGGCAAGATGCTGACAAGATATTGGGTGAACAACTCAAATTAAAAAGGAGCTTTTGGTGGGTACCCTATGACCCAAATGGATTCATCTGTGACAGAAAGGTAAAAAATAGGCTATCAGCCTATAATCATTGTAGGATCCCTGAAATAGAGCAGTTTGCTAATCAAGATGAGTGGGTAGAGGGCACATTGATAGAAGAGCTTACTGAGGAAGAAAAAATGGAACAAGCTATGAAAAATCTTGAAAAGACTCTTGACCTGGACTCTTTTGGACAGGTGTCTTTCAAAGTACCTCAGCAAACCAGAGTGGGTATATCATCTGCGGGAACGTCACAGCAACCTGCCCAAGAAAGCACTACACCAATGGCAAGGATATCTAAGGGCAAAGAAGTGCTGGATTCAGAGCAGGACATAATGATAGATCAACCAACATCATCAAAACAACAAGGCCAATGGCAAATTCTTCCTGCCCAAACCAAAGCACTAGAGGTACCAGCATTGCAGACTCCTCTAAATGAGGAAAAGGGCAGAAAAAGGGACCGAGAAGAGACCACACCTATAAGTGGGCCAGCAGAGCAACCAGGGGAAAAAAGGCAAAAAGTAAATCCTCTACCTGAAGAGGAAATTGTTGAGGAAATCATAGAAAGTCCAAGAGGCGAGAGAGTGACCAGCCCACGGACATCTCTAGTGGTAGAAACATCCACCAGCTCTCATAGGCAGGAATTGGAGAAACAGCATAGTGTGGAAGTTTCCTCCATATGGCCACAGAGCAAGCAAGGTTCTGATATCAAAAGAACATTCACGGACATCAAAGCCCAAAATGAGCCAATAAGACTGCAACTTTATGATCAGTCTCTCAAGATGACCCCCACCAAACAGCAAAGGTTAATGTCTGCATATGACATTAAAAAAGGAAAGATGATCTTGAGCCACTTTAAGCCTAAAGTGCAGCAGCTGATTATATTAGAACAAATTTGGAGGCCCTTGCCAAAGACATTCACCCTATGGACCAAATTGAGCTTCATAAGCAAACTGGTGAGGTGGTCTACTCCACATTGGCAGACAAGGCAACATTAGCTCACAAATTGCAGAACTCATTAAACAACACATCGGCCCAATTAGATTTGGAGAAGGCATCCTCTTTAGTAAAGGACAACAAGATAAAGTCCTTGGAAGAAATTATCATTGAGTTGGGACATGATCCCAAGGATGCCAAGGGAATAAAAGCATTGAAAAAGAAAAAGGAAGAGGACATTGCTGCCCTCAGGAAACAATTGAAGTTGCCAATTACTGTGCATCCACAAACCACAGAGGTTGTGCAAGAAAAAGCAAAGGAGGACATGATGGACTTGCTGATGAAAATGAATAAAAGACTAAGTGAAACAGAGCAGGAGTTGGAGAAAGCATTATAGGATAAGCAGGGAGTGTCGACCTCCCAGCCATCTCAAATAGCTCCAACAGTTACAACTGCTCTTCCCACAGTTACAACAGCAGTGCCTCCCACTGACCCAACATCAATAGCAGGTACTTCAGCAACAACAGCAGCAGGCAGTAGCACTACTATGACCATAGAGGAGTTAATAAAAGCTATGGAGGATTTAAAACTCCAAGTATCAGAATTAAAAGAGGCCAAAGAAAAATTAGAAAAGTTAGAAATAAGTTATGACAAATCTAAAATGACTGTGGCAGAAAAGACAAGAGAGGTGAAGGCATTAGAGAATAAAGTAAAGGCATTGGAAAAGGACCTCTCTTTAGATAAGCCTCTGGGAGAAATCAAGGGCATTTTATGGGCTAATATCAGTGAATCCATTGGTAATATCTGGAGATCTATTCAAATTATATAGGAACAGATTGACTTGATAGCAGCAGCCCAGGTGGAAATTCAAAGGGCCAGAAATTTATTGGGACATATGCCCGAACATGCCAACAGGTTAATACAATTTTTGAACACTAAGACCAGTGAAGAACTAGCAGCATTGGACATCAGAGACAGGACAACCACCATTCTAACAGTCAAAAGAGTTTTGACCATGAGAACCCTGATGCAGAATTTGGAGAGGAAGAGCCAGGATATGCAGGTGGAGGTAGACTCTTTTATGGAAAGATTTGCAGTTTTGCAAGAAAGGGGCTTGCCAAGTCTGGTGGGAAACAATGAACGCCTGTTGAGACAAGCTGAGTACCAGCTCAGGTTGAATAGACATGCTTCTGATCAATTAAATGCATCATCAAGTACTCCAGCTGAGAAGACCCTTCCATCTGGCCAAACTCTTTACAGCAATTTGGAAAATCTATTTTATATAGAACATGAAGTACAACATCTTTTTACAGTCCAGCCTAACTTCTACAGGTACACAGACGCAGATGAAACTTTGAGAAAGCTGCTAAGACATCAATTACCAGAAGAACAGTGGTGGCAAAGTATGTTGGAAATCCTGTAGGCGGGTTTCAAACTTTTGTTTTTTCCCCAGAATACAACATATCATAAAGCAGAAAAAAGGAACGGGTGAGAGTCTCGCGGGGCTGTAGTTTATCTAATCAAAGTTAAGTACGCCCAAGAAAGTCAAGGCAACCGCGCAGAGTATCAGCGGAAATAGCCACCGGCTGACTCACCGAGCAAATAGTTAACGCATCTCACCAATTGAGCGGCCAGCACAGCAACATTTACTTCTGCATTTATTTCTTCCTGTTTTCAAGATCATTTACTTCTCCTGTAGAGTAGGTAGAAGAAGTTATTGCTAGATATTATCTCATTGAGATATTTTGCAAACATTTTTGTATAAATACCTCCCCAAGTGAAGTATTAGGGGTTGGTGATACATTTCTGGAACTGCGCTGTAACTCTGAGAACTCTTCTAAATAAAAAGTTGCTGGAATGCGTTGTTGTTGAACTCTTTGGATGTGGAATTGATGGCAGAGGACTATGTTACAGAATTCTTGAATTATTTCATGGATCAATAAGTCTTTTTAACTCATGTTTAACAGTTTCTGTGTTTTTATATATCATCTATGTTCATGATCTGAATAACAGGGAAAAAGAATAACCCAGAACTTGCTTAACTGTACTCTGTGTTCAATCTCTGTTATTATTTATGTTTTCTTCAGAATTAGCATAAGCAGGAATTCTTAATTGCTCCTGTTTCCCCTGGTTCTTACATCTTGAATATAGCTAAGGAATTCTTAACTGCTCCCTGGCACTATTCATCCACTTTCCCTCTGTCAACATGATGAAGGATTCTTAATTGCCCTTCACCCCCTGACTCCATCCCACCTGATTTCAGCTTACAATTTGTTCCATGGTTGATTACCTTGCTCTGTAGTACCACCTTCTGTCAAAGAAACCATATCCAGCAGTTCATCCTCATAGACTCCATTAGCCCAATGGACTGAACTTATCAGATTTACACCCTGTTCTGTTGAATGTCACCATCCAAAAATCGAATAAACCTTTGTACTTCACAACTAGCCTAATATACTCCAAAACAAAGCTAAATCATAAAGAGAGAGCCCTCTCTGGATGCAGATTGGCTAGAATCTGCTTCCAAAAGATTGGTCTGTGGTTACCTCGGTCGTATTCCCTTTTCTTACAACTTTTGGGGAACAACCTAAGTGATAACATATTTAATTTTTAATAAATTAAGAGATATTAATAAAATAATATCTATTCGTAGAAAATAAGAAATAAGGAGAATAATGAATTAGAAGAGTAATAATTAAATTAAAGAATGCAAAAATAATAATAATTAAAATAAGAGTAAGAATTACTTGAAAATTGAAAATAATAACTTAAGAATAAGAATTAGTTAAATAGACCCATTCCAAAATAAACAAGAGCTACATAGTAGCTAGTACCTACGGCTTAGCTTAAATATAGCTTAATTAAACAAAAAAAATAACAAAGACAAAAATGTCATGACAAAAATAAAACAACTAATAAAATGTTATCTTATTGAATGTCATCACCAAAAATTAAGAAATATGATTAATTAATAGTGTTTATATTAACATACATTTTTTTTTAGGTTGTAGTTCACGAACACCTTGGTCAACAGGTGGCGCTACGTCTACTGAAAAATCTGGGCTAATTGACCCCAAAGGCTTCGGGGAGATTGGACCTTGTGACCTCCTAATGGCAGGGCACTAATTTTGACCAACTGAGCTAACCCTTGGCGCTGTATTAACATACATTTTTATCTATATGTGTGTTTTATTTTTTAATTTTTATTTTTTTAATTTTTATTTTTTATCTATCAGACTAACCTAAGTACCCACGGGGGATTTGAACCGGTGACCTATCGCAAGGAGTGTCTTAACAGCGCACCCATTCGCCGTCAATCCAAAGCCCCGTGGGCGTGTGTTTCCTTTTTATTAATATATATAATTGTTTTAAATTAAATTTATTAAAATATGTTTTCAATATAATAATAAGTCACCTTAAATTGAAAATATTGTAAAAAAATATATAATTCAGGAAAAATTAAAAAATTAAATAAAAAGGAAATAAACTAAAGACAAAAATTAGTAAATGGAAGTTATTAAAGAAACCATAATAAAACCTCAACCAATCACGTTTTTTTTCCCATAGAAAAAAGTCATAATTTTATTCATATTGATAAAATTACATTTTGTAGATGCTTGAAGCATATGCAGATGGTTGTTCCTGTATTGACAGGCAGCAATAGAAAAAAACAAAATAGCAGATGGTTGTTCCTGTAATGACAGGAAGCAACAGAAAAAACAAAATAGAAAAAAATAAGTTCCAGCAAGCCTAAACTTTTCTGCCCTTCTTCTTCTCCACCCGTCGCCAACCTCCAGTGTCGGGAGTGGGTGTAATAATAGCTAGCTGATTTTCCATTGGGATCAATGGAAGTTCTTTGTCAGATTCTGAGCCCTCTGATCCATGAGTTCGTTTGATGCCGCTTACTTCCATTTGTGGCTCTTGTTGCAGATCTGAAATGTGTGGCCCCAAATGAGTAATTGGGGCATTCTCTTCCTGAGTGTATTTTTGTCTCATTTGAGTATCAGGTTCTATCTGGTTCTCTGTAGGATCCGCGTTTATGTCTTCTTCTTCCAACGGGTCGGTATGCTACCACCCTTTGGGCTTTTTTTGTTGTTTCTTGGTTCTCCTGGGGTCCTTTCGAGCAAATGGGCAGTCATATTGAAGGTGCCCTGTTTGCATGCAGCCCCTACACCGGAACGATGTGTTCTCGTAGTCGAGCGGTTGTATCCATTGTGAATTATTGAAGTTCAGAGTGATGTGATCAGGTAGCCCTTGACTTAGGTCCACTTCTACACATATTCTGGTAAATGTAAATATTCCCCTGATAGCTCTGTCTTCATCCATTTTTAGGAATTTCCCCAGGGAGTTCCCAATGGCAATTAATACTTTGTGATGACAAAAAGGTAGAGGGAGACCATGTAGCCTCACGCATACAGGCATCATTGAGACTTTCATTGTATTGGCGTCGAAATTAGAAAACTAGGGGGTGATGAAGAGGCCAGCACTGCCCCAGAACCAAGGCCCCTGATTGATAATGCTGTCTCGTTCTTGTTCTGTGTTAAATCTAACTATGAAAAACCCTTTTGGGCATAGGTAAATTTCACAGTTAGATGTCCATGTTGAAAAGATCCATTGGTGCAGAGCATCTGATTTTGGCCAGAAACCATTAAATCTACAAATAACTGCATTTTTGGATAGGTCTGTGTGTAGACTAGTTACCTCTGGCATAGATACTTGTAGCGTTGGTGATTCTGGCTTTTGTTCAACAATGTAGGGGCTTGGTAGCTCTGGTGGTGGTGCTGCTTTATTTTTCATTTTTTCCTTCCCTTTCACTGCATCCCGAAAGGAACCTGTATTTTTAGAGCTGGTTCCAGTGCTTCCGCCGCGCAGTCGGAGATTTAGAATAATGGTTGAATCTTTGGCGATGTCGTAGTGCTGTAGAGTTTGGTTGTCCTGCAGACTGTATCCTGAATATATAAGGTTTTGATGTTGTGCTGGGGTTCCAAGGTGACCCTGGATCTCTTTTTTTAACGCATGGATGCTCATCCCCTTACTGAGCCGCATGCAAAAGTGTTTGCCCCCAATCGATTTGATGAAAATCTGAATCAGATCTGCATCCATGCGGAGTAGATCGGTCTTGTGGAGACCTCGCTTTGTTGGATCTGGTAGTTCCTCTTTGAATCCAGATGCCTCATTTAGCTTTGGATCCTGTCCACTCCTTGGTTTCTCCAGATCTGGCTTATAGAGGTCATTTGTCAGAGATCCACCCGCTCTGTCATGGGCATTTGTATCCAGCAGGAAGATCCAGGCCTCCGGGCTCGTGGCCGCTATGGTTAGGGTCGCTATACCCAACTTCCATTCGATGGCGTATACCCTCGCCTGTTCAGCCGGGTACTGGGGCGTCACAGCCTGCACAGTCCATAAACTCCTTCGTGTTGTCCAGATCGGCCTTCCTGCCTCGCTTTTGTCCTCTACTACTGGCTGATCTGAACAATTACCCTGGTGCGTGAGTAGAGGGCGCCCAAACGTCGATTTTATGAGTGGGGTTCCTGCGTGACCACTGCCTCTAGTGTGCAATACAGCGATGGCTTGGCTAGCTGGTACAGTAACCCTAGCCCTCCTGTCGTCATAAGCGAAACTGCCTTTGTCATTAAACATGAAAGGGAGCGATCTGTGAGGAATGAGCTCCTCGACTGGAGGATTCAGTTTGGTGAACAGCACTGCCTATTCCTGTTTGATGCCATTGATACTGCCTTTCAGATCTGCCCAGGAGAGATCAGGGGATCGATTCCCGTAACTCGCCCCTTCTGCGCGCGCCTTGTTCTCCGAAGCCATGTCTCCTTCCTCCAATATCGTTCTATTAAGATAGTGCTCAATCATGTTCCTCAACCAATCACGTTATCAATACATGACTTTAAATAATAATAAAAATTGAATTCTTAATGTTAAATTATAGATAAGTGTTATAATTTTTTTGTTCAAAGACAAACTAATACCTAGTCAAAGGCAAAACTTAATGCGTTATACCTTCCCTAATACTATGATTAAGGTTAATGGGATAAAAATATGAAATTAAGAATTAGTTAAATAAACCCAATTCAAATTAAACATTAATATTAAATTAAGGATTAATGAAAAGACTAAAGTTTTTGAGATGAGACTAAATAATAAATATAATTTATATTAATAAAAATTTAGAATTTATATACAAATTAATAATAAATTGCAAATTTAAATAATATTTTTTTTTGAAATAATAATAATGAAATTAAGAAGTAGGTAAAAAGACCCAATTGAAAAATAATAGATTTAAAGTAAATAAAAAATAATTAAACTAATAATAAATCAAATATTCTATAAAGATCAGAATTATAAAGGTAGGAATTAAAAACAATTGAAATAAGTTAAATAAGGATCTAATGAAAAAATAATAGAAAATATGAGAAATATTGAAATTGATTTTCAGAAATATTTTTTTTTTGGAATTTTAATTATTTATGTTTTTAATTATATGACTGACTTAATGGGAGATAGGGTTATTCAAATTGTATTACTTTAGTAAATTAATTTTTTTTAGACTTCCAATTTATTTATATATTTACAAATATCATTTAAATAATAAAAAAATTATAAATTGAACAAGTGCAATATGGAATGTTGATGCTTAATACATGTTTCTTATGTAAAAAGTAATTGATAGCTACATTAAATTAATTTAAATGTCTATAGAATTTTAAATATATATATATATATATATATATATAAACCCATATTAAGATAGTCTTACATATAATATTATAGTTATATATAAACCCCAGTGTAAGATAGCCTTACATATAATATCATAGTTATATCTCTTAAAATTAAATTATTGTTATTATTATTATTATGTAAAAAATTGTATTAAAAATTAAAAATATATAAATTTTGAAATGCAACATCAATATTTTTCATATAGCATCTTCTATAGCTTTTCTAGATTTGTTTTTGTACACTTCTATGATGCATTTTGATATAGTTAAGCTCTATAAACTTTGTTGGTACCTAGAATATCTGTTATTATTAAAGTTGACCAAATTTAATAAACATATACAAAATATAAACAGATATAAACACACCATAATGACTTAAAATTTCTAATTGTTTTGAGAATGATTTACCTTGTAATAAACTTAAAACAATTTTCCTACTAATTATACTTTAATATAGATATGAATTGATTAAAAATAAAAGTAAAATTACATGACATTTAATATAATTTAGTTTTAAATTGACTTAAACCACCTAAATGCACTTTACACACCATTGACATAAATAAACATTTTACTGAGTTAGATATATGTTTAAATAAGAAAAGCCAAACTTATTATTGAGAATGACCTATGATAGTTAAAAAACAACTTTAGATGAAAGCTATAAACTAATAACCAACCATGAACACATGGGACCAAAAAGGAAAACATACTCAAGGGACAAAATTATACACTTTATTGTGATGCAAGTTTTTTTTTTTAATCTTAGAATTATTGGGATGAATTTATTTACAAAGGAATAAAATATAAAATGTGTATCTACATGTCATATCAACAAATATTTTACATACTAACTTTTATGAAATATAAAAGGGAAAGAAAGAAAGAAAGAAATTATTTTAATGTCCAGAGGCTAAAGATAGCCTATGTGACAGATATCTTCTTCATCTGCTTGATGTATTCAACCCTTTTTCTATGAAGCTTCAAAATAAATGCTCCCAGCTTCTCGATAAACCCCTCTCTAAATAGATTATCCCAAAATTTAGTTGCCAACATATTTGCATAACTTTCCCTGTTGTCTTTGAAGGCCTCACATTCTAAAATGAAATGTTTTTCTGTTTCCACTTTTCCGGAAGAACAAAAAATGCATACTCTTTCCTCCCACACTTCCTTTGGCCTTTTCCAGCACCCTGTTTCACAACGGAGTTGATGAGAATTAGTCCTTAACTGAGCAATAAGAATTTTGGCTCTCCAAGAGATATTAGCCTCTATGTATGCTTTTGGTTGATGACTATGAGTGGGATTAAACACTTCAATATAGTAATTTTTCTTTCTTCCTAGCTCCTTATCCCAAGTACGCTTGTGGAAATTTTCCATAACAAAAGCTTTTATCACTTTGTTGTTTATGGGACACGCGTTCAAGAAAATACCCCATTTACTAAACCATTTGATATTTTGTTGCATCCAAGTTTTTTTGCTCTTGTGCAATCTATCATTATAGACAACCTTAGGCCATCTACCCTCTTTCATTTGCTCAATTTTTTTTAAATAACTTATGACTCGCACCATAGCAATTGCTTCAATAGGAGCAGTCCCTGTTTCACTTAACAAGATAGCATAAGGAACTGCACTTTTAATCTTAAATTTGTTTGTAATCAAACGCTTCTCATTTTTCTCAATTTGTCTTCACTACATGTCATATGTATTGCTGGCTCATAGTTCACAACCATAGAGAATCACCGGAATCAATAGAAGCCCAAAAAGAGTTTGAGTGATTTTCCAGTCCCATAACTCTGCCTCTCTACACCTATTTTTAAAAGCATAAAATGCTTCCCAACCCCCAAGTTCTTTTCTTTCTACAACCATTCCAGCTTAGATTTTAGTTGAAGTCAATTTCGAGGTATTTGTAATCCACAACTTCTTCCAGAATGTTTCTTTCAAAGTAGAACTTATGTTGGTTATGTTTTCTTTTCTTAGAGAAGACCACTACTTTCGTTTTGTTGATATTAAAATGCTTAAGGGATAGTAAGTGCTCTTGCAAACCAAGATCTGATTTAGCAATCAGAATAAGGTCATCTGCATACAAAATAAGCCTTATAACAAACTTTCCCAAATAGATACCATCACCCCCTTGCTAATTTAACCACTCCTCAAGCTTGTCGATATATAAACCAAAAAGGTTAGGAGACATTGGACAACCTTGCTTGACCCCGATATCGCTTCTAAAACTTTCAGAAATGCCTGCTGAAGTTATAATTTGGACTTTCACCTCTTCATACAGACTATGCACAGCTGCTCTCAAATGTTTAGGAACCCCAAGTTCCTCCATTCTGTGACAAAGCTTATCCCTAGGAACCGAGTCAAACGCTTTTTTGAAATCAACAAAACAACAAAAGACATATTCCTTTTTCTCCCAAATTTTTTCAATGATGTGCCTTAAAGTTATACAATGATCAATTGTGGAATGTTTAGGTCTAAAACTTGCTTGCCCTTTAGCATGCTTATCTCTTTCTTCTGCCCACTTGCTAATTTTGTTTTCTAGTATGCTTCCAAATAGCTTTGCAAACAAAGGGTTTATCATGATGGTCCTATAATTGGAGTTATTATTGACGTCACTACTATTGAAAAGAGGTATTGCCAGACTAGTTGTCTAATCTGTGGGGAGCCCTTGTTGTATGATGTTGTTGAAGATTTTTGTAATGTGAGGTGCAAGAATCTTTGAGCCCCACATTACTTGGAGTTTAGCTAAGGCTTTTGCTTTTCCAACACCCAAGTTCTTGATACCCATCTCTACCTCTTGTATCGTGAAGAGTTCAGTATCAATGTTGACCAAGGGGGGAGGGTCAACCTTGGGAACCTGCTCATAGATTTGTCTTGCATAGTCAAACCATTTAGAAGTTGTAATATTATTTCCAATTTGTATCTTTTTCGGTTGGAGCTCCTTCCAAAATAATTTGGGATTATTTTTCCGAAGGAAGATTAGTTCTTCCCTCCTTGAAACCATGAAATCGGCATTTTTCTTGCTTAATAACTGCTTGTAAGCTTTGAGATTTATGTTATCCTTGTTTGACTCTTTCGACATTCGCCTTACCTTTTTGCGTTCCTCGTCAAACCAAGCATTAACCGGACAGCAATTTGTTTCAGACTTCTTAATTTTTTCTCTTTTGCACTTTGCAAGTGCGCATTGAATTAAATGTGTTAATTCATGACTATGAAGGCTGTGAATTGTAATTTTTTCCTTCTCGAAGAGCCTCTCTAGCGTCATTTTGAAGGTATTACAATTTTCTGGGGTCAAAATAATTTTGCCTTGTGGGAGATTTGTTGGACATGCTGAACTTTTGACTCTAATTGTTTCTTTCCAATCCAAGAGAAACATAAATAAATTGGCTTGTGATCTGATTTCAAGTTCCACAGTTGATCTCTAATCAAAACTTCCTCCATTTTCTCACACAGACCATGCGAGAAAATTACACAATCTACCACACTTGCTCCATTGTAAGTATTGCAAGTGAAATTACCAGACTTTGCCCATCTATTCAAGCCATTAAAAATGACTAAATCAAAGGCCCCACATACAGTAAGCAATTGTTCACCAAAGATATTGCATCCCTTGTCCTCTGAAATTCTTTCCCACTGATGATTGCTTTCTTCTGTAAGCCAAATAGGGTCACAATCATCTTTACAACAAATAATGTTAGCTTGTTCACTTGCAGTCCTAGCATTGAAATCACCCACTATAAGGACTTCACCTAGCTGCGAATATGTTGCAGTATCCACTTTCAAGGTTGCAAATGGATCTTTGTGGTCAAGCCCTCTACCTTTGCATATTTTTGAAACGTGCGACACAAAATAGCATGCTACAATTCTAATGTGGTTTCTATTTTCTAATATTTTAAACCAAATGAATTGCTTATTTGAGTCTTCTTTTGCTAACTGAATGAGACGGCCTTCTTTCTCCCTTACTAAAACCATGATACCCCTGTGCTCTTTTTCATTCTCTGCTGCCTTGTTCCACACTGCCATCTTCTAGTATCCTTCAAACAGAGGTGTCTTTCACCCTTCACAATTTGTTTCTATGAGGCAAATTATGTCTCTATCTTCCGCAATAGGCCCTAACCCAGGTCCCCGTCTCCATGGGTAACCTCTATAGTTCCAACAAACTAATCTTAAGGAAACCTAGGTATGACTTGATTGCTATTTATTTTGACATGCAAGACTCACATTTGAGTCTTTGTCCCTGCTTTCCCATACTGATCTTGCATTCTAGTTTCTTGTTAAAGAGTTTGTTGCCTCTTCTTTATTACCATCTTGTTGCTCTGTTTTGGAAGGAGGTCCAAATCGCGCTATCACAACTTTGCCTTTATAAATCCATGCTCTCTTGCCTTCATCTCTTGCTACCCTAAACTTTAAAATTTCCTCCCTTCTTTCCTCTTGTTGTTTTATAGTTAAATCTTCTTATGGGAAAAAACGAGAACCCCTCAAGAGATGTTTCTTGCTTAGAATGATATATTTATCACGCAAGCTAGGCATAATGACTTTTATGGGCTTAGCTCTCTCCCCGTTAAACTTACCCACCCTCCATGCTTGGCATATTTTTCCTTGCCATAGCAACTTGTCTTTCAAGAAGTATCTTGCAAGGTCAAGAGTACATTCATTTTTCCCGTAGTCTTTCACCCCTTTAATAATTATGCTTGCTGCCCTATTTTGTCTTTCCTTGCCCTCACTATCTTGCATGTTGTCAACCTGAATATTTGTTTCTCCTTCCTCATTAGAAAATTTTTTAATAACTTGAGCCCAAGTTTTGGAAACTTTGGTGGAATCTCCTTTCATTTCTTCTCTTATGTTCTCTTCATGGTTGTTTATTTGGGCAATCATTTTCCCTTTATCCTGGGATGATTTCACATTCACCACCTCTGTACTTTGCACTACAAATTTCTTTATGTATTGCACATCTGCCTTCATGCGTTTCCATTCTGTCTTCCCTATCAAGAGATCTTCCTATACCAATGCCACTTGTTCTTTTAAAACTTTATTGCGTTCTGCTAAAGCCTTGTTCTTAGTTGTTATTATATGAATTTTATGATCTCTTTCCTGCCCTTTAGCTTCTAAAGCCCCCAACCTTTTGTTTTTCATTTAACAATTATTTCAGATAAAGGTCAGATGACCAGGGGAGAGGTGTGGATGTGGGACTATATAAGGCAGAATCATCAATGATTTTTCCTCTAGACTTTTTGTTGCCACGTGCTTGTAGAGGAGACTTGTTTGAGTGCTTTTTGCGAAGGGCTCGAGTACTTTTCTTTTTAGACCATTTCTTCCTTGTTTTCTCCCATATTATACGGGATATTACTCATTTTAAAATGCCCTGATATTGTTTGGCATTGACCCAAAACCACTTCCCAGCTTTGGCAGATGAGGCAATTTTCACTTGTCCTAAATCATTTGTCTCCACATGTTCTGAAATTTCTTGTTCCTTTGTCATGTTTGAATGCATTTTTCGTCCAACCTGTTTCAAGAAATATGTAGTTCTATAAAATGCCAAGATAAAAATAATAATAGTGTAACTAAGTATAAAAAATAATAACTCTCAAATTAAAAATAATATAAACTATATTTATTGTCTTGTATATTTTAATTAGTAAAATTATATAGTAAAAATAAATTGTAAAATAGATTTGATAGGTGTACTCTTTATTAAATATTATGACACTTGGTTTGGTACTTCATACAATGACAATTCATTTTCATAAATATTTAGATTTGATAGGTGTACTTTTTATTAAATGTAATGACACTTGGTTGCATATAAAATTTTATTATATTTATTGTCTTGTATATTTTTATTAGTAAAATTATTGTAACATGTAAACCTTAAACTTATAAGTTAATACACACACACACACACACACAAAAAAAAAAATTACCTTTTTAAATAGAATGTACCGGTCCCTAATATGTGATCACCATACCCGTCTAACCACATTATAGCAATATGTTATATGATATGTGTATATAGGTAATCAAAGGTGGAATACAGTACAGGTCGCATGTGATTTTAATGTGGCATCATTTGTTAACCTTATGCCTTAACCCAAACTTTAGATTTAAAGCTTGAAGTGTCGAGAAGGGTACATGGTTTACAACTAGGTCTCACCACAATGGACACCTGAGCATCTGACGGTCATTGATTTCACAAGGGTTGATCTGACGGTAAGAAATCACTTGAAAATGGTTAGGGTTTTGGTCGCGGGTACCCTTGGCCTCAGTGTGTCATTTGTCTCTTGTTCTCCTCCCGGACCACGCTCTGCAACTTGGTGCTAATGCAACCTCTGCTAACGGTCAATACACCGGGTTCTAGTTGATTCTTCCACCAAAATTGCACCGTTCATGGTATTGTTCTTTGTTCCCACAATTCATTCTTCTGCTGCTCGGATCTGGAAAGGGTTCCATCCCTGTGGTCTCTTCAAATCTGGACAGAGTTCGGAATGCTCACCTGTACAGGTAGATTAATTTAAAAGTCATTTGTTCTTATTCACTACATACGACTAGGATTTTGTGTCTTATTTGCTCTTATTTGTTCTATAGTTGTGTCTTATGCAGGTACCCTTCCTCCAACAAGCTTCTCTGTTATGAGGAAACAACATCTCTGGAATCAAGTCTTAAGGATGGCGTTTCAGGGTTTCGGGAAACCAAAACCTTCTGACATTGGTAATTTTGTCGCCCATTCACTTTCTTTGTAGTTACTCATATTATTTAAATGGTTTATATACAAACTCTCTTAGGGTTTTTACCCTCTGCATGGTTTTCCACTTGCAAGCACACCTTCATAGGGGTTTCAGATGGTGACTTCCAGGCTTTGATATCCTAAACTCCAGGTGCTTATCTGTTAGCTTGCGACCTATCAGCATATAAGGTTTAGAACTAGGGTTTCTGGACTTCGTTTCTGCTGAAGAGTTATCTTGAATGTAGCAATGTTTTTTTTTAATTCCCTTTGTCTTTTCATTTAAATCATAGTTCTATTCAGCAAGGGTTCTTTGTATAGCTACTATGTAAGGCATATGAGGTCTTTAATTGATATTCTTAATTAAACAGTTCCTGTATAAATCTCTGGTTTTTGGCTCAGTAATAGGTTTAAAGTCGGATACTGTGAGTTCCTTTTTATATACAGTCCTAGCGACATGGTTATAATGAATCTCATTATGCTCATGATTATTATGGTTATAATGAATATCATTCTGATCATGATTATTATGGTTATAATGAATCTCATTCTATTCAAGATTATCATGGTTATATTTGCACAATCTTTAAAAATCTTCAACACATAATAGACTATATTTTAGGCAACAAATTGATGCTCCAGTTCGAGTTTTTGTAATGCTCATCATTATACATGCTACAACTATTACTACAGTCAGCATTTCTTTGTTTACTTTTCTTTAATATATTTAGGGTCATTAGTGGATTCTGAAGTACCTATCTATGCACAATCATGTAGGAGACTGGACTGAGTCGGTCCTAACCCCTTGTTATGATCTTGTGCATTGCCAGAATGTCTTCAGAATTACACCTTTGTTTTAATAAAACCTTGGGTTCATCAAACGTAGCAACACTACATTTACGATATTCAGTTACTTCTCACGATTATATTACATGTAGCATACTTATATGCTTTAGTTGTTTTCTGGTTCAAATTCCTTGTATTATTGTTTTCTAGGTTTACTGTTTTCTTGGTTCCAAGCTCTAACAATATTTCCCCATTTGTTGTCCTAGTTGGTTGTAAGGTTTATTAATTTCCATTCCTTCATTTATCCCCTTTACTTCCTAAGGCAGTGTTTAAACCAACACTAAATATTGCCCCATTTTCCTACAAGTCTGCAACTGCAAAATGTAAAACAAAACTTAAAACATTTACCAATCACTTTCAGCTTATAAACACCAGCATGATAACTCGCTTCCACAACATTGTTCCTCTTTGATTGAGAATACGTAGGGGTTCTACAAAAATTCCCCATCCGATTCGACCTGCCAAAACACCATTAAGATCATTAGTTATTCCTTTTTTCTAGGTTATAATATAACTCAAATTCATACATACTTACTTGCACATCTTTCCAACTACTAATATGGGATCATACATATATTTCTTTAATAGTGATACGTTAAACACATTATGTACTTTTATGTGATGAGGAAGAGAAAGTTGATAAGCTATTGGTCCTACCCTTCCCAAGACTTGGAAAGGGCCACAGTAGCGGGGTGCCAATTTAGCACATGTACCCCACTGCAAAGTGATCTTCTTGGGTTTTATCCAGACATAAACATGATCCCCGACTTGGTATTCCTTGAAACTTCGCTTTTTATCTGCATAAAGTTTTTGTCTGTCTTGATTCGCTTTCAAGTTCTGTCAAACTTTCTTCACTTCTTGTTCCATTTCTACTAACATTTCGGGTCCTAGGATCATTTTATCTTCTGGGTTATGCCACCCAGCGGGAGTCCTACACCTTCTTCCATACAACACTTCATAGGGGCTCATATTTAACGATTCATGGTAGATATTTTTATAAGAAAATTCAACCAAATGGAGGTAATCCTCCCATTTGGTTGGTTGTTGCATCACATACATTTGTAACATGTCTTCTAGCACTTGATTGACCCACTCCATTTTCCCATCCGTTTGAGGATGATAGGTGGTGCTAAATTGGATCTGAGTACCTAGCCCTATAAAAAGAGCTTTCCAGAATGTAGATGTAAATTTTACATCTCTATATGATATTACTACTTTTGGCATACCGTGTAATCGAAAGATTTCCCTCATAAATATGTCTTCTATTTCCACAACTTTATAAGTGGACTTAACAGGAATAAAATGAGCAAATTTGCTCAACTTGTCCACCACCACCATGATGGAGTCATGCTGCTTTTGGGTTCTTGGAAGTCCAGTTATGAAGTCCAATGTAATCATTTCCCACTTCCACTTAGGTATAGGGAGTGGTTGGAGCAATCCAATAGGGTGTTGATGCTCAACGTTAACCTGTTGGCACTCCAAACAGTTTTCCAAATACAACATGATGTCCTTCTTAATTCCAGGCCAAAAATATATTTTCTTGATTCCATAGAATAACTTATGATAACCTCGATGTGTAGCATAAGGACTGCGGTGAAACTCATCTAACAACATTTGTTTGAAGCTTACCTGATTGGGGACATACACCCTTCCTTTAAAGTTCAACAATTTTCGATCATCAATGCCATACTCAGTTGGTTTTCCTCAGTCCTGCATTTGCATAGTTTGTTGCCATAAAAAATTATATTCAGGGTCCTTAAGGCAGCTTCCTTGAGCTGTTCGGTCACATCAAACTCCACACAATGATATCGAATTTCATACACACACTGAACTTTCCTGCTTAAAGCATTCGCTACTCGGTTTTCCTTACCTTTAAGGTGTCTTATATCGAAGTCAAACTTACTCAGGAATCCTGTCCACTGAGCTTGGTGCGCATTTAAATTGGGTTGCTTAAAGAAACTAGTTAGACTGCTATGGTTTGTCACGAGTACAAATTTCTTTCCCAACAAGTAATGGCGTTATACCTTCAATGCATGCACTACTATAGTAAGCTCTAGATCGTAAGCTGAATATCGTTGCTCATGCTCTTTGAGCTTCCTTGACTCATAAGCCACCACTTTACCGTCCTACATCAGAACTCCTCCAACTCCTTGCTGGCAGGCATCCATACAAACAGTAAAGTCTTTTTTGGATCAACTACTTTCAAGATTGGGGCGAATGTTAACACATGTTTTAATTGTTCAAAACTGAGTTGACATTCTGTTGTCCATTTAAAATCTCTCCCCTTTTTCTGTAGGGATTTCATGGGGTACGCAATTCTAGAAAACCCCTCGATAAATCGACGATAATAACCTACCAAACCCATAAAGGACTGAATGTCTACTACATTTTTAGGAACAAGCCAATCTAAAATGGTTTTAATATTTTCGAGGTCAACAACAATACCTTCGGAAGATATCACATGCCCCAAATATTGTATTTGTTCCTTAAAAAAGTCACATTTGCTGAATTTGGCATAGAGTTGATTCTCTCTTAAGGTTTGGAGAACAATCCTCAGATGCTCCTTATGTTCTGCTGCATTCTTTGAGTAAATCAGAATATCATCAATAAAAATTAGAACAAACTTATCCAAGTAGGAATGGAAAATCCCATTCATTAAACTCATAAAGGTTGTTGGAGCGTTAGTCAACCCAAACGGTAACACAATAAAATCATAGTGGCCATAACGTGTTCTAAACCTTGTTTTACATACATCCTTGTCTTTTATACGAGTTTGATGATACCCTAATCGCAGGTCAATTTTAGAGAATACGATGGTGCCTTTGACCTAGTTAAACAAGTCATCTATTCGAGGTAAAGGATATTTGTTTTTTATCGTTAACTTGTTTAACTACCTATATTCAATACAAAGTCTCAGCGTTTTGTCTTTCTTCTTAACAAACAATATGGGCGCTCCCCAAGGCGATACACTTGGTCAGATGTACCCTTTATCAAGTAATTCCTGTAGCTGCATTTTGAGTTCAGTCAACTCAGGAATACTCATACGGTAGGGTGTCTTTGACACCAGGGCAGCTCCAGGAATAAGTTCTATGGTGAATTCAATGCTTCTTTTTGGAGGTAACCCAGGTATGTCTTCCGGAAATACATCAATAAACTCTTGGAAAATCGGTATATCTTCCAAAGCTACCAATTTATCCTTCGAGTTGGTATATCTAACCTGTACTGCATATATTTGACAACCCTTCCGGACACATTTCTTTAACTGGTTAGCGGTGATTGATTGCAACTTAATATTTCTTTTAATACCCTGTATTTCCTGTCTGTTTCCTTCCTCTGTGAGGAAACTGATGGTTTTATCCTTACAATTTACTAAGGACCAATGTCCTTCCAACCAATCCATTCCAATTAATACATCATAAGAACCCAAAGGTAATATATTTAAATTTACTTTGGTGGGTTGTCCTGTAATTTCTACAGGGCAATTCTCTACCTTGGTTGTCACTCTACGTTTTGCCCCTGTGGCTAATTGCACCAGCCACAAGGTTTTAAATTTCATATTTGATAATTGGCAATTTTGGACTATTTTTGGACTAACATAACTAATACTTGCTCTAGGGTCAATCAAAATAGACACAAACTGGTTAGTTATCTTACGTTCAAATTCCACCATAATGGACTGATACTCTGCCTGATGATCCTCCAAGGCAACATTGATCTTGGGTATGTTTCTGGCCGCGTCTCCAACTGTGGAAGCCTCCTGAACACTTGTTGTAATTCCATTTTTGGCACGATGAGGACAATTCTTGTAGTAGTGGGGTTCCCCAACACTGCAGGGGCGGTTTTGGTGGCTGTCTGAGTTCTGCCTTATTATGAGTTTATGTTGTTTTGGCTTCATCCAGGTTCTAGTTTCATTGCTGAAACTTTCCAAAGGTTCCTCCCCCTGTTTTTCTGGGTACAAGCTTCATTCCCCCCTAATTTGTTACCCTTAAAATTGCTTGAAAACCCCTTCTGTCCTCCTTTTCTTGACCAACTCTTATTACCTTCACCTTTCTGCCGCATCTGCTAATAACAGATACATGCCTTTCGAATAGTTTCATCCATTGTTTTGGGGTTATTGAACTCTATTCATTCTTTCATATGAGCAGGTAAACTACTTAGGAAGCATTGTACCTTCGCCTTTTCTTCTCGTATATATGGAACGTAGCGCAGTAGGGAAGTAAATTTGGCTATAAACTCATCCATGGATTGTTGTCCCAACTGCAAGTCATGGAATTCTTTCACTTTCTCATCATAAAACCTTTCCGTCAAGTATTTATCTTTGAAATATTTCTGAAAGGTATCCCAAGTTACCCCCTGCTCGTCCACGTTTCAAACTGTCTTAATCTCTTCCCACCAAAGGGTGGCTTTACCTCACAATTGGTAGACAGCCAGTTGGGCCCTTAAATGATCATCATATTCATATATCTGAAAATACTGGTTCATATTAATCAACTAAGCTTCTACTGCTTCTTCTGCTTCACCATCAAACAATGGAGGTTTTATTTTCTTAAACTCTCCCTATAACTCAATTCTTAGCTTCTTACTCCCTCTACCTCTGGAAGTATTCCCAGATTCTGCCTCATTATTTTTCATCCGAGTTTCTTTGGTTTCCAGAGGACCTCTCCGTTGCTGCCTTGTCTCCTCTTTGTGTCGGTTGTTTGCACTAAGATTTGGATCCCTCATATTATGTCGATCTGAGAGACTTTTCAAGATTCTCTCATGTTCTAACCACAGTCTCTCATTGTCAGCACACAAGTTCATCATTTCTACTCGTATTTGTTGAACAATCTCTAGTAATACAACATTCTCATTTGTCCTATTTTCCCCCAACTGAACCCACATTTCTAGGTTAGGTGGGGTAGTTCCTTGTCCCCTTCTCATATTATTCCCTTTTGCTCCACTCTGTGCATTTAAACATTTGGTTATTAATAATTTTCTTGCCCAAGGCCACAAAGTTTGAACCTGTGGCTTTGATACCACTTGTAACATGTAAACCTTAAACTAATAAGTTAATACACACAGAAATATAAAAAAATAAAAAATTATTTACCTTTTTAAATAGAATGTACCAGTCCCTAATATGTGATCACCATACTCGTCTAATCACATTATAGCAATATGTTATATGACATGTGTATATAGGTAATCAAAGGTGGAATACAGTACGGGTCACATGTAATTTTACTATGGCATCATTTTTTAACCTTATGCCTTAACCCGAACCTTAGATTTAATGCTTGAAGTATTGAGAAGGGTACATGGTTTACAGTTGGGTCTCACCACAATGGACAACTGGTCATCCTACGACCATTGATTTCACAAGGGTTGATCTGATGACAAGAAATCATTTGCAAATGGTTAGAGTTTTGGTCGTTGGTACCCTTGGTCTCAGTTTGTCATTTGTCTCATGTTCTCCTCCCAGACCACGCTTTGCAACTCGACACTAATTCAACCTCTGCTGAGGGTCAGTCCATTGGGTTTCGGGTGATTCTTCCGCCAGACTTGCACCGTTCATGGTATTATTCTTTGTTCCCACAGTTCATTCTTCTGTCGCTCAGATCTGCAAAGGGTTTCATCCTTGTGGTCTCTTCAAATCTGGGCGGAGTTCGGAATGCTCACTTGTATAGGTAGACTAATTTAAAAGTCATTTTTTCTTATTCACTGCATACAACTCGGATTTTGTGTCTATTTTGCTCTTATTTGTTCTATGGTTGTGTCCTATGCAGGTACCCTTCCTCCAGAAAGCTTCTCTATTCTGAGGAAACAACATCTCTGGAATCAAGTCTTGAGGATGGAGTTTCACGGTCTCGGGAAACCGAAACCTCCTGACATCAGTAATTTTGTTGCCCATTCACTTTCTTTGCAGTTACTCATATTACTTAACTGGTTTAAACTCTCTTAGGGTTTTTACCCTCTGCATGGTTTGCCACTTGTAGGCACACCTTCACAGGGGTTTCAGATGATGGCTTCCAGGCTCCGATATCCTAAACTCCAGGTGCCTATCTATTAGCTTGCAGCCTGTCGACATATAGGGTTTAGAACTAGGGTTTCTGGACTTCGTTTCTGCTGAAGAGTTATCTTGAATGTAGGAATGATTTTTTTTTTTTTTAAGTCCCTTTGTCTTTTCATTTAAAGCAGCCTTCTCTACGGCAAGGGTTCTTTGTATAGCTACTATGTAAGGCATATGAGGCCTTTAATTTATATTCTTAATTAAACAGTTCCTGTATGAATCTCTGGTTTTTGGCTCAATAATATGTTTAAAATCAGAAACTATGCGTTCATTTTTGTATATAGTCCTAACGACATGGTTATAATGAATCTCATTCTGCTCATTATTATTATGGTTATAATGAATCTCGTTTTGTTCATGAATATTATGGTTATAATGAATCTCGTTCTATTCATCATTATTATGGTTATATTTGCACAATCTATAGTTCGGTATGCAATATTTAAATATATTCTATACATAATAGACTCTCTTTTAAGCAACATATTGATGCTCCAGTTTGAGTTTTTCTTATGCTCATCATTATACATGCTACAACTATTACTACAATCAACATTTCGTTGTTTACTTTTCTTTAATATATTTAGGGTCATTAGTGGATTTCGAAGTACCTATCTACGCAT
This sequence comes from Pinus tabuliformis, assembly GCA_031772625.1. Taxonomy (NCBI): domain Eukaryota; kingdom Viridiplantae; phylum Streptophyta; class Pinopsida; order Pinales; family Pinaceae; genus Pinus; species Pinus tabuliformis. The sequence continues at coordinate 48,562,013 of CM062808.1, forward strand.
AGTTATGTAGGGGACTAAACTGAGTCGGTCCTAACCCCTTGTTATGATCCCGTGCATTGTCAGAATGTTTTCAAAATTACCCCTTTGTTTTAATAAAACCCTGGGTTCATCAAACACAACAACACTACATTTATGATATTCAGTTACTTCTCAGGGTTATATTACATGCAACATACTTGTATGCTTTAGTTGTTTTCTGGTTCAAATTCCTTGTATTATTGTTTTTTGGGTTTACTGTTTTCTTGGTTCCAAGCTCTAACAATATTTCCCCATTTGTTGTCCTAGTTGGTTGCGGGGTTTATTAATTTCCATTCCTTCATTTATCCCCTTTACTTCCTAAGGCAATGTTTACACCAACACTAAATATTGCCCCATTTTCCTACGAGTCTGCAACTACAGAATGTAAAACAAAACTTAAAACATTTACCAATCACTTTCAACTTATAAACACCAACAAGATATAAATTCTAGAATTTATTGACGCAGTTTCAACCTTAACTTTAGTAAGTACTCATCCATGAAAAAGTATAGGTTAAAGACCAATCCTAGATACTTATCTATTCTCTGAAATTTCCTTGAATTCAACAGGGTGAGACCTTCTCCACCCAACCGTAAGAAGGGAAATAACGTCCTCTTCTACCCTCGAGCTTCCACTCTAGAACAACATGCAACAGTTCTAGTTATTCTTAAATCAGGCTACTGACCTCAAGACTACAGTGCAATCTTCCAACCTGTGATTTCTTTCCATAACGAGGTTATCCACTAGATCAAGTCCAGCTCTGGATGCTCCTTCTGTTACTTCACTTCCGCTTCTTTTCCAAAACAGACTGAACACCTTTCTTTCCATTGAGATCTCCTTTTATCTCCAAGAAAGAAAAGTATAACTGTTTTAACTATTCCTAACTGCCTTGAGGTTGGAATTCGTTTCAGGTCTCCCTTCTTGAATTTTGAAATTTCATAATATATATAAAAAGAAAAACAATATTATTACCATTTAAATTATCCATCCAAAATGTTATTGGGTCCCGTTTACCAACAAAATAAAATAATTGTTACCGCTATCCTAAAGATGTTACAATTATGTAGTAAAAATAAATATTAAAATAAATTTGATAGATGTACTCTTTATTAAATATTATGACACTTGGTTTGATACTTCACATAATGACAATTCATTTTCATAAATATTTAGATTTAATATACTTTTTATTAAATGTAATGACATTAAGTTGCATATAAAAAATTTTTGATCTTTTATTTTAAAATATATATATATATATATATATATATATATTTTTTCTCAATTTAAAATACAATGAAATAAGTCATTTCATGTAAATGAATCAATAAAAAGTAGAATTTCAAAATATTTAATTTTTTCAAAATTTTAATAAACTTTATAAAATCTATTTAGAAATTATAGAATTTCAAAATATTTAATTTTTTCAAAATTTTAATAAACCTTATAAAATCCATTTAGAAATTTCAACACTAATTGAAAATCATTTTTTTTAAACTAAAACAAAAACAATATATAAAACATCCGGACAATCATCGCGTGGAAAACGCAAAAACGTGAATATTTGCCTGATCTTGAATAACTTGACTTTCACATCCAAAAAACCATGATGTGAGCAATGTACAGGAATGTGGATGTTGCCAGATGCGACGAGTTTGGCTTTCACTCGATGCCCATCCCATGGAAGTGCACAAGATTATGGATGTTGCTGAATGTCACGTTCAATATTCTAGGAGGACATGACTGGTGGATTGATGGTGGGCTCAGTGAGATTCTATCAGTCAAGTGGATGTTGTTTTGGTTTTTCATAATTTTTTAAGATTTGGCAATGCGTTCGGATATGGCTCACCATCTTATTTGTTGGTTCGAGATTTTGGTACTGTGATAAAGATATGGCTCACTGGCACCATTTTTTATGACCAAATATCTTCTTCCCACCAATAAACATGTTTCACATTTTTCCCTCAAATTCATTCGTCACAAATAGCAACACTGAATTGTTTAGAGTTTGTAGTCTGTTCAAAGTAAACGTCGATTCCAGTCCAGAGTAAAAAGTCGAGAGCAAGGCAATGTGATCTGAAGTTTGAATACGATATTTGGGAATCTAATTGTACAACAGCGATGCGTCTACGTCCAATGGCATTTTGTCAAAGCCAGGGATCCAGAGGATTGCTAACCTTAGATTTAGCTTTGGTCTCCACATCGTGCAAGGTTCTCTCTGTATTCCACCCGCCTTTAATGAACAGTTTACTTGATTGCCAGCTTCCCATTGCCTTCTCTACCTCCTGGAAATTACCCATATTTCAAATTTCAGAGTTAAAGGCGATTTAAGATTAAAAAATATACTGAAGAAGGATCGAATTTCCAGCCATTAAAGCTTAATTCCTACTGCTTGTGCTTTCAAACCTCATGCAAATGAATTCTCATATTTACGTCTTTGGTTGTCTTGAAAACACTGTCATGTAAAGCTCTCTTTTTCTGATCATATACCAAACCCATCTGGGAAGCTACCCTTATCTTCCTAGATCAGAATATGTAGCTAAAGTATTTTCACTTTGCCTTTATTTAACCATGGTTTATCTGATCTCAGAGCTTGGTGTATTAATCTCGGAAGACCTCTCAATCATATTTATTAGGCATTGCTGTAGCCTGTAATCCTATCCTTATTATTGTTGAACATTTAGGCTGCTGTCAGAAGCCCATTTGCTTCAATTCCTCGGCATTCAATAGAGTGTCAAGAGTAAGGTATCAGTGCTCTTAGAAATGGACTGGAAGCTTGTGACTTTTGTGGTGCTAAGCCTGTATATATCTTTCCCCGGGTGTATTGCTGCACAGAATGCAGGGCTTGTTAAGAGACCCGATGTTGTAAATATTGGTGCGCTTGTTGCATATGATTCCACCATCGGGAAAGTTGCAAAGAAAGCCATTGAGTTGGCGGTCGAGGATGTGAATAGGAATTCGAGCGTGCTTAATGGGTCTCGGCTGGTACTCACGATGATGAACACCAATTGCTCTGCCTTCTTTGGCACGGCTGCAGGTATGCGATGCTTCCATGACAAGGTCCTCTTACTTTTTGTAGTTGTTCGATTTGTTTTGTCTTTTTAGATCATAGTCTAATTAATAGATGTTTTGGTCTTTTCCCGAGCATGTTTTCCTTATCAAATTTTGCCTGAAATTTGATAGAGATTTTTTTAGAATTGTAGGTTTGAGTTGTGTAATATGCAGAATTCAAGTATTCTAGGCTTTTTCAATGCGTTAAATCTATGTTAGATCTATTTATGCATTCAAAAACACATTTTAAACGGCAAGAAATCACAAACTTGCCCAAAATCGCATCACTGGATTCCCACAGAAAAGACCAAAACATCTATTAATTAAACTATGCTTTTCAAATGCTAACATAGCTTTGAAGGTGTGGCTATTTGATAATTTGAGACTGAAATTATTGGAACTTCCCATTTAACAAATGTCCCCTACTTGTTTTTTACATTCTTTATCAAACTTTATCAAAACCCTAAACAACAAAGAAAGTAGCAAACCACAACATTTAAAGTTTCATTTAAAGGCCAAACAGTAACTTGTTCATTGCTAGGGCTAGTTTTTCTTTGGTTTCAGCTTTTCTCTAAAAGAGAGTACAAAGGCCAACACAGCAATCTAAATCATATTGTCATTTCTTACGCTCTATTTTTCTTCTCTATACGCATTTGGAGATATCTACAACTTTTCAATTTTTCTGGTTTTTTCTTGGAAAAAATGTGTCATATATTTCATTAATGCAAAAAGAAAAGATACATCAAACAGTCTTACATTACTATGTTGCAGCAGAGAGATAAGAGTTTCCCCTTCCAATATAAGCGACAAGGGCAACATGTCTAATTTTCTGTTTTCCACTACTTGGTTAACTCTAATTTTCCAGAGTTTCTTTTTAATCAAAATCTTAATTTTAAGTCTGAAAAATTAGAAAAAATTGATTTGTACATGAGTTTAATTCAAGACTTAGTCAAGCAGGGTTTAATCTGAAAGGTCAGCTGACTAGGCGCATAACCAAATGTCTAAATCCTTAGTCTCGAGTCAAAAGAGCAGCAAATTGACAATTTAATTGATGCTTAGATCAGACGGTTGAGAGGTGTTCACAATCAACGGTCTAGAATTGCCATGGCCAATTGAGGAGTAATGTTTAACGCGCCAAAAGTGTTTGATAAGAATCAAATTGCTCGATGTCAGCATATTAGATTGTGATTGGTCTTAGACCTTAAATGTGTTTTGGAAAACCATTCTCCAAAGGCCCTGTTACTGCAAAATCTAGCAGGCCTAGTGCAAAGCCTCACTACGCAATCTAGGTCTTATGGCAATAAAGAGATTAGCCATCACTGTCGCCTCAATGGCCTCTCTCTTGCTAATATGTAGTTGGATGTTATTCTGTTAAAATTGGCAACTAGGGCCAAACTCCATGTGGTCATCTTATTTATGGCAGTTGATATTTTTATTGGATCCCTCTCATTGAGAGGTGTAGGATCGATCTAAAGATCATCCGATTCCGATAAGTATTTATGAAGTTATGAATTTATTTATGTTATAAAACAAATTGTCAAGTCGGCCAGCAACTTATGTAGGTTCAGAAGTCCAACAGTCATGTCTATTCAACCTCTACGTTTTAGTATAAATAGAAGAGGACTTCAAGTCATTTCTACACACACTTGGATTTCTTCCTCTTTCTACTTGTCTTTGGGTTTTAGTAGGAGGAGAGATCCTAAGGAAAAGCCAGAAAAGCCGAAATACCGGAAAAGCCGGAAATGCCGGAACTGTCAGAACTGCCGGAAAAGCCGGAACTGTCGGAATAGCCGGAAAAGCCAGAAAAGCGGGAACTGCCGGCAAGTCGGAAAAGCTGGAACTGCTAAAAAGTCGGAAAAGCCGGAAAAGTCAGAACTGTCGGAAAAGTCAGAATAGCTGGAAAAGCTGCAACTACTGGAAAAGCCGGAAAAGTTGGAAAAGCCGGAACTGCCGGAAAAGTCGGAAAAGTTGGAAAAGCCGGAACTGCCGGAAAAGCCGGAAAATCCAGAATTGCCAGAAAATCCTGAATTGCTGGAAAAGCCGGAACTGCCAGAAAATCTGGAAACGCCGGAAAAGCCGGAAATACCAGAAAAGCCGGAAAAGTTGGAAATGTCGGAAATGCCAGAATTGTCGGAACTGCGGGAAAAGCCGGAACTGCCGGAAAAGCCAGAACTACCGGGAATTGCCGAAACAGTCGGAGCATCTGTCTCCGAAGGAAGGCAGCATGATGTATGAGATCATGGGCAGCATAATAAGCAGCATGATGATATGAGCATGGGTAGCATAATGATGCATGATTATATGAGCATGGGCAGCATAATGATGCATGATGATATGAGCATGAGCAGCATAATGATGAATGAGATCATGAGCATGGGCAGCGTGATGATGAGAGCAGCTCAGTCATCAAGGTTCAACACATGTGACAGTACAACAATGTGTCACACGGTAATGTGCAACAAATAGACGAGATGCAACAGTATGATAGGTGAACGAGTCACCTTAGAGAATCAGTTAAAGCAATATGTCTTCAACTGATCTCATGACGATATCAAAAGTCAAAGTGATTGACTTCTATTGTAAATGTACTCTCTCTCTCTCTGTGCTGAACTATTGAAGAACATATAAGAAGAATTGATCAAGGGTTTCCCCACATTGGGGCTTGTCCTTGGCTAGCGCCACATCTTGTGTCCTCTTGTCTTGGCTTGTCTTCTGCGATTTATATTTATGTTCTATCCGCAGTTTACTTTATGCTGATGTGATTGCTAATGTGGAAAAGAAATTGAAATAAATTGTTCTAGCATAGAACATACCTAAAATTAACTTGGAATCAGAGCTGAGGTGAAGACAATGCCCAAGCAAGAGTGAAAGAGCAATCACCAAAGACAATAGGGACAAGACAAAAGGATCAATGAGTTCCACATCTCTCTTCTAAGTTCGCTAAGGGTGAAGTGGAAGCAGAGAATATTATCAGAATGGCATAGCGGAATATCACTTCATTGGGAAGTTCAGATCTAAGGGTGGAAGGAAAGGCAGATGCCTTGATTGCAATAAGTTTGGCCGTCATGCAAAGGAGTGTCTGAATAGCAGAGACACATCTCTTGATGAAGATAACAGTCATTCCTGGGACATCTTCAATGATCAGAGGAATGATAAGTAATGCAGGTCATCAAGGAAATGGTCGACTCTTCAAAGAAAGCAAGGAACCCCAAAATCTTTTTTATGTACCTGATCACAAGAAGAACCTAGTGTCCATCTCGAAAATGGAAGTTTAAGGTTTCAGGGTGGCACTCATCGATGGAAAGGTACGTGTTTGAAAATAGATTTTTCAAAGATGTTTTAGAGTTCAGGGTTGTATCAAGTCCACTGGGGACCATGTCCATTGACTCAGCACTGGAGGTCTGTGAGTTAGATGGTGACCGGGATGCCTGAATTCAAAAAGAGCATGAAGGTACATGTCTGAGATGTATCGAAGGAAAATCTTACAAGGGGACCATTCCCCTCATGTAGCAGGTCCATAGGTTTGGAACAACCCGTGGAGTTTGAGATTCATGAACGGGAATCTCATGTATACATGTTAAGTTATGGTATGTTCTATGCTTATAACAGTTTACTTCTTTTTCTTATTATATTCCATAGATTAGCAATCACATGTACATAAAGTAAAGTGCAAATAGAACATTAAACAATTGACAGAAAACAAGCCAAGACAAGAGACACAAGATGTGGCGGCTAGCCAGGGACAAACCCCACAATGTGTGGGGAAACCCTTTGATCAAATCTTCTTTTATCTTCAATAATTCAGCAGAGAGAAATAGTATAATAAATCTGATTCATATCAGCAGTAGCAAACCCTAGATCAGCAGCATCAGCATTAGCGGCTTCGCAGACGATATCTCACAAACCGACCGTCGGATTGACTTCATTCCACCACCAAAAGTTTCGGCTTCCAGAGGAGGTTCAGATGAACCTACAACGCAGTTCAGATGAGGAGATCTTCTAGGCCACGCAGGTCAATCTTTACTTCTGCAGTTGCAGCTTCAGTTTCAGCAGTTTTCGGCTTCAAACTAGGGCAGTGGATATCTTGCAAACCGTTCGTTGGATTGACTTCATTCCACCACCAAAAGTTGCGGCTTTCAGAGGAGGTTCAGATGAACCTACAAAGAAGAGATCTTCTAGACCACGCAAGTCAATCTGTACTTCCGGAACTGCCGGAAAAGCCGGAGCTACCGGGAACTGCCGGAAAAGCCGGAGCTACCGGGAACTGCCGGAAAAGCCGGAGCTACCGGGAACTGCCGAAACAGCTGGAGCATCTATCTCCGAAGGAAGGCAACATGATGTATGAGATCATGGGCAACATAATAAGCAGCATGATGATATGAGCATGGGAAGCATAATGATGCATGATGATATGAGCATGGGCAGCATAATGATGAATGAGATCATGAGCATGGGCAGCTTGATGATGAATAAGACCATGGAAGATGCAGCATGAAGATGAGAGCAGCTCAGTCATCAAGGTTCAACACATGTGACAGTACAACAAGGTGTCACATGGTAATGTGTAGAAAATAGACGAGATGCAACACTATGATAGGTGAACGAGTCACCTTAGAGAATCAGTTGAAGCAATATGTCTTCAACTGATCTCATGACGATATCAAAAGTCAAAGTGATTGAATTCTATTGTAAATGTACTATCTCTCTCTCTCTGCTGAACTATTGAAGAACATATAAGAAGAATTGATCAAGGGTTTCCCCACATTGGGGTTTGTGCCTGGCTAGTGCCACATCTTGTGTCCTCTTGTCTTCTGCGATTTATATTTATGTTCTATCTGCAGTTTACTTTATGTTGATGTGATTGCTAATGTGGAAAAGAAATTGAAATAAATTGCTCTAGCATAGAACATACCTAAAATTAACATATCCCCATAAGTGAGGCTTCCTTGGCAAGACTTAGAGGTTAGATGACTCAAGCCAAATGGCTCTCTAGGCAGCTTGCAGATAAATCACCTATAAATGTCTTCAATAAAGGAGGGTTCAATAGTGATAAGGGTCTAATGTTTATGGGATAAGGTATCGACAAAGCCTTGAAGGCCAAGATAAGAGTTACAAATGTTCAAGTACACTTTCCACCTAAGTCACATGACATGATGACACGAGACAGCGAGGACACAAAAATATGACTATCCGATATGTGACACAATGACCCTCTGAATAGGACACGGAGGACACGTTTTGTAGATATATATAAAACAAATTAGTGAATTACATATAACAAATGAAATATAGACAACTATTCAATTTAGAAAATAAAACATTTACACGATGATGATATAAATTCAATCATACAACTAGTGCATATAACCAAAACAACATCGAGTGCAATCCATCTTTGAACCAAAAATACATCAACAAAGAGGCTCTAAATGGCCTCAAGTGTCTAAAAAAGGATCATGCTAGATTTCTTGTAGCATGCTAGATTTTGCTTCTACAATATTAATAAATGTAATTTACACCTAAAGGATGCGAAATTTTCAATTCTATTGTAGCAATTGGAAATTATTCTTCTAACTAATTAATATTAAGTGCAGTTTATTTGCTACGACAAACAACGAACAAAATCACAACTTCAATTTTAACCATAAAAACGTAGTGGAAAATAAAATGCTGGAACTGAGAAATATAGAGCACACACAATAAAAATGACACCGTTATTTTTGGACAAATGTCCTTGAAAAAATCCAATGTGGGAAAATTGATGCAACAGATGAGAGTTTTATTATTATTATGTAGCAGTGAATTTTTTTAGTATAATCTGGATGCCAAACTTAGCAATCCACAACAAGAATATTTGACAAAAATTATTGAGGGGATTTTTCCCTTCTCCATGAGCAATCTTGGCACAACTTGCCCTAGAAAAACTGGTCGTTCAAACCCTTGCACACGTCCTCTGCGAACTGCTTGCGCAGACCCTCACACGTGTGCCCTGAAACTGCCTCTGATCAAGCCGTCCTGCCTGCCATTGCTGCTGGAAGTGACTCTCTGGCCCTCTGGGAAATTATCCTGGCCCCTAGAACTTGAATCAACCCCTCCTCAGCTAAATCGAACTGCTCACTGACGTTGCTTGCGCAACCTCACTGTGGAATAACTCTGCCTCTTGTTGTTGCCTCTTTGGAACTGGAAACTTCCTCCTGAATCACTTCTACTGCTTCCTCTCAGCCTTTGCGTCCCTTCTTGCTCTAAATCTTCTTCCTTGCTTAGTTGTTGCTATTGGATAGCTCGATCTGCCAAGGAACTCAACCCCTCAAGTATGTTCTACATCTACCCATCGAGTTGCTCTTATAATCTCTTGTTGGCTCACCAAATGCCATGATTAAACCCTGATCAATGGATAAGATCATCTTTAACCTCGATCCATGTGAATTTCTAGAGAAATCTCACTTTTCTCAATTAATTGTTGTTAAGTAATCACTTTTCCTAAGTTAGACTTAGGAAATATTTAATTATTGATTAATTAACTTAATTGGGCCATCTCTAGGTGTTTTCTCCTGGATTTTTTTCTCTGAGTTTTGGAGATCTTATGTTCCTTAGCCTCTCTGAACAAAGTCGAGACTAGAACACCTGCGTGATGCTACAAAAACTAACAAAGGACAATGACATATAGGGACATAAAATGCTATAAAGTGCAAATTTTAGCCAAACCCTATTTACTAAAAAATAAAGAACATAGAGAAATTTTAAAAGGTGATCCCACAACTAAACTAGTGCCTTTATTCAATTGAGTGATGGGTCAATTAGGGTGAGGTCAATGATGGAAGGACTTGGATAGAGAGGGTGGAAGCCTAATTTGCTTATCTTAGAAACCCTAACAACTTCTTTCATAGGAGATATAAAGTCAAAGGGTGCATGAAAAAAAGTTCCTTTAATGGAATCTTGAATGACAAATTTCTAGATAATCACATAGAAACAAGAGCATAAAAGCTACTGCACTTTTTAATATGGCACAAGATAAAATCACATATAAACAAGAGCATAAAAGCTACTTCACTTTTTAATATGGCACAAGATAAACCCTAATTTCAGAAAATATCTTGCAAAATGGAAGAAAATACCATTAAACTCACACAATTCAAGCAAGAATTGCTTCATCAATTCACAAGATAATCACTCTGTGCAAAAATATCCTCCCTAAGACAATTTGTACCACTATTCATCCATTACGTCCAAGAGAAAAGGAGAAAAGAGCTAGTGCACACTCACTCAAGAGAAGAGTGATGAGTGTGTGTGATGATGATCCAATGAAAATGACTTATGTCATTTTTAATTAATTTACAATGAAAAATACCTAAAAGCTTGCTTGAAATGTTCAACTAGGATAGTAGGTCACAAATCGACTTAAATATAGATTTATGACTGATAAATCATAATAAAAATGATATAAATACTCCATGTGTGGGAAGAAAATCTCTCCATTATGATGTCATTCTCCACAAATGGGCATCCCCCTCAAACAACTAACAAAGTGGGTCCAAGAGTGCTCTTCACTCCAAGGGACATCATCAAATTGCATGGGTGACGTGGCAACTCTAGGATCAAGGGTTGGCATAAAAAAAAGGTGTACTAGCTCTCCTAAAGCATCTCAAGTTGTCTCCATCATCATTTTGGTTTTGGAACAAAGCACATCCATCAAGCAAGTTCAAGGCCAACATGGGACCATCTTGGATCCATTTGGGCACAACATCAATCAAGCCAACGCCTTGGCTTCTTAGCTCAACGTTCTAGCATTTGGAGGTGAGGCAAGAGGCTTCTTGTCTCCTCAAAGTCCAATTCTCATCTCATGAAGGGAAACATTGTGGATGTAGTGTGATATGTGCTCTTGAAGCTGGACTACACATCCTCTCTAATCTGCTGGAAATGTGTTAAGCCATCCCTCAAGGGATCTCTGGTGCATGTGTGATGAACCACCTGTGTTAATTTGGAAGCTCAGGGACAAATTCTCTTCTTTGGACAATTTTTCTCATCAAGAAATATCCCACCTAGCCCTTGGAATAATTTAATTTGGTTAAGGAAAAATATATTTTTAATATGGAAACCCACATGTGCACAAAAGGGCAGGTCGGCAGGTTGGACAATCTTTCTCATCAAGAAAGATCCCACCTATCCCTTGGAATAATTTAATTTGGTTAAGGAAAAATATATTTTTAATATGGAGACCCACATGTGCACAAAAGGGTAGGTCTGTTTTAAAGAGAAATTGGACACTTTTGGAAGCCTATAAATATAAGTCAAGTGAACCTCATTTGGACATTGTTGACCACTATGTGTCAATGACCCATAGCAGTACACCCTCTTTTTTCACAAAAGGGATAGCGCTTGATCGATGTGTCCGTGTCGTTCAGCTATCATCATCAGCTTGATTATCATGTTATAATGTAAACCCATTTTGCATGTATATGATGTAAATAATCTCAGCAGATCTATGTCATGTATGTTAGGATATTCCGACACATAGGAAATAGTTAAGTATAACTTGGTCTAGTATAGAGTTAGGTAAAGTGTGTTTCTTTACTATGTACATTTTGTAACTTACAATCCGACGGTCACGATATGTAGTGATCCGACGGTTCATTCTCTCCTCGGTATTACCGACACTTGATCCGTGGCTTAACACCCGATTGGTCCATGATCTCTATTTAAAGAGCATGGAGGGTCATTTGTAGGTGAACCGGTCCATGAGAGAAGCTTATGTAAATTTTCATTCTTTTATTAATAAATTGCCTGAAGTGGCCACGTTGGCTCAGGCCGTGGACTGTTTCCCTCTTTGAGGGTTTTAACCACGTCAAAAGTACTGGTGTATTGATCTGTGATCTGTTTGTGAGCGGTGTCCTTTGGTGTTCTATCTGAGGAACTTACCCTGTAAATTCCTACATGGTATCAGAGCTATTTGAGGGCCGCGTCCGTTGGTGATCCAAATCTGAAGCCGGTAGAACTGCATCCGACTGTCGTTTCCTAGATCTACTGTTTCTGACTACTTTCGGGCCGAGAGGACTGCTCTATTGTGTTGGGAGCATCTGTTCCAGTGAGGAACCCCTTTCGTTTCACGCGAAAAGGTTTCCGGTAGCCCTAGCTACGTCATTTTTAAGATCTGGAGGTATACAGTGTTTATTTGCAGTTTACAGTTATTTTCTCTCTGTTTATTTCGGTTTCGGTTTATTTAGCCTTTTTTATTACCGGATCTATACCTTTCATTTCTGCGTATGCTCTTTGCCCCGCGACTCTGTGCAATCTGGGCAAATTAGAAACAGAAAGGAAGGATTTTTCTCATGCGTATGCTCTTTTCCGCTGCACCTTAGTGTGATCTCGGAAAATCAGAAACATTGAGGAAAATATTTAGTTTCCGGCTAAAGCTAACTTCGAGCCGTAAGGTTCGTTTTTTTGTATGTCCGTGTTGGGTTTTGTGTTTTTTGTTTTGTAGGGAAAAAGAGCTTTCTCAAAGCAAGCACGCAACCCAAAGCTTCAACCCCCCCCCTCTCTCTCTCTCTCTCAAACTTTTTGTATAGCTCACTTGGTCCAAAGCTAATTTATGAGAGTAGAGGTCTTGAGTTCAAGTCTCCTTTTTGTGGGGGCGGATTTTTCATTTCCGCACATTCCCGCACTTCGTCGGCATCTTCATCAAATTTTCTTCAAAAAGCCATAACTTCTTCATCCAGAAGCCGTTTTCAGAACCGTTTTTTTTGAAACAGCCTAATTTTTCGAGATCTTTCCATTGCAACACTTAGTTTCAACATCTATAGCTTCAATTTCTGTTAAAATGGAAAGTCCATGCCAAGTTATTCTTGACAGCACCAACTACTTCCAATGGTGGTCCTACATTGTGGATTTACTTAGAAGTAAAGGTCTCTACAGAATAGCCTCAAGCCAAGAAACCAAACCGAAAGATGAAGATAAGGCAGCTAAATGGGAAAATAGGCAAGATCAAGCACGTGGGTTGATAGGGATGTCTATTTCTCCAGATCTTAGATTCCATATTGCAGAACTTGATACTCCTGATGAAGCATTGAAACAACTTACTAAAGTTTTTGGAATAAAAAATGAACTTAGAGCCCATCAACTTGAAAATGAGTTGCTTACATTGGACCCCAATAATTTTTCTTGCATTGAAGATTTTTTGTCCAAGTTCAAGACCCTTAGACTTCTCTTGGAAGGTGTTAAGGTTAAGAAAGAAGATAGTAACCTTATCTATTCCATTCTTACTACGCTGGGACCAGCCTACTCTGTGTTTGTTTCCACCTTCCATTCTACAAGAGAAGCCTTCATTTCTCAAGGACAAGACTACAAGTCCCCTTCCTTTGATTCTTTTTGTGATTCTTTAATAAGAGAACAAGAAAAACTCTTACACCTTGGTCTTCTTACTCTTGGAAACTCTTCTAAGAAAGCATTAGCCGCCCAACAGCAACCAAATCCAAAGAATCCTAAGAAGTTGTATCCTAAAAGGAATGGTCCTAAACCAAACAAGGGTCCTAAGCAATTTCAGCCTCAAAATGAAAAATCATTTCAACAAAATGATAAGACAAATAACAACAAAGGGAAGAAGACTGATAGACATTGCAACTTTTGTAATCGAGATGGCCACTTAGAATCCAAATGCTTTAAGAAGATGGAAGCCTTGGAAGCAGCAATGAAGAAGCATAACATCCATTTGGAGCACTCTTCAACTTCAACTTCATCTTCAGGAATGGCACTTTCTGCATGTGGTTGTCAAGCATCTCGGTCTGGCTATGCACTAAATGTATCTTCTTCTTCTCATTTTCATGAGTGGCTCATTGATTCCGGAGCTTCTTATCACATGGCCAAAACCAAAGCCATGTTTTCTTCTTTAAATGATTGTAACACCAAAAATATATATGTTGGTGGTAGTGTTGTAGGGACTGGAACTGTTCATCTAGACAATGGTCAGTTTAATGATGTATTATGTGTTCCAACCTTATCCTGCAACCTTCTATCTGTATATCAGATAACTCATTCAGGTGAAGGTAAAATCGTTGAATTTTCACCTCACGATGTTGTAATTAAGGACCTAAGAGATCCTAGACAGATTTTAGCTACTGGCATTGCTGATGATTCTACAAGGTTGTATAAGTTTCACAACTTTGGGTCATCAAATCTTCCCTTAGTATTTGTTGCTCATAATAATGAAGTGAGCAAACTTTGGCATGAGCGATTTGGTCACTTAAACTATCGCTCTCTTCAGAATCTATGTAAAGAAAATATGGTGACAGGTCTTCCAATGGTATCTTGCAGAGATGGTGTTTGTTCCGGATGTGTACTCGGAAAACATCATCAGGACAGTTTTGAAAAACGTGCCTCTTGGCACGCCTCAGCCCCTTTAAAGCTCGTGCACAGTGATTTATGTGGTCCACTTCCAGTTGTTTCGTTCTTTGGCTACAAGTATTTCTTAACTTTCATTGATGATTTCTCCAGACGCACTTGGGTATACTTCTTAAAACTCAAGAGTGAAGTATTTAACATGTTCTTGGCCTTTAAGGCCTTTGTTGAAAAACAATCTGGACATCAAATTCTTAAGCTAAGATCTGATAATGGCGGAGAATATGTTAACAACAAATTCATCAACTTTTGCACTGAGAATGGAATTTAAATGCAACATACTGTTCCATATACTCCACAACAAAATGGTGTAGCTGAAAGGAAGAATCGCACCTTAAAGGAAATGGCTAATTGTATGCTTCAATCTAAAGGACTTAGTCTTAATTATTGGGCAGAAGCAATTAACTGTGCACATTACATAATAAATCGCACTCCTACTAAGGTTTTAAAGAATATCACTCCAGAAGAAGCATGGAGCTCAATTAAACCAGATGTAAGTCACTTTCGTGTTTTTGGAAGTGAAGCATGGGCCCATGTTCTAGATGAGAAACATAAATCTTTAGAACCTAAGAGTGAAAAATGTATTTTTGTTGGATATTCTGAAGATGTCAAAGGATATAGACTTATTCCACTTAAGTCCAAAAATGTTATCATTAGAAGAGATGTAAAGTTTGCTGAAAATATATCGGCCTACGAGCCTAGTTCGGCGTATGTGCCATTTCTCCCTATCTCTTCTACTTTTGAAAATGTTTCTTCTTCAGATGATGAAAGCGAGGATGAAAATCCTCCCCCACCTTCTCAGGATCCTCCTTCAGCTCCTCAGCTTCCAAAATGGGTCCGCGCTACTCGGGATGCAGCAGGTGATCTTGTCGGTGATCCTACAGATCAACGACGTACACGTTCTCAGTTTGATAGAGCCTCTTCTTTACTGGCTCAAGCTTCAGTGAATTATGATCCTGACACCTTTGCAGAAGCTTCAGGCCATCCAGATTGGGAAGCAGCTATGAATGAAGAATATCATTCATTATTGGCAAATGATACATGGGATCTTGTTCCTCTACCAAAGGGACGAAAACTTGTTAGATGCAAATGGGTTTACAGAACCAAGTATGGACCAAATGGGAAAGTTGATAAACATAAAGCTCGTCTTGTTGCTAAGGGTTTTTCACAAGTTGAAGGCATTGACTACACTGAAACCTTCTCCCCTGTTGCCAAAATGAACTCTATCCGCCTTGTTCTTTCCCTTGCTGCCTCTTTCAAATGGGAAGTCCATCAGATGGATGTTAAATCTGCCTTCTTGCATGGGGACTTGCATGAAGAAATCTACATGGAACAACCTATTGGCTTTATACAAACAGACTCTAGCCTTGTATGTCGGCTTAAGAAATCCCTTTATGGTCTCAAGCAAGCTCCTCGAGCTTGGTATGCCAAAATGGATAACTTTCTTTTAGAAAATGGCTTTTCTAGGTGTCATTCTGACAATACTGTCTACACCAAGAAAGTGGGCAAGTCTCTTATCATTCTTGTTCTTTGTGTTGATGATCTTATCCTGACTGGTAGTGATCCCAACCTTATAAACCATGTGAAGACTAGCCTTAAAAGGAAGTTTGAAATGACAGATTTAGGACACTTACATTATTTTCTTGGTCTTCAAGTCTTGCAATCCAAGGAAGGTATTTCCCTTTCCCAGTCCAAGTATGCCTGTGATATTCTACGCCATTTTCACATGGAAGACTGTAAGCCAGCCCCTTCTCCCTTTCAGTCTGGAGTCAAACTTTCAGTCACTTGTACTTCTCCTGAAGTTGATGCTACCTTATACCGTCAACTTGTAGGAAAACTTTTGTATCTAACCCATACTCGTCCTGACCTTTCCTTTGCCGTTGGCCTTGTTGCTCGGTTTATGCAAACCCCACATGAAAGCCATTGGAAAGCAGCTAAAAGAATACTTCGTTATGTTCGAGGTACAGTTCAGTTTGGGATTCATTACAGTGCCGAAGCATCTCCTCTATTGGTTGGTTTCACTGATTCCGATTGGGCTGGTGACCCTGATGATCGAAAGTCTACTGCAGGTTATGTGTTCACTTTTGGTTTAGGACCTATTACATGGGCTTGCAAGAAACAAGGTGCCATTTCTCTTTCTTCAGCAGAAGCAGAGTATCGTGGTGCCGTAGAAGCTAGTAAGGAAGCATTGTGGCTTCGTCAGATCCTGTCAGAGTTTGGATTTCAGCAGCAACATCCGACTACACTTTGGTGTGATAATCGAAGTGCCATTCAACTATGCAAAGATCCAGTCCAACATCAGCGCAACAAACACATTGAACTGCACATGCACTTCATCAGAAAGCTCATCCACGACCATGTTCTTGAAGTGCAATATTGTTCAACAGATGATCAAGTTGCAGACATCTTTACAAAGGCTCTCATAGAGGCGAAGTTCACTAAACTTCGATTTATGGTTGGAGTTCGGGAAGTTGTCACTAAGGGGGGATAGGCTCTAGTGCCTCCTTCCTTCTCCTATTGTGTCATATTTGTAAATCCTTCAATCCTATCCCATGTTGTTCTTAAGGGGGATGTTAGGATATTCTGACACATAAGAAATAGTTAAGTATAACTTGGTCTAGTATAGAGTTAGGTAAAGTGTGTTTCTTTACTATGTACATTTTGTAACTTATAATCCGACGGTCACGATATGTAGTGATCTGACGGTTCATTCTCTCCTCGGTATTACCGACACTTGATCTGTGGCTTAACACCCGATTGGTCCATGATTTCTATTTAAAGAGCATGGAGGGTCATTTGTAGGTGAACTGGTCCATGAGAGAAGCTTATGTAAATTTTCATTCTTTTATTAATAAATTGCCTAAAGTGGCCGCGTTGGCTCAGGCCGTGGAATGTTTCCCTCTTTGAGGGTTTTAACCACATCAAAAGTACTGGTGTATTGATCTGTGATCTGTTTGTGAGCGGTGTCCTTTGGTGTTTTGTCTGAGGAACTTACCCTGTAAATTCCTACAATGTATGTAATTTCCTAGGTAAACCTACTTTTTTGGTGACGATCTACATTCTGGGAGGTTTTTTGTTTCACCGATCCATTCTCGGATGGTCGGCAGAGTTTTCATTTAGTCTTACCCCAAAGCCAGAATGTATTTTGTCACTGGGATCTTAGACGAGTCCTAGTGTTATAGATTGAGTCTATGTAAAAGTGATTTGGGAATAATCCTAACTATTTGATTAGGTTATTTTATTACAAATTGCTTGGTCTGCTGGATTATATTTGTGTCGCAGAAATGGGTAGTCTGTGAGGGTTTATTACAGATGGGTTTTCCCCCTTATGATGTAAAAATATGAAGATTATGATGTAAAGTGTCTTCAGGGTTGGAAAAATCATTTATCCCCTCATAGGTTAATTAATTAAATTGTATGGCAAATTCTATTAAAATCCTAAGCCAAAAATTAAATTAATTCTAAGTCTTAGGTAAATTTAAATTTTCCAAAGGCAAAATTCGTGCGTCCTTAAAAATCAAATTTTAAAAGGTCCCGGGACTAAGGTAAATTAATTATTTTGCTAAATTTAAGCCTTTGGTCCCTGGGGGTTAAGTCAAAGTCAATTTTTTGAGGAAATTAACTCAAAATTTTTATTTTTGAGTTAATTAAAATGCATTTAATTGAAAAATTCGAATTTCCTCAAGAATTTAATATTTTGACGGATGAGATTAAAAGAAATTTTAATCCTCATCAACGATCGAGATTGCTTTGACGAGGATCACTCGAACTAGCTGTTGGAAGATTTATCTTTAAATAGGAAGTCATTTGTCAGTTGATCCATCCGATCTTTGAGTCGTGTGCTAAGCGAAAAGCTCTTGTGTAATCTTTTTCTGAATAATAAAGAAAGACTTTGGGGTTAATTTTTGTTGGTGTTACTCTTCATGGAAATACTGTAAGATGTGTCTTTTTCGTTCGTAAATATTTTTTTAGCTACTGAGGATAGCTTCTGAAAGAGTGATTTGACTACAGGTATTTTTCTCAGTCGCTGGGGTTTAAGTGATAATTTAAATTTTGAATGTAATAGCAGGTATCTGTATTTATTTGAATTTTATTATCATTTTCTCGCTCTATTTTGATGGCTGGATTGGGTTTTGCAGGAAAATCTTGATTTTTAGATCATCGGGTGTTCGACGAAGTTTTCAGTTGGACCAGCCAACTCCCGATCCGTGTTTTCTGAAGAGCCCGGTTAAATTTAATCCCAGGCTTATCATAAGATTTTTTTTTTGTCATGCATGAAGGGTTTGAAGATAAGCACCTCCTTTAAAATTTAAAAATTTAAATTATTTATGGGCGAAATTGATAGATCTGGCTATTGAGAGCCTTAGATTATCAGATCTTGGAGCGGAGTTGGACTCACACTCCTTAGATCTGATAGATCTTCCATTCCTATGCATAGATCTGTAAAAAAAATTAGGTTTTCTGACTTGCGTTTCTTGGGTTTTTTTTGTATATCTGGGTTCTGGGTATTTTTGTTTTAACTTTTCAGGTATAGGTTGTAGATCTGAAGGTGAGGTTTGATTCAAAGCCATATCTAGGCCCTGGAGGGTAAGATTTGGCCTCGAAATCATTTTTGCAGGAAAATTATCCAGCCTTTTTGCAGTCCAAGAGTTTGAATTTTTTTTTTAGATCTGGAAATTTTTTTAAGGGTTTCTTTGATAAATATTAAGCATAATATATCGATGTAATAAGAGATTTATAGAAATTTCTGATGGGTTCCTTGGCTACCATTTTGTTTGTTGTCTAGGGTTTTTGCATTTTTGCTGTGGAAATTTCGAATTATTTTTTAAAGAGAGACACACAGCTACAACTCTGCGTCCTTCCATTGTTGCTCTTTGCTAAACCTGCGGCCCTCATTGGTTTTTGCCGTCTCGATTCTGCCTCACGCTGCCTCTTCAAAATCGTAACCCTCTCCTTAACCCTCAGCTCCATCCTCTTGCCCGCTGCCCAAACTGCAAACCCTAAAGCAGCCTTATCCTCCTTGTAGTTGTATCCAACTCTCTCCTCCACGCATTCTGCTCTGCTAACCTGCGTTTCCATCACTTGCTAGCCCGTTGCCCTCTTCACCGTTAACCTGCGGCTCCTCCAAACGTCGATGCATCGCCGTCCTTCACATTCCACCTCCTCTCGCTGCACCGTCCTCAGACCTCCGTCCTTCATCTTAACTCCATGCTGCCCGCAGCTTTCTCGACCTTTATCCAAACCTTCGAGCTTCATTTTCTCCACCGTCGAGTTGCTCACTGCCGTAACCTGCAAAACGAAATACATTCTTTTCTTTTGTGCGTGTGTTAGGTTTAGACTTTAGACATTTCGATTTTTTTTTTTTATTTTCATTCGATTTTTATTTTTGTTTCATTTGTTTATTTTTTGTTTTATTGTGTTCACGATTAGGGTTAGTTTAGATTTTAATACATTCGTCTTTTCTTTTTTCATTTCTTAGCTTTAGTTAGATTCAATTTATTTATTTATTTATTTTTTTTTTTTCGATTTTTTGTTTTGACTTTTATTTTTAATTTTTTTTATTTGATTTCATTTTCTCACTTTTTATTTTTGGCTTATGATTTTATTTTATTTTTAAAATTTTTGTTTTCATTTAAATAATTCATTGAAAAGTCATAAAACTTTCTAAAATTTCTAAAATTTCAAAAAACTAAAAAAATCTAAAATTTGAAAATGAAGTAAATTAAAGGATTTGTGCTTTAACATTAAATTTTTTTAATGTGGCCTATGGCCCATTCAAAATTTATTTTAACCGTTTGATTTGTTTTATTTTCGTCACATTAAAAGATTTTGATTGCTTCATTTGCAATTAAAGTTATTTCCTAAGGAATACTTAAAATGCTAACTTAAAATTCCTTGGTATTTCGGGTGTTAAGTGCAAAATCTAATTTTTCATGATTTTTCTATGGTCAAGGTGCAATAAATGTTTTAAATCATATTGACTATTGAGAAAGATTATTTTGCTAGATTATCCTGTATGCTAAATTTTTGGGCATTTTACAACTAATTGTTCATGATCGTCGCTTTGCCACATTATAAATTGCTCTAGGTGACTTGTCATTTATTTAGTCTTTGGTTAATTCAAATTAAAGGCACTGGTCTGTAGTCATTTTTATCTTGTGATTGTGTCTATTTATCTCAATTGGCTGAGACTTATTCTAAATTCATCAAGTTGTTCATCCTTAAAATCTCCTAGAGCCCATGTTTCACAGGCTACCTTGATCCATTCACCTTAGGGACTACCCCACTTGACTTGTCTAGGAGAGACTCTAAACGGAGTGAGTAAGGATTAGAGTTGCAGCCCTTACTCTGAGTGTTGTCGCGGTGCCTAAACACTTTGTGCGATAACAAACATCATCATCAAGCATCTTCTTCTTCTCTCTTCTTTGATTTGGCTCACATAGGTTTGAGGTTGGTTCACAAAATTCTTTCATACAGGTCTGAAATTGTAGTCTTGGAGCTTGCACGTGTGACTTAGGGTTTTAAGTATGGGGTCGCAGGGTTGGAACAGGGAAATCTCGGTTGTAGCCATACACAAGACATGCTTCTCCCTGCCGCTAGAGAGTTGCAACCACACGCATGGTCACTGACTCTGTGCGGATGTGACCTAAGGTTTTGACAATAGTTGTTCGCAGATTTTGACCATTGACTGTCGGTTGGAAAATTTTGATATGAAGCAGATCTGTCTATAGGGCTCATCTCTCATATATTGTTTGGTTGGTTTTGTTGGATATTTTTGTGATTCAAGAATTAGATCATTGTACTCTCTCTTTGCTGAACATTTTATGAAAATCTAATAAGAAGAAGAATTTGAAAGGGTTTTCCCCTTATGGGTTTTTTCCCTAGTCTCTGACCAAATCATGGTGTCTCTATTTGTGCATGCTTTTCTTTTGATGTTCCTTTTATTATTCCACTGCATAGTTGATGTTATTGTTTTTTCTACATAATTGTTGTTGATGTTATAATGATATGGGGTGAATGCAATGTAAATGATGAAAAGTTTGTTAATGCAATTATCTAAAGCAAAGAACAATACTGCCCTAAGAAAAATTAACATGTTATCAGAGCTGGGCTGAAGAAAAGTCATTAAAGATCACCCCTGTGAAGACAATGTTTGATGGAATCAAGTGAAGATGGCAGAGACCTAAAAGAATGCTAGGGATTGAAGGAAGCCCCATGCAATTTGGTTATTAGGGTTTGATGGATAACATGAGGTTAGGGTTTGGAAGAAACCCTAGAGTATGATAAAGGCTTGAGTTATACAGCCTTGAAACCCTAGCATGATCAATGAGAAGTTGTTCTAGCACTTGTGATAGATTCAATGTAACCCTAGATGGGCTAGTCTCAATTAGGGTTGGTTGTTGATGAAGACGATTGGAAATATTGAAGGAAACATTGTTATATGGATAATGGACCGTAATAACTCTTGAATGTTGGTTCAAGAGGGAGCTGATCACCTCTTGTTAAAGATAAGTACCTTTTAGATTTATTTCTTCATGACACTATTGTTGTTTAGATTTATTGTTTTGACCCTTCTTGCATGAATATTTGAGTATTTGAAAACTTATAACCTACATATGAGATGTGATAAATTGATCCTTCTTGAGGATCATCTAAGGCGCAGGAAAAGAGAGCTAGTGCAGGAAGAGAAGAGTTGGTGCTAGAACAGGAAGAGGTACCTGATGAAAGTTTTTGCAAAGTTGACAAAGTAGCATAAAATCTGAAAATTACAATATGCAAGTGCTACAATTTCCAATGACAAATAAGTGTTATAAGTTGCTAAGGTATTCGAATATTACAAGGTATGTATAGTATATTGTTTTAGTGTTATGATTTAGCTTCAATATTGGATGGAAAGTTAAGCCCTGAGGTATGACGATAATATCACCTTCATAAATGACTTATGCATGCCAGTCACATACATATGAAAGTAAGTTTGATTTCTGGTACATGTGATATATTGGTGCACTTGATATTTAGCAAGTATCTTACATTTTATTAGACATGGTGGATTTCCTGATTTTATAAAGCAGGCTAGAAACATTGATTTTGATATATGGTAACTTGATACTATTGTCAATGCTTGTGATAAGCATGGTAACCCTGATAGTAATAATGTGGTAGTAAGATTGATACTCAGGGTTTTCTAACTATCTTCTTGTTGATCTTGATAAGCTATAATTGCCATGATAACTTAACAACATAGTAAATTTGACAATGTGGCAAAAACAGATGCCTTGACTTGATGATGTTAGGATTCTGAAGAAAAATGGTTGAGTAATGTGATAAAGAAGTGATGTTGTGATTATGATGAAGGTACACTTGTCAGTTAACACTAATGTTTGATGACATGTTCATATGTGACAATGAAGCCACTGATGATGACTTGTCATCACTATGATGTATATATGTGTGAGAACTTGATCTAGTTTGACTCTGTGATCTAATAGTTTGTTGATGCATGACAGTATTATGATAGACAGGTTGATGCCTTGATTGATAATTGAAGAGGCTTCCCATTCAGAGGGAGAGACTCTCGATGAGATCCCAACACCTATTATTATTTGCAATGGATGATTGCAGAATAAAGCAAGGCTTTTGGACATGAATAGATGATCATTTGATGTTGTTGAAGAAAGAGACCATAGTGACTTCGTGATACATTACAGGATGTTGAGAGTCATGTTCCTACCAAAAGGTCCTTTAGATAAAGCAAAAAGCCATGTCGGATACGCTATAGCAATAAGTTCCATCATTCAGGCCGAGCCTCCTACCTTTGAGGAAGTTGTGACAGAATAGGTTTGGAAGGATGCCACAGCTGAAGAATATGAACCAATAGTGAAGAATGATGTACGGGATGTCGTTCCGACACCAAAAGGTAAATCAATGGTGATTTCCAAGTGGCTATTGAAAATCAAACATGGAGCTGAGGGAAGTATCGAGAAGTATAAGGAAAGGTTTGTGGCCCTAGGATTCTCCTAGAAAGAGGGAGAATATTATGATAACATCTTTGCACCAGTTTCCTGCTACACCACCGTTAGATCAATTGTTGCCCTTGCTGCTAGTCAAGGATGTTCACTAGATGGACGTAAAGACAACATTTCTACATGGCATGCTACAGGAAGAAGTATATGTTGAGTAGCCTCTAGGATTTGAAGTGATGGACAAGAAAACTCATGTTTGCAGGTTGAAGAAGGAATTGTATGGCTTGAAGCAAACCCCCAGAGCAAGGTATGCTCATATCGATAGTTACCTGGTGAAGCTTGAATTCACAAGAAATAGTACTTCAAGGTGGTCCAAGGTATGCCTTTGTTTTTGTTTTATATGTTGATGATCTATTCTCGATAAGTAGTGAACCCCTTATGCTCAACTATAAGTGGGAGCTAGACTCTGAATTCGAGATGAAGGATCTTGGTATGATGCATTACTTTCTGGGAATAGAAGTTTAGCAGAGACCTGGAGAGATTTTTCTTTCTCAAGTATGTTGTGAAGCTATTGGAAAGATTTGGAATGATTGAATGCAAGTCTCTAACCACACTGATGGAGATGAATTTCAAGAAGTTATGCGGAGATGCTGCTAGACCTGATTTGGCGAATCCTTCTAACTATTGACAATTGACTAGGGCACTAATATATGCTTTGCATTGAACACTTTGAGTCAATTTATGACTGAGCCCTTCATGCACTGTGGATTGCTTCCAAACACATTTTGAGATATTTGCATGGGACGATTAACCTTGGTCTGAGATATTTTGCCAATGATGTATAACTTCATGGATACACTGATGTTGACTGGGCTGGAAATGTTATTGATAGGAAAAACACTTTAGGGTGTTGCTTTAGTTTGGAATTTGGATCTTGGATGAGCAGGAAATAAAAGTCCGTAGCTTTAAGCACGACTGAGGTAGAGTACACTGTTATTATCATGGCTAGCTGTGAGGGAGTTTGGTTAAGGAAGCTCTTTAGAGAGCTATTTGAGCAGGTTTTTGATATATTGCGACAAACAAGAGTGGGATCCGATTGGCAGAGAATCCCGTATATAGTCGGGACAGAGATATCTTCATATATTGAGACAGTGCTGCTATATGAGACAAGCTTAGGCTTGTGGTTGCTGCCTCCATGAGAGGGAGAAAGGATGAATAAGGTATCCTTTTTTGACATATATTTGTTCTAACATAATATTTGATTTGATGTCTTGTATGAATAGGAAAACAGAGGACTGTTGCTCTTGGTAATGCATTGTGAAAAATTCTATCACTGCAACAACTGATTTATTTTACCTACTTATTTTCCCAATAAGTTATTTATGAAAATCCTTCAGTAAACATTAAAATAAATTATGCTGCAGATATCACACCATAATACAGAAACAAACACATGCACAAGAATCAACACATCGACACAGATATTTTGGACAACAGTCCCCGGAAAAACCCAATGTGGGAAAACCGTTGCAGCAAGGGAGGATTTTATTATTCAACAATTAACTCTCCAGTACAACTGGGTGCCAAACTGGCTTACCCAACAGAGAGAAAAAATTCTCCAGCACTTCTCCCAGTCTCAACGTCAGGCTAGCTAACCTCTGCATAGCTCCTAGATCCTCTGCGTCAGCACTGGGTCTCTCTGCGTCACCCACACAGGCCCTCCAGTGACTGTGCAGTCTGCTGCCTCTGTGTCTGCCTCTCCAACCTCTGCGCTGGTCTTCTGGTACTATTCCTGACTCTCTGTTTCGTACTTGTTGCTGCCTGCTGCTCTCCAGACCACTAGTTCGGATTTCTTAGCTAACCCCACTCCAGAAATCGAACTGACTGGTCTCTCTCAGTATGTTCTGCAACTGACCCTCAAGCCTCTTCTTATACTTTTCCAGTTGGTCCTTCAACGCCCGAGATTAAATCTCTAATCAATAGCTAAGATTAGATTTGCTTTGATCCATGACTTTTGGAACCTTCTAACCCAGTTTTATCTTAATACCCATTAATATTTTATTTTTCTTAAGTTTAGACTTAAGAACTCCATTAAAAATATTAATTATTTTAATATCTTCCAAACTGGTTAGAATCTGCCCAAACCATTCTTGGGTCTTGGAGATCTGATGTGCTTTAGCCTCTCCACCAATTTTCATGGCTAGAGAACATTTGATGCTACCCCAAATAAACACTCCCTCTTAGTGAGGATTGTGCTCTAGTAATACTCCACACTGAGCATTACTCTGATCATATGGCATCGGTACCTATGCTGATGCTAAGCCTCCTTGCCCAACATCCTCTGCACTGCTGCATCCTGTACTGCTGCCCATGGCTCTATCACTACCACTGCTACATCTGTACTGCAGCTCCCTCTGCATCCGTGCTGTTGCTGGTCCATCTTCCCAACACTGCATCTGCACTGCAACTCCCTCTGCATCTGTGCTGCTGCTGGTCCTTCTTCCCAACACTGCATCTGCACTGCAAACTCCTTCTCATCATGTTGCATCGTGCTACTGCACTGCAACATCATACCCATTTCTGCTACTGAAATGGATTCTTTATCATCCCCATCTTCTCCCTGAAATAATCAAACTTGGTTCTTCCAAGGGCCTTGGTAAGGATGTCTGCCACCTGTTCTCTTGTAGGAGTGTAGCTCAATTGTACAGCGCCTCGTTGGACACAGTCTCTGACAAAGTGACACCGGATATCAATATGCTTTGACCGATCGTGAAACATTGGATTCTCAGAGAGCTTGATGCAACTCTGATTATCACACATGATCCAGGTTGCCTCCATCTTTCTTCTGAATAGGTTCATAAGCAATTTTCTAAGCCATATGCCCTCGCACGAAGCTATGCTCGCAGCCATATATTCTGCCTCAGCTGAGCTCAGAGCCACGTCTTTCTGTTTCCTATTGCACCAGGAGGTCATTCCTGATCTAATGTTGAAACAGTACCTAGAGGTACTTTTCCGATCCACTGAACTTCCTGCCCAATCCGCATCATTAAATCCACTCAATTTGATATCCTTACTCCTGGTGTACAAGAGTCCATAATTGAATATTCCCTGTAAATACCTGAGAACATGTTTGGCTGCTGCCCAGTGCGCTCTTTTCGCTCCACCATGAACTGACTAAGGGTGTTGACAGCGTAGCAAATGTCTGGCCTAGTATTGACCAGATACATCAGGGACCCTATGAGCTCCTTGTATAAGGTGCGATCAACATCCTTGTCTTCTGATGCATCAATCTTTTTCCAGTTGGTGATCATTGGAGTAGCCATGGGTATACAGTCCTCCATCCTGAATCTCTTTAGGATTTCTGTAGTATATCTCCCTTGCCCAAGGAAGATCTACCCCTTCTGCTGCCAAACTTCCACCCCAAGAAATAATGCATATGTCCCAAATCCTTCATGTCGAATTCCGTGGCTAGATTCTTCTTGCAGTCCCTGATGAGCCTGGATGATCCTGTCAGGAAGAGATCATCCACATATAATATTAAGATTACAGGCTCATTCTCTACAACCAGATAGTAGAGATTTGGATCTGCGTCACTCTTGACAAATCCCATTTTCTGCAAGTAGCCATCGATTTGACCATACCATGCTCTAGGTGCCCGTTTCAGCCCATGCCAATGTTGTAGGAAGCATCCCCCCCGGTTCCAAGGCCCGAAGCGCGTCCTATGCGGATGCGTCCAGGAAGTGCCCCCGAAAGCGTGCTTCCAAAATTCGGAAGTGCGCTTCCGCTTGTTTTGGACGCTTCCGCCTGTTTGGGATGTTTGTTTTGAGTATAAATGCAAATATATATATATATATATATATATATATAGCAGACGCTCCGCTTCCTAGATTTTTGGAAAATGACGCTTCCACGTCCCCGCTTCCAAAAAACGTCCCCGCTTCGTGCAACATTGGCCCATACAAGGCTTTCTTCAATCTGCATACATGAGACTTCTTCTCATGTGTATCAAAGCCCTCTAGTTGTTCAATGTATACCTCTTCTTCTATCACTCCATTCAGAAATGACGTTTTGACATCCATATGATGGATCTCCCACCCCATCAATGCTGCAAGAGATATCACAGTACTAATAGATGTATACCTGGCTATTGGGGTGAAGGTCTCTTCGTAGTCAATTCCTTCCTTCTGAGCATACCCCTTAGCCACAAATCTGGCTTTGTATTTCTCAAAACTATCGTCTGTAGCGTATTTGATCTTGTAGATCCATCTCGAACCTACCACTGATCTGTCTTGAGGCCTTGGCACTACCTCCCAGACATCATTCACCATTATGAAGTTGTACTCCTCTACCATCGCATCTAGCCAAACCTGATGTTGAGCTGCCTCCTAAAAACTAGCAGGCTTCCCATCCTGAGCTACTAATGCCTGATATCTACCTAGCTATTTTTGCTCCTTCTTTTTGTTCCTTGGCGCACCGATGAGTCCTCTACATCTCGCAGAATCTGATGAAGTTCCCTGCTCGTTCTCCCTCTGCCAGCAGGTGCTTCTGTTAGCTCCTCCTCTTCCTTTGATTCTTCATGACTTGAGGAAGAATTCTTTTCTTCCATTGGTTGAAGAGGTTTGACCAACGGTTCCTCTTTGACTACTCCTCAGAAGACATTTATCGAGATTTTCTGAAAGCCCTGTCCTCCATGAATTTCACATCTCGTCGAACTACTACCTTCCTTCTCCCTGGAAGATAGATTCTATATGCCTTAGCATTCTCGCTATACCCCACTAGATATCCTTTCTCTGCATTTTGATCTAGGTTCTTCCTCTTTCCTCGGTATGCGGCAATATGCTAAGCTCCCAAATATCCTGAAATGATTGACTTCAGACGTCTTCCCTATGAAGAATTTCTTTGGAGTAATCTTGCCCAATGCCCGATGAGGAGTCCTATTCTGAACATAGACTGCTATGTTGCATGCTTCTGCCCATAGGAATTTTGGCATATCCTGATCATACATCATGGCCCTAGCTGCTTCTACAATAGTCCTGTTCTTTCTTTCTGTGCTCCAGATTGTAAGGAGTTGTCCACTCTATTTTGATGCCCTCCTTAGCGCAAAAATCAGTGAAGTCCTTATCGACATACTGTCCACCATTATCTGAGCGCAAAACTTTTATTTTCTTCCTAGCCAGATTCTCCACCAGAGCCTTGAACTCTTTGAATCGACAGAAAACCTCGTCCTTGGTTTTCAAAAAATAAATCCAAGTTTTCCTTGAGTGGTCATCAATGAAGGTAAGGAAGTACTCGGCACCACTAAGAGCTTTAGTGGACAAGGGTTCGTAGATATCTGAGTGTATCAATCCTAGTACACTCTTGGCCCTGTTCTTACTTCTAGAAAATGCTGCTTTGGCATACTTTCCTAGAGCACATTGTCTGCATACATCATCTTGTTTTGTACTAAGATTCGAAACTCCTGTTATAGTGCTCCTGAGAATTCTCAGAGCCCCATGGTGCAAATGTCCCATTCTTTTGTGCCATAGTTCGTTCAAATCCTTGTCTCCATGACTGCCTATTAGGGCCATTGGTGATTCTAGTTGTAGTCTGCACAACCTGTTACTTTTGATGCCTGAGAGGCTCTGTGTCTGCCTCTCCAACCTCTGCGCTGGTCTTCTGGTGCTGTTCCCAACTCTCTGTTTCGTACTTGCTGCCTCCTGCTGCTCTCCAGACCACTAGTTCGAATTTCTCAGCTAACCCTGCTCCAGAAATCAAACTGACTAGTCTCCCTCAGTGTGTTCTCCAACTGACCCTCAAGCCTCTTCTTATACTTTTCCTGTTGGTCCTTCAACGACCGAGATTAAATCTCTAATCAACGGCTAAGATTAGATTTGGCTTGATCCATGACTTTTGGAACCTTCTAACCCAGTTTTATATTAATACCCATTAATATTTTATTTTTCCTAAGTTTAGACTTAGGAACTCCATTAAAAATATTAATTATTTTAATATCTCCCAAACCGGTTAGAATCTGCCCAAACCATTTCTGGGTCTTGGAGATCTCATGTGCTTTAGCCTCTCCACCAATTTTCATGGCTAGAGAACATCCGATGCTACCCAAATTAGCATGCATGAGGTAGTGTGATTGAACTCTTTCAGTGAGCTGTTTGAGCCGGTACTGGATACGAGCACTTTGATATGTTTCTAATCTTCAGAGAGCAACATGGATTGATGGATGTGACCCTCCCAGTAAGGGTCCTAGCTGATCGAGAACTCATAGCATAACTCTTCCCCCTTGTTTGAGCTCCCAAGAAGGGAATGGAGCATTGAGGGCTCCTGGGGTTGAGGTATCTCTGGAAAATAGGATGGTTGTGATCCTTACCCTTGTGGTAGGTGGTATCTTGCTTACTGTCACATAGGGTATGTGTTGTCCTTGTCTAAGGCCATCTAGCCCTAGCCGTGAGGCCTAGAGCCCCTTTCCTACTAGGCCGCAAGCCTTATTGGGTTTCCTAGGCCTAGCCGCAGCCTTTGGAGGGATAGACCCATCATATATGTTTGTTTAAAGGTTGATTCATTGGTGCTGTAGGCCTTTTTTGAAGGGTTACAAGGCCAAGATATCAACATTTCCAACATAGTCTTGTTATTATCTAGTGTTGTACAAGTCTGATCCATTATTTGCATATGTATTTGAGCTAAGAATTTGGGTGTTGCAGTGGTCTAAGAAGTCTGCTCCTTGTGTTTCAAGCTAATCATTTGTGAATGCAGGCATTGGAGGAGTGAATTCTCTCTTGGGTGTCCCCAAACTTGGCATAGGCCTCTAAGGGCTTGCATCTCCATCCCTCTTTTCACTGTCAAAATTTGCATCAGATCTGAAGTACTAACAACAGTGGCATAAGTGACACAAGAATTAATATTAATCACTAAAAAGGGGTCCTAAATCTAATCTAAAATAATCTCTAGATCCTAAAGGTGATTCACTAAAGAACTTAAGGATAAATTGATCACCGTTTTACATCATTTGCAATTGAAAGATTGAACTGAAATCTTTGTAAAAGAGGTCTGATCAGATTTGAAGTAAGTGATTAGGACTTAAATCTTATAAGCTTCATAAGCCTAAAAGTCACTCCTTAATTGTTCAAAGTTTTGACATTGAAATAATGATTGTTTTCAAGTGGATTTTGGGACTGCTATTATGCAATTTGTGGGCTGACCTATAACAGTGATATATTTCATTGGTGTCTTGATAATAGCCTTCCATTGCATTTATTCTTGCGTCATTGCAAAACATTGCATTGGCATTAAAGTATCTCTCTCATTTCAAATTGTTAAAGTGCTAACCTTATTTTGCATATTGCATCTTTGCAATATCATTGCACTTAGCATGGTGTATCTTAGCTACTCTCTTTAGCATACTAACCCTTGCATTTGTATTCTTGCATTGTCATTATATTGCTTTGCATTCTTGGCATCTCATTTGTTTAGTTGCATTAGTTTTATTAAAAAAAATCATTGTTAGCAATCTCTTATTGAGCTTGCCAATATTGTGTTTGAGATCATCTAATGTGCTTCATTGACTTATGATCTAAGTGATAAGTGCTATAAGATTTTTTCTTGTGCCTAATTGTTAAATCACATTATCACAAGAAGAATTGAATTAGATCTTGTTGACATATTGATAAGCTCTTGAAGAAATTGGAATTGCTAATATTATTTCCTTGGGATAATTGCTAATTGTTCTAAGTACTTCATTTAATTCCTCTTGTCATCTTGTGTTGAATATCATTGCAAGCATTTTAATTTCAAGTGATTTAATCTTGTTGAAGTACTTAACACATTTAATAATCTCATTGAAGCAATCACTCACATCTTGCATCTTCATTCTAAGTTAGAAGTGCATCTCTAAAATTCACCTCCAAGCATAAGCTTGGTTGTAAGAAGATAGGACCACCTTCTTCAAACAATTTGAGGACTCTAGACCCTCATTCGCAGTTAACATAGGTGACCTTGCAGTTCTCTTGTGGGCAATCCCTTGTAGGAACAGAGGCACCTAGGTGGTTAGAACCCCACGAGAGGTATCGTTAATGAGGCCATAGCCTCCTTCCTTTGGGTTTCTCTCTACAACTTGCATTCGAGACTAGCTTCAAAAGAATTGAGGAGAAGGATTCACCTAAAGTAGGCATATAATTAAAATCTACCAAGAGCTTGCATCTCACATAGATTTAGGTCTTGCATTTCATTTAGGATAGAATTTGCATCCTGCAGCCACTGTTCATCTAGTAACTTGGAAATTTAATTCATATTGTGCAAGTAATTAATTTTAAAGGCACTGGTCTCTAACTTATAATCCTAAGGAATCTAATCAAATCGTGCTTAATAATCATACTTGTTGCTTAATCTCAACCAAGTTGCTAGGACATTTAGTTGTGTCTCCTTAACTTGTCGGTTCCCAACAAGTTTTCATCATCTCATTCATAGGGACTACCCCCCTTAGCCTGCATTTAGGAGACAACTTAAACGGAGAGGGTAGGGATCAGAGTGACAACCCCTACCCTGAGCGTTGTCGCAATTCTGTGTACAATTTGAGCGACAACAGGACCTTGAAGCATCTCTCTTATCTGGACAATCTTGGGCATAGTGACCATGCTTGTGGTAGTTGTAGCATTCAACTTTTGATAATTACCTTTTGAATCTTCTATTGGAATCCTTGGAGATTGGAGCAGGGCTTTTAGATGTTTTCCTCTTCCTTTTCTCTTCTTATCTTGTGCAACAAATGCAGAGGGCTCTCCTTCTTCATGCTTTTGAATCCTCCCTCTGGAGATCATCCTGGTTTCTTCTTGAGTACATTTGCCAACCAACTCATCAAATGTCAGAAATTTGTCATTGTTGCTTATAGTAGTGATGAAGGTTTCCCAAATAGGAGGAAGACCTTGAAGAGTAACAAGCACCAACTCTTTATCAGATATAGGCTCACCAACAGTTTGTAATTGATCCCTTAGTTGAAATATCCTTATAACATAGGATTGCACAAATTCCCTTGTTCATATTAATGTCCTTGAGTTGATTTTTCAAGGAGAGAATATGATTCAAATTGTTGACCTCATACATCCCAACCAGCTTATCATAGATATCCTTAGACTTCTTCAATTTTCCAACATAAGTAAGCAAATGATATTTCAAAGAATCAATAAGAATTTTCTTGGCTTTGATCTCACCTTTCTTATACTTGGTCTTGGCAACAACAGGAGCATTTTCTAGTGGCTCAGGCACTTTTCCTTCCACATATTCCAAAACATCATTTTCATCTAATATCACTTCCAACCTGATCTTCCAAGCAACAAAATTTGATGAGTCACCCAACTTCTCTATATCCTTGAAGTAAGAGGTAGACATCTTGACCAAGTCAAATAGGCTCCTTTAACTTCTTCCAAAGATGATTGCTCCAAAGGTGATTGCTCTTGTCTCTTGTTTCCTTGGGCTTGTCTTCACCTCAACTCTGATACCATGTTAATTTTCCACTGTTCTATGCTTAGTACAATCACTTAGCCCAATTCTTTCTTCAATTAGCAATCACTTTTAAAGAGTTTAATATTCCAGTGAAAAGTAACAATTGTAGATAGAACAATAAATGCAATGTACAATAGAAGACAACTAAGAGTAATAACAAGAGACGCAAGATTTGGTCAAAGACCAAGGAAAAACCCCACAAGGGGGAAAACCCTTTCAAATTCTTCTTCTATTAGATTGTCATCAAATGTTCAACAAAGAGATTACAATGTTCCAATTCAACAATAAAGAGTCAAAGTCAAATCTTTGACTTATCCAACAATTAACCAACCAATATCCAAGAGATGAGCCCAAAAGTCAAATCTAGTCAACAAGTCAAATATGGTCAAAGTCAATAGTAGTCAATAGCAGCAAATGATGCCCTAACTAGTCAATGTTCAACAGTCAAATTAGCTCCAACGAGTTCGGTCCTGTTACCGCACGGTTTAGCAAGGGTCCTAGGAGGGGTTCCAAGGGACTACTACTAGATCAAGTGGCAAAAACGAGACAAGGACCCACGGGCCACTATCTCCTCAGTGGATGTCACCTTCTCTTTACAGACGTTCACCGATGGGAGGAGTCTTGGTATAAGTGAAATCACTAAAAATGATAAGTCAATGATTAGATATAAGGTGATTTCCAAAGCCCATTCAAAGGAGAGGCTCAGATAATGGTTTTTCTTGCTTCAAAAGCAAGTAAGGGGCTCTCCAAGAAAGGCTCAAAGGGAGATCTAGACCTAGGGCATAAAGATGCACTCTTTGTAAAGGATGCCCTAGACCTAAGATTCTCTAACTAACAAGGTTCCTCAAGTGTCCTTGTGGGATAAGGAGTGATGAGAATATGGGACCACAAAGGGGCCTTGGAAAGATACAAGCTTGACTTAGGTTTTGAATGATCTTTAAAAGGTGTCTAGGTTAAGGGACGATAGGGAAAGGTCACAAGAATGATTAACTTCCGTTGTGTTTTTGAGTGAAGAAACCTTCAAAATTGCCACTAACTAAAGAAGACCTAAACCAAAACAATTTTGGAGCTAGGGCTTAATGTTTCTTGCAAACCAACTGTGGGATATGCCTCAAATTTGGAAGGCTTGAAGGGGACACCCCTGCTCAGTTCCTTGCCAACTCACTCTGCAAGATGATGGCTACAACGAATTTCAATGGATGCCCTAGCTTGCTTGTCTAGGGTTAGGGCAACAAGTGGTGGAAGAAAAAAATGAAGTTTTAGGGTGATCACCAAGGATTTAGACCAATTCCTAGCCAATTGTGATGAATGGAGTCAATGTGAATTTGATTTTGGAATTTCGCTCTATCAAGGAGTCCTTTTGCAACTTCGCTAGGCTAGAGGAACCCTAGTTAGGTCACAAGAAGGAATTTATACTACATTCTACCAAATTGATGGAGTTTCAGAAGAAAATTTAACCGAAGAGAATTAACTAATTATTGAGATTTACCTAGAGGAACGACCAGTAACAAAACACAAACAATACAAACAATATTTAATCGGAAAAACCCCAACTCTGTGAAAACCCACCATAATGAAATTTGATTATCCTTGGCCAAAACCCTGGTCAACACGACCAAGTGAGCCTACACCGCTCACCCCCTGGCCACCTTACAATGGAGTCTTCCTAAGCCTTTTATAGGCTCCATTACATGCAATACCATGGCAGAAAACCATGGGTACACAATACCACGTGCCCAAAACTACCCCTGTTTAACTTGGTCAACCTTGACTCTAACCCTGAGTCAATTTACCTAACATCCCCCCTTAAACTTGATTTGGGTTCCTCGACTAAATCCAGCCAAAACTGCTAAGTGAGATAACCCCGCTCACTCTAGCCCTTACCCCCTCAAATTTTATACCAGGGTATATGTTAACCCGACATCCCCCTATCACCTAGGTCTAACCCAAACTGTACCAGTGATTACCCAGGGGTACGCATGCCTTACCAGGTCTTACAATAGTATGCCCATTTACATGCAATAATTAACTCCATTATATATATATAGGTTGTTGTTTACTACTGTTGCTGTCTTTGTGTGAGCATCCTCTCATCTCTCATGACCCATTTTCCATGCTACTCATTGCTTACATTGAACATTCCCACGATCCATTCCTTGCATGATTCACCATCCATGATCAAGCTCTAATACCAAGTGAAGAAAGGCATATAACCCACCCCTAGGAATAATCCGTTCTTCTTGCGAAGATGAGTAACACATGCAACGAGCCAAGATTACAAGTGTTTGATAAATTCACAATAATCATTAGGGCACAAGAAAAATCAAAGCATAGTCTTCGACATAAATCATTAAGAAATTCGCATGAAAAGAGCACTTACATGACAAAAAGAGCATATCCATCCATCACATTTGTAAACATGAAGCTCCAAGATAAGATAGCAATTATCCAAACATCAAAATGCATCAATAACACTCCAATTCGTACATTAATTACAGGTCCTAATTTTTTTGAGAGAAGAAATCCAATCCAAGTCATGATGAATGAATGAGAGTGCCTCTCTCATATTTATACAATCCTCTAAGGAGTTTGAATGGCCTAATTTAGCCTAATGAGGCCCCTAAAATAAAATAATGTGCAAAATAACATCACTTTGGTGACAAGCCCACCAAATAGCTCCAAAATATGAATGATTAGCCTCTCAAGAGGGCCGAAATGATATAATAGTAGCTAGTAGGGCCGTTGGGAGGCCAAATGAAGTCCCTCATGTGCCATAATGAATAGGAGGGCTCCAATAAAAGTGATGAAGGGGGTGGCACCTAGTGGCTGTGGGACATAAAGAATGTCCTCATGGGTCTCCAACTGAATCAAGCAAGCTTGTGCTCCATCTGTAAGGGCTGGAACGCTGATGCAAGCCCTCCCTTGTCTCCCTAGGTGAGACAAAACCCCATCTGGGCCCCTGAATCAATTGCCAAGTGTGTGGTGCAAGTCTTTGGCCGGCTGGGCAAGGTGGTCCAAGTGCATCATTATCATCAAAAAACTGGGACACGAGCATGTGATAGGTGGTGCCGAAGGATCCCATGGTGTGGTTATTTGCTCTCTTCTACGGTGGAGGCCCATGGCTCTCAACACTCACCCTACAAGTGTCATCAAGACCCTCTGGAGGGCTTGGATCCTGTATAGGGAGACCAAACCCCAAGACGAAGACCCACCTGCAATCCTGTATAAGATCCAATGCGTCTCCTCACCTTCTAGTACAACAATTCATCAGTGCAATTGAGCAAATGAGCTTACAAATCATGGAACCAAGTGAGCACTTCATAGTGGCATGCCCTTCCATAATGGGCTTTAGAATGTACAAGTGTCTCCAGGCTCAAGAAGGAGGTTAATCAAGGACCCTATTAGGTGGTTTCAACCTCTAAGGGAGTGACAAGTCCATGGTACATCCGTCAAATGGTAGGTGTCATATGAAATAATGATGGAACAAAGTGGGGTAGCAGGGAAGGCTCCAAGCCACATGCCATGGTACAAGGGTAGCTATAATGAGGGAAGCCCACACATGGGTGTATAGATGTGGGAGGGAGCAATCATGGTACATGAGTTACCCCGACCTTTGTTTTTCCACCCTTCTTCATATGCCTTTTGTCTTTTATTGATTTTTCTTTTATAACTGCTCGGGGCTCTAGGGAATGAGAGCATGATGTGAATGATATAGCAGTGGATACCCCCTTAAGGTTGGGTAGTTCATCGCCCACTAAGGGTTGGGACAATCATGGGTTCCTTAATGATGCAGGGGTCTCACATAAGGGGCCCTAAGAACCAGGGTGATGGCCATAATGATAGGGTAGAGCTCATGTTTGGCTTTTTCCCACATGCTAAATTTTTATGTCCCGACCATCTTTTGCATTTTATGGTACGTTTCCTGTTGTAAGTGGCCAAATTATGCTTTTAATTTTCTTTTTAGCCACATCAACCTTCGGGCATTGTTCTAGGCTCGACCTAGAGTGTGGACAAGGGGAGGGGGAGGCTAACTCTTTGTGGACCAAATGGACAAATGTGGACCCAGATGGGAAATATGTAAAAATGGATTATAATGAGTAGAGGGGAGTGATGTGTGTGGTGTTGAGAGGCGGGACCATGCAACCAAAATCGTATTTCCTATGTAGTGGCACCCCTAAAGCTAGTAGCCAATAAAGAAGATCCCATGGGACTAGGATACATGATTAACCACCAAGTTGGACAAGGGACAAGAGTAAAGACCAAACCAATTCTTTCTGCTCAATCCCCTCACTAATCCATTCCTAGAAGTGTCCATGATTAGTAAGCAGAAATACCCAACTACATAATGAAAGCCATACCTTAGGGGTTGGAAGGCCCACCTTCAAACATACAGTCATAACAGATGGGAGAGTTACATAATGGCTGGCTCATCAAGCTATTTGGTGGTTGCAAGGGGCTGCTAGTTGTCGGCTGAAGACAATCTAGGAGAAAAAACTCCCCTATGGGTGTCACCCACTGGTGGTGGGTAACATCTAGTTCCAACTGGGGCATGATGTCTCAATAGAGTGTAGGAACGTACTCGAACGGGGAGGGCATGAGAACACCAACAATCTCTTGGGACTGTAGACCTATTACCTGCACATCAAAGACTAAGCACACTGGGAAACATGTTTTTGTGGCGTCTTATGATCGCCCATGCTTTTGTTAGGCCATAAAAATCAACAAGAAATAAAATCTAATTCCAAATGTAAATCTTAATCTAAATGCACCTGATCTAGCATGATAAAAGGAATATGATATAATTTCTAATGCAAAAATCACCATGCAAAACATGCATATAGTACATCTTCAAGTGTCAATGAAAGGGGTGATAGGACTTAATTTGACCGGTTCTAGCCAAAGTTCATCGTCAAGTCTAGCAATATAATAGTAATCCTCACTGACCTTACCATGAATCTTGACGGGGATAGGATTTTTGTCAACCAACACAATGTCCCCTATTTTGAATTCCCTTTCAGGCTTCCATTTCTTGCTTTGATTTTATTTGGCCTTTTAAGGATGCAAACTTCTTGAGAGGGAAGGATAGGAGATGGTTTCTCAGCCTCAGGGATCTTGTAATATGGAATAGGACCCGATTTTACCACATGAGTTGGGTACAAAGGCTCCCTATAGAGAATGAAAGGGTCCCATCAAACTACGGGATGGTGACATAAGATAAATCTATTTGAAGTTTCCCACCTACCGTAGTGCCCCATTTCCTAGATAATAGTATTCCCCACACCTCAGGTATATCTATGACCACAACATCCATGAGCAATGATATATCAGGGTTCATAGCTAATGACACCTTGAGATCTTTTATAAGGCCTTCTACTTCAACAGGTTTGGAGTTGAAACCACATACATTCTTGTACCTATGAGTGATGTTGAGATTGAGTTGCTTCATGACTTTTAAAGGCATGATATTTGTGGAAGCCCCAGAATCCAACATACAATTATGCAATAGGAGGTCATTAATAGCTAAGGTGAGCAAGAATGGCTCGTGGCCAAGGTTAGTAGTGGAAAAGGTGTATGTTTTGCATGTGATTGGTGTGTCCTCTTCTTCAAACCCTAAGGCTTTCTTTGCTTGCCATTTTTGTTGTGGGAGTTTTACTAGCTCCTTTATGGAAACTTGCATAGTCATCTTTCCTATAGCAGCGCCTACATCAATATCAAGTTTGACCTCCTTATCTTTAGTTTTGCATTTAGGTTCCTCTTTTGGAAGATCCTTCTTGGCAATGTCCTTTTTCAGAGGCTCTTTAGAAGGAGGTTTCTTTGGAAGGGACTGCTTAGGAGAAGATTCTTTCTTGTTAGGTTCTTCGGAGCTAGTGGAGGTGTTTTTGTCATTCTTTCGTGAGTATTGGACCCCTTTGAATCTCCCACTATCATCAACATTGAGGATTGGCTCATCCTTTTCTTCTTTGAGGGTTACTTCACTAATCGAAGGATGATTGTATGTGCCATGTAAGAGAATGTTGAAGGCGTGAGATTCAACAATATTTGTTTGCTCATCACCCTCCTCATCTTCACTTTCCTCTTCATCACTTTGTTCATATTCGGAAGATGATTCTTGTTCCACAACATTAGTTGGGGCTAAAGTGTTAGGAACTTGGGATGAGCTTTGCTTGCCTTCATCATTAGTTTTCTTAGCAAAAGGCTTGTTCTTGGGAATGAAATTTGATTTTTGAGCCTTTTCAAGAGCGGTGAACTTATTCATGTAAAGCCTATCCCTTGAGTTCATTTCCTCAGATAGCTTATCAAGCTTCTTAAGGACCACGACAAGGGTTTCCTCGGTTTGGTCTTTGGACTTACTCTTCTTGGCTTCCACCTTAGCTCTAGGGTGCTCAAACATTTCCATTTTAGAAATGTTTAGGTTTTTCTCAACTTCCGTAACGATTTCTTTGGCCTCAACAAGACTCTTAGGCTTCTTATCCTTTAATGCATATGTGAGATGACCACCCACAACCTTAATAAATTTGTCAAGAATAATTGCATCGGGAGGTCTAAGGTGATCAGGGATGTCCCTAACTATTTTGTCAAATTTTTGGATAAATTCTTTAATGTCTTCCCTTCCCTTAACTATGTGGTAAAATTTTTCAATATTGAAAGACCCTTGGGCATTAGATGACCACCTTCTCATGAAAGCATCTTCAAATTGGTCAGGGTCACCTATACTACCCACAGGGAGGCTAAGGTACCATTCCCTAACTTGTCCCTCAAAAGATAAAGCAAATAGCATCATGATCCTGTCATCATCATCGATTCCCCTGTTGATTTGGGATAGCATCGGATGTGCTCTAGCCACGAAATTTGGTGGAGAGGTTGGGGCACATGAGATCTCCAACACCAGAAATGGTTTGGGCAGATTCTAAATAGTTCAGGAGATATTAGAATAATTAATATTTTTAATGGAGTCCCTAAGTCTAAACGTAGGAAAATAAAATATTAATGTGGATTAATATGAAAATGTGTTAGAATGGTGCAAAAGACATGGATTAAGCCAGATCTATGTAAAAGTTTCTCATTTCCCACCCTGTTTTCAGTTTCACCTTATTTATCCAAAATAGTCAAATGCCCTTTCCCATATCCATACATTCAACAACTAGAAAATAAATTTGCTAAAAACACAAATTCTGGAAATTTTACAAAATGTTGAAAAATGCAGAAATATAAAAATCAGCACATACAAACAGCCATTCAACACATTTAAACACAGTGATTTTTGGTCAAGGTGACCCTGGAAAAACCCCCTACAACTTTGGGAAAACCAGTTCGAGAGCTCTTTCTTATTTCTAGAAAATGCTTTTTACAGTGAGAAATATTCAGCAAAAAAATCAGCAAGCAAATTTTACAACTTATCTCGTTTTCCGTGCCTCACAGCCAACTGGGAAAACTTACAAACAGCAAAACAGAACAGCAATGGATGCTGTACGACCTCCTCGAAAAAATAGCAGTACAGCTGTACGAATTTCTGCCCTCGACTTGCTGAAACTCAGCTGTACAGACTAGCTGAAACTCCGCTGTACGGGCTTGCTGAAACTCCGCTGTACAGACTTGCTGAAACTCTACCTTGGAATGTGTGCCAAGCTGCTGCCTCCTTCTCCTCACTGTCCAGAAATCTCCCTTGCTCTCTTGCTCTCCTTCTCTCAATCTGCTCATGAAAGAATGAATGATCTTTTCCTCCCTTAATCTAACCCTAAGTGACTTTTGGTAATCTCTAAATCCAATGGCTGAAATAGATTGAGATCTAGGGCTGAGATTAAATGCTCATTTAAATCTCACTTTCTATTTTTTAATTCACCCCACTTTAATAAAGACCCACCTAGTCATTTATTTCCAAAGTCACTTTTCCTTTCTAATTTTACATTGACTTTATTAAAGTCACTTTAAAATTAGACTTTAGTAACTTTATCACTTAAAGTCACTTTTAAATTAGATTTGACTTTATAAAAAATTATAGTCACTTTAGGAGAAAAATTAAATTCTTTTGGACACTTTTCCCTAGGCCAAAGATCAAAGCCTTAGGGAACCACCTGTCCTCCGGTACCAAATTTCAATACTCCCTCTTACCGAGGAAGGTGTTCCTCACCACACCCATCTTGTCTCTGAAGTAGTCATGCTTGCCCCGTGGTAAGGCTTTGGTAAGAATATCTGCAACTTGCTCATCAGTGGGAATATACTCAAGCTTCACAGCGCCCTTCTGAATACAGTCTCTGATGAAATGATATTTGATCCCGATATGCTTTGACCTGTCATGAAATACTAGATTCTCCGTGAGTTTAATGCAACTTTGATTATCACAGTAAATCACTGAAGGTCTCAATGGCTGACCAAATAAGCCAAACAACATCTTGCGAAGGCAGATGGCCTCACAACTAGCTAGACTGGCTGCCATATATTCTGCTTCCGCTGAACTCAATGCTACTGACTGCTGCTCCGGCTGAACCATGACACTACTGCTGAACCCAACCCAAAACAGCACCCTGAAGTGCTCTTCCTATCAGAAGCACAACCTGCCCAATTAGAATCAGTATAGCCTGCCAATCTCACTCCATCCCGCCGCCTGTAGTCCAGACCATAA
Source organism: Pinus tabuliformis (assembly GCA_031772625.1). NCBI lineage: Eukaryota > Viridiplantae > Streptophyta > Pinopsida > Pinales > Pinaceae > Pinus > Pinus tabuliformis. The sequence continues at coordinate 48,603,537 of CM062808.1, forward strand.
TCCATTGTCCCCTGCAAGTACCGCAAAAATGTTTTAGCAGCCACCCAATGAACCTTCCTAGGCTCACACATAACTGACTCATCATGTTGATTTCAAAACAAATATCTGGTCTAGTGTTGACCAAATACATGAAGGAACCAATCAATGCTTGTACAATGTGGGATCCACCAACTCAGAATCTGAAGCATGAAGCTTCTTCCAGTTGGTAATCATCGGTGTCAACATGGGTTTACAATCCTCCATGTGGAATCTGCCAAGGATGTCCACAATATACTTCCCCTGCCCCAAGAAGAAATTCCCCTCCTCCTGCCACACCCTCCAAACCCAAAAAGTAATGCATCAAGCCTATGTCCTTCATCTCAAACTTCGCCGCAAGATCTCTCTTGCAGTGCTCTATGAGTCTCTCTGCAATTGTAATGACCAAGTCATCCACATACAACACCAGAATGAGAGGCTCCTCACCTATCACAATAAAGTAAAGGTTCGATATGCCTCACTCTTTGTGAAACCCATCCCTTGCAAGTATGTATCTATCCTGGAGTACCAAGCTCTGGGAGCTTGCTTCAGGCCATAAAGAGCCTTCTTCAGTCTGCACACATGGGACTCCTTCCCATGCACCTCAAAGCGCTGTGGCTGCTTAATGTACACCTCCTCCTGTATGAAGCCATTGAGAAATGCAGTCTTCACATCCATCTGGTGGATCTTCCAACCCATCTCTGCTGCTATCGATATAATGGAGCGGATCGAAGTATATCGAGCCACGGGAGCGAAGGTCTCCTCATAATCAACTCCCTCTACCTGGGAGAACCCTCTAGCCACAAACCTCGCTTTGAATTTCTCAATGCTGCCATATGCAGCATGCTTTATCTTGTAAAGCCATCTGGAAGTAACCACGGATTTGCCCTCAGGCCTCGGCACCACTTCCCAAACGTCATTCTTCATGATAGAAGAATACTCCTGTTGCATGGCCTCTCTCCAAACCTGCTGGCTAGCTGCCTCCTCATAGCTAGAAGGCTCAGAGTCAAGGATGCTGGTAACCATTGCCATATAGCTACAAAACCTCTCAGGTGGTCTACTCTCTTTGATCGGCCTCTTAGGCTCAGCAACAGATGTGGCATCTCTCAACGTGTCCTGAAGCCACTTGGGCTTCCTCTTCCCTGAGCGCACTTTTCCCATAGGAGAATGAAACTGCTCCTCCTCATTATCATCAGGAGCCTGAACTCCTGATTGTCTGTCTGCTGTCCTCCTGCCTGCACCTGAACCTGTAGAAGCTGAGGTACCGTGTGAACTGTCCATCAGTGGACTCCCTAGTGAACTGCTCTGCATGCTGCCCGGAGCACCACCCCTCTGGCTCGGCGAGCCACTGCTCACTGACGGACCTGACATCCTCATAGATGTACCTTCGGATCCTCCTGATCCCTGCCCACTGGATCCTTGTGATTGACTCAACTGCTGCTGAGGGTCTGGCTGATCCAGATATTCTAACTCCCGTGACCTCCTAAAGGCCCTGTCCTCCTCGAACTTCACATCCCGCCTGACAACAACTTTCCTCTGTGCAGGAATGTAAATCCGAAAGGCCTTTGAGGTCTCACTGTAGCCCACAAAGATACCCTTCTCTACGGTGGGCTCTAGTTTGGTCCTCTTCTCCTTGGGTATGTAGGAGTATGTAATGCACCCAAAGATACGAAGATGACCAATATCAGGCTTCTTCCCAGAAAAAGCCTCCTCCGGAGTCATGTGTCCCAAGGCATGATGTGGACTCCTGTTTTGCAAATAAACAGCTGTGTTGCAGGCCTCTGCCCACAAGAACAATGGCAACCCTGATCATGTAACATGGCTTTGGCAGCCCCTACGATGGATCTGTTCTTCCTCTCTGCAACCCCGTTCTGTTGGGGTTTGTAAGGAACAGTGAACTCCCTCCTAATGCCTGCCTCCGCACAATAGTCAACAAACTCTCCAAGGGTGTACTCTCCCCCATTGTCCGACCTCAGGGACTTGATCTTCCGACCTGTCTGTGTCTCCACAAGAGCTCTAAACTCCTGAAACCACTTGAAGACCTCACTCTTGGTCTTCAAGAAATAAATCCAGGTCCTCCTGGAGTGATCATCAATGAATAAAACATAGTACTCATATCCACTCAAGGAAACATGAGACATCCGACCGCTCACATCGGAATGAATCAAATCAAGTATCCTAGTCGCTCTGCTGTCACTGCTGGGAAAAGGGATTTGGCAAACTTGCCCATCGCACATCCTCTGCAAGTATCAAAGTGATCAGTATTGAAATCTTGCACTGCTGTAGTGATCTCCCGCAATGTCCTCAAGGCTCCATGATACATATGCTCCATCCTGCGGTGCCAAATCTCACACAGCTCAGAACTGCTAGCTCTGCTGTCGGTACTACTGCTCAATGCCAAAAGGGGCTGGAATGCAAACTTGTACACCTTTGCATGGTGTACACCTATCACTCTAGCTGAATCAGCTGGAGTACCCCTGGGATACATCAACACCTGTCCTCCCCTAAACAGTACCTCATATCCTTTGTCCTCCAAAGCTGAGATGGATATGAGGTTCTTCCTCATCCCTGGCACATAAAGAACATCTGTCACCTTCAAGAGAGGTTTGGACTGCCTCTGAAATATCAGTGTCCCCACACCGACTGCTCTAACAACTCTGTGATCATCGAGTACTACCTCTATATCAGTGCCATTCTCTAAAAGCTCTGAGAAGTACTCACGAACTCCTGTCATGTGACGTGAAGCCCCACTGTCCACATACTAGATACACGAAGATGCTCCGCTAATCAAGGGAAAAGCATGCTCCCTCTGAACCTGTGTGGCAGGTGATCCTGCACTAGAGGACTTACACGTAGTGAACACAAACTCTTGGTCAAAATGATCTGCAAAGTCCTCAACCTCTGTTGAAGCTGCCATGCTCTAGTTCTTCCCCTTCTTCTTCTTCTTCTCCGGACACACAACTGCATAGTGTCCCATCTTTTGACAATTCCAACACTTCACCTTGGAATAGTCCTTTTGTGTGTTATCCTGTTTACCTTTACCTTTGCCTTTGCCCCCACCATTGCTTGTGGAAGCCTGCTTCTTCCCTTTGCCTTTCTTGCCTCCTGCCACCAGTGCTACATCCTCTTCCTGCTCAACTGGCTTGGCTGCCCCAAGCTGACCTTTCCTGATCTCTGTCTGAATGCAATCATCCCAAAACCTCTCCCATGTGGGAAGGGTCTCACGTGCACAAACCCCATCAGCAAAGTTCATCCATGAACGGGGGAGGCCATTCACTGCAATCTGCACCAACTCAGTGGGTGGAATGTCCTCTCCAACTGCTGCCAACTCATCTCTTACATGAGTAATCTGTGAGATATCTAGCTGCACAGTCATTACCCATCTTAATTCTTTAGCTTCTCCTTCAGGACCATTTTCCGTTCTCATTGGTACTCTGGTAGAGATTGAACAATGCTGTCCACATCTCATGGCATTTCTCTTTCCTCTCACATGAGGAATGCAATGGTCTTTGACTCTGTCTAGAATCAATGTCTTACCCTTGTTGTTCTTTTTATTATACTCAACCAACTGAGTAGCATCAATAGGCACAACAACAGGGTTCTGTGTGGTATGCACCATGATGTCCCAGACTTTTGCCTCCTCAAAGATACTCTGCATTTTCTCCTTCCAAACGCTGTAATTGGAATGCCCATCCAACCTATCCCCACCCTCAATCCCAATGACATCCTGCTGTCCTAAAACTGAAAAATAGCGCTGCTGTAGTAAAGATAAAACTGTTGTTTGTGAAAATCAGCTTGCTGGAATTTTCTGAGTGAAAAATCAGCAGGATGTAATTTCCTCCTTTCTGTCCCAAATTGCACTTCAGCACTCAAGCTCTGATACCATGTAAAAAATTTCTCATTTCCCACCCCAGTTTTCAGTTTCACCTTATTTCTTCCAAAATAGTTAAATGCCCTTTCCCATATAACATACATTCAACAACTGGAAATAAATTTTTGTTGAAAACACAAATTCTGGAAATTTTACACTGTACAGAATGCTAGAAAATGCAGAAAAATAAAAAATCAGCACATACAAACAGCCATTCAACACATTTAAACACAGTGATTTTTGGTCAAGGTGACCCTGGAAAAACCCCCTACAACTCTTGGGGAAAACCAGTTCGAAAGCTCTTTCTTATTTCTGGAAAATGCTTTTTACAGTGAGAAATATTCAGCAAAAAAATCAGCAAGCAAATTTTACAGCTTATCTCGTTTCCATGCCTCACAGCCAACTGGGAAAACTTGTAAACAGCAAAACAGAACAGCAATAAATGTGTGCGCGGCCTCCTCGAAAAATAGCAGTACCACTGTACGGATTTTTGCCCTCGACTTGATGAAACTCCACTGTACGGACTTGCTGAAACACCCTGTACGGACTGCTGAAACTCCGCTGTACGGACTTGTTGCTGAAACACCGATTTGCTGAAACTTCGCTTGCTGAAACTCCGCTGTAACGGGACTTGCTGAAACTTCGCTGTACGGACTTGCTGAAACTTGCCTTGGAATGTGTGCCAAGCTGTTGCCTCCTTCTCCTCACTGTCCAGAAATCTCCCTTGCTCTCTTGCTCTCCTTCTCTCAATCTGCTCATGAAAGAATTGAATGACCTTTTCCTCCTTTTCCTCCCTTAATCTAACCTAATATTGACTTTTTGGTTAATCCCTAAAATCCAATGGCTGAAATAGATTGAGATTTAGGACTGCGATTAAATGCTCATTTAAATCTCACTTTCTATTTTTAATTCACCCCACTTAATAAAGACCCACTTAGTCATTTATTTCCAAAGTCACTTTTCCTTCTAATTTTACATTGACTTTATTAAAGTCACTTAAAATTAGACTTTAGTAACTTTATCACTTAA